>OX638130.1:7355258-7999498 GCA_951804985.1 Dryomyza anilis | reverse complement strand
AGAGGAATTGTAGAATCTTACAAATATGAAGGTTTAGACAGTTTTAAAAATAATTAGAAATATAAAATTAGATCTATTTTAGGTGCTCAAATATCAATTATTTAGGAGTAATAAAAGTCTCATAAAAATGATTGGTTTTGTGCCCATGAAATGGTTATAAAAATGGTTTTCTGGTTTGGTATATGAAAACAAAAACCCAATTCTATAAAATCACTTTTAAAAAAAAAAGTTATCTTTTGAAACGATGCACGATGAACAAAATAATAAAATTTGTATACAAAATGACAAAAATATTTCACGTTCTAAAGAAAAAGGGTTACAAGAAAATTGTATTTGAAAATTGAATTTATTTGATTTTAAGTGTTGTGTATTTCATATTATAACTTAAATAAATTTATAACTATAGCATGTAAAAAAAATATATCAAAAATTCTTTAATTTATTCACATTTTGGAAAATCTCACTTGTCATATTAATAATTTGATATCAATTAAACCTAGCATTATCCTTCATTTCAACTAACTTATTTTTGTTCAGTATCAATAAAAAAATCCTTCCAATATCGGGTCCAGATTTTGAGTAATAACATGTCAAAAACTACCAATTTTTTTTTTATTTCACACCAGTGATGCAAACTGTAAGGGAATTCCCCAAATTGTGGGGATTGGAATATAGGGGCATATTCCAACTTTTGATCGAATTACATATGAACATTTAAAAACAAACGTTTTTAATTTTAGATTCGATATCGTAGTACAATAAATAATTTTTGAAATGAATTTAAACAGCATGCTTTGACTTCAACGCTTTCAATTTGAAAATAATAAATTCAAAATCGTTTGTTTAGAATTTTGCCGGTAAAATCGGATTCGATCTCGATTATAACGAGGCCCAAACGAGGTAACAAATCATGGACACGATGTCCTTGTAACGCAGTGCCCTGATCATGTGCTCACCTCAGGCCATGATCATGCACCGATCGGGTAATTCCCCATTTCATTATTTACCCGACAATTGCCTTGTCAGAGCCCGAACATAAAAGTGTTTGATACAAATGGATCCCATAATTTTTATATGATGATGCAACTGATAAAATAATCTTTTCAATGATATTTGCAATCATTTTAAAATATCAATTTTATATTTGGATAATTAAAAATAAATATTAAATTGAAGATAAGAAAAAGAATGTTATGGGTAATCATTATTTGTAAATATGGTGTAAAATGATCAATAAATGTAAAGATTTCATAAAAAATAAAATAAAATGTATAGGGTTTTTCTCATTAAATCTCGATAATTGCCTGATGCTGATTTCGTTATGAGGACCACATAATGTAGCTTTGATCTGGACAATTGACTACTTAGATAATGTAAAACCTGGTATGTTAAGCATGATAAGGGCATGCAAAGGCAATGATCATATTTTCTCTAATAGGGCTTACCCGACGAAAAACCGATCATTTCCCGATGGCGCATCGGGCAAATTTCTACTAGGGTAACGGAGTACTAATTGTCTATCTATCTGTCTGTAAAGTTTAAAGAAATTCGGACATTTTGATTTGGAACTATAGACTTTTGAAATATTTATTTAAGCTGTGAAAGTTTACACTTTTCACTGAAGAACTGGACCTTAATTACTAAATATAGAACCACTTAGTAATAACAAATAATTTTTCTCAATTTATAATGGCTGATAAATGTCATTCGAAAAATAGAGAAATCAAGAAATAAAAAAAAAACACATATTAAATGAATAACATATTGCGTAATATTTGTTCTATGGATTATTTCGATTTTTATTAAAACACTTTTATTCTCAGTGTATTTAAATTACATTTATGTGGGAATTGTATAGTCAATTGGGAAATTTTGCTAAGAATATCGGGGAAAATGAAAATATGAGTGGGCATCACTATTTCACACATTTCGTTTCATGCATTTACGTAAATTTATTCCAAAAACTATAGGTGATATCATTCATTCGCACTAACTTATTTCAGATCACTATCAATGTGGTCAAAAACAAAAAATAAATTAATCTTGATATCGGATCCGGATTTTGAGATATAACATGAAAAACTCCCATTTTAATTTCACAGATTTGTTTTTTTTTTGTTAATTTATTACAAGGACTACAAGCGATATTCTTAATTTGCACTAACTTATTTCTAATCACCATCAATGTGATCAAAAACAAAAAAATTAATTCATTCCGATATCACCTCCGAATTTTGAGAAATATCATGGCAAAAACTGAAATTTTTACTCTAATTTCATGCCATTTTTACTCAAAAATTCATCAAATTAAAATATTTTTACACATTTATTAAGACACAATAGAATACAACTTGTAATGCATAAGTGTACCATGATATTTTCGTATATTGTTAAAAAAAAAATAAACGAAATCTACTGATTAGTTTTAAAGTTATATCATTTTGTACAAAAAAAGTAACTTTTTGTTCACCATGTTTAATTTTCATTTTGTTATTTTGGAAAGGTTGATATTTGTCGGACTGTGTTATTATTACTTTTTTCTGTTTTATTCTTGTTTTTATTTCATTTCATTTCCTTTTGTTTTTGTTTTAGTTTTAGTTGTTGTTTTTCAATTCGGTTCCGTCTCTCGCACGTTGTTTTGTATAACGTTTACGTGCGTTTCCGTTACGTAAAGTAGTAGCAGAAACTCGTTTGTTGTTGTAGCAGCTACTTTACGTTTGTTGTTATTATTATTATTATTGTGGCAGATACAGTTATTTTTCTTATCAACGTAAATTTAACGTTTTTCCTCTCTATAACTCAGAAGTTATCGATTTTTTGTTGGGATTTTTTGTACATCTGTAATTTGGTATTTTTTTTGTACATGCTGATTTTGTTGTAGTTGTTTTTGTGCATATTTTTGTTGCTATTGTAAATCTTATTTTTGTAATTTTTGTTGTTTTTGTACTAATTGTATATAACATACAATTTATTAACGTTTTACTATATGTTGTAGTCACATCGACAACTTGTCATAGATATAAGATCTATGTGACTTATGGAGGATGTTAAAGCTAAAAAAATCTGTCAGCTTAAAGTCTGACATAGTTCTCAAGTTTTTGCATTCACCTAACACACAATTATTTTTTTTATTTTTTTGTCTCTCTCACTAAACGTCAAAAAGGTTGTAAACGCAAAAAGATTTACAGAAAATATGAAAAAATAAAGTTAATCCTTAGCTGTAACATAATCCTTGACTGCAGTTGAAATGAATATATTTTATATGTGTGTGTGTAAAAAATTCTAAAGAGGTCAAAAGCATGATTAAAAGTTTAGTGATTATATATATAGCAGGGTTTTAAAAGTGCATTGACCGCAAATTTAAAATGTTGGAGTGTGTATAATTTAGGCATTTTGTAGAAAAATATTTGGAAAATGTTTCTAAATGAGAGACAAGTGTGTAGTAGGTGATTTTATATGTAATTTCGGTTATAATTAAAATGTTGCCTCATATTCGAATATTTTGAGCATGTTTTCACATATTTTTATGTGGATTTCACATTTTTAATTAAAATGTTGCCTCATATTCGAAAATGTTCAATGAGCTTGTTTCTAATTATTTTTAAATCACTTTAAAAAATATTCTTATAAATATATTTTATCACTGCCAACACTTTTTGCGACTTTAGAAAACTTTCAACCACTTTCTAACTTATTAAATCCCTTTCAATCAATTCAAAATACTTTCAATCATTTAGAATATGCAGTAACATAAAGCAGTTAAATAAAAGCTATCGTTTTTTGTGAATTTAAATTTCTTTCAATCGCATTCAATCGTATTCAACCACTTCCAATTAATTGCAAACACTTTCAATCATTCTAAATATGCAGTAACTTAAAGTAGTTATATAAATTCTAACCATTGGTATCACTTAAAATCACTTTCAACCACTTTCAATCGTATTCAACCTCTTTCAACTAATTCCAAACATTTTCATTAATTTTAAATATGCAGTAGTTTAAAGCATTTGAATTAATTCTAACACTTTTTGTGACTTAAAATCACTTTCAACCGCTTTCAATTGTATTCAACCACTTTCAACTAATTGCAAACACTTTAAATCATTCTAAATATGCAGTAACTTAAAGTAGTTATATAAATTCTAACCATTGGTATCACTTAAAATCACTTTCAACCGCTTTCAATCGTATTCAACAACTTTCAACTAATTCCAAACCTTTTCATTAATTTTAAATATGCAGTAGTTTAAAGCATTTGAATTAATTCTAACACTGTTTGTGACTTAAAATCACTTTCAACCGCTTTCAATTGTATTCAACCACTTTCAACTAATTGCAAACACTTTCAATCATTCTAAATATGCGGTAACTTTAAGTAGTTATATAAATTCTAAACATTGGTATCACTTAAAATCACTTTCAACCACTTTCAATCGTATTCAACCTCTTTCAACTAATTCCAAACATTTTCATTAATTTTAAATATGCAGTAGTTTAAAGCATTTGAATTAATTCTAACACTTTTTGTGACTTAAAATCACTTTCAACCGCTTTCAATTGTATTCAACCACATTCAACTAATTCCAAACACTTTCAATCATTCTAAATATGCGGTAACTTTAAGTAGTTATATAAATTCTAAACATTGGTATCACTTAAAATCACTTTCAACCACTTTCAATCGTATTCAACCTCTTCCAACTAATTCCAAACATTTTCATTAATTTTAAATATGCAGTAGTTTAAAGCATTTGAATTAATTCTAACACTGTTTGTGACTTAAAATCACTTTCAACCGCTTTCAATTGTATTCAACCACTTTCAACTAATTGCAAACACTTTCAATCATTCTAAATATGCAGTAACTTTAAGTAGTTATATAAATTCTAACCATTGGTATCACTTAAAATCACTTTCAACCACTTTCAATCGTATTCAACCTCTTCCAACTAATTCCAAACATTTTCATTAATTTTAAATATGCAGTAGTTTAAAGCATTTGAATTAATTCTAACACTTTTTGTGACTTAAAATCACTTTCAACCGCTTTCAATTGTATTCAACCACTTTCAACTAATTCCAAACACTTTCAATCATTCTAAATATGCAGTAACTTAAAGTAGTTATATAAATTCTAACCATTGGTATCACTTAAAATCACTTTCAACCACTTTCAATCGTATTCAAACTCTCTCAACTAATTCCAAACATTTTCATTAATTTTAAATATGCAGTAGTTTAAAGCATTTGAATTAATTCTAACACTTTTTGTGACTTAAAATCACTTTCAACCACTTTCAATATTATTCAACCACTTTCAACTAATTCCAAACACTTTCAATCATTCTAAATATGCAGTAACTTTAAGTAGTTATATAAATTCTAACTATCACTTAAAATCACTTTCAACCGCTTTCAATCGTATTCAACATTTTTCAACTAATTCCAAACCTTTCCATTAATTTAAAATATGCAGTAGTTTAAAACATTTGAATTAATTCTAAAACTTTTTGTGTTTTAAAATCACTTTCAACCGCTTTCAATTGTATTCAACCACTTTCAACTAATTGCAAACACTTTCAAACATTCTAAATATGCAGTTACATAAAGAAGTTATTTCCATTCTAATCATTGGTATCACTTAAAATCGCTTTCAACCGCATTCAATCGTGTTCAACCACTTTCAACTAATTCAAAACCTTTTCATTAATTTTAAATATGCAGTAGTTTAAAATATTTGAATTAATTCTATACTTTTTGTGACTTTAAATCCTTTTTAACCACATTCAATCGTATTCAACCAATTTCAACTAATTCCAAACACTTTCAATCATTCTATATATGCAATAACTTAAAGCAGTTATATCAATTCTAAATTTTGGTTTGACTTATAATCAGATTCAGCCGCATTCAATCGTATTCAATTGAATTTATTTTAACACTTTTTGTGATTTAAAATGCCTTTCAACCGCATTCAATCCTGAATTAATTCTAAACAATTTTGTGATTTTCAACCATTTTCAATCATGTTAATATGTAGTAGCTTGACAATAATTATATCAATTCTAACATATTTGAATCACACTAAATCATTTAATAACTTTCAACCTAATTCCACCGTTTATAACCAATTTCAACTAATTTCAAACAATTTCAATCAATTTAAATTGCAGTATTTTAAAGCATTTGTAATAATTCTAAATACTTTATTGTGATTTTCAATCAGATTCAACTGTTATCATCTTATTCCAAACACTTTCAACCATTATATTTATAGAACTTATATTAGCTCTAACAATATTTGCGATTTTCAATCATATTCCACAATTTTAAATTTATTCCAAAAAGTTTCTCTTATTGTCAATATTATTCTGGGAAATAAATGTTAACAATTTTAATACTTTTGCGATTTTCAACAATTTTCAACCATATTCAACTAATAACAAGCACTTTAAACCATATTATACAAGCAACAACTGGACAAAACTTCTATTAATTCTATCAATTACTTCTAATCACTTTCAATCACTTGCAACCACATTCAACCATTTTCAATTAGTTCCAAAAATTTTAATATATTTTCTACCTTGTACCTTGATAATACTTAAATCAATTCTAGCTTTTTTGTGGATTTAAATTACTGTCAACGACTTTTTGCCTTATTTAGATATTCTTAGTTTGCTCTTTTTTTACTTCAAAACTCGGTATATAAAAATTTAAAAAATTTTTTTAACTGTGCGTTATTTCAACTGAATGCAACCTTATTTGAAACTTTTTTTGGAACATTTATTATGCAACATTTTCAATAACTTTCAATCACCTTTTAATCACTTTCAATTACTCTTCTAATATATATTAACTAATTTTAGCTATTATAAATTACTTCAAACTATTTTAAACTAGGTACTTTTAACGTTTTCTTTTTTAAACTAATTTAAATTAACTTCAGCTATTTTGAACTACTTTAACCTACTTTATTAAATTTAATTCAACTACATTAGATTAATTTCAACCAATTTTAATGATTTTCATCTTTTTTTTACTATCATTTTAAACATTTTTACTAATATCAACTAATTTCAACTCCTATTAACAACTTTCAACTGATTTCAACTGATTTTAACTACTCTCAACTACTTTCAACTACTTTCCACTACTTTTCACTACTTCAACTACTTTCCACTACTAATTTCATTTATTTTCAACTACTATTAACTACTTTCAACAGATTTCAACTATTCTCAACTACTTTCAACTACTTTCCACTACTTTCTATAACTTCCAACAACTTTCAACTAATTTCAGCCACTTTCAACTATTTTCAAATAATTTCAACTTATCTTCAATTTACATTTTTACTAATATGAATTAATTTACGTATTTTCAGCTACTTTCAACTACTTCTAATTACTTTCAACTACTTTTCACTACTTTCAACTAATTTCATATACTTTCAACTACTTTCAACTAATTTCAACTAATTTCAACTAATTTCAACTACTATTAACTACTATCAACTGATTTCAACTACTCTGAACTACTTTCCTCTACTTCCACTACTTTCTATAACTTCCAACAACTTTCAACTTTTTCTTTACTAACATTTTAAACATTTTTACTAATATCAACTAATTTGAAGTATTTTTAATTATTTTCAACTGACTTAAGCTACTACTTTCACCTACTTTCCATTACTTCCTACTACTTTCAACTACTTTCCACTACTACTTTCAACAACTTTCAACTACTTTCCACTACTAATTTCAATTACTTTCAACTACTATTAACTACTTTCAACTGATTTCAACTACTCTGAACTACTTTTCACTACTTTCTACAACTTTCAACAACTTTCAACAACTGTCAACAACTTTCAACAAATTTCAACTATTTTCAACTATTTTACTTTCTACAACTTCCATCAACTTTCAACTATTTTCAAATACTTTCAACTTATCTTCAATTTACCTTTTAAACATTTTTACTAAAATAAACTAATTTATGTTATTTTCAGCTACTTTCCACTACTTTCAACTAATTTCAACTACTTTATGTTATTTTCCACTACTTTCAACTAATTTCAACTACTGTCAATTACTTTCAACAAATTTCAACTACTTTCCACTAGTTCCCACTACCATCCACTACTTTCCACTACTTCCCACTACTTTCAACAACTATCAATTATCTTTTTTTTTAATTTGCATTTTTATTTGAGACACAGACAGTGACCCCACAATATCATCTAAACTCAAAGCAATTAATTAAAATAAATTGATGCGCCATCAAATAATTTTAAAATAATAAAAAAGAAATTTAAAAAATAATAACAAAAATTCAATAAAAACACAGTCTCGCGCATTTTATAACGGCGCCTGCATTGAAACCACTTCATGTACGTGGTCGCAAAATTTAATCCTGTTTATTTAAATAGCATCAAAATGCAAAAATGGCACCAATATTAATTAAAGGATAATCAGCGCAAAAAAGAGACAGTATGGAGAAGGGGTTCGAAATGAAGTTAGTGTACTGACTCTACATAAAGCCAACAACCGAATGGATAATAGTTCAAACAAAAAAGCATTCAAAATATGCATTAAAAATAACAAAACATGCCACAGAGCAAACTCTACATAAAGCTAAAATAGATTTTCCTATATTTGTTCTATTCCAAAAAAAAAACAACAGAATATTCCGGATAAATTTCTATTACGTTGACCATGCAAATGATAATGATGATGACTATGATTATGATTATGTGCAGCAACAACGACGACATTATTTTGCATACAAATAGCTAAAATTAAATGCAGTTTCATAGCGCGTGATGATGACCTATAACATACACATTATAACAAATAAAAATTAACTCCAAAAAAAACAGCTACACAAATTGTATTTGCCATTATTTGCAGCGTCGAAACAATGCTACCCCTAGAACCACCTCAGTCACACTCGTTACAAAAATGAACGAGTAAAATATCAAAGAGTAGATGTAATTAAAATTTGTTATCAGCTTTTGAGGGGCTTTAATTATGTCTGATTTGCAGCTGGTTATAATGAGAATGATACGTGTATAATTAAGTTCTAATAAAATTTGATATTTTCGCTTTGAAATAATTAATTATATTTTGGAGCGAGTAAATCGAAATTTGAACAACATTTATAATTTGAACAATATTAATAATTAATTTATATTTGGTTTATAGTATCGACTAAAATTTCCGACTATAAGTAACTAATTAAAACAAAGATTAAAATGAACGAGTACAATTTAAAAGTCTCACTAATAATTAAATTGTACCCTAAAAATTTTGTACTAAAAATTCAATATTTGAGAAAAAATTAAATTTTTGACTAAAAATTATTTTTTTGACTAAAAATTAAACTTTTACTAAAAATTAAATTTTTGACTAAAAATTAAATTTTTGACTAAAAATTATTTTTTTTACTTATATTTAAATTTTTGAGTACAAATTAAAATTTTGAGTAAAAATTCAATTTTTGACAAAAAATTCAATTTTTGACTAAAAATTCAATTTTCGACTAAAAATTTAATTTTTGACTAAATATTAAATTTTTGACTAAAAATTAAATTTTGGTCTAAAAATTCTATTTTTGACTAAAAATTTAATTGTCCACAAAAAAAAAAAATTAATTTTTCACAAAAAATTCAATTTTTCACAAAAAAATAAATTTTTTTACTAAAGAAATAAATTTTTTCACTATAAATTAATATTTTTACTGCAAATTTAATTAATCGCTAAAATCTATTTTGAACTAAAAGTTGAATTTTTAACTCAAACATTAAAATGTTCACTAAACATATTTTTTTTTACTAAATTTTAACAATATTTTTTAAAAATTTATTTAATTATGTAAAAGTAACTTATAAAGTGAATAATAAAAGAAACGAGTAAAACTAAACAATAAAATTAACGAGTAAAAGTAAAGAATAAAACTAACGAGTAAAAATATGCATTATAACTAACGCATAAAAGTAAATAAAGGGTTTTTAACAGTGACGCTACAAAAGTAGAGCGATAGGGACAGGTTTGCCATTTTATGATGGAGAGATATACGAATTCGAATTTCGGTAGTAAGTTTTAATAATTTCGACACGTATATCCTTCCATCGTGAAATGGCAAACCTTAGTGAAGAGAAATGTCAAAAGAGCGGCAAGAAATATGGCGTCGTTTGCTGTCCGTGTCGCTCTACTCTTGAAGCGTCCCTGTTGAAAAATCCTTGAAAAAAAATTTTGTAGCGCTCTTACTGAAAAACCCTTTAGTACAAGTAACGAGTATATAATAAAAGTAACGAGCACATTTAAAGAATAGAAATAGTAGTTAAAAATAAGTGTAACAAAAATTTATAAAATTAACGAGTAAAATTTAGTAATACAAGTGTTAAGATAAAGCAATGAGTACAACTAAATAATAAAAGTAATAGGAATAAAAGTGTTAGGATTATAAATAAAAGTAACGAGTAAAATTATATAGTAAAAGTAATGAGTTAAGGCAAATAATTAAAGTGTTATGATAATAAATAAAAGTAACGAGTAAATTGTATAATAAAAGTAACGAGTAAATTGTATAATAAAAGTAACGAGTACATTGTATAATAAAAGTAACGAGTAAATTATATAATAAAAGTAACGAGTAAATTATATAATAAAAGTAACGAGTAAATTATATAATAAAAGTAACGAGTAAATTATATAATAAAAGTAACGAGTAAATTATATAATAAAAGTAACGAGTAAATTATATAATAAAAGTAACGAGTAAATTATATTACACAGCTGTAGACAGTATCTAGCAAACATTTTCTAGTAATGATTTTTTTATTGATTTGAACAACATTTATATCTTCAAATAATTTTATTTGTAGAGTAAAAGTAGCGAATAACAGTAACGATTTATTAATTAAAACTAGCTTTACTGTATTTTTCTTTTTTCAAATTTATTAGAAAAATAGAAAAAATAATTAATTTAACTAAAGTAAAACAAAAAAAAAAAAAAAACAAATAGAAAAATTTCTAGTTTTTCAAAAATTTCTAATTTTTCAAAAATTTATAATTGCTAAATTTCGCATTGAAAATAAAAACCAGTTGGGAAGGTTAGATCACATGGGAAATTTTAAAGTAGGTGTAATTATGATAGTTAGGATTATCAAAATTATAGTCGGTCTAAGCCGACTATAAATACCCTACACATATGTGTGGTTACCATTCAAAGTGATATATAGGTCACCAGGGTATACGAATCCTGAAAATAACTACAAACATTCAATCGCTGAAGAATTTCCATTCATTTGATACCCATATTTACAAATGGGTAGGTGTACCGAATTTCGATTTTTTTTTTTTGTGAACCACAAGTCTTTTCGCCGGAAAACATTATTATCATGTATTTGAGCATGATGTCAATATATATTTGACCAACAAAGTTTACCTAAGCACGTATACATAAAAATTGATCTTTATATGTACATTTTATATGTGGTATTTGAACATAAGTGGTCGGATCATAGGTCACCATGGACCGATCTCGCACATACAGCGTAGGTATATTAGTAATCTAAGTTATAAGTTTCATTTATCTAGCTCTTCAATTTTAAAAGTCTTAGGGATTTCAACAGACAGACGGACAGACAGACGGACAGACAGACAGACGGACAGACAGACGGACAGACGGACATCGCTAAATCGACTCAGGAGGTCATGCTGATCAAGAATATATATACTTTTCCATACCGGAGATGCTTTCTTCTGGGTGTTACAAACGGCGTACCAAACTGAATATACCCTTTCACTCTTAGTGTAGGGTATAATTAAAATAGTGTCTTTTCCACTTCGATGTGTTGCATCAATCCAAACACTTCGTTTTGATTAATTAATTTCAACGCAATTAAAATTCGCTCAACACCACGCCACCACGTTCACCTAAAATCAATCAAAATAATTTGGCCAAATTTATACTAAAACCAACAACAAAAGCAACATCAGCAACATTTTAGTTATTTATTAAGTTGCCATTGCCAGAATAAATGCGCACCTGTCAATGCAATTAAACACAACTGACAAACGTTGCTAAGCAACGAATCAACGAACGAATGAACAAATGCATCATTGCAACTATGTTGCAATTGACACAAACAGCGACGCAAATAAACCGACGAATTTCAATCAAATTTGCATCAAATCAACGACGCATTCAATTTTGGTTTCAATTTGAAACAGCAAAAGACAGCGATGTGTGGTAGCACGAACAGAGTTGCCAGATAAAATTTATTTTTAATTAGTTTTTCGAATTATGTTTATTTGAAATTATCACATAGTATAATTTGAAATTCAGTTGAATTTATTTTAAAATGGGTTTGAATATCGAGCTGATTTTGTGTTATTTTGTGCCGATTTTGTGTTGGTTTCGTATTTTTTTAATAGTATTTTCTATTGATTTTGGAGCTCGTTGTATTGTTCAAATAATATATACATTTGATTTAATAGTATATATTATAGATTTAATAGTATTTTAGATAATTTTATTTAATAGTATTAGTAGATACTATTGATATAAATTTATCTGCATTATTTTACTTAGTATATAAGTATAGATATATACTACTTATTAATTTAATAGTGTATACTATATTTTTAATAGTAGTTTTTATGGATTTAATAGTATCTATTATTATTTTAATAGTATTTCCTATTTATTAAATAGTATATCCTATTAATTTCATAGTATATTCGATATAAGTAAAAGTAGAAATATTTTATAATAATTTAATTTTTATAATAATTTCAATGTATTGTCTTATTTATTTTTTTTTAAATGAAAAAAATTGAATAACACTATTGATTTCATAATAAATAAATAAATAAATAAATAAATAAATGAACTACAATTTCATATAGATTTAAAAGTATATCCTATTTAATAGTATTTTCTGTTTATTTAATAGTTTTTATTTTCAAATGAAGTGGAAAATACTACACTAAAAAAAAACTCACAATATCCCATTAAAATTTGTCAATAGGACAGTTATTAATTTAATTTTATACAAATAATAAATATTTTAATACAAACTCAAATAAATTTTATAATACTTTGGAGTATTTAATAGGATTCATCGATTGAGTTAATAGTTAATCGACAAATTTTAATAGTAAACTATTGACTAATTTTAATAGTAAAAACTATTAATTTTATAGTAGGTTTTTTCTGAGTGTATGAATATATTTAATATTGATTTACTAGTATTTCCTATTGACTTCAGAGTATGATCTATAGTTTAAATAGTACATAATACTGATTTTATTACATGTGTTATTAATTTAATAGTATTTCCTAATTATCTAAAAGTATTTTTTATTAATATAATAGTTTATCATATTGATTTAATAGTATGTTCATTGATTTGATAGTATTTTTTTATTATTTATGGTATTTTCTATTAATTTAATAATATTTCATATAGATTCAATAGTACTTCTTATTGATGCAATAGTATTTCATATTGATTCAATAGTACTTCTTATTGATTCAATAGTATTTCATATTGATTCAATAGTATTTCATATTAATTTAATAGCAAACTGTTGACTTTATATCAGAACTATTGAAATATTTTTTGATTTTTATTTTAGTACAAACATCTGGCAACTCAATGAGCGACCTTTGCAATTTATGCGCTTCACTGCCCGTCCAATATGTGCTGCTGGTACCTGTATCTCTGTGAATCAGATGAAACTAACTTTGTGTGGTGCTGCGTAAATTACAAAGCGCGATTTTGCTAAAACCAAAACTTCAATTTCGATTACGATTTGCGTTGTAATTCCGCGCTTGAGTGACAATTTGCCACATATGGCGGTGGCGGCAGCAGCAGCTACAACTAAAGCGAATTTCTGCCAGCAACAATTCGAGTAATGCCAACACTTCAAATTGCATTCTGTACCACAAATGGCGGTGCAATCAACAGCAGAAGCTCATTAATTGCTCAACCGTAGGCAAATTAATTTGAGCAGGTGTCGCCCGTGTGTAGCAAATGTGTTTTAGCTGCAACAAAAGAAGCAGCAGGTTGCAACATTAGGCAGCAGTACCAGCAACAATTGCAAGACAATCACTAATTGCAAAAGTCAATGCGGCACGGTGCAGCACTCGTTGTATATTTGCATTTCTGTTTGTGCATCAGTGACGAGTAACAGCAGCAGCAACGAGTGTTGTGCAACGAGTGACATGTGGTATTGCGCCACATTCTCCTCTTTGCTTTTCTGTCTCCAAGGATACTTCTGATGCTTTGAACTGCAGAACATGAGACGCATCGCACCGGACGCAAACAAATTGTGCGTGCTTTGCGGCAAGTGTCTCTCTGTGTGTGTGACTGGAAGCTGATTTGTATATGAGTCGTTGTATATTTTGTGTGTGTCTGTCTGTGGTCAATGGCCGGAAATGAAAAGGATGTATGGCTGCGTGTACAACGGAAATTAAAGTCACTTTTGAGTCAAGAACTTCATAATGCAACCTAAGTAAGCACTTTGACTGTTTCAAGAAAATTCAATATTTACTAAAAATTTAATTTTTTATTAAAATTAAATTTTTCACTAAAAATATAATTTGTCACTCAAAATTAAATTATTCACTAAAAATACAATTTTTAAATAAAAATTACACACATAAAAATAAATTCCAATTTTTCATAAAAATTCCAAAATTTCACTAAAAATTAAATTAATTTTTCACTAAATATTAACTTTATTACTAAAAATTAATTTTTATACTAAATATTTAATATTTTACTAAAAATTCAATTTTTCACTTTTTCACAAAAAATTCAATTTTTCACAAAAAATTCAATTTTTCACAAAAAAATTCAATTTTTCACAAAAAATTCAATTTTTCACTAAAAATTCAATTTTTCACTAAAAATTCAATTTTTCACTAAAAATTCAAATTTTCACAAAAAATCAATTTTTCACAAAAAAATCAATTTTTCACAAAAAAATCAATTTTTCACAAAAAAATCAATTTTTCACTAAAAATTCAATTTTTCACTAAAAATTCAATTTTTCACTAAAATTCAATTTTTCACTAAAAATTCAATTTTTCACTAAAAATTCAATTTTCACTAAAAATTAAATTTTTCACTAAAAATTAAATTTTTCACTAAAAATTAAATTTTTCACTAAAAATTCAAAAAATTAAAATAATCACTAAAAAATAAAATTTTTCACTAAAAATACAATATATTACTTAAAAGTAAAATTTTCACGAAATTAATATTTTCACTAAAAAATCTAATTTTCCCCAATATATATTCAATTTTACACTAAATATTCAATTTTTAACAAAAAAAAATTAAATTTTTACTAAAATTTTGATCGATATTCAAATTTGTATTGTCCTTAGTCTTTCCAAGTATTTACCCAATTTGCCCAGACTATGGCAAGCAGTAACAACCAAGAATTCCTTTCAACTTGTGTTCATAACTTGAATGACCAACGAGTGACAAAATCACTTCTTCAGAAATTCGTAATGCACACAAGTACAAAACAAACACACGTACAGTCCCTCATACTCATTGCATTAACACAAACACACTTTCATAAATACACAGCCATACATACACACAAATACAAACTCAAATATTGTCAACCACAATCAAAATATTTATCTAGTGGTGAAGCAGGAAACGCATATGTGTAACATAAACCGGTACAAAAGCGAGACTGAGAACCAGACATTGTTCAGACATTGGAAAAATAATTTCAATATTATTTAAATTTTTATTTGTTCAGTATATTTATAAAAATTATACCAAAAAAAATAGTGGAAAAATGGTAGTAATTGTCTCTACAAATTTCAAATCTTTTTAAATTATTTTTCGAATCCCTTTATTATATCAAAAATTGTAGTATTTTGTAATTTTCTTCATATTTATGATTTTTTTTTTTTCAGTGCAGCATCCTTTATTTCACAGAATGTCGTCTAAAGGATGTTGAATACCGAATGTTGGCAGTACCAAACACAACAGCACTTGAAGTGGACACGCATTTGTATTTTCACTCCTAGTTCCGTTTACGAAATTCACTTTATTGGGTGTTTTGAGTGCATTTGGAGGATGATTTTCATGACGGCGATTGCCATCATAGCTGTCAACGACAATAGGAGATTGTATACTTGGAAAAAATGTACTGTACGTTGGTCTAAATATAAATTAAGTTGTTAAAAATAAACAGAATAAATAAAAATTCAAATATGTAATCAATATAGTAATCAATAGAATTCAATAGTATTCAATAGTATTCAATAGTATTCCATAGTATTCAATAGTATGCAATAGTAGTCAATAGTATTCAATAGTATTCAATAGTATTCAATAGTATTCAATAGTATTCAATAGTATTCAATAGTATTCAATAGTATTTAATAGTATTCAATAGAATTCAATAGTGTTCAATAGAATTCAATAGTGTTCAATAGTATTCAATAGTATTCAATAGTATTCAATAGCATTCAATAGTATTCAATAGTGTTCAATAGTATTCAATAGTATTCAATAGTATTCAATAGTATTCAATAGTATTCAATAGTATTCAATAGTATTCAATAGTATTCATTAGTATTCAATAGTATTCAATAGTATTCAAAAGTATTCAATAGTATTCAATAGTATTCAATAGTATTCAATAGTATTCAATAGTATTCAATAGTATGCAATAGTATTCAATAGTATTCAATAGTATTCAATAGTATTCAGTAGTACTCAAGAGTATTCCAAAATTTTCATTAATATTTGATAGTATGCAATAGTATTTAATAGTATTTCATAGTTTCAAATATTATTTAAAAGTATTTAATAGTACTTAATACTATTTAATAGTATTCAATAGTATGCAATAGTATTCAATAGTATTCAATAGTATTCAATAGTATTCAATAGTATTCAATAGTATTCAATAGTATTCAATAGTATTCAATAGTATTCAATAGTATTCAATAGTATTCAATAGTATTCAATAGTTTTCAATAGTATTCAATAGTATTCAATAGTATTCAATAGTATTCAATAGTATTCAATAGTATTCAATAGTATTCAATAGTATTCAATTGTATTCAATAGTATTCAATAGTATTCAATAGTATTCAATAGTATTCAATAGTATTCAATAGTATTCAATAGTATTCAATAGTATTCAATAGTATTCAATAGTATTCAATAGTATTCAATAGTATTCAATAGTATTCAATAGTATTCAATAGTATTCAATAGTATTCAATAGTATTCAATAGTATTCAAAAGTATTCAATAGTATTCAATAGTATTCAATAGTATTCAATAGTATTCAATAGTATTCAATAGTATTCAATAGTATTCAATAGTATTCAATAGTATTCAATAGTATTCAATAGTATTCAATAGTATTCATTAGTATTCAATAGTATTCAATAGTATTCAATAGTATTCAATAGTATTCATTAGTATTCAATAGTATTCAATAGTATTCAATAGTATTCAATAGCATTCAATAGTATTCAATAGTGTTCAATAGTATTCAATAGTATTCAATAGTATTCAATAGTATTCAATAGTATTCAATAGTATTCAATAGTATTCAATAGTATTCAATAGTATTCATTAGTATTCAATAGTATTCAAAAGTATTCAATAGTATTCAATAGTATTCAATAGTATTCAATAGTATTCAATAGTATTCAATAGTATGCAATAGTATTCAATAGTATTCAATAGTATTCAATAGTATTCAGTAGTACTCAAGAGTATTCCAAAATTTTCATTAATATTTGATAGTATGCAATAGTATTTAATAGTATTTCATAGTTTCAAATATTATTTAAAAGTATTTAATAGTACTTAATACTATTTAATAGTATTCAATAGTATGCAATAGTATTCAATAGTATTCAATAGTATTCAATAGTATTCAATAGTATTCAATAGTATTCAATAGTATTCAATAGTATTCAATAGTATTCAATAGTATTCAATAGTATTCAATAGTATTCAATAGTTTTCAATAGTATTCAATAGTATTCAATAGTATTCAATAGTATTCAATAGTATTCAATAGTATTCAATAGTATTCAATAGTATTCAATAGTATTCAATTGTATTCAATAGTATTCAATAGTATTCAATAGTATTCAATAGTATTCAATAGTATTCAATAGTATTCAATAGTATTTAATAGTATTCAATAGTATTCATTAGTATTCAATAGTATTCAATAGTATTCAATAGTATTCAATAGTATTCAATAGTATTCAATAGTATTCAATAGTATTCAATAGTATTCAAAAGTATTCAATAGTATTCAATAGTATTCAATAGTATTCAATAGTATTCAATAGTATTCAATAGTATTCAATAGTATTCAATAGTATTCAATAGTATTCAATAGTATTCAATAGTATTCAATAGTATTCAATAGTATTCATTAGTATTCAATAGTATTCAATAGTATTCAATAGTATTCAATAGTATTCAATAGTATTCAATAGTGTTCAATAGTATTCAATAGTATTCAATAGTATTCAATAGTATTCAATAGTATTCAATAGTATTCAATAGTATTCAATAGTATTCAATAGTATTCAATAGTATTCATTAGTATTCAATAGTATTCAATAGTATTCAAAAGTATTCAATAGTATTCAATAGTATTCATTAGTATTCAATAGTATTCAATAGTATTCAATAGTATGCAATAGTATTCAATAGTATTCAATAGTATTCAATAGTATTCAATAGTATTCAATAGTATTCAGTAGTACTCAAAAGTATTCCAAAATTTTCATTAATATTTGATAGTATGCAATAGTATTTAATAGTATTTCATAGTTTCAAATATTATTTAAAAGTATTTAATAGTACTTAATACTATTTAATAGTATTCAATAGTATGCAATAGTATTCAATAGTATTCAATAGTATTCAATAGTATTCAATAGTATTCAATAGTATTCAATAGTATTCAATAGTATTCAATAGTATTCAATAGTATTCAATAGTATTCAATAGTATTCAATAGTATTCAATAGTATTCAATAGTATTCAATAGTATTCAATAGTATTCAATAGTATTCAATAGTATTCAATAGTATTCAATAGTATTCAATTGTATTCAATAGTATGCAATAGTATTCAATAGTATTCAATAGTATTCAATAATATTCAATAGTATTCAATAGTATTTAATAGTATTCAATAGAATTCAATAGTGTTCAATAGAATTCAATAGTGTTCAATAGTATTCAATAGTATTCATTAGTATTCAATAAAATTAAATAGTATTCAATAGTATTCAATAGTATTCAAAAGTATTCAATAATATTCAATAGTATTCAATAGTATTCAATAGTATTCAATAGTATTCAATAGTATTCAATAGTATTCAATAGTATTCAATAGTATTCAATAGTATTCAATAGTATTTAATAGTTTTAATTAGTATCCAATATTATTCTATAGTATTCAATAGTATTCAATAGTATTCAATAGTATTCAATAGTATTCAATAGTATTCAATAGTATTCAATAGTATTCAATAGTATTCAATAGTATTCAATAGTATTCAATAGTATTCAATAGTATTCAATAGTATGTAATGGTATTCAATAGTCTACCATGGTATTCAATAGTATTAAATACTAAAAAATTAATATTTTAAAAACTATTAATTTTGGGAACTTTTTTCTTCGTGTTCTCGTTGTCATCAACAGCAACGATATTCGTTCAAAATTCCAGTTCTTTCACGTCCTTAATGTCAGCCACAGCAATGTCCTTAGTATCAACAACTTCGGCTGTGTCCTTTGCAGTTCTTGTCCGCAAAACTCAACTGCAGCCAACAACGTGCTTATCAACAGCATATTTCTCACCCAAACTGTTCAATGGTACGTCCGCAACAGCATTATTTTCATTGACACCGCCCCCATATCCCGCACTATGCTGCATATTCTTGTAGTCCTTGCGTTCGTTTTGATTTTGTAATGAAATGCTGCGTATGTCAGTCATTCTAGTGACAGGCTGCACCTAATGCTCGCTGCAAAATTTTGTTTTTTCTTCTCAATGTGTTGAAAATCTCCAAAGTGCGCCAATTGAAATATAAATCCAGCAGGATGCGTAGCCTGTCACGCACTTTGCATCAAAGCACTCCGAAGGCGGTGACGACGTTAATGCAATAAAGGATTCATTTGTGAAGTACACCCCAAAAAGTTGGAGTTAATTTTTAAATCATATTAATTATAAATTTTTTAAATTATTTGAATTAGTTTAGAATACATTTTTGGTTTTAAAATATAAGCGGAAGTAGAAGAATCATGTAAAATCATTTTAAAATTAGTTGAAGTTATTGATTAAATGATATACACAAAATAAATATTTTTATATAAACTCAACAGTATTTTATAGTATTTAATGATATTTTCCTATTAAATAAATACTTTATCCTATAAACTTATTTTAATAGTAAAATAACTATTGATTTAATGGTATTTTTTCTGTGTAAAGAAATATGTTAAAGAGAAATCGAAAATACTAAAAATGAATATATTATTGACTTATATTAATAGTCAAAAAAACTATTGATTTAATGTTTTTTTTTGTGTAAAGAAATGCGTTAAAGCAAAAATCGAAAATACTAAAAATTAATATAATATTGACTTATTTTAATAATCAAATTTGATTATTAAAAAATTATTTTAATAATCAAATCTCGAAAAAAATGAACGGCAAATAATTTTCTATAAAAAAATACAAAATGATAAATCAAAAAATTTAAATTTGCGGTCTTCAAAGTGCAAACATTGATATTTTCTACAACTTCTCAGTTTCTTTGTTTTTTGGTTGGAATTGATTTGAATTGTCTAACATTTTGGAACTAAATTTAAATATTTAGTTTAATGTTTTAGGTAATAGATCAAATTAAATTTTTAATTTTAATTTTTAATAAAAAAAATTTTAAATTTTTAGTCAAAATTTGAATGTTAAGATAATATTTAAATTTGGAGTGAAAATTTGAATTTTGAGTGAAAATTTGAATTTTGAGTGAAAATTAGAATTTCGAGTGAAAATTTATATTTTGAGTGAAAATTTGAATAATGAGTGAAAATTTTAATTTTAAGTGAAATATGAATTTTGATTGAAAATTTGAATTTTGAATGAAAATTTGAATTTTAAGTGAAAATTTTAATTTTGATGGATTATTTCAATTTTGAGGGAAAATTACAATATTGAGTGAAAATTTGAATTTTGAGTAAAAATAAAGAAATGCGTTAAAAATTAAAATATTCTCTACATAATAGGGAAAATTTCAATATTGAGTGAAAATTTCAATTTTGAGTGAAAATTTCAATTTTGTGTGAAAATTTCAATTTTGAGTGAAAATTTCCATTTTGAGTGAAAATTTCAATTTTGAGTGAAAATTTGAATTTTGAGTTAAAATTTGAATTTTGAGGGAAATTTGAATTTGAGGGAAAATTTCAGTTTTGTGTGAAAATTTGAATAATGAGAACAATTTTTGTATTCAACATTTGTATTTTAAGTGATATTTTGAATTATGAGTGAAAAATTAGAATTTTGAGTGAAAATGTGAAAATTTGAATTTCGTTTTTGCGTAAAAATTTTAATTTTTCGTTCAAATTTGAATTTTAAGTGTTTGAAAATTTGAAATTGAGGTGAAAATTTGAATGTTGAATTTGAAGAAAAAAATTTAATTTTGATTGAAATTTTGAATTTCTAGAGAAATTTTAAATTTTGCATGAAAATGGGTCTCACAGCTACACGCAGGGAAAATTGTAATTGGATATGTTTGAATTCAAATATAATCTGTTCTTAAAAATCAATAAATATGTTTGCAATTTTGTTCTAAATATAATATATACACAATTTTAATAAATTAGTTTAGATGTAAATAAGCCATAAACATATTTTATTTGCAGCTTAATTATTTGTACCATAATTATGTTTACATACAAAATATATATTATGTTTCGATATAAATATATTATATTTGCATAAACTCTGTATATATCGTTGTCTCTCTTTCACTCATGTAATATTTGCATGCGAGTGAAATAGATAAAATTGAGAGCACAGTGAACGAAGATTTTATGGTTTTTTTATTCTCTTTATGTGCTGTGTCAGTTATACAGTTGAGTGCAACGTGAGTGGTTGTCGTCGCCGTCTTAAATAAGTAAGGGTTAAAGTGTTAAAAAAAATCGAAAATTAATGAATAAATGAAAGTGAAAAATAATTAAAATATGTGTTTAGTTTAATAAAAAGTTAAAAATGTCCGTATAAGCAGACAGAAGAAAAAAAGTCTAAAAGTTATTGCACTACAATTAAAATTATATTTGCAAACTAAGCTGCAAAATAAATTATCATTGCAAAAGAAAAGGACGCGCTTTTTGTGTGTATAATAATCTCATCAGTCAAACATAATTTCCTTTGCAAATCAATTTGCATATAATTGTGTATTTGGAGATAAAACTATAAGCTTTATTTTTTAATTTCTTGCTCAATATCTAATTAAAAAATATTTTATTTAATTTCAGCACCCTTGCTTGTGCAGATGTACTGGATAAAGCGCTCAACATCTAGATCAACCACGACAAGGCCACCCCGACAAGGCTGGGCTTCTTTTTGCTGAAGATGACGCAATACATATGATTCAAACATATGATGCAAACATAATATGTTCACAGGTGAAACATATTTATATTCCCACCCAAATATATATTATGTTTAGAGCCAAACATATTATGTTTGGATTGTAAAATGTTCGGTTTACACCTAAACATATTATGTTTAGATCCAAACATATTATGTTACACTATCCCGAATATATATTTTGTTTACAATTTTTCCCAAACATATACGTTGTTTGCTGCTAATTATGTTTGGGAGAGCCCTTTTTTTCCCTGCGTGTATGAAAAACAAAAATTAATGAAATATGTAGTATTTCAATTTTTTTTTATATCGAAAAAGAACAGAAATGAATATATTAAAAGGTCTACATTAAATTGTCTACCATTTTGAAGCCCTCTTTAAGTAATCTTCCGCCATTTCACTAGAGTAATTAAGCACAAGGAAACCGAAAGAAAAGTCATCAATAAGAAAATCAACAGTAAATGAGCCACTGTTACGCCTCGAAAGCACTTAGCAGTGAGCAAGCAACACCCAATCGACCTTCGAAACGCTGCATGTTACACCTACTCCGTAGAATCAACATTGAAGAACGACATTCAGTCAAATTCAGCTACCTCCAACCACTAACAAGTAACTTGAACCATCTTCAACCAGTACCAACCACCTCCAGTCACCAAAAACGCACTCCACATATTTTTAACGAACTCCCACCACATACCAACTCCCACACCATTGTTCAAAACCCCATACCATATTCGAAAGGCATTGAACCTGGTGCCACCGTCAACGTTTGTCGACTGCCAACAATTAATGGATTACATAAGTGAACCAGAGTGGTATGGACGGGGGCCTGACATCATGATGAGTGGGCGTTGCGGAGGGGTATCGAGTATTTGTAACGGTAAATGTCAGCGATGGAACAAACATGTAACTCAAGTCATAACAAACATTTAGACGAGAACGAACGCATAGCGCGATTTTAAGATTTAATGGAACTTGAACTCAAATGAGCCCTGAGCCCTAAGCTCAGAGTGTGGTTTGGTGGGTGCGTGAAAGACGGCATTCATTTTATTGAGGAAGTATAAAGAAATAAATCTCAACCAATGTACAAAGGCAGCAGGATGTATTAAAGGATAAGGGAATATGCAGCTAAGTGGCGCTTCCGTTTATTAAGTGCAAATTACAGGGGAGGTAAGGAGTTGAGAAAACTGTTTTTATTTGGTGGAAATAAAGTTTGAGGAGTTTTTGGAAGAGTACAAAATATGTGAAATTTATTCAAGTTCAATGAAAAATTAAAAATTCAGGAAAAATTTGTATTTAAAAAAAATGTTAAATACAAATATTAATTACACATAATTTTTAGTTTACTCCTATTTTCATGGGAAATTTAAATTTTCATTTAAATTCGAATTTTTACTAAAAATTCAAACTTTTACTAAAGATTCAAATTTTCGTTAAAAATTCAAATTTTCACTAAAAATTCAAATTTTCACAACAAATTCAAATTTTCACTAAAAAAATCAAATTTTCACTAAAAATTAATTTTTTCACTAAAAAAATTCAAATTTTCACTAAAAATTCAAATTATCACTAAAAATTCAAATTTTCACAAAAAAATCAAATTTTCACTAAAAATTCAAATTTTCACTAAAAATTAATATTTTCACTAAAAATTCAAATTTTAACTAAAAATTACAATTTTCACTAAAAATTGAAATTTTCACTAAAAATTCAAATTTTCACTAAAAATTCAAATTTTCACAAAAATTTAAATTTTCACTAAAAATTCAAATTTTCACTAAAAAATCAAATTTTTACTAAAAATTCAATTTTTTACTAAAAATTCAAATTTTTACTAAAAATTCAAATTTTTACTAAAAATTCAAATTTTCACAAAAATTTAAATTTTCACTAAAAATTCAAATTTTCACTAAAAAATCAAATTTTCACTAAAAAAAATCAAATTTTCACTAAAAATTCATATTTCACTAAAAATTCAAATTTTCACTAAAAATTCAAATTTTCACTAAAAATTCAAATTTTTACTAAAAATTAAAATTTTCACTAAAAATTCAAATTTTCACTAAAAATTCAAATTTTCACTAAAAATTCAAATTTTCTCTAAAAATTCAAATTTTCACTAAAAATTCAAATTTTCACAAAAAATTCAAATTTTCACTAAAAATTCAAATTTTCACTAAAAATTCAAATTTTCACTAAAAATTCAAATTTTCACAAAAAATTCCAATTTTCACAAAAAATTCCAATTTTCACAAAAAATTCAAATTTTCACTAAAAATTCAAATTTTCACTAAAAATTCAAATTTTCACTACAAATTCAAATTTTCACTACAAATTCAAATTTTCACTAAAAATTTATATTTTCACTAAAAATTCAAATTTTTACTCAAAATTTATTAAAATCATTTCATAATTCTTAATATTTACCAATACAAATTTCACTCGTTGAATTTATTTTTACTCGTTACTTTAAAAACATTTATTTTTGGTATTTTTTTTTAATTAATTTTTATTTGTAATGTACAATTACAATTTGACTCGTTATATTTTTTACTTTAATTCGTTACTCTTATTCATTGAATAAAGCTTATCGTTTTATTATATAAACGTTATTTAATACAAAAAAACTAATAATTCTATATTTAAATTGTACATGTTATATTCAAAATATATCTGTTTTAATTTTTCGTTTTAATTTTGTAAAATTCAAAATCATATTCTCTACATTTCCGCATTTTAAATGCTCTAGTGAAAACTATATATTTAATTGGTTTTATTGTATTTTTAGTTTTTACTCGTTACAAACGTTAAACGTATTTCGAATATATCAAACTATTTATAAAACAATTTTTTATTTTATTAAATTTTTTTCTCCATATAAATTACACAATTTAGTACTGTTGAGAAATAAAAAAAACAAAAAGTCAATAGAACTACACTTGAAAGTTGTGCGCATCTTGCAACTTTTACCAACTACACGTTTTTGTTGAGCAAAAGTTTCACCGCAATATTTTTGAAATTTTCACAGCATAACAAAAAAACAGAAAAGAAAATATATAAAATATAAGAAAATATTAAATACAAGAAAATATAAAATACAAGAAAATGTAAAAAACTAAATAATAAAATTGCAGAAAACTTTAGCATGTTTATCCGCGATTTACTCGTTGCGCTGCACATATTAATTTCTGACTAGTTGCTACCTAGATGCCAAGGTGTTGAAACGCTGTAAGACTGCCAGATAAAGCAGCGAACACACAAAACTAACTTAAACTCGTTACTTGCTGCGCGTATGAAACAGTGCGCCAAAGTAACGAGTACAAGCGCAAGAGCAACTTGCACCAGTTAATGACTTTAAATTAGTTTTTATGCCAGTTTTGGATACTTTTTTCGGAAGTTTATTTTGTTATTTTTGGCGCATACTACATTTACTTTGTATGGCTTGCAGCGAACATTCGCGTGTATGCAACTCGTTACTTTTGTACGTTACTTCGTTGTTTTTTTCCATCAATTTTGCGGTGAATTTCAATTACTGTTGAGAGCGCATTTTTAGTTGTTTCATTTTCACTTTTAGCAATTGGTTTTTCGTTACTCTTTTAGATTTTTCTTTTCTTTTTTTTATTTTATTTTTATTTTACTTTAAAATATCAACAGCTGCAGCATTTTCCAACAGCCTCCAATTTGCTCTGGAATACTTTTAATACTGCTTCATTTTTCCATCTGCTTTGTTTCCATTTTTGCTCTTTACTCTTCCTGCTCCTTACTCTGACTCATTGAAGGTAGATTAACTTTCAAATTGATGTTTGCATTTTTTTTTCTTAGATTTCTTTAAATATTTATTTTTCCAAAGTTCCTCGTGCGTTTCTTTGCGCAATTTTCTTTGCATTTCAATTTTTTTTAAGTTTTGCGTTTTTCGAAGTCAACATCGACAAAGTTTAATTTGGTTTTTGCCACGTTTGCTTTTGTAAATTGTATTATATAATGTTTGTGGCATTAGCTTTGGTTGCGGTGACTGCAACAATTAAATTGGATTTGCATTTTTATTATATGATTCACGTAGTGTTCGGCGGCATTAAGTGTGGCAACGTAATTCAATTGAAAAGTTTGTTAAAATGCTTTAAAGAAACAGCTCTTAACTTTTGAGAGTGTATTTTACAGGCGAAAGACTTTATTTAAATAAAAATTAAAAACTTTTGAAGAAAAGTCTGGCACAATTTAAGAACAATTGACTTAAATTTTGAATTTCAAAATCATCATCAAAATTTGAGTTTTAACACAGAATTTTATAGAAAACTGAAATATTTGGGTAAAATTAAATAACTGAACTAAAATTTAAATTTAAAGTTTTATCAACTTTTTTGAGTGAAAATTTAAATTTTAAGTGAAAATTTGAATTTTGAGTGAAAATTTGAATTATTAGTGAAAATTTGAATTTTTTAGTGAACATTTTAATTTTGAGTGAAAATTTGATTTTTGAGTGAAAATTTGTATTTTGAAAGAAAATTTGAATTTTGAAAAAAAATTTCAATTTTGAGTGAAAATTTGAATTTTTAGTGAAAATTTGAATGTTTAGTGAAAATTTGAATTTTTAGTGAAAATTTGAATTTTTTCACTCAAAATTTAAATGTTTAGTTAAAATTTGAATTTTTAGTGAAAATATGAATTTTGAGTAAAAATTTGAATTTTTAGTGAAAATTTGAATTATTAGTGAAAATTTGAATTTTTAGTGAAAATTTGAATTTTGAGTGAAAATTTGAATTTTTAGTGAAAATTTGAATTTTTAGTGAAAATTTGAATTTTTAGTGAAAATTTGAATTTTTAGTGAAAATGTGAATTTTTAGTAAAAATTTGAATTTTTAAGAAAATAGGAATTTTGAGTAAAAATTTGAATTTTGAGTGAAAATTTGAATTTTTAGTGAACATTTGAATTTTTAGTGAAAATTTGAATTTTTAGTGAAAATTTGAATTTTTAGTGAAAATTTGAATTTTTAGTGAAAATTTGAATTTCTAGTGAAAATTTGAATTTTTAGTGAAAATTTGAATTTTTAGTGAAAATTTGAATTTTTGGTGAAAATTTGAATTTTTAGTGAAAATTGAATTTTTAGTGAAAATTTGAATTTTGAATGAAAATTTGAATTTTTAGTAAAAATTTGAATTTTGAATGAAAATTTGATTTTTAGGAAAAATTTTGAAAATTGTAATTTTTAGTGAAATTTTGAATTTTTAATGAATTTTGAGTGAAAATTTTAATTTTGAGTGAAAATTTGGGTCTTTAGTGTATTTTTCAGTAAAAATTTGAATTTTGAAAAAAAAATTATTTACAATAGAGTGAAAATAATAAATTTAAGTTAAAATTTGTATTTTAAGTGAAAAATTTAATGTTGAGTTTTAATTAAAATTTAAATTTTGAGTAAAGATTTAAATTTTGAGTAAAAATTAAAGTTTTGATTGAAAAAATTTATTTTGAGCAATAATTTAAATTATGAGTGAAAATTTGATTTTTGAGTGAACATTGGATTTTTGAGTGAAAATTTTATTTTTGAGTGAAATGTTCAATTTTGAGTATACATATTAATTTTTAGAAAAAAATTAAATTTTGAGTGAACATTTTAATTTTGAGTGAAATTTTGAATTTTTAGTGAACATTTGAATGTTGAGTGAAAATATGTATTCTGAGTGAAAATTAGAGTGTTGAGTAAAAATATAAATTTTGTGGAAAAATATTAAATTTGAGTAAAATTATTAATTTTGAGTGAACATTAAATACTGAGTGAAAATTTAAATTTAAAGTACAAATTTAAATTTATAGTAAAAACTTCAATTTTGTGTAAGAATTTGAATTTAAAAAAAAAATTAAGGTAACGAGTTCAATTTAATAAAACGAGTATGCATTGAAATTTGGAACTAGTTCATTAAACAGTAGAACGAGTTGATAAAAAATGTAACGAGTAAAATATGTTTTTAACCTATTTTAAAGAGTAAAGTTCATAAAAATATTTTTTTTTAAATAAAATTTAAAAAAAACAGATTTATTTTTTATTTATGATCAACATTTTTATATTTTTGATTTTTAATATATAATTTTTGTAATATATATATTTTTTTTTTTAATTATTATTTTTTTTTCTTTTTTTGTAATAAAAATAATATTTTTGTCTTTATTATAAAATTTAAAATTTCATTGTCAAAAAAATTAGAATTTCATTTTTTTAAAGTTTAAAATGTCGTAATTAAAAATTTCATTGTCAAAAAATTTTAAAACTTCATAACCAAAAAAATAAAAATTTCATTCTCACAAAATTTAAATTTGGTAATTAAAAAAAAATATACAATAAATTATTTGTCAAAATAGCATTCAAACCAAATTTATGTATATATTCTATATAATTTTTAAATAAATATCTAAATACTACATAACCATTTCAATGTTTTTTATGGTTTTTAAAAGAAGCCAACGATTATTGTTTTGCTTTCCTTTATTTTTATTTATTAATATTTCTGGATTATAGTTCATTTACACCACAGACCATGTCTACTGAGACATTAGTGTCTGTGGCTAGTGCAACGCATTAAAAAACGTCCAAAAGCCAAGAACAACGTAAGAAGTTCAGACAAAAGTGCAGATTTTCAGCGACAAAACTAAGACTATGAAACGTAACAAAAAACCCCAACACAATATCGAACATTTTTACAATGCTGCTTTGAGGTTATTTAAGCGGATGTAAGAAAGATGATTTTAGTATAAGTTTTTTTCATTTCTTTTAAGAAAACTTAAAAGAAAACAGTACGAAAACTAAAAGTCAAGTTGAGAAACCCCCGCACTGACAATGTACACCAGGTACCTCTTTTGTTAAGGTGCTGCTTTTGTAAAGTTTAGACAGGCAGCCTTAGGTTGTGGTGGGCGATAGGTGAGTGAGTTGCTGGTAGGGTTTTGTCTGGCGGCGACTGCGGTTTATGTCCAGAAATTGTTTGTATGCCGCCGCATAATACACTCTACTCGCTACTCTGAGCTGTTGGCGAGTAGACTTATTTACTGAGGCTTTATGCGCTTCGTGGCTGAAAAGGTTTTTACTATTTTTTTTTTATTTTGTTATTTTTTTTTTCTAACTACATTTTTCCTACTGTATATTTTTTTACTAGTTTTTTCTACTTTCTACTAGTTTGTTTTATTTTTTTGTGTTACTTTTTAGCTTTTACGAATTGTTTAAACCAGCTCTTATTATCTGCCACTAGATTTTTTTAACCCTTTAGGATTTTTATTATTTTTACTTTGACTCTACTTTGTCTGTAGTCTAATAGTTATTTTTCTTCACTACTAGTTATTTGTATTTTCTACTAGTTGCTTTTGTACGTCACCAACAGCAGCCGTGCTCTTCACTTATTTATTTACTCGTTGATTTTGTTTTCCTACCTGTACTTAGCCGTTTTGTTTATGTGTTTTTGTGTGGTTTTTTATGTACTTGCTGAGATTAAATGCAACTCACCTGCAAAGAGAGAAAAAAATTTTAAAAAATTAGAAAATCAGAGAAATAAAGTTGAAGTCAAATAAGTTTTTAAAATTTCTGTATAAGAAGTAACACGCGCTTTAAATAATTTAATATACAAATTCAAAAATAATGTAAATAAAAATTAAAATACATGATTAATTATTGATTAACTGGTATTTCATATCGGCGCTGTGCAACGAGTTTTTTTTTGTTGATTTTTGAACCCATTTTTAAGAAAACTGTTCATTTTGATTTTTCTCGTTTTTTTTTATTATTTTCCGGTTTTTTTGTTTGTCCCGTTTTTTTGTTGTTGTTTCAGCTATTCTTTTGATATTGTTTTTTCTTTGTTTGCATTTTTTTATTTGGTTGTTTCTGTTTTGATTTCGATTTTGAAATTAACTTTTTGTTTTTTCATTAATTTTTTGTGTATTTGTGTTTTGCGTTTTGTGTTTTTATTTTTGTGTTTTTATTTTTGTGTTTTTGCTTTTGTGTATTTGCTTTTATTTTATTTTACTTTTGTTTTTTTTTTTTATTTGTTTGCTGTTGTTTTCGTGTTTTTTTGTTGTTTTGAGCTTTTACTTTTGTATTTATTGGTTTTTTGTTTTTGCTTTTGTAATATTTTTTTTTATATTTGAGTTTTTTGTTTCATGTTCGTAGCTGGTGTAAGTTATACTGTTTTAAATGTTTAGGTTGTATGGGAGGTGCCACGCCGCTTTGTCGAATCCCGCCCATATATAGCATATGTCATCCACCGAACTCCATAGTATCCTCGTGCAAAATTTTAGTCAATTCGGTTCAGCGGTTTAGACGTGATGTTGGAACAAACAGACAGACTGACAGACACACAGACAGATCGACGCCCCTTACGAAAACTATTATATTAAAATTGTCTTACGAAAAAAAGTATATATCACTTTTAAACGAATACGATTTCATTTTTACTTAAATGACGAATATTATAATGTTCTCAAAATTTCACAAAAAAATAGTACAACAAACAGTTTTCTGTGGAAAATTATTATGTTTCAAATTTTTAGACGAAAATGGAGCTTTTTATTTAAAAAGGTTGAAAACAAAAAAGATATTGCGTTGCTTTTATGTTTTGATATATGTCATTTGTAAAATTTGTTTGACAAAATTCAAAAAATTTACGCTATAATGATATAAAATATGCATTACCATATAATATGTAGGTGACTCAGAAGATTAGTGTGTTGGAATACAAGCCGAAACGTCGTTGGTTCAAACACCAGCGAAGGCAACATCAAAAAAATAAGTAGAAAATTATACTGTATTGCTAAACTACTATTATTGTAATTATTATTAGGACCGTAGGACATGTCCATTTTTTATTATTTTCGAGTTCATTTGTTATTGTCTCCTAAGAAATCTAGACTGTTACGTTTAAGTTTCCAATGGTCTGTGGTCTTTATAAAACGATTACATATATTTATTAAATGCTGTACATATGGTTTTATATGAAGGCCCCAATCATAAATGCATTATTCATGTTCAACAAAATATTCCAACCTTCTTCAAAAAATTTGAATCATTTTTATATTCGTAGATACACGGATACAGAGTTTTACAGAGTTTTATATATATAATTATTGTGAATTAGTTAAAAAATTTGGAAATTTTTAAAATTTTGAATAATATTATATACAACGAGTGGGGAAAATTAAGTCACATGGACGAGACCTAAAGTCGGGCGGGCCAGATTATGGAATACGCTACTACTATAACGATACGATATTAATATGGGATAAACCTAAATTTTAAAGTTTTTAATTATGCAAAATATGGGTGTGGTCGTTGACCGATTTACCTCATGTCCGAACTCAGAACCCATTTTTGGCTAAAACATATTGAAACAAAATTTCGTCTCATTCTGACAAGTATTTCACAAGTTTTTCTGTATTCGGATAGCAAGACATACAGACAGAGATACGGACAGACAGCGCTAAACGGATTTGGGTAGTGATGTAATATATGCACAAACTTAATACCTCATAGATGTAGCGTATAAAAGTAACGGTTTTCACTATTTTAACGTTTGTAAAATATTTTCATCTGTTTTTATAACTTTATTATTTTTTTAAATTTAATAAAATGTATATAAAGTAATATGTAACGTCGGTAGCTCCGTGGTTAGTGCGTTGGACTGCGAGCCGAAAGGTCCCATGTTCAAGCATGGACTGGGGCCAAAAACATTTTATCATAGAAAACATTTTTCTATACCGCGTTACCTCTCGGCACACCTACGAGAGTAAAACATTGCCTATAAAAAGCTCTCACTCGCCGTTGGGATTCGTTGTTAATAGGAATTTTCGTGAAAAAAACAAACAATGGATTATTTTACTCGTTACTTTTAATTAAATATGTGCCTTGTTAAATTTTTATATATTTTTCTCATTATATCATATTATTACATCACTAGCTGGACCCGTGCACGACTCGTGCCAAGATTTTCTGAATTCAAAGATATGGAGCGATTTTATTAATATAAAAAACATTTTATTATTTATATGAGGGGCCCGTGCTTAGGTGTTGAATTTTTTTTATTCGTTTTATAAATGTGGTAACCAAATAATTCTCCGCCAAAACAACTTTTCTCAAAGACAATTTTTTCTCAGACTGCGCTTCTCCGCAGAATTATTCCCAGTAGAAATCTTCCCCGTAAAATCCACATAGAACGCTTTCCCGTAGAATTCTCAACGTAGAATTCATCCCGGTAGAATTGTTACCGGTAGAATTCTTTTCCGTAGAATTCTTCCCCGTAGAGTTTTTCCCAGTATAAGTTTTAGTGTGGTGGGTTTTAATGTAGTAAGTTTCGGTGTAGTGAGTTTAGATGTGGTGAATTTTGGAGTGGTGAGTTTAATTGTGGTTAGTTTTGGTGTGGTTAGTTTTAGTGTGGTGAGTTCTAGTGTGGTGAATTTGAGTGTGGTGAGTTTAAGTGTGGTGTTTTTAAAAGTGGTGAGTTTTAGTGTGGTCAATTATAGTGTGGTGGGTTTTAGTGTGGTGAATTTTAATGTGGCGTGTTTTAGTGTGGCGTGTTTTAGTGTAGCGAGTTTTAGTGTGGTGAATTTTATTGTGGTGAGTTTTAGTGTGATGAATTTTAATGTGATGAATTTTATTGTGGTGAGTTTTAGTGTAGTGAATTTTAGTGCGGTGAGTTTTAGAGTGGTAAGTTTTAGTGTATCGAAATTTGAGTGTAGTGAGTTTTAGTGTGGTGAAATTTTAGTGTGGTGAGTTTTAGTGTGGTCAATTTTAGTGTGTTGAATTTTTGTGTGGTAAGTTTTAGTGTGGTGAGTTTTAGTGTGGTGAGTTTTAGTGTGGTAAGTTTTAGTGTGGTGAGTTTTGGTATGGTGAGTTTAAATGTGGTGAGTTTTAGTGTTGTGAATTTTAGTGCGGTGAGTTTTAGTGTGGCGACTTTTGGGTATAGTGAGTTTTAGTGTGGTGAGTTTTAGTGTGATGAGTTTTAATTGGAGAAATTTTAGTGTGGTGAGTTTTAGTGTGGTGAATTTTAGTGTGGTGAGTTTTAGTGTGGTGAAATTTTAGTGTGGTGGGTTTTAGTGTGGTGAGTTTAAGTGTGGTGAGTTTTAGTGTGGTGAGTTTTAGTGTGGTAAGTTTTAGTGTGGTGAGTTTTGGTATGGTGAGTTTAAATGTGGTGAGTTTTAGTGTTGTAAATTTTAGTGCGGTGAGTTTTAGTGTGGCGACTTTTGGGTATAGTGAGTTTTAGTGTGGTGAGTTTTAGTGTGATGAGTTTTAATTGGAGAAATTTTAGTGTGAGTTTTAGTGTGGTGAATTTTAGTGTGGTGAGTTTTAGTGTGGTGAAATTTTAGTGTGGTGAGTTTTAGTGTGGTGAGTTTTTGTGTGGTGAGTTTTAGTGTGGTGAATTTTATTGTGGTGAGTTTTAGTGTGATGAATTTTAATGTGATGAATTTTATTGTGGTGAGTTTTAGTGTAGTGAATTTTAGTGCGGTGAGTTTTAGAGTGGTAAGTTTTAGTGTATCGAAATTTGAGTGTAGTGAGTTTTAGTGTGGTGAAATTTTAGTGTGGTGAGTTTTAGTGTGGTCAATTTTAGTGTGTTGAATTTTTGTGTGGTGAGTTTTAGTGTGGTGAGTTTTAGTGTGGTGAGTTTTAGTGTGGTAAGTTTTAGTGTGGTGAGTTTTGGTATGGTGAGTTTAAATGTGGTGAGTTTTAGTGTTGTGAATTTTAGTGCGGTGAGTTTTAGTGTGGCGACTTTTGGGTATAGTGAGTTTTAGTGTGGTGAGTTTTAGTGTGATGAGTTTTAATTGGAGAAATTTTAGTGTGGTGAGTTTTAGTGTGGTGAATTTTAGTGTGGTGAGTTTTAGTGTGGTGAAATTTTAGTGTGGTGAGTTTTAGTGTGGTGAGTTTTTGTGTGGTGAGTTTTAGTGTGGTGAGTTTTAGTGTGGTGAGTTTTGGTGTGGTGAATTTTAGTGTGTTGAATTTTTGTGTGGTGAGTTTAAGTGTGGTGAGTTTTAGTGTGGTGAGTTTTAGTGTGGTGAGTTTAAGTGTGGTGAGTTTTAGTGTGGTGAGTTTTTGTGTGGTGAGTTTTAGTGTGGTTAGTTTTAGTGTGGTGAGTTTTTAAGTGGTGAGTTTTAGTGTGGTGAGTTTTAGTGTGGTGAGTTTTAGTGTGGTGAATTTTAGTGTGGTGAGTTTTAGTGTGGTGAATTATAGTGTGGTGGGTTTTAGTGTGGTTAATTTAAGGGTGAATTTTAGTGTGGTGAGTTTTAGTTTGGCTAGTTTAAGTGTGGTGAGTTTGTTTTTCTTTTTCTTTCCTTTTTTTGTTTTTCATTTAGTTTGGATTGTGGTTTTATGTGATTGGTTTTGTTTTTGTATTTTTGCTTTTGTTTTGTTTTGTGCTTTTGGTTTTTTGTTTTTAATTTTTTTTGTGTATTTGAGTTTTTTGTTTGCTGGTGAAAGTGCCGAGTTATATCGTATTGAAAGTCTAGGTTGTATGGGAGGTGCCACGCCTCTTTGTCCAATCCCGCCCATATATAGCCTATCATTCCTTCCAGACCATACCGCATCTGTGGTAAAAATTTCAAGGAAATCGGATCAGCCGTTTAGACGGAGAAGCGGAACAAACGTACAAACGTACAAACGAACAAACAGATTTATTATATTAATAGGATATTATTAACAAATTTCAAATAAAAAAATGTTTTTATATAACTTAATTTAATTGCATGTCTAACATGTTATATTATCAAGCATTTATTACTTTTTCGTACAAAGCACTGTGTTTACTCGTTGCTTTTTATAAGAAGCTGCACTTGGTATTTTTATTGTACTACTACTTATTACTTTTTACCTCATTCAAACTAACGTGTTATAACGTTAGTTTGAATAAATATATGAAAAATATTTTGAATGGTTTATTTTATAATATTTTCTTTTATATTAATACTATTTGAAATACATTTTTTACTCGTTCATTGTTAATAATCATTCGTTTCTACTTAGTTCAATGTTTACTAATCACATTGGGGTTACATACATAACTCGCTGCTTTTTTACAGAACAATATACACAAAAAATGGTAGAAATTTAAAATAGCGAGTAATAACAAATAGTAATTAAGAAATACAAATTACGTATTATAATTCATAAATTTTGTATAACATAACGAGTAAATTTAGTGAATAAATAAGTACTAAATATATACAACAAATAAATATAATTAAATAAATATATAAATATATTTTTTGAAAAAAAAAAAATAATTTCTAAATCTTTTAAATTTAAATTTAATAGAATTTTTTTTCCTGTTTTACTTAGAATTATACAAATAACTCGTTACTTTTAAGCAGTGCAATAACCAATAATAACAAAAAGTAAATTTAATATGTTAACTTTAACGATTACAGACAAAAACCGATGATATACAACGAAAAATATGAAACAACCATAAAAATACAAAAAATATTGCATAATTATTAAATAAGAACTAAAAGAAATAATAAATAAATTAAAAAATATATATGTAAAAAAAGCTTATAATATTTACATTAAAAAAAATAGTATTGAAATTTCAATTTGATAGCATTTGTTTATTACTATTTTAGAATAATTTTTCTCAATAGAAAAAATAAACAAATCATAAACAAATTTCGCTAATCGTTATTGTTAAAATATTTCATTTACTCGTTATTTTATAATTTACGCATGTACTCATAATATATGGCTAGTTTTACATCTACATAGTAAAACTAGCCATATATTATGAGTACATGAGTAAATTATAAAATAACGAGTAAATAAAATATTTTAACAATAACGTTTAGCGAAAAAATAACGAATCAACTCTCATATTTCTCAATCTAATATTTATAAATTTCCGATAACATCCAAATCTCTTATGCGGTCCTTAATAATGAATTAGTCCTAAATTAGAACATTCAATAATTTGATACACATGCCCTGGAGCAACTCTTAAATTGTAACCTTCACAATAATTAAAAACATGTCACACTATCTAAAATTATAAATCTAAAATAGCAAATTTCAACAAATACTAAATTGCCGACCAAAACCAATCATTAGCTCTGAAATATACGCCTTAATTACTATAAAGAAACACCCAGTTTATTGTGCTAAAAAATACACTTTAATTAAAGTCAATTTTGGCGTCGCCTTTTTGTCGTTACAGCGCTCTGAGAGGAGTTTGACTATTTCTTCAATACAATTTTATAACATTTTTTTAGTTGCTGCAAAAATATATATTTGCACATCAATCATTTCGCTCTCAATTACTTGCCATTCATCTTTGCTTATGATTATGCTTTACTATAGACAACACGAAGTGGACGACGACGTTGATGTATATAATCCTTGCAAAAAGGAGCAACACACATGGACAGAGCATGGGCACAACGAACAATCAGCAATAACAAAGATCAAGTCGGATGATGGGTTTGTTCGGGTGGTGTACGGTCAATGTTAAAAGTTATGGTTTACGAGAGAACAGACACGTATTTGTTATCTGTAGTATATAACATAACCTACAAAAAAAAAAAAAAATAGACCAACAGGCATCACTGGCAACTCGTCCAACTCATCCGACTCGTCGTCTTCGTATAAATATAATAAAATTGTTATCAACTGGCTCAAGGGCGTATTACATATAAATTAGTTTTGGTTTGCTTATATTTTCATAAAGACCTAAAGCATGTTTTTGAAAGTTAGGGTATTTTTTTTTTGCTATTTTATATCTATAGACAGCTTGTGTTGTTAGCCTTTTGTTTATTTTTTTTTTTTTTTTGGGTAAAATAACTATTGGGCAGCAAAAGTTATAAGTTATGCATATGTTTTAGTTTTTTTTTTTTTGGGTGTATTATTAAATTTGAACTTGTAAAAGACCATCAAAATATATACAGAACAATTAAGTTTTAATTGAATAAACTTGAGTACGACAGTAACGCGTGAATATTTGGTATTTGCAGAATTTCCTAAATAAATTTTAGTTTTTGTTTTATTAAAAAGCATTGCAAGATTTTAAATTATGCATTTGATATTTTCGTATACAATAAAAATAAGGCACGTTTATGATTAAACAAAGAAATGTTTAGAATAACAAATAAATTTTAGAATAAAGAACAAAAACGAATTTTTAAAATAAATATATTCAATACATACCCGGGATGTCAATCCCGGACCATTTAGGAACTAAAAAATGTGAATCCCGAGATCCCGGTATTAGTCTAGTGATTTAAAAAATTATACGAATATAATAATAAAAGGATAAAATATAACACATATAACCAAATACATCAAAAAATTCAATTTTATTAGTAAAAATTAGTTAAAAAAAAGACCCTCATGATATTATAATTGTTTACAATTTTAAGGAATTAGTTTTTAAGAATTCAGTCCCTTTAAAGTTCATGTTTTAACTTATAAAAACCTTTTAATAACAATGAATAAAAAATTAGAAAAGGATTTACTTCATATTATAAAATAACGAGTAAATACTAAGAAAATATTAAATAACGAGTAAATACTAAAAAAAAATTAAAATAACGAGTAAATACTAAGAAATTATAAAATAACGAGTGAATACTAATAAATTATAAAATAACAAGTGAATACTAAGGCATTATAAAATAACGAATAAATACTATAAAAGCATAAAATAACGAGTAAATACTAGAGAAACACATAATAACGAGTAAATACTAGAGAAACACATAATAACGAGTAAATACTAGAGAAACACACAATAACGAGTAAATACTAGAGAAACACATAATAACGAGTAAGTACTAGAGAAACACATAATAACGAGTAAATACTAGAGAAACACATAATAACGAGTAAATACTACAGAAACATATAATAACGAGTAAATACTAGAGAAACACATAATAACGAGTAAATACTAGAAAAATACAAAATAACGAATACATACTAGAAAAATACAAAATAATCGTTAATACCATAAAAACACAAAATAACGATTAAATACCATAAAAACACAAAATAACGATTAAATACCATAAAAACCCAAAATATAGAGTATATACCATAAAAACACAAAACAACGAGTAAATACCATAAAACACAAAATAACGAGTAAATACCATAAAAACACAAAATAACGAGTAAATACCATAAAAACACAAAATAACGAGAAAATACTAGAAAAAAATAAAATAACGAAAAAATACTAGAAAAAGATAAAATAACGAGTAAATACTAGAAAAAGATAAAATAAACAGTAAATACTAGAAAAAGATAAAATAAACAGTAAATACTAGAAAAAGATAAAATAAACAGTAAATACTAGAAAAAGATAAAATAACGAGTAAATACGAGTAAATAAAAGATAAAATAACGAGTAAATACTAGCAAAACATAATATAACGAATAAATACTAAGAAATTGTAAAATAACTAATAGGTACAAAGATATTAAAAAATAATGAGTTCATACAAATAAATTATAATATATCTCGCAATTATAAAATAACGAGTAAAATCAATAAATTGTTAATACACAGAAATAAGTAATTAATACAAAGCAATTGTAATAATGCGTAAATAAAAAACAAATTAAAAAATAATTGACTCGTTCATACAAATAAATTATAAAATAAGGAGTGAATACTAAGAAATTGTAAAATAACGAGTAAATACTATAAAAACATAAAATAACGAGTAAATACTGGAAAACACAAACTAACTAGTAATACTACAAAAACATAATATAACGAGTAAATACTAAGAAAATATAAAATAAGTAATAAGACATTAAAGAATAACGAAAAAGTACTTAAAAATATAAAATAACGAGTTCATAGAAATTATAATATATCTCGAAATTATGAAGTAACGAGTAAAATCAAGAAATTAGTTAATATACAGAATTTATTAAATAACTAATTAATACAAAGCAATTGTAATTAGGCGTAAATAAAAATAAATTATAAAATAACGAAATACAAATAAATTACAAAATAACGAGTATATTATGTGACAATATACCAATGTATATATAAAAGCATATGTAAAATAACGAGTAAATACCAAGAAAAATAAATTGGCGAATACATACAACAAACATTATTACGTAAAATAATATGAAATGTAGAAAACATGTTTATAATAAATAACGAGTACACCCAGAAAAAAAATACTTTATAAATAATAGTTTTTTTACTATTAAAAATAATCAATAGGATAAATTATTATTTTAATCGGAAAATACCATTAAATAAAGGGTTTTTCAATAAGAGCGCTACAAAAGTTTTTTTCAAGGGTTTTTCAACAGCGACGCTACAAAAGTAGAGTGACAGGGACAGCAAACGACGCCATATTTCTTGCCGCTCTTTTGACATTTCTCTTCAGTAAGGTTTTCCATTTTATGATGGAAAGATATACGAGCCAAAAACGAGTCGAAATTATTAAAATTTACTACCGAAATTCGAATTCGTATATCTTTCCATCATGAAATAGCAAACCTTACTGAAGAGAAATGTCAAAAGAGCGGCAAGAAACATGGCGTTGTTTGCTGTCCCTGTTGCTCTACTTTTGTAGCGTCCCTGCTGAAAAACCCTTTACTAGACAATACCATGACATTGCCATTGAGTTTATATGAAAAGATTTATTTTTTGTATACTATTAAATCAATAATTGTCCGATTGACCAATTTTAATAGGATTTGAGGGAATTTTTTTCTGGGTGTAAGTATAAAAATAGCATACAAATATAAAATATTAATTTTAATACACTTAAAAATTTCTCAAAATTGAATGAGACAAATTTTCTCACATTTTCTAGAATATTTTGGATATCGTCAAACACACAGATAAATGAAAGATGTTAAGAAGTACCTGCAGCTTCGACCCTACCAAAATAATTTTGTCCAGAAAAGGTTACCAGAAAGTTACCAGATTATAAAATTTATTGAGTATCGGCATAAGCTTCCCAAAATCTTACTTTTATGCGTTTGCCGAGACATGTGCCAAATATTCCAAATCAATACCGGAATTTTTGTCATGTGTATTATGAAATTATTTATATTCATTTAAATAAATGAGTGTGAAAATAATAAAAAAGACCATTCATTTGATATAATGTTGATTATGAGCGCTATTAACACATTTTCTATTTTTTTTATAATTTTTTAAAATCTACGCAATGCACAAATTATCAAAAAAAAAAAGTCCAACAGGACTTTTTTCACCCCCCCTTATTTTACATCAAACTTTTTGGCACTACGCTATTGAATTTTAAATTCTTTTAAAAAGAACGAGACACTGTACCAAATACCCTCATCAAGTTGTTGCCAACATTTTCTGACCATTTTATGTGTCTGTGTGTGTGTGTTATTGTTGTTGTTTTTGCCGCTTTAGATACCGTTACTTTCTTAGATACTGTTACTTCTTTAGCTATCGTTACTTCTTTAGATATCGTTACAGCTGGTAATATTGTTGCCTGGGTAAATGCCAAAGCAATGATTGTAGACAATAAAAGTAAATGATTATTTTTATCTTGCTCTGTTCTGTTGTGTGTTTTCAAATCTAGTTGAAGCTCTTATTTTAAAACATCCCCCATACTACTCAAACCCTAAGAGAACCTACCAGTAATTCTAACATATTTACCCTATATTTTTTGTTGTTTTATTTTTTATTATTTTACTGTGTAAATATTTAATAACATCATTATTGTCAGCATCCTTGTGCGCTTTTCTTTAACTGCCTTGAACAGCTTAGTTTTATGCACTTATTTAATTTAGACAATTTTCCAAAAGATTTAGTTTATTTTTATTTTTATACCATCTACGTGTTTATATTTATTTAATTTCATTCAAAAACCTGTGAAGGCGCTGCAGTTGAAATGTTTATGGCATATTATAAAAGCACACTGAACAAACTTAAAATTTTGCAATATAACGAGTAACGAGTTGCATATTAAACACTGCCTGGATTAGCGTAAAATGCAGCCAACTTTATAGCTGAATATTAAATAGTGTTGTAAAAATTAATAGTATAAAAATAGTAGCATAAAATTGTAGTATAAAAATCGTAGTATAAAAATAGTACTAAAAAATTGTAGTATAAAAATCGTAGAATAAAAATTGTAGTAAAAAATATCGTAATAAAAAAATCGTAGTATGAAAATCGTAATATAAAAATCTCTTTATAAAAATGCTTGTCTGGAAATATTTGTATTAATGTACATTAATAACTACCAATGAAAATTGAATCACAAAAGAAGAAAATTTTTATTGAAAAACACATAAATTTCCATTTTATCAGCATTATTAAATGGCTGGCATCTTAAGAAAGTCTTCAACAAATATTGTAAAATTTAGTTATTGACTACTTTTATTAAATGCTGAAATTTTGTTATTATTACTTTCAGGTTATGTTAGCATTACTCGTTATATTATTATATATATATTACTTATTCGTTATATTGAACTTTTACTTAAAATATTTTTTTATTATTTTGTTTATTTTTATAGTTCTATTGACTCCATATATATGTAGTTCCTTTAATCCTACTCGTACTTTATTTTATCGCATATTTGTTTTACTTATTTCTTTATTTAGCTACAGGTATTTTTTTGTATGTACTCGTTATGTTTTTTGTTCTACCTCAATAATTGGCAATCTCTAATTACTAAATTTTATAACTTTTTTATATATTTTTTAAACACTCTTTAGATCATTTCTTAACTTCTCATGTTTAATCTAAAAGTTAATAGTAGAATTTATGTATTATGATTTTATTTTTATTTATTATAATTCAATTTACGTAATAATTTGTTGCACCATTTGCACAGCCAATTCAAAAATTATTGCTATTTCGTAATTTTGCGTCTTAAAACGTAAGTCAAACAGTTTTATCTCAAAATTCGAAAAAAAAAAAATTAATCCAGGTTAATTCTGGTTAATATTGTGATTTCAAATTAGGTGTATATAAATATTTAATTTTTTCATAATTTTATTATTTTGCTCTATATTTAAAGTTATTTCAGTGATCATTTTTTGGTATTTGAATTTTAATATTTGTATCTATTCGTTACTTTATAATTTATTTGTATTTGCCCGTTATTTTATAATTTTTTTGTATAAACTCGTTTTTTCATAATTTTAGTTTAAATTTCTTAGTATTTTCACGTTATTTTGTAATTTTTTAATATTTACTCGGTATTTTGTAATTGTTAATATGTACTCGTTATTTTATAATTTTTAATATTTACTCGTTATGTTTTAGTTACTCGTTATTTTACAATATACTCGTATTTTATAATTTTTAATATTAACTCGTTATTATATAGTTTTTAGTATTAATTCGTTATTATATAGTTTTTAGTACATACTCGTTTTTTTATAATTTTTAGTATTTACTCGTTTTTTTTTTATATAATTTTTAGTATTTACTCGTTATTTTATAATTTTTAGTATTTACTCGTTATTTTATAATTTTTAGTATTTACTCGTTATTTTATAATTTTTAGTATTTACTCGTTATTTTATAATTTTTAGTATTTACTCGTTATTTTATAATTTTTAGTATTTACTCGTTATTTTATAATTTTTAGTATTTACTCGTTATTTTATAATTTTTAGTATTTACTCATTATTTTATAATTTTTAATATTTACTCGTTATTTTATACTTTCTCAGTATTTATTAAATATTTTATAATTTTTGAGTATTTACTCGTTATTTATACTTTTTTAGTATTTAGTCGTTATTTTAATTTTTTAGTATTTAGTCGTTATTTTATAATTTTTAATATTTACTCGTTATTTTATAATGTTTAGTATTTACTCGTTATTTTATAATTTTTAATATTTACTCGTTATTTTATAATTTTTAGTATTTACTCGTTATTTTATAATTTTTAGTATTTACTCGTTATTTTATAATTTTTAGTATTTACTCGTTATTTTATAATTTTTAGTATTTACTCGTTTTTTTATAATTTTTAGTATTTACTCGTTATTTTATAAATTTTAATATTAACTCGTTATAATATAGTTTTAGTATTAATTCGTTATTATATAGTTTTTAGTATTTACTCGTTATTTTATAATTTTTAGTATTTACTCGTTATTTTATAATTTTTAGTATTTACTCGTTATTTTATAATTTTTAGTATTTACTCGTTATTTTATAATTTTTAGTATTTACCCGTTATTTTATAATTTTTAGTATTTACTCGTTATTTTATAATTTTTAGTATTTATTCGTTATTTTATAATTTTTAGTATTTACTCTTTAATTGATATATTAATTTATTTGCATTTATTTGTTTTTTTTATATTTCTTATTATTTATTCGTTAAAATTCGTAATTCATAATTTTAGTATTTACTAATTATTTAATAATTTTAGTATTTACTCGTTATTTTATAATGGCTTCGTATTTACTCGTTATTTTTTCAATTTGTTATTATTTAATAGTTATTCAATAATTTTGTATTATTTTTTAATTTCTTAGTATTTACTCGTTATTTTGTATAAGGAATGAACAGCATATCTCGAGATATGTTCAATTTGAGTTATTAATTCCATCGTAATTCTGATATACGAATTCATTTTGTGTCCAATTTGGATACTGATTCTTCTTATCGTTTCTGAGATACAAGCAAAAAAACCTAAAAGCATATCTACTTGTTATTAAATATTTAATTTTACTCAAATAAAACAACTTTTGAAAAAAACTCTAACTAAAACATTTTGCTGACATTTATTTAATTTAAGTTTTTCATAAATTTGCAAATATAATATTTAAAATATTTTTAAAAATTATTTTCGGAATCAGTTGTAAATCTTAAAAATAATCTCCTGAAATGTTCAAAAAATAGACTTTTGCATTTATTTCGTATTGCCACTGATTTCTTTTAATTGCCTAGAAAGAATTGCGTCTGGATATAATTGGCACGGAGTACAAATGTCGGGAATAATAGCCATATTTTAATAAAATACATATATTACAAAATTTTAATTTTCTCGTTGACCTTTTCAACACATAATCAAATTTATACAACATTTTTGAATTTAAATAATTTTTAAATTTAAAAATGTCTTGCAGTTAAATTTAACTCATAGTGTACACCATTCCATGTCGTTTTATTTACACACTACACCCATTTATCATTTTCATAATAGCATCAAAATGCATCAAGTGATTCTTGTAATTTTCAATTAAGTTAAAAGCAATTTTCCGTGCTGCAACTGCAACTTCAACTTTACACAGCACATGCTATGAAAACAAAGAAACTGAAAACTATTTTCAATTAGTCAGAAATGCATGACGTATTCATTGAGTTTCAAATTTTCAGTTCAGGCAGCAAAGTTGTAATAATAACTTCTATACTAAAGTAGAAATGTAGAGCGAAATGAAAGATGATATATGAAAGAGTTGATATTGATAAGTTTCGAATTATAATTAACAAAGATGAGTTTTACAATGAAGATTTTGTAATGGAGACTTTGCAATGTAGAGTTTAAAATGAAGACTTCACAATGTAGAGTTTAGATTGAAGACTCTAAAATGAAGAATTTACAATGTAGATATTTATAATTGACTTTATAATGAAGACTTTACCATGTAGAGTTTAAAATGGATACTTTAAAATGAAGACTTTATACTGAAGATTTTAGTGAAAACAGATTGAAGATTTCATAATTTAGGGATTAAAATGAGGACTTTGAAAAGAAGAACTTACAGATTGAAGACTTTATAATGAAGACTTTACCATGCAGAGTTTAGAATGGAGACTTTAATATGAAGACTTTATAATGAAGGCTTTGTAATGAAGACTTTACCATGCAGAATTTAAAATAAAGACTTTACAATGTAGAGAATTTAATGAAGACTTCATAATGTAGAGATTCAAATGAAGACTTTAAAATGAAGAACTAACAACGCAGATTTCAGAATGAAGTCTTTAAACTGATGATGATATAAAGAAGATTTTATAATGAAGGTTTTAGCATATATATTTACTTCACAATAATGACTTTTTTATGAAGACTTTAAAATAATTATTTTAAAATGAAGACCTTATAAAGCAGACTTTTCCACACTAAGAAAATTACATAAAATCCCAACTAAATTGGTCAATAGGACATTTATTTATAAACTCAATGAAAATATCATGATATTTTGTAGTATTAAATAATAATTTATTTTATAAACTAATTTTAATAGTAAACAAACTATTCTTTATATGGTATTTTTTCTGAGTGCATATATATTTTAGATTTAATGTTTTAAAACGAAGACTTTATAGTGAAAACGTTAAAATTATGACTTTTTTTTATGAAGATCTCATTTGTAGAGTTCCGAATGATGAATTTAAAATGAACTCACTACATGACAAAGGAATTGCAATGCATCCTTTGATAATAAATACATCACAATAAAATCATTACCATCTATATTTAGAAATTTTACATTTGAAACTTCATATAGCAAACATAAATTTCAGTATTCTCCATTGGAGTCTGCCTAATAAAGAGCTACGTGCCATAAAGATTTTATATTTGAATCTTTTGTAAAATATACCAGTAAAATAGCGTGAACTTTTGCTGTTGTTGCCAGTGTAAATATGCGCGAAAACTTTGCCAATTAAATAATCGTTGCAATTGCTTTCTTAGCACTCACTCACTCATTGACTCGTCCAATGCACTCGTTGGTAGGACAGACAGACAGACAGACAGACAATCAGACGTATTACTGCATTGACAGCTGTCAAAGTTTTGTGGAACTGTATGTGAAACAAAACGACCTAAACGAAGTTAAACTCTAGCGTAAAATTGAAATTGAAAATTTGTACGTAATGTAATTACTTTGAATTCGCAAAATGTTGCACTGACTGACTGGAGTCAAAGTAACGAGTAACGAGTGGGCAGGGGGGATGCATTTGTAAATTTCTAATGTGCGTTGTGGGAATTCAAATGTAATTATGTTGCATATGACTGACACATGAGTTGGAAGTTGAAGTTGTTGCTAGCAGAAAATTTTCAAATCATTTAAATAATATAAAATTATATTTGAAATAAGTTTTAAATAGACACATGATATTCCCTAAGTAGAAAAACCTTAAAAATATAGATATTTTGAATACAAATTGGGAATATCATTTTGAAAATTTTCATTATTTAGTCAAGTTTATTTTCAGTAGAAAGTTAAAACGGAAATATGAAAATTTCTCGAGGTTTATTAAAATAATATTAAAGGTTTCTAAAAATCGTATTTTTTCCGAATTTTGTGTAAGTATTCTTCAAACTTGTAAGGTTTTTGAGATATAGATTAAAATAATTGTATAATATGCCTTTTTTTTAAATGATTCGGGACTTCTTATAATGGTTTTTGAAGGTCTTAATTGTTGAGCTCATAGAGTACTGTGATCTTAAGGAGACCGGCCTTATTCTTTGCTGTGACGCTAATGCTCAACACACTGTGTGGGGCAGCAGTAAATGCAACGCGCGAGGTATCAGACTTCTTGACTTCATCATGACCTCCAATCTGAACATTCACAACACTGGTAATAAACCCACTTTTGTAACTGCTAGAAGACAGGAAGTGATTGACCTTACTTTTTCTAACTGTAGACTGGGAGAGTCAACCTTTAACTGGAAGGTTTTTAAAGAAGATTCTTTATCGGACCACAGGTATATCGAGTTTCATACTGACCGAGAGGTGCTGCCCTCTATGACGGTAAGAAACCCTAGAAAAACGAACTGGGCACGCTTCAGACATGAACTTGAGAATTCCCTCAATATTTCTGTCAGAATTCGTACCAAAGAAAGTATTGAGACGTCCGTTCAAGTTATGAACGATGTCATAAATTCTAGTTTTGTACGAACATGTCCGGTACGAAAAACGTTATCTAGACCTCCCGTTCCTTGGTGGAACGCTTGTCTTGAAACCTTGCGCAAGGATTCCAGAAAGCTTCTAAATAGGGCCCTAAGGAGCAACTTAGACTCTGACTGGTTTCTTTATCGAGCTAAGCAGAAAGAGTATAAGAAAGAATTCGTAAATCGAAAAGTGTTTCCTATAAAGACTTCTGCAGTAGCATCGAATCCTGCTGTGAGACTAGCAGATTGGTCAAGTTTCTTAAAAGAGACCGAACTGCTCGACTGGACTCACTGCGGAGACCTGATGGCTCGTATACTGAGTCTAAGACAGAGGCACTCAGTGTCCTAGTTGAGACTCACTTTCCGGGAAATCAAATCCACATAGGGCCACTTTGTAATCCCAGCACTGGGGACTGCAATAACAACTCTAATGTGACAAAACATGACTGGCAGGTTGCCAGATTGGTTGTATACGATGAAGCTATCCAATACGCAGTGGCCTCTTTTGATGGCTTCAAGTCACCTGGACCGGATGGCATCTACCCAGTCATGCTACAGGAAGGTATAACCCAATTGCTACCATACCTAAAGAAGATCTTTAGAGCAAGTCTCGCATGGGCATACATTCCGACATCCTGGCGTTTAGTTAAAGTAGCCTTCATTCCTAAAGTTGGAAGAGAAGACTATTCCATAGCCAAGAGCTTCAGACCTATTAGTATGATGTCCTTCATACTAAAGTGTCTAGAAAGACTAGTTGAGCTGCACATTAGAAAAACATCGCTGTCAAGGTACCCACTATCATCAAGACAACATGTCTACCAACGTGGAAAATCCTGTGAAACAGCATTGCAACATCTGGTTGGCCGGATCGAGCATGCTTTTCAGAGGAAGATGTACGTGATGGGCATATTTGTTGACATCGAGGGTGCTTTTGATAATGCGACTTTTGATGGAATGTGTGACGCAGCTAGAAGGCATGGAATAGATGAAACATTGGTCAAATGGCTAAGGTCAATGCTAATGTTTAGGACCATCACTTCGGAGGCGGAGTGCGGTCAGTATATTATGGCAGGGGTGAATAGAGGTTGTCCTCAAGGAGGCGTTCTCTCCCCCCTGCTCTGGTGTATGCTGGTTGACTCTCTAGTCAACGATCTCGATGGACCAGGTGTCTATTCCCAGGCCTATGCAGATGATGTTGCCATTCTTGCCACAGGCTTTTCCCTCAATGAGGTCTGTGTTAAAACACAAAACTCGTTGAACCGAATTGACAGCTGGTGTACTGCAAACGGACTTTCCGTCAACCCTCACAAAACAGGGATTGTTCTCTTCACTAGGAAAAGAATAATGACAGGATTATCTCTACCAGTACTTAAGGGTGTCACTATTCCTCTGTCTAACGAAGTAAAATATCTGGGCTTAACTCTAGATAGTAAACTACTTTGGACAAAACATGTTGAAAATAAAATTTCGCGAGCATTGAATGCCTTCTGGCAATGCAGAGGAATTTTTGGGAAGACATGGGGACTATCGCCGAGCAAAACCTTATGGATTTACACGGCAATGATAAGACCGATGATATCATATGCATCGGTAGTCTGGTGGAACAAGCTGTCGCGAAAATGCGTGACAACTAGTCTTGCCAAGATTCAGAGAACCGTGTGTCTGGGTGTTACGGGTGCCTTTCCCACTACACCTGATCCAGCACTGAATGCAATCTTAAACCTACCACCACTTGACATCTTCATCAGAGGCGAAGCCATGAAAGGCTGCTGGAGACTAAAACGAGGTGGTTTCTGGTTTAATGTTCCCTGGAATATCTCTGACATTGCACTTGACACTCCATTAGACACCTGTCTACTGGAGATGCCCTCTGATGCAATGATAACAGAAATATTACCAAGACGAAATGTTGAGGTCTGCCAACCTGACAGCTGCCAAGACTGGCTAACGCCTGACTGTGAGCCAGGTAGAGGGTCACACCGCATTTTCTCAGACGGCCCCAGTACCGATCAGGGATCTGGTGCTGGAGTGTTTGTGGAACCGGATGACCGCAGACTTCACTTCGCCTTAGGCGACAATGCCTCGGTATTTCAAGCCGAAGTCTATGCTATACTTATGGCTATGGACTACATTGCGGATAATAGATGGCAGAACAGGGCTATATCAGTTTGCAGCGATAGTCAGGCTGCTCTTTGAACAACCAGGTCATCACATCCAAAATTGTACGTCAATGCAGATCACGTCTCAATTGTGTTGGTAAATAAAATACACTGAAACTGATTTGGGTGCCGGGCCATAAAGGAGTTTCGGGCAATGAAACATCTGACGAACTAGCACGTGCTGGATCTGAGGATAATCCATTTGGACCAGAACCTGTGCTTGGACTACCTGCATCTACGGGAAAATTCGTCATCAGCTCTTGGGTCGCCTCCGCACACAAGAGCAGATGGCTGAATAAGACGAAATGCAGATTCTCCAAGCTCATGACACCGACGATAACCAAAAGATCGGCCTCGTTTCTACTTTCCTTAAGTAGAAAGGAGTGCAGAAAACTGACGGGACTTCTAACGGGACACAACGCATGGGAAAAACACATGAACGCAATCGGCCTGGCCGAAAGCGCCTTATGTTCTGCCTGCTACGAAGAAACTGGCACCACAGAGCACTATCTCTGTGACTGTCCAGCATTTTCTAGAATTAGAAGGCAGATCTTTGGCACAGACGTGATGAGAGAGGATCAGCTTCACTCTCTATCACACAATAGCCTTCTTAGATTCAATAATGAATCTAAGAAGTATCATTAAAAACCAGGGAACTGGGTCACAGCACAATGGATATAACCCTGTCTGAGTGCAGTGGCTCTATTTTTTTATCCCACATTAAAAAAAAAAGGTCTTAAAAATATTAGGTCCGAATTTTTGTCGTCTAAAAATTCTGCCGAAAAATGTTTTTTGACGAAAAATTATTTGTGTACGAGAAGATCATGTCAGATAAAAATGTACCTTTGTTGGGAACGAATTCTGTAGGACGAGGATGGATTATGTAGGAGATGAACTGTACGCAGAGGAAAGGAATCATGTCAGAGAAAAATTTCCTTTTGTTGGGGACGAATTATGTAGCAGAGGAACTGTCTGCAGAGAAGTTTTTATGAAATTTAAATTTTATGTTTAAAACCAAAGTGCAAACATTTCACATATATATAATTTAGCTAAGAATTTGCATAATAAAAATACAAAAAATATAATTTTAAATGAGCTATTTTAGAAAACATTAAAATCAACATGAAGTTTTTAATTGCTTTCGCAAGGCAAATAATTAAAAAGAAAATGACAATTTTAAATAACAAAAATATCACAAAAGTTTTATATTTTTTGTATTTTTTATTGTTTTTTTATTATTTTATTGTACTGATTTGTACAGCGAGCAAAACGTGCGTATGAATTTAATGCGCATTACAGGAATAGCTAATGTTGTTGTGCTCGTTGTACTGCATACGAACGAGGACATTATAAAAGGATACTATTTGCATGCAGTCGCAGCGCAAATAGAAAAACGAATAAAAGACGAAGAGCCTGCTAAGAAATAGAAAGGCGAAAGAAAAGACATAAATGCAGCCATACTAGGATGAAGAACGATGAAGCAGCATCAGGCGCAAGGACGACAAAGTGTTTTTTAATGTGTGCTGCTGTAAGTGCTAACAACGAGTAGCGAGTAGGTGAAGACGAGTAGAATAAATAAAAGTATATAGCAGACAAAAGCGCAAAAATCAAAATAAAATAAAGAAAAAGTGTGGTGGGAAAAATTGAAACAATACAAGCAGGCGAAACAATTAAAATGAAGAGTCGACAATAAAACAAATAAAAAAACTTTTCAATTAAATATTTTTGATATGTTGTGCAAAAGTAATGAAAGCGAAATTTCAATGTCAAAAAAATATATATAAGAGATTTTAATTTTCTTATATTTAGATATATATTTTAAAGCGAATTAGTCCAAGATTTAATTATTCAATTTTTATTTGTAATTCAATTTTTCTCTATAAGTATCACTAAAATTTAATTTTTTTACTAAAAATTCAATTTTTCATTAAAAATTCAAATTTCAATAAAAATTCAATTTTTCACTAAAAATTCAAATTTTTCTAAAAAAAAAAAATTGTTCTAAAATTTTAATTTTTCACTAAAAAAATTAATTTTTCACTAAAAATTTAATTTTTTCAGTAAAATTTCAGTTTTGCACTCAAAATTCAATTTTCACTCAAAATTAAATTTTTCAATAAAAATTAAATTCAGGAATAAAAATTAAATTTTCAATAAAAATGAAATTTTTGAATAAAAATTAAATTTTTCAATAAAAATTCAATTTTTCACTACAAAATTCAATTTTTTACTAAAAATTAAATTTTTTAATAAAAATTAAATTTTTAACTAAAAAATTAATTTTTCGCTATAAAATTAATTTTTCTCTTAAAAAATCAATTTTTCTCCTAAAAAATCAAATTTTCACTAAAAATAGCAATTTTGCACTAAAAATTAAATTTTTCAATAAAAATTAAGTTTTAAACTAAAAATTCAATTATTCACTACAAAATCAATTTTTCATTCAAAAATCAATTTTTCACTAAAAAATCAAATTTTCAATAAAAATTAAATTTTTCAATAAAAATTAAATTTTTGAATAAAAATTAAATTTTTCAATAAAAATTACATTTTTCAATATAAATTAAATTTTTCACTAAAAATTCAATTATGCACTAAAAATTCAAATTTTCACTAAAATTTCAATTTTTTATTAATAAAATCAAATGTTCACTAAAAAACTCAATTTTTCACTAAAAATTCAATTTTTCACTAAAAATTCAATTTTTCACTAAAAATTCAATTTTTCACTAAAAATTAAATTTTTTACTAAAAATTCATTTTTTCACTAAAAATTCAATTTTTCACTAAAATTTAATTTTTCACTACAAATTTAATTTTTTACTAAAAATTCAATTTTTAACTAAAGATTCAATTTTCACTAAAATTTCAATTTTTCATTCAAAAAATCCAATAAAAAAATCAAATTTTCACTAAAAATTTTTCACTTAAATTCAAATTTTCACTAAAAATTCAAATTTTCACTGTAAATTCAATTATTCACTAAAAATTAAAATTTTCACTATAAATTCAAATTTTCAATAAATTTCAAACTTTCACTAAAAATTTAAATTTTCACTAAAAATTCAATTTTTCACTAAAAATTCAAATTTTCACTAAAAATTCAAATTTTACTAAATATTCAAATTTTCACTGTAATTTCAATTAATCACTAAAAATTAAAATTTTCACTACAAATTCAATTGATCACTATAAATTCAAATTTTCATTAAAATTTCAATGTTCACTAAAAATTAAATTTTCACTACAAATTAAATTTTTCTATAAAAAATTAAATTTTTCACTAAAAAATTAATTTTTCACTAAAAAATTAATTTTTCACTAAAAAATTAATTTTTCACTAAAAAATATAAAATTTGTCTCTAAAAATTCAATTGTTTACTAAAAATTCAATTTTTCACTAAAAATTCAATTTTCACTAAAAATTAAATTTTTTCAATAAAAATTTAATTTTTTCCTTAAATCCTTTTATACTACGTCATATTATACCTTTTAATATTATTCTTAAACTTCAAAAACCTTGTTATATTCCTTTTATATGGCTTCTTATACGCTTCTTATACTCTTTTCTTATATTTCTTCCTTATACTTCTTTTAATGCAGCTTTTATAGTCCTTCTTATGCTTCTTATAATACTTCATATACTTCTTGCTTTATACCCCTTTATATTCTCCTTTACTCCTTGTTATTCCTCCTTTGCACTCCTACTTACTTCATCGACCTACTTTAAATTTTTACATATTTTTTATTTCCTTTTCCTACATTTTTTTCCTTCTATTTTCCTTCTTTTCTACATATTTCTTTTACTCGATTTACTTAAACCGTCTTTTTTTTCTTATGGCACTATCTACCACAATTTGTCTATGCCACCAACAAAAAACTTTTCGCATTCTCATCACTTCTAATTCTCGAACTTACAATTGTATTGAAAAATCCTGCCAACGCATAAAATTCAAATAAACAACAAATTTGCGCCTCAACAAATATTAAACAAATAAAAAAACCAACATCTTTTAAATGCTTAGAAAATGCGTTTTAAATTGGGGGACAACCAATAATGCGGGGTTTCGAAGCAGCCACAATATGCTGTCTGCCGTATTGACACACACACACATATAACGTGTAGTATTCTTACACACACCCATGCGAACATTAAGGGTCTTCCCTCATCCATACAATAACATTTTTCGCGTTTTACCCGTCGGCAGTTAACACAATATGTTGCGTAATTGGATTTTTACATCCGTCGCCGCATGGGTTATTTTTCGCGCTTTTTTATTTTTTTGGTTTTTTGCGCCCAATACAACGTATTTATATTGAAGTTGAGGAATTTGGTATAAATTTTATACATATTTAAATATATTTTAATCTTTTAAATTTTAATTGAATATTTTGTTTTAAAATGAAAACCATCGGAATTTCAAAAGTAAATTCGTCTGTTTGAAAAATTGTATAAATTGGTTAACTATTGTTATTTCAATTTAATTAATCTTTGTGCCGATTCAGTGCCACAAAACTTTGCCACAATTTAGAACGATGCCTCGAAGTGTTGCCTGCTCTGATACTCTACGATAATGCGCAGCCAATCAAGGGCGTTACGTAAACGCGTTGTTAAATATTTTAATCTGCACTTAAAATAAGCGTCGTTTTCTCAAATCGCTTTAGTAACTTTTCTATTGTATTTGCCAAGTTGGCTGCAGGGTCTTCGATTCCGAAAAACTTTACAACAAGTTAGGCAGGATAGTAGGCAGTGCGTTATCAGCAGAGTTGCAGATGGTGACGAAAATGTGGAGGATGATGACAGAAAAGTAGCATGGATTTCGCGTGAGTAAAAATAGGTTCTAGGTAAAACATTGGAATGAGGAATGTGGTAAGACAATAAAGTTCGGAAGAGAAGGCCGGGAAAATAAGTTCATAAATTTGAGGAGGTAATGGGAAGACTTATGAAAACATAACGAAAGATAATAAAATATAATAGATGAAATTTTTATGTAGGCGATATAAAGAACAATTATTAAAAAAGAAGATTTATCAAAGATATTAGAGAAATCTTGAAAAAAATTGAATTTTTTCAAAAATGTTAGAAAGAAATGTCAAAAATTAATTTTAGGTGAAAAATTTAATATTTAGTAAAAAATAGAATTTGTAGTGAAAAATTGAATTTTTAGTGAAAAATTGAATTTTTAGTGATAAATTGAATTACTAGTTAAAAATTGAATTTTCAGTGAAAAATTGCATTTTCAGTGAAAATTTGAACTTTTAGTGAAAAATTGAATTTTAAATGAAAAATTGAATTTTAAGTGAAAAATTGAATTTTAAGTGAAAAATTGAATTTTTATTGATAAATTGAATTTTTAGTGAAAAATTGAGTTTTTAGTGAAAAATTTAATTTTTAGTGAAAAATTTAATTTTTAGTGAAAAATTTATTTTTTAGTGAAAAATTGAATTTTTAGTGAAAAATTTAATTTATAGTGAAAAATTGAATTTTTAGTGAAAAATTTAATTTTTAGTAAAATACTGAATTTTTAGTGAAAATTTGAATTTTTAGTGAAAATTTGAATTTTTAGTGAAAAATTGAAATTTTAGTGAAAAATTGAATTTTTAGTGAAAAATTGAATTTTTAGTGAAAAATTGAATTTATAGTAAAAAAAATAAATTTTTAGCGAAAAATTGAATTTTTAGTGAAAAATTGAATTTTTAGTGAAAAATTGAATTTTTAGGGAAAATTGAAATTTTAGTGAAAAATTGAATTTTTAGTGAAGAATTGAATTTTTAGTGAAAAATTGAATTTTTAGTGAAGAATTGAATTTTTAGTGAAAAATTGAATTTATAGTAAAAAAAAAATAAAATTTTTAGTGAAAAATTGAATTTTTAGTGAAAAATTTAAGTTTAGTGAACAATTGAATTTTTATGAACAATTGAAAATTAAATACAGCAAAAGGTAGCAAAATTAAAGATAAAACATAAAAAAGCCTCTTGAAATGTACTTCTGTTGCTGAAATCCAATTGAAAATGCAAAATATCCTTCTCAATTTGAATTGCCAACCAATAATGCCCAAAATACTGAACGACACAAAACATTCCTCAGTATCAGCTGCATTTGTCGACGACATACACGTCGTCCATTAGAAAAGAATGACGACAAAATCCTTGCACATAAAAAGTAGAAGCAGAAGGAAGAGCAACAGCAGGTCCTTTATTGTAAAAACCACAACAAATATGAACTGCGGCACATGCTAAACGTGTAGACGGCCTTTTTCTTGTAAGGAATTAAAATAGGAATACAAAAAAAAAATCATAGAAGAAAAACTAGTTGTGGAACAAACAAGTGGAAGAAAAAAAGTAACGAGTAGCAGAACGCAAAACCGCAACAAAACGAAATAAAATATAAATAAAAACAACGAGCTGTGAAGCAGACAAATTCACTCGTAATGCAATTGTATTTGGCAGCACTGGTCATGGGCGGACAGACAGACAAACAGATGGAGAGACAGTTACAACGAGCAAGAAAAGCAGGCAGTTTTCTCCCTTTTTGTCGGCATTTTTTTCATTGTTCATCCAACTATCCAACTGTGACCCACTCCTTTGACTCGCCTTTATTTCCTTCTGCAAGTGACAAGAATGCAAGTCTCAAAAACTTAAAAATACTAGCAGCAACAACTATATTCTTGACGGAACAAAAAAAAAACGAACTAAAAGAATTGAGAAAATCGTAGTCCGTCTAGTGTTGGGAAAAAGTGCACAAAACGTGCAGACATGTTTCAGTTAACGATAGTTGTCCTTTGTGCGTTCTGTGAGTGTGTGTGTAAGTGTGTATTTGAAAGGATCCTGATCCTGTTATGGATACGCGTTCGCCAAAGCATGACAATTACTTGCAGGCGGAACAGAAATATTTTACAATCGAAATACTAAAGAACATTTTGGGTTTTTTTTTGATGTTGAAGACAAAATTTCACAAGACTTTTTAAATTTTTATAAATATTCAAAATTCTTAAGATAAATAATTTAAAATTTTATTTAAAAATACATTTTAATTATTCATATCAAAATTGGATATTATTCATTTTTAAAATTAAAAACAAATTTCACTTTCACTAAAAATTTAAATTTAAAATTTGACTCAAATTTAAATTTTCATTTATAATTGAAATTTTCACTCATAATTTAAATTAAAATTTTGACTCAAAAGTACAAATTTTCACTCGAAGTTTCTAAAATGAAATTTCACTAAAAATTCGAATTTTTACTCATAATTATATTTTTCACTAAAAATTCAAATTTTTTCTCAAAATTGCAATATTTACTCAAAATTCCATTTTTCACTAAAATTTTAAATTTTAACTCAAATTTTTTTCAAATTCCAGTTTTGCTCAAAATTGAAATTTTCACTCAAAATTACAATTTTCACTAAAAATTGCAATTTTCACTCAAATTGCAATTTTCACTAAAAATTGAAATTTTCACTCAAAATTGCAATTTTCACTCAAAATTGCAATTTTCACTCAAAATTGCAATTTTCACTCAAAATTGCAATTTTCACTCAAAATTACAATTTTCACTCAAAATTGCAATTTTCACTCGAAATTGCAATTTTCACTCAAAATTTCAATTTTCACTAAAAATAGCAATTTTCACTTAAAATTGCAATTTTCACACCAAATTGCAATTTTAATTCAAAATTGCAATTTCATAATTTAAATTAAAATTTAAACCCAAAAGTACAAATTTTCACTCGAAATTTCTAAAATGACCTAAATTTAAATTTTTACAAAAAAAAATATAATTTTACAACAAAATTTAAAATTTCACTAAAAATTCGAATTTTTACTCATAATTATAATTTTCACTAAATATTGCAATTTTCACTCAAAATTGCAATTTTCACAGACAAATTTCAATTTTCACTCAAAATTGCAATTTTCCCTCAAAATAGCGATTTTCACACAAAATTGTAATTTTCACTGAAAATTACAATTTCCACTCAAAATTGCAATTTTCACTCAAAATTTCAATTTTCACTCAAAATTGCAATTTTCACTCAAAATCGCAATTTTCACTCGAAATTGCAATGTTCACTCAAAATTCCAATTTACTTTAATAAAATGTAATTTTCACTCAAAATTGTAATTTTAACTAAAAATTACAATTGTCACTTAAAATTACAACAAAATTTAAAATTTCACTAAAAATTCGAATTTTTACTCATAATTATAATTTTTACTAAAAATTGCAATTTTCACTAAAAATTGCAATTTTCACTCAAAATTTCAATTTTCACTAAAAATTGCAATTTTCATTCAAAATTGCAATTTTCACTCAAAATTACAATTTCCACTCAAAATTGCAATTTTCACTCACATTGCACACCAAATTGCAATTTTCATTCAAAATTGCAATTTTCATTCAAAATTGCATTTTTCATTCAAAAATGCAATTTTCACACAAAATTGTAATTTTCACTCAATATTGTAATTTTCACAAAATATATTTTGTATCTATTTTTTGAAAATTTAGTATATTTAAAATAATCAATTAAAATTTATTAACCATAAAAACAATAAAGCCATCACAATGAGTTCTTTAAAATTTCAGCCAAATTAAAAAAAGGTCAAGGAAATGCTTGCCTCTGGAGGGTATGCAATGAACTGACGGTTATAACGAAATTGAGTAAAATTGTAAATAAAGTTTAGGCACTAAATGTGCGTAAAATGTAACGATTATTAGCTGCTGATGTTTTTCTGATGGGCAACAGCAGCACCACACAAATATTGGACACTTTTCAAAAGGAAAAAGACAAAAATACGAAAAAAAGTCTAAAAAATAAGTGAAATATTTTGCAAAACATTAGTTTAAAGTGCTGCCTAAATGAGCTGTAGTTTATTTTTATTTTTTCAGAACTAAAATTCAGAAAATTTTCGGAGTTTGGTTGCTGCCTATCAAAGTCATCAGTGCTGGGTGATTGATTTCAATTTGTCGCCTGTATTATTTTTTTTTTGGCTACATTGCGTTGTTATTATTATGTTTTTTTTTGGTAGTCTTAAAAAAATAAATTCAATTTGCTAAAAAGGACCCTCATTTTGAGGGCACATAAAGTTATGAAAGCAATTTGCAGGCAATTTTTCTGACTTTTTTACGGCGCAACGTTATCATTAATTTCAATCAGCAGCAGCTGTGACGCAGCAAAAAATATTAGAAAAATAGATGATAACTGAAAGCAGATTTTTCATGCAAAAATTACAATTTAACAAAAAAAAAAATAGAAAAAATAATAAATTCAACCATGTTTTTAACTTAATTGAAAGTATCCATGCACAGTAATACAAATTTTTAATTTATTTATAAATGACTCGAAACCGGAGGCATATTGCATAAAAATATTGTCAGCCATATAATTTTTATAAAAGTTCGACCTATAAGTATGCAATGCGTATTAAAAGGCTACATATTTATATTATATATTTTATATTTTATATTTTATATTTTATATTTTATATTTTATATTTTATATTTTATATTTTATATTTTATATTTTATATTTTATATTTTATATTTTATATTTTATATTTTATATTTTATATTTTATATTTTATATTTTATATTTTATATTTTATATTTTATATTTTATATTTTATATTTTATATTTTATATTTTATATTTTATATTTTATATTTTATATTTTATATTTTATATTTTATATTTTATATTTTATATTTTATATTTTATATTTTATATTTTATATTTTATATTTTATATTTTATATTTTATATTTTATATTTTATATTTTATATTTTATTTTTTATATTTTATATTTTATATTTTATATTTTATATTTTATATTTTATATTTTATATTTTATATTTTATATTTTATATTTTATATTTTATATTTTATATTTTATATTTTATATTTTATATTTTATATTTTATATTTTATATTTTATATTTTATATTTTATATTTTATATTTTATATTTTATATTTTATATTTTATATTTTATATTTTATATTTTATATTTTATATTTTATATTTTATATTTTATATTTTATATTTTATATTTTATATTTTATATTTTATATTTTATATTTTATATTTTATATTTTATATTTTATATTTTATATTTTATATTTTATATTTTATATTTTATATTTTATATTTTATATTTTATATTTTATATTTTATATTTTATATTTTATATTTTATATTTTATATTTTATATTTTATATTTTATATTTTATATTTTATATTTTATATTTTATATTTTATATTTTATATTTTATATTTTATATTTTATATTTTATATTTTATATTTTATATTTTATATTTTATATTTTATATTTTATATTTTATATTTTATATTTTATATTTTATATTTTATATTTTATATTTTATATTTTATATTTTATATTTTATATTTTATATTTTATATTTTATGTTTTATATTTTATATTTTATATTTTATATTTTATATTTTATATTTTATATTTTATATTTTATATTTTATATTTTATATTTTATATTTTATATTTTATATTTTATATTTTATATTTTATATTTTATATTTTATATTTTATATTTTATATTTTATATTTTATATTTTATATTTTATATTTTATATTTTATATTTTATATTTTATATTTTATATTTTATATTTTATATTTTATATTTTATATTTTATATTTTATATTTTATATTTTATATTTTATATTTTATATTTTATATTTTATATTTTATATTTTATATTTTATATTTTATATTTTATATTTTATATTTTATATTTTATATTTTATATTTTATATTTTATATTTTATATTTTATATTTTATATTTTATATTTTATATTTTATATTTTATATTTTATATTTTATATTTTATATTTTATATTTTATATTTTATATTTTATATTTTATATTTTATATTTTATATTTTATATTTTATATTTTATATTTTATATTTTATATTTTATATTTTATATTTTATATTTTATATTTTATATTTTATATTTTATATTTTATATTTTATATTTTATATTTTATATTTTATATTTTATATTTTATATTTTATATTTTATATTTTATATTTTATATTTTATCATAATTTTAAAGATTAAATAAGTTGTGAATATCAATTTTAAATAAAATCTTTCTAAAAGGATGCCTAAAAGTATGGAGTACTTTTTCATTCAATTTGCCTAAAAGTATGCAATGATTTTCTGTAAATTCTTCATTTGCTGCTGCTGTCCCTTTAATTGCCATTCTAAATTCTAATTTTCTTTTTGTGGCACTTAAAATGCCTGCGCAAATACAATTGCAAATGCTTCATTACTATTTTACAGTCCATTAAACGGCACAAAATAATCTTCGAGCTCAAAAAATAAAAGGACAAACGTGGCTCTTCAATGAATGAATGAATGAATGGAATCGGCGTTCAATGCTGATGAGCACGCATAGCATACAAAAAAAGCACTCAAGAGCGCTTTGAATTTCATTTTAATTCGTATTTTCGTGGCGCATCCGAACGTCATTTGGTATAAATTTATTTTAATTTATTTTTTTGTATTCCTTTATTATTCATTTTTTTACTCTTCAATAAATGTTAGAAAATTAGCAGCATTGCTTAGAAAATTATGCTCGTTGCCACTACCAGCGACCAACCCGTGCGTTTTTACCGACTCGCTAATCACAATAATCGTTGATTTATATGCAGCAACGTGCGGCGCAGTTATTTTGTGAGATTCCTAAGTCTGATAGCAGTTGCGGTCATTGATATCTTTTGATTTAAAATTTATTCATTATAATATTTAAATATTTCTATCTATAAAGTAATGAAACATTTAATGGTAATATAAAAAAGTATAATTTAAATCAAATAACGAGTTAAAATGAAATATTGCAACGAAATAGTAATAACGAGTAGAATTAAAGATTTTATGATGAGTAAAAATAATATTTAATAGCGAGTAAAATTTAATTTTATAACTAGTAAAATTAAAATATAATAACTAGTATAATTAAAATATAATAACGAGAAAAATTAAAATATAATAACGAGTAAAATTATAATATAATAACGAGTAAAATTATAATATAATAACGAGTAAAATTATAATATAATAACGAGTAAAATTATAATATAATAACGAGTAAAATTATAATATAATAACGAGTAAAATTATAATATAATAACGAGTAAAATTATAATATAATAACGAGTAAAATTATAATATAATAACGTGTAAAATTATAATATAATAACGAGTAAAATTATAATATAATAACGAGTAAAATTATAATATAATAACGAGTAAAATTATAATATAATAACGAGTAAAATTATAATATAATAACGAGTAAAATTATAATATAATAACGAGTAAAATTATAATATAATAACGAGTGAAATTATAATATAATAACGAGTAAAATTACAATATAATAACGAGTAAAATAATAATATCGAGTGAAATTAAAATATCGAGTAAAATTAAAATATAATAACGAGTAAAATTATAATATAATAACGAGTAAAATTAAAATATACTAACAAATAAAATTTAAATATTATAACGAGTAAAATTTAAATTTAATAATGAGTAAAATTATAATATAATAACGAGTAAAATTATAATATAATAACGAGTAATATTAAAATATAATACTGACGAGAGGTAGCTCGGTAAAGAAAAATGTTTCTATGAAAAGATGTTTTTAGCCCCAGTCCAGGCATTCGGTTCACAGTCCAACGGACTTACCATTGAGCTTACCATTGACTTACCATTGCGATACACATATTACATTTGAAATTAAACTTAATAAAATTTTAAAAATATCACATTTTATTATGTTCCATTGAACATCAAATAAAAACACATATAATTGGCATTATTTTTAGCGTTTAAAGTGTTTTGTTTTCAATTAAATAATTAACTACCTTGAGAAACAAGCATGAAATTAATTCCAATTCATTGAAAATTCGTAATGTTCAGCAAAAAAAATATCAAAAACACCTTCACTTCATTGAATATCAATGATGCATTCGCTCGTATGTCCATGACGACTACTCGTTACTTTTAATTTTCGTTTTTTCATGCTAATGTCGATTTTTTATTTTTTATTTTTTTTGTATGTGACTTTTTGCTGTATAGTTTTTGTTCAATTCATAGAGTAAATTTATACACGACCATTTGAAGTCAATGTGAACATTTGTCTTCTCTGGCATGTGCAGAGTAACTGGACGATGTGAACAGGACGATGTCGCAAATAGAATGCAGGACTAGAGACAGCGCAATAGGCACATAGCAAGAGTCTAAGGTGTTGCCAGTTAAGCATTTTATTTAATTTACAGTATGAAATTTAATAAACTAGTAGCAAATAAAATTAAATTTTTTTTGTTTTTTTTAATTAATTAAAATATTACTTAAATTATTAAAATTACTCTTTATAACAAAAGACAGTTTTTAAAAAATATAAAAAAACAATATATTTAAAACAGTATATTTTAAAAATTTTATTAAAGTAACGAGTAAGCTATGAATATAAGAGCATATAAAAGCATAAAATTAACCGACAAAATAATGATTTAAAGTAAAGAGTTTAATTGTAAATGCACAAAAATATGTTAAAGTAATGAATTAAAGTAACGAGTAAAATTATAAATGTATCAAATAAGAAAAGAAAGAAATTAAATGAGAGAGTAAAACTATAAATGTAGAAACTAGGAAAAATAATTAAGGAGTAAAATTATGAGTATACAAAAAATGAAAACGATGAGAACTAAAGTAACGAGTAACATTATAAATGAAAAATATAAGAAATAAAGTAACGAGTAAAATAATTAGTGTACAAAATACGAAAAAGATGAGAACTAAAGTGACAAGTGAGACCATAAATGTATCAAAATAGGAGCAAAGAAGTCAAGTAACAAGTGAGAATATATATATACAAAAACACGAAAAGTAAACATGTGAATTAACAGGTAAAATAGTAAATGTACAAAATACGATAAAGTAACGAGTCAAAATAATAAAGTTAAAAATGTAAAGTATGTAAACGAGGAATATTAAAATATAAAATGGTAATTAATTTAAGTAACGAATAAAATTTTAAAAACGCAAATAAAATAAAAACTTACGAGAAAAAATACATACACTTGAAAAAAAGTAACGAATAAACAACTTTTAATAAATTGAATATAGTATCGAGTAAAGCAGACCATCTTGTATTAAACCCTTTAATTATGGTGAAAAAGTTTATAAAAATTTATAAAATAACGAGTAAAGATATCGCATAACGAGTAAAAACCATGTTTTAGCTATAACAAGTTAAAATTAAAAATTTTAAAAATGTTAACTTTAAATAATATGAATTTTAGCATTTATTCAATAACGAATAAAGGCAGCTTTTATTGAACAGGTCTTTACATAACGAATACAAAAATTAAATCAAGCTATACAAAATTGAAATTATTTTAAAATATTTTTTTACTAAAGCCACTTTTATTGGCCTCTGTCCAGGGTAGCCAGTGTAACTGAGCTGCAGCTAAATTAAAAGTGCGACAGAGAAAGCGAGAAAATCAATTCATTTGCCATTGACTTGCTTTCACATGATCAGTCAATGCCAATGTACAAAAAGATGAAAAAATAAGAATTGAATTAAAAAAAGGGTGGAAAAAAATTGAAAGAAAAATAAGCTAAAAATAAAAAAATATGTAGAAAAAACGAGTTGTAAAAAATGTTAGAAAAAAATGCAAAGATAAAAATATATTATGAACTGAAAAAGTGTGGGTGTAAAAAATTGACTAGAGACAGCGCAAAAATGCATTTGACTAAAGGAGCATAAAAAAGGAAAAACTACTATACAAAAATTTAAAACGAAATGTTGAAGAAACCGTTTTCACAGTAGCCGCCAAGGGTTTGCAGGGTTTGCAGTAGCCTTGATTACACTCTAAAAAAATATACTATAAATTTAATAGGAAAAACTATTTATTTAATATGTTTTAATTATTGCAGTTTGTCAAAATAGTTTAATATACAATTATATTTTAGTAGTTTTTTAGTAGTTTATGGTATTATAGAAAATATGATGGCCTATTACTTTAATAGTATACCAGCAAAACTGAATAAAAGAATTTGAATAATATATCTAAACCATCACTATCTACTAAATGAAAATAATACGTCCTATTATTTATTAGAACACCAGAAAATAGAAACAAAATATCAAAATTCATCATATACTAATGAATAAAAATACAATCTCCAATAATTTTAATAGTATTCCAGAAAATTTTACTAATGAACCTAAATTCAAAACTAACTGTAATAAAATTGTATATTTAATGAAGTTACATTAAAACATACTATTAAAATTTATTTTTTCTAAATGTAACTAGTAAGACAGTCAGAATATGTAGCAGCCCGAAGCTAGCTACTGTCAATTCCCCCCAGACAGTTTGATGCCATTTTTATGCCAACTACTCGACCTTCTCTCATCTGCTCCTGTTACCGTTGCTGTTTTTTGCTGCAAAAAATATTCTGCTGCAAATATCCTTCAGTTCACGCTGCTCACTATCATCAGCAATTTTACGTGTGTCCTTGCAACAGCAGCAGTGGCTCCAGAGGCTGTTGTCGATGCCCCAAAACGAAAATCACTGCAAGAATTTACGGAAATATATCACGAAGAGGAGGAACTTCAACAAATAACTAGATTAAGGGGTGTCATTCTCCTAAGGGGCGTCGTAAAGGCAGATGAACCAGAAGACGTTGCTGCGGTGGCTAAGTTATTTTTCAAAGTCGTTGGATACGACGCTCTACTAAAGAGAATTCTTTTTTATGCAGTCTCCACTTTAAGATGATTTTTAATGTATTAAGTATTCTGTTTTATATATAATAGAAAACATAAAATATAAAATATAAAATATAAAATATAAAATATAAAATATAAAATATAAAATATAAAATATAAAATATAAAATATAAAATATAAAATATAAAATATAAAATATAAAATATAAAATATAAAATATAAAATATAAAATATAAAATATAAAATATAAAATATAAAATATAAAATATAAAATATAAAATATAAAATATAAAATATAAAATATAAAATATAAAATATAAAATATAAAATATAAAATATAAAATATAAAATATAAAATATAAAATATAAAATATAAAATATAAAATATAAAATATAAAATATAAAATATAAAATATAAAATATAAAATATAAAATATAAAATATAAAATATAAAATATAAAATATAAAATATAAAATATAAAATATAAAATATAAAATATAAAATATAAAATATAAAATATAAAATATAAAATATAAAATATAAAATATAAAATATAAAATATAAAATATAAAATATAAAATATAAAATATAAAATATAAAATATAAAATATAAAATATAAAATATAAAATATAAAATATAAAATATAAAATATAAAATATAAAATATAAAATATAAAATATAAAATATAAAATATAAAATATAAAATATAAAATATAAAATATAAAATATAAAATATAAAATATAAAATATAAAATATAAAATATAAAATATAAAATATAAAATATAAAATATAAAATATAAAATATAAAATATAAAATATAAAATATAAAATATAAAATATAAAATATAAAATATAAAATATAAAATATAAAATATAAAATATAAAATATAAAATATAAAATATAAAATATAAAATATAAAATATAAAATATAAAATATAAAATATAAAATATAAAATATAAAATATAAAATATAAAATATAAAATATAAAATATAAAATATAAAATATAAAATATAAAATATAAAATATAAAATATAAAATATAAAATATAAAATATAAAATATAAAATATAAAATATAAAATATAAAATATAAAATATAAAATATAAAATATAAAATATAAAATATAAAATATAAAATATAAAATATAAAATATAAAATATAAAATATAAAATATAAAATATAAAATATAAAATATAAAATATAAAATATAAAATATAAAATATAAAATATAAAATATAAAATATAAAATATAAAATATAAAATATAAAATATAAAATATAAAATATAAAATATAAAATATAAAATATAAAATATAAAATATAAAATATAAAATATAAAATATAAAATATAAAATATAAAATATAAAATATAAAATATAAAATATAAAATATAAAATATAAAATATAAAATATAAAATATAAAATATAAAATATAAAATATAAAATATAAAATATAAAATATAAAATATAAAATATAAAATATAAAATATAAAATATAAAATATAAAATATAAAATATAAAATATAAAATATAAAATATAAAATATAAAATATAAAATATAAAATATAAAATATAAAATATAAAATATAAAATATAAAATATAAAATATAAAATATAAAATATAAAATATAAAATATAAAATATAAAATATAAAATATAAAATATAAAATATAAAATATAAAATATAAAATATAAAATATAAAATATAAAATATAAAATATAAAATATAAAATATAAAATATAAAATATAAAATATAAAATATAAAATATAAAATATAAAATATAAAATATAAAATATAAAATATAAAATATAAAATATAAAATATAAAATATAAAATATAAAATATAAAATATAAAATATAAAATATAAAATATAAAATATAAAATATAAAATATAAAATATAAAATATAAAATATAAAATATAAAATATAAAATATAAAATATAAAATATAAAATATAAAATATAAAATATAAAATATAAAATATAAAATATAAAATATAAAATATAAAATATAAAATATAAAATATAAAATATAAAATATAAAATATAAAATATAAAATATAAAATATAAAATATAAAATATAAAATATAAAATATAAAATATAAAATATAAAATATAAAATATAAAATATAAAATATAAAATATAAAATATAAAATATAAAATATAAAATATAAAATATAAAATATAAAATATAAAATATAAAATATAAAATATAAAATATAAAATATAAAATATAAAATATAAAATATAAAATATAAAATATAAAATATAAAATATAAAATATAAAATATAAAATATAAAATATAAAATATAAAATATAAAATATAAAATATAAAATATAAAATATAAAATATAAAATATAAAATATAAAATATAAAATATAAAATATAAAATATAAAATATAAAATATAAAATATAAAATATAAAATATAAAATATAAAATATAAAATATAAAATATAAAATATAAAATATAAAATATAAAATATAAAATATAAAATATAAAATATAAAATATAAAATATAAAATATAAAATATAAAATATAAAATATAAAATATAAAATATAAAATATAAAATATAAAATATAAAATATAAAATATAAAATATAAAATATAAAATATAAAATATAAAATATAAAATATAAAATATAAAATATAAAATATAAAATATAAAATATAAAATATAAAATATAAAATATAAAATATAAAATATAAAATATAAAATATAAAATATAAAATATAAAATATAAAATATAAAATATAAAATATAAAATATAAAATATAAAATATAAAATATAAAATATAAAATATAAAATATAAAATATAAAATATAAAATATAAAATATAAAATATAAAATATAAAATATAAAATACTTATTTAAAAAGAAAAAATCAATTTTAAAAATAAAAATTAAAAAAAAAACTTAAAAAATTAATGAGTAAAACAAAAAATATTATTTCCGGATATTAAATAATTGATTGCCTACTTCTAGGCGTGCTCGAATTACTATACCAAAAATATGCAATAAAAACATATAAAATTCAGAAAAATTTTTATTAACTTAAGCAGGTTAGATTTGCATTTTTAAAGGCTCCAGGCATTGACTTCTAAATATTCTGCATTTTATTATCTATGCCAAAACAAAAATATATGGCTGACAGCTACAAAAACATACACAGGTCTTCAAATATGTGCTTAAATAATACACTTGAACACGTACCGTTCAACAAGGAGATTTGCATTTTATGTAGACTCGTTGTAAGTCTAACAACGAGTAGCAGTCATAAACAATTTAATTTTTGTTGCCGAAAATACGCAGAGTGAATCCTGAAGCGGGCCATCGACCATTGTGCTTCACTGAGCGGCGTTGAAAAATATATAAATTTGGCATTTTAACAAATGTTAAAAACAACGAAACGGAAACACGGAAATGTACAGCGTATGGCTTTGTTTGTCGGAAGGATATACAAGGATAATAACAGCCGACAATACTTGAAATAAAGAACAACAAGAAAAATATTTAAAACAAACACAACAAACCAAACAAATAGCAACATTGTACATTTGAAAATCGCGTTGTAGAAAAATACGATGATGAGCAGTAATACAAAAATTTGCAAACACTCAAAGTAAATAAAAAATGTTTAATCAATTTTGTTAATTTTTAAAGTTGATATTTAAGATTTTTAAATTTTTCTGTTAAGTTTGTATGTAAGAATTGTGAACTGTGAACTAGTAAAGTAGTTTTTTTTTAATAAGTAACGAGTAAAGTATTAATATTTCATGAACACAAGTAACGCGTTAAATTTACTATAAAATAAATAGCAACTTAAATTTTATATGAAATAAATTTTTTTAAAAATTAAAAAGGAGTTAAATTTTGTATAAAATAAATATCGAGTTAAATATTATAAAAAATAAATAACGAGTTAAATATTATATAAAATAAATAACGTGTTAAATTTTAAATAAAATAAATAGCGAGTTAAATTTTGTATAAAATAAATAACGAGTTAAATTTTATATAAAATAACGAGTTAAATTTTATATAAAATAACGAGTTAAATTTTATATAAAATATCGAGTTAAATTTTATATAAAATAAGGAGTTAAATTTTATATAAAATAACGAGTTAAATTTTATATAAAATAAGGAGTTAAATTTTATATAAAATATCGAGTTAAATTTTATATAAAATAACGAGTTAAATTTTATATAAAATAACGAGTTAAATTTTATATAAAATAACGAGTTAAATTTTATATAAAATAACGAGTTAAATTTTATATAAAATAACGAGTTAAATTTTATATAAAATAACGAGTTAAATTTTATATAAAATAACGAGTTAAATTTTATATAAAATAACGAGTTAAATTTTATATAAAATAACGAGTTAAATTTTATATAAAATAACGAGTTAAATTTTATATAAAATAACGAGTTAAATTTTATATAAAATAACGAGTTAAATTTTATATAAAATAACGAGTTAAATTTTATATAAAATAACGAGTTAAATTTTATATAAAATAACGAGTTAAATTTTATATAAAATAACGAGTTAAATTTTATATAAAATAACGAGTTAAATTTTATATAAAATAACGAGTTAAATTTTATATAAAATAACGAGTTAAATTTTATATAAAATAACGAGTTAAATTTTATATAAAATAACGAGTTAAATTTTATATAAAATAACGAGTTAAATTTTATATAAAATAACGAGTTAAATTTTATATAAAATAACGAGTTAAATTTTATATAAAATAACGAGTTAAATTTTATATAAAATAACGAGTTAAATTTTATATAAAATAACGAGTTAAATTTTATATAAAATAACGAGTTAAATTTTATATAAAATAACGAGTTGAATTCTATAAAATGTAAAAAGTAACCTATAACTAAAACGTAAATAATAACGATTAAAATGTGATAAGTAACAAAAACAATGTAGAGAGTAACAATTAAAACGTAAAGAGTAGCGATTAAAACGTTATTTTAAAATGTAGAGTAACAATTAAAACATAACGAGTAACCATTTAAATATAAAGTTTGTCGTTTTGGACTTGAGGAGTAACTTTTAAAACGTAAAGTGTAATGATTAATATGTAAAGAGTAAATACGTAAATAGTAACGAGTAAAATGTAAGAAGTAACGAATAAAATGTAAAGAGTAACGATTAAATCGTAAAGAGTAACAATTAAAATGGAATGGTATAAATTAAAATGTAAAGAGTAACAATTAAAACCTAACGAGTAACCAAACAACGTAAAAATTAACTATTAAAACGTTAAAATTAACGATTAAAATGTAAAAAGTAAAAATTAAAGCGTTATGAGTGACAATAGTATTGAGTAAAATAGTAACGAGTAAAATGTAAAAAGTAAAGTAACAAATATTGTCTTCAACGTAAATAATACCGAGTAAATGCGTATAGTATATATGCCGAAACGATTTAATACCAACGAGCAACGTGTTAATTGTACCGAATAATTGCAGCAAGTACAACAGTGCTGAACAAAATAATATTGATGTTCTATATTCTAAAAGATTTTTGCATTTTGCGTTGAGTGTATTGACGGTTGAAAGGATTACCGCGAATTTATATGACACAATCCTTTGAACACCCAACAACACAATCATAAACTGTCTGTTTATATGTGACTCAAAACGCTTTATATCGCTGTGAATATTGAGATTTCTAGCCTTTGAAACCTTGTTGTTCGTCGGATGTCGACAGGATGCGGAAGCAAATGTTGCACGGCCACTTCAGTTGCTCCGGGTTTTTCGGGACTTTATGGCGAAGTGATCCGGACGGGCGTATTAAAGCATTCACTCTATGAACGAGCGAAACATTGTACAACAAACGATGAAATGAACCCATGGGCATAAGAAACAATAAGAAGAATGAATAAGACGAACAAAAGTGCTTCCTTGCAAACAGCGAAGAGCAATTTCTTGTACCAATCACTCCTTCTTCAGTCAGTTTGAGCATTTGGCAAAATGTGTAGCCTGCTTTTTGGCGTGCAGCAAATAAACAGAAATAATAAACAAACAAACGAGTGACTGAACACAAGAAAGTATGGCATGAAAGGCTGACAACGACAACACAAACGACAGGAAGAAAAATTGAACATGGAAAAAATTTAAAAAAAATATCAAAAAAAAGGTCAAGGATTTTATTTACATATTTTTAGTGTACTCATATTTTTGCCATCATTTAACCAAACAACTTTACAAACAACAGAAATAAATGAAAATAAATACAACATTGTTACAATATTCAGGAAATGTTGTCGACACAATATTTATATATTTATTTATTGCATATTTTTTGGGAGTTCCGCTGCCCTTGTGTGGTTGTATAAAAATTTTATAATATGCAAATTTTTAATTAGAAAAATCCTGTAAAGCGTCGACAATAAAGAGCATAAGCCATGTATAAATCACTTCGTTTGGCAAAATGTTGTATGGTTTAATGGATTTTTGTAATAATAAAAAATAAAATGAATAAAGGTTTATTTTTTTTTTGTTGATTATATGACTGCTTTTCTATAGATTATATAGAGCTTAAAATGCTGTAATTAAAAGCACTGAGCGGCAAGGATTTGGCACACCAAATGAAGGTTTTAATTATATATGCTACTGCAGTGTAACGAGTAGCTGAATTTTGTACAGTTATTTGAAAAATATACATATTTTTTTTTGTAATTTATATAGAGCAAATAAACAAGTGGAAAAAAATTTAAATTTTGTTTTAAAATATTTTTTGTATTTGTAATAATATTAAAACAATTTATAAAATAAACAGTATTTTTAAGATAATGAGATTGTACTTAATTGTTCAATTTTTAGTTTTGTAAAACGTTGAAAATTTGATATTTATGGACCAAAAATATATTAACGAGTAAATTATTTATAGTAACGAGTAGCATATCTGGATAAAAAACGCTTTTGTGTCTGTGACAAATTTGAATTAGAGCAGAAAATAAAATTGAAAATATCAGTAGTAACTAAAAGTAAAAAAATATTTGTGATTATGAAAAGTAACGAGTTGCAGTAAAGTGTTCAAATTCTTAGAAAATGTTTTTTATATATTTTTACAATTTTTAAAGTATTCGATTTTCTAAAATAAATAAGAACCAACGAGTATAGTATTAAACGTAACGAGTAGATTCATATTTAAATGTGGATTTGAAAATTAATTATGCGTATGGAAATTTTAATTTAAGCATTAACGTCACTTTGGTAATCAAATATATTTGTAACTATTAAAATATTCGTAACGAGTTAAATATTTGCAACAAGTTAAATACTTTTAACGAGTACCACTTTTAACCAAAAAATATTTTTAAAAGTTAATATTTTTAGCAAGTCAAATTTATAATGAGTTAAATATTTTTAACGATTAAAATATATAACAAGTACACAGTAATAAAGAGGAAAATATTTGTAACGAGTAAAATATTTTTATAACAAATTAAATATTTTTAACCATTTAAATATTTTCCGAGTAAAACATTTTCACCGAGTCAAATTTATAACGAGTGAAATATTTATAACTAGTGAAATATTTATAACGTGTGAAATATTTATAACGAGTAAAATACTTGAAACGAGTGAAATATTTATAAGGAAATATTAATAACTATTAGTAACGAGTAAAATAATTGTACCTAGTAAACTATTTGTAACGAGTAAACTATTTGTATAGAGTAAACTATTTTTAAACACTAAAATTTTTGAAATTAGTAAAATGTAAAAAGTAATGTGTAAAATACTTGGCATTGCAAAACACTAACGAGTAGAACTATTTAACATTAATTAGTGAAATGTAGAGCGTAAAATATATATCTATGGTACAAGTAAAATGATTTTTAAAAATCCGATGTTTTTCAATCTTTTCAAATATTTTATTAATAAAAAAAAAATATTTACAGTGAGTAAAATATGCTACATATAGCAACCTAACTAATTTAAAGTGTAAAAAACAATTTAGTATAGCAAAAAATAACGAGTATATACAAATTTTAATATTTGTAATCTATTGTTAAAAAATTAATATGTAAAATACATATATTGGGAGTGAACTGAATTATAAAAAAGTAACGAGTAAATTTTATATTTATCAATCTAAATTTAAAAAATTTAACAGTTATAAATACTTCATATCGTAGTATTTGTAACACTGCCTTTTAAATTAAATACTATAATCTTTATATAAAAATTTTAATATTTGATGATTTAAAAGTAACGAGTAATAGAATTTATTTACATATCGCGCTATATATTACTTACAATTATTATTTAGCATAATTTTAACAGCATCGCATTCATGAAACTCACCTGCAATAAAAAAAGAGAGAGGTAAAATAAATAAATTAAATTAAGCCAAATATAACTTAGCACTAAATATAAAACCTACAAAAAGAACATATCAAAGTTTAAAGGCCAATAACATTTAGCATTGCATTAAATTTGAGTATCGTTGAAATTTCACAAAAAAAAAAAAAAACCCGAAAACATCAAATGAAATTTCATTTCCGCATTCAAGACAAATAAACACAGCATAGCAATGAAGTGAAATGAAATAATACGCGGCGTACTTTTTTACGAGACGGCTTTTGATAAATAAAATCCAGCGTTTATATTTCACAAATTCAAATGTAATTTGATATAGCATTTTTATGTTTTATTAGAGAGATGCCTCGAGGCGGCCTCGAATCAGGCTGCAAGTTTCTTTTTTTTTACTTTAATAGAACTCAACATGTGTTGTGGGTTGTAGACTCTGGGTTGCTTTTAGGCACAAATACAAACTACCTACTTCAAAAACCCCCAACATATAGAAATGAAATAAAAACAAAAAGGATGTAAAAAAAACTGGTTTTCAGTTTGATGGAAACGAAATGAAACGCATGATATGCGCAGCTGATACGTATCTGGTTAATCTAAAGAAAGCAACAGAGTGAGTGGCAAATACATAGAGTGGCCTTAAGTTGTTGTTATTTTAAACTTAAAATAAAAATGGAAATTTATAAAATTTGTAAAATTAAATTTTAAATAAAAATTTAGTTTTTCACTAAAATTCAATTTTCAGTAATAATACAATTATTTACTAAATTTTAAATTTTTTACTATAAATTCAATTTTTCACTAAAAATTCAATTTTTCACTAAAAATTCAATTTTTCACTAAAACTTCAAATTTTCACTATAAATTCAATTTTTCACTAAAAATTCAAATTTTCACTAAAAATTAAATTTTTCACTAAAAATTCAAATTTTCACTAAAAATTAAATTTTTCACTAAAAATTCAAATTTTCACTAAAAATTAAATTTTTCACTAAAAATTCAATTTTTCACTAAAAATTCAATTTTTCACTAAAAATTCAATTTTTCACTAAAAATTCAATTTTTCACTAAAAATTCAATTTTTCACTAAAACTTCAAATTTTCACTATAAATTCAATTTTTCACTAAAAATTAAATTTTTCACTAAAAATTAAATTTTTCACTAAAAATTAAATTTTTCACTAAAAATTCAATTTGTCACTAAAAAATTGAATTTTTCACTAAAAAATTGACTTTTTCACTAAAAATTCAAATTTTCACTAAAAAATTGAATTTTTCACTAAATATTCAATTTTTCACTAAAAAATTAAAATTTTCACTAAAAATTAAATTTTCACTAAAAATTCAAAATTGGAACTAAAAATTCAATTTTTCACTACAAAATTCATATTTTCACTAAAAATTCAATTTTTCACTAAAAATTCAATTTTTCACTAAAAATTCAATTTTTCACTAAAAATTCAATTTTTCACTAAAATTTCAATTTTTCACTAAAAATTCAATTTTTCACTACAAAATTCAATTTTTCACTACAAAATTCATATTTTCACTAAAAATTCAATTTTTTACTAAAAATTCAATTTTCACTAAAAATTCAATTTATCACTAAAAATTCAATTTTTCACTAAAAATTCAATTTTTCACTAAAAATTCAATTTTTTACTAAAAATTCAATTTTTCACTAAAAATTCAATTTTTCACTAAAAATTCAATTTTTCACTAAAAATTAAATTTTTCACTTAAAATTCAATTTTTCACTAAAAATTCAATTTTTCACTAAAAATTCAATTTTTCACTAAAAATTCAATTTTTCACTAAAAATTCAATTTTTCACTAAAAATTCAAATTTTCACTAAAAATTAAATTTTTACTAAAAATTCAATTTTTCACTAAAAATTCAATTTTTCACTAAAATTTCAATTTTTCACTAAAAATTTCATTTTTTCACAAATAATTCAATTTTTTTCTAAAAATTCAATTTTTCACTTAAATTTCAATTTTTCACATAAAATTTGATTTTTCACTAAAAAATTCAATTTTTTATTAAAAATTCAAGTTTTCACTAAAAATTAAATTTTTCACTAAAAATTCAATTTTTCACTAAAAAATTCAATTTTTCACTAAAAAATTCAATTTTTCACTAAAAATTCAAATTTTCACTAAAAATTCAATTTTTCACTAAAAATTCAAATTTTCATTAAAAATTCACATTTGCACTAAATATTAAATATTCAGTTTTCAATAAAAATTCAGAAACTTCATTTTTTTTATAAATTTTATTTTTATTTATTATAAAATTAATTTTTTTATCTTCAAATGTATTTTTCCTACTTTAAAGAACCCCATAATATTTTAGTTCAAAACTTCACTTAGGAGTCTTAATTTTTCATTGGCATTATTTTTGCTTCAACGGTTGTTATATCTTTTTTTTATGTGTTAAGTTAGGCATTTTTATTATTTTTATTATTATTTTAGCCTTCAACTCGCTCGTCTCGAGTCGATTTTTGATTAGCTGTGAAGCATGAAATGCGAGTAGGCATTATACAGACAGATTACAAAAAAAAAGGAAACCAATAAAATATTTTGTATGCCACATATCTACGCACACAATCAGCAGTTAATAGACACCTTATTTGTTGCTTTTGAACAGAAAAATATAAACTTTACGATGCGACTTTTACGAGCGAATGCGTTGGTGCGCCTAAAAGCGGCTGCTATTGCGAAAAATCAAACAAATTACAAGCCTAAAAATATGCAATAAAAATTCGACAAACTCTCAAGAGTTTTGCGGAAAAAGATTTTTATGCGCTAAAGTTGCTAAACTTGAGGTTTTAACATTTAATGTGTTCAACAATGTATTTTGTGGTTTTAATACTTTATGATAATGAAAAACTGCAAAGGAATTTTTGTTTCTAATTAAATAAAAAAACATAAAAAAGCAAATTAGCTTTTGGAGCACACTCCATAACGTAAATGTACCACAGTCGATACCAGACTTTAATTCCGATTTTTTTTTATCACATTAATTGGTGTCGATAATTAGATGCTTGGAAATTTACACTTTACTAATTCCGGCATTGGATTTGAAATTAGAAATATGTAGTCAGTGTATTATTTATTTAAAATGAATATGAATTGAACAATACATCGTTTAATAATAAATCCAGTACATGAATTAAATAAATTAAAATAAATAAACTATTGAACAATACAAAATTAAATTATAAAATGCTAAATAAACAAAGGGCATTTTAAATGAAATCAATTAAAAAATTAATTCGCAACCCACACTCCATATGAGCAACATTTAATGTAATTAAATATCACACATACGTCATGTTGTGCATTAATTAAGTAAAACTAAAATTTAATTATTAAACACACAAAATTACATTTAAATTATGCACAATTTTTTTCATTGCAATCATGACAGTTTTAATTGAAATTGATTTAAATTATAAACCGCTTAACGCGTAATAACCAAAAAACTGCAAAATTGTTGAAACAAAAATATTAACTAATTAGTATTATTTTATTATTGCTGTTTAAAATTAATCCTATTTTGTTGCATATTAATGTAAAATGAAATTGTTTTTTTTTTTTTTTGCTTATGTTTTGTATAATTATCCAAGGGCTGGCGTTGTTTGTTTGCTACTCAATTTTGTAGCACACAGTAACCAAAAACAAAAGGACCTAGAGCAAGACCTACACAAATCTGTTACGCTAATGATTTTGGTAATTAGTAAAGGATGCTGCCGCTTTCATTAGTGTGCCGCGCTTTAATTTGTAGATGCGGCGCTCGACTAGACTGTGACGAAATTTTGTTTTTTTTGGTTTGTTTTTTTTTAAATTTATAATTAGATGATTTAGTTCGCATGGCATGAAAGGGTTTTGTGACGCAACATTAATATTATTAATATTTTAATTAAAAGGCATCACAATCAGTTGGTTCAGTAATTCGAAATTTTAAAATTTAATTTGAAATGAAAAACTTTGATTGATTTTTTATTGTAAAATTTAATTTTTAATGAAAAATTGATTTTATTTAGTGAAACATTCGCATGGAATGAAAGGGTTTTGTGACGTAACAATCAGTTGCTTTGGTAATTTGAAATTTAAAAATTAATTTAAAATAAAAAAATGAATTTTTATTAAAATTGAACTTTTAATGCAAAATTATACTTTTAATGAAAAATTGAATTTTTAATGAAAAATTGAATTTTTGGTAAACATTTTAATTTTTTTAGTGAATAATTAAATTTTTAGTGAAAATTTGAATTTATAGTCAAAATTTGAATTTTTTAGTTAAAAATTGAATTTTTAGTTAAAAATTTAATTATTTAGTTAAAATTTGAATTTTTAGTTGAAATTTAAATTTTAGTTAGAAATGGAATTTTTAGTAAAAAATTTAATTTTAAGTTAAAAATTGAGTTTTTAGTTAAACATTGAATTTTTAGTTAAAAATTAAATTTTTAGTTAAAAATTGAATTTTAGTTAAAAATGGAATTCTTAGTTAAAAATTGAATTTTTAGTTAAAATAAAATTTTTGTTAAAAAATGAATTTTTATTTAAAAATTGAATTTTTAAATAAAAATTGAATTTTTATTGATAAATTGAATTTTTAGTTAAAAATTGAATTTTTAGTTCAAATTAAATTTTTAGCTAAAAATTGAATTTTTAGTTAAAAATTGAATTTTTAGTTAAAATTAAATTTTTAGTTAAAATTGAATTTTTAAATAAAAATTGAATTTTTATTGATAAATTGAATTTTTAGTTAAAAATTGAATTTTTAGTTAAAATTTGAATTTTTAGTTAAAAATTGAATTTTTAGTGAAAAATTGAATTTTTAGTTAAAAATTGAATTTTTAGTTAAAAATTGAATTTTAGTTAAAAATTTATTTTTTAGTTAAAAATTGAATTTTTAGTTAAAAATTGAATTTTTAGTGAAAAATTGAATTTAGTGAAAAATTGAATTTAAAATTAAATTTTTAGTTAAAAATTGAGTTTTTAGTTATAAATTGAATTTTTAGTTAAAAATTGAATTTTAAGTCAAAATTTAAATTTTTAGTTAAAATTTAAATTTTTAGTTAAAATTTAAATTTTTAGTGAAACATTTGAATTTTTAGTGATAAATTGAATTTTTAGTTAAAAATTGAATTTTTAATTAAAATTGAATTTTTAGTTAAAAATTGAACTTTTATTTAAAATTTGAATTTTTAAGTAAACAAATATTTTTAGTTAAAAATGGAATTTTTAGTTAAAAATTGAATTTTTAGTTAAAATTGAATTTTAAGTTAAAATTGGATTTTTATTTGAAAATTGATTTTTTTGTTAAAAATTGTATTTTTAGTTAAAAATTGAATTTGTAGTTAAAATTTGAATTTTTAATTAAAAATTGAATTTTTAGTTTTAAGTTAAAAATTGAATTGTTAGTTCAAAAATTGAATTTTTAGTGAAAAATTAGAATTTTTAGCAAAATTTGAATTTTTAGTTAAAAATTGAATTTTTAGTTAAAAATAGAATTTTTAGTTAAAAATTGAGTTTTTAGTTAAAAATTGAATTCTTAGTTAAAAATTGAATTTATAGTGAAAAATTGAATTTTAAGTTAAAAATTGAATTTTTAGTTAAAAATTGAATTTTTAGTTAAAATTTGAATTTTTAATTAAAAATTGAATTTTTAGTTTTTAGTTAAAAATTGAATTTTTAGTTCAAAAATTGAATTTTTAGTGAAAAATTAGAATTTTTAGCAAAATTTGAATTTTCAGTTAAAAATAGAATTTTTAGTTAAAAATTGAGTTTTTTAGTTAAAAATTGAATTTTTAGTTAAAAATTGAATTTTTAGTGAAAAATTGAATTTTTAGTTAAAAATTGAATTTTTTAGTGAAAAATTAAATTTTTAGTGAAAAATTAATTTTTTAGTATACATTTAAATGTATAGTGAAAAATTTTAATTTTTTTTTTTTTTGTGTAATTTGTGTAAAATCGAATTTTTAGTGAAAATTTGCATTTTAAGTAAACATTTTGTTTTTATGAAAAATTATTTTTTTAATTTTTACTTTAAGTTCAAAATTTATGTTTTAAACCTTTTTAAATATTTAACATTTGCTACACATAATCAACCCAATAGAATACACATCGACAAAATCGTTTAGAGCTAATGCAAAATGCAGTCAAAGCAGACTAAATTTTGTCACACAACATGGCAAGTTAAATAACTCAAAGGAGCAGTCAAATAGAAAGACAAGACAGACAGACATATAAAGACTCAAATACCACATGCTAGACAAACATTCCCTCATACGCATCAGGTTCAAAAGCACACAAAGTTATAGCTTTTAGCCAAAGCAAGGCAAAGCAAAAAGCATTGCATACCGCAAGGCGCACCGTGCATGGTGCAGTTGGTTGCTTGCCAACGTTTAATATTAACTCAAGAGGAAGTAATTGAAATCAAATTGAATGAAAATTAAATAGAATCAACGCGTTCAAAAAACAGTAAAAAAAAATAAGACACATATCGAGGATAATGTTGATGATGATGATGGCGAAAGGTGCTGAAATACTTACGCAGCGGAAGAGTATAAGATAAATCGAGTCACACGTTGACTTTGTCAATGCGAAAACAATATATATTCGATGTTTTAGATTTTAAACTTAACTAAAAACTTTATTTTCTAAAATCTAGATATAGGTTGGAAAAATGGCTAAATGCTTTATTTGCTAATAGGACAAACAACTAAATTTTTTTTAGATTTTACATTGCACTTTTATAAATAGAATTTTTTATTATTTTTCACTTTTTCATTGAATTTTGCGTTACTATGCAATTTTTGTATTATATTGATTTTTTTTTATTGCAGAAAGCAACGCGCATTTCAAAGACGAGTAGTTTTTATTTTAGCGAATTAAGTCAGGTAGAAGAGACACAGAGATACACACTGCCAGACAGACAAAGAATATGTTGTTCCTTTGACAATTAAGCCAAATGCATTTGACATTGAAATGACATTTTACGATTTATTGACTGAAAACAGATATTTTATTTGAGCAATAAAATTAAAATACATTAAAAATCGAGTATTATTCTGAGAGCAATATGTACTACAAATATGTAATAAATAGTAAAAGAGGGTAAACTAACGTTAGAATCATCTCCACCATCTGAATCTAATTCAGGTTTTATTAACTGTTGATTTAGAAAAGAATGTACGTGAGAAATGGAATTTTAGTTGGTCGATTTATTTGGAACAGAGGGTCATTGAACGTCAAAATTATTAATCTTGGTTTTAAATAATGATGCCAATCGATAGCTGCTTTAAAAACAAACAATTAATTGCTTTACTCTACTATTTTAACTTGTACCAGTAAATAGTTATGACAAAAAAACCAAAAGATTTGCCCTTATGACAAGGTTTTTAATTTTTCAAAATTTCCAAAAATAATTGAAACTTTTGGGTTTTACCCATCGATTAAACAAATAATGGCCATCCAGGTTTTCTAAATTATCAATTTTTATGAAATCATATATTTTTATCGCCACGAAACAAAGCACAATTTTATTTTAGACAAGAAAAGAAACACTTTTTTATTTAGCTACGATAAAAAGCATATTTATTTATTAGCCAAGAATACAAGCATATATATTTTTTCAAGAAAACTTTTCCCAGTAGATTGTTTTGTGCACAAGAACAAACTTTGTGCGACCAAGTAGATTCTTTGGGATTTGCCTAGAATACAACTGGATCATTAAACAGTTTCGTTTCATTGGGATTTGGTCAAGAGTCAACTGCATCATTGGACATTTTTTTATTAAAATTTGTTTCAATGAAATGTGGCAAGAACCAAACTGAGTCATTGGAAATTTTTCGAGTAATTTTTGTCTGCACAAATATTGTTCATACAGTAAATACGAATATGTTTCTATTGACATGAAAAAGAAAGACATGCTTCTGTTCGTGGAAAAACGAAGAAAGGGTATCTTTTCATGATTGAAAAAATTAAATTATTTTTTTCGTGAATATAATAAATATATAAATCTGTTCTTAGTTCAAATAAAATTATGCTTGTGTTCAATCAATATTTTTTTAAGTGCCGTTTTTCGTAAGTAAATTGAAAAAGTGCAGGTTTTCGAAAGAAGCGTCAGTATATAATATAACTAATGTTTTCTTTAATTTTAGTATATTTCAGTTTTCAATAAATTATCACTAATTAGTTTAAATAAAAGCCAAAAAAATTAAATAGTAGAATTATGTATAACTGCGAACATGTCGTGTTTTTGGGAGTTGCCGATCATTTCACTTGGTTCAGTTAAAAAAAGACAATTCTTGATCATTAAATTTAAATATTTAATTGAATAAAATTAAAATATATAACATATTATACTTTTCTTATCTTTTGAATTCCAGGTTAAGTTTTTTTAGGGTGACCGATTTAGGCTAATTACAACTTATTCAACAAAATCAAAACAATTACAAACATTTACAAGAAATATTATTCAATACAAAATATAATAAAAACAACGAAAGAGTAATAAAATTTTTTAGAAATTATAACATAATATGAGAGATGCAATACTTGAAAAAAAAAACTATATTAAAAATAATTAACAAAACTGTATGGGCCTTATTACAAAAAAAATGTCCTGTAACAAAAATTAAATTCCACAGTTTTAATTAGCTGCAGTGTCCATAACTTATTAATCAAACATTTTGCATACGGGCATTAGGGCTGTTTATTAATTAGCAACATGTCAGCAAAATCACATATTATTCAGTGAAAAGTTAATTTTAATTTTTTTTTGTACTTTTTAATTAATGCTATATAAGCGAAAACAAAATAAATACATACATATTAAATATATAAAGTAATTAAATATTTAATTTAATACAAACTATAAAAAAGGATTGTATACAATTAGGTGTAGAATTCAATTATAAATGCTTTTGTAATATTTTAAATGCATACATTGTTCAATTAATAAATACTACTTTAATACATACTTTTTATTATATAATTAAATGAATTTATTATATATAAAAACTAGCTGGACCCGTGCACGACTCGAGCCAAGATTTTGTGAATTCATAGATATAAAGCGATTTTATTAATATAAAAAAACATTATTATAATTTTTTATATCAGGGGCCCGTGCTTCGCTGTGGAAGTTTTTATTGGTTTTATAAATGTAGTAACCAAATAATAATTCTCCGCCAAAACAACTTTTCTCAAAGTCAATTCAGACAGAAGAATATTTCGCCGTAGAATTCTTCCCAGTAAAAATCTTCGCCGTTAAATTCTTCCCCATAGAACGCTTTACTGTAGAATTCTTTCCCGTAGAGTTTTTCCCAGTAGAAGTTTTAGTGTAGTTAGTTTTAATGTGGTGATTTTTAGTGTGTTGAATTTTTAGTTTAGTGAATTTTTAGTGTAGCCGCGTACACTAGCCGCGGTGGCTCAGTGGTTAGTGCGTTGGACTGCGAGCCGAAAGGTCCCCGGTTCAAGCCTGGACTGGGGGCTAACAACATCTTTTCATAGAAACATTTTTCTATACCGCGCTACCTCTCGTCAGTAAATGGCAAACCTACGAGAGTAAAACCATTGCCTATGAAAAAGCTCTCACCCGCCGTTCGGATTCGGCAATAAACTGTAGGTCCCACCACTTTGAGTACAAATATAACACGCACAGCTCAAAATGGTGAGAGAGCTCGGCCTAAGTTCTTATAGGACTGTAGTGCCAAACTATTATTATTATTAATTTTTAGTGTGGTGAGTTTTAGTGTGGTGTGTTTTAGTGTGGTGAGTTTCGGTGTGGTGAGTTTTTAGTATGGTGAGTTTTAGTGTGGTGAGTTTTAGTATGGTGAATTTTTAGTGTGGTGAATTTTAGCGTGGTAAGTTTTATTGTGGTGAGTTTTAGTGTGGTGAGTTTTAGTGTGATGAGTTTTAGTGTTGTGAGTTTTAGTGTGGTGAATTTTAGCTTTTTGTTTCATCTTTTTAGATTGTGTATGTGCTGAGTTATGTCGTTTTGAAAGTTTAGGTTGTATGGGAGGTACCACGCCCCTTCGTCCAATCCCGCCCATATAAAGCCTATGACACCCTCCGGACTCCTTAGTATTCTGTGGCAAAATTTCACTTAAACCGGTTCAGCGGTTTAGACGTGATGCTGGAACAAACAGACAGACGGACCAAGAGTTTTATATATATTAATATTATTTAATAAAAAATATTAAAAAATATTAAAAATTATTAAAAAATATTAAAAAAAATTAAAAAATATTAAAAAATATTAAAAAATATTAAAAAATATTAAAAAATATTAAAAAATATTAAAAAATATTAAAAAATATTAAAAAATATTAAAAAATATTAAAAAATATTAAAAAATATTAAAAAATATTAAAAAATATTAAAAAATATTAAAAAATATTAAAAAATATTAAAAAATATTAAAAAATATTAAAAAATATTAAAAAATATTAAAAAATATTAAAAAATATTAAAAAATATTAAAAAATATTAAAAAATATTAAAAAATATTAAAAAATATTAAAAAATATTAAAAAATATTAAAAAATATTAAAAAATATTAAAAAATATTAAAAAATATTAAAAAATATTAAAAAATATTAAAAAATATTAAAAAATATTAAAAAATATTAAAAAATATTAAAAAATATTAAAAAATATTAAAAAATATTAAAAAATATTAAAAAATATTAAAAAATATTAAAAAATATTAAAAAATCTTAAAAAATATTAAAAAATATTAAAAAATATTAAAAAATATTAAAAAATATTAAAAAATATTAAAAAATATTAAAAAATATTAAAAAATATTAAAAAATATTAAAAAATATTAAAAAATCTTAAAAAAATATTAAAAAATATTAAAAAATATTAAAAAATATTAAAAAATATTAAAAAATATTAAAAAATATTAAAAAATATTAAAAAATATTAAAAAATATTAAAAAATATTAAAAAATATTAAAAAATATTAAAAAATATTAAAAAATATTAAAAAATATTAAAAAATATTTAAAAATATTAAAATATATTAAAAAATATTAAAAAATGTTAAAAATTTTAAAAAATATCAAAAAGATATTAAAAAATTTAAAAAATATTAAATCATATTAAAAAATATTAAAATATATTAAAAAATATAAAAACATTAAACAAATTACCAAGCGTTTTTTGTTTTCATGAATAAAACTTAATTTTGCCTACTTTTAGTCTTTCGCATTATCTTTAATGGTATTTGCTGCGCATATAGAAATGAAAATCAATTTTTTGGCTCAGCTGCTTAGTGCAAACATTAAAAGTGACTTTTGCTACTTTTATGTCGTCTTAATTTACTTTCAACAGTAGCAGCCATCAACAACTAAAGCACTAAAAACTTGGCCAATTACCGCAAATATTGTTATTGAAAAAACTTTGTAGACCCATCCTGTTAAAGATGTAGATGATGCCGAAGATGATGTGGATGATGTGACATGAGATGTTGAGTCTGAGTTGCTGTATATGTGTGTCACACATATACACATGACGATTTATCAATAATAATTCCCTGATGTCAGGCGGCGGTGACAAAACGTGTCTGTGCCATAAAAGTGCCAAAAATTATGAGCTAAACACGTGGCAAGGAATAATTATTTGGTGCAAAATATATAAAAAAAAGAATAAAATAAATATAGCAAAATTAAACAATAATCAAAATTTATACAAAAATGTAATTAAAATTAAAAAAAAAATAATATTAAAATAAACAAACAAAAAATAGATAATATTGAATAATACTTAACCTTTTTTTAAACCATAATTGAAAAAAATAAAAATAAATAAATATAAAAAAAATGAAACAATATATAACTAATATTTTTAAAAAATACCTAATATTATCTAAAAATATCTAATATCATTTTTAAATGAATTAATAAAATAAATAAAGCAACATTAAAAATAATTATTTAAATAAAAATATTTATTAAATTTAATATAAAAATTTATTGTAGAAATATAAAAAATATAATATATTTTTAAAATGTGTGATTTTTATACAAAAATCAATTAATTTTCTAAAAATCAGTGACAATAAATTATAACATAATTTAATTAATAAAAATGCTACATTGACCCACACTATTTCAAACACATACAGTCACCAATACAGACTAACAACTGCAGACTCTCGTCAAGCAGCAACAGACACAGTAAGAGAGACAACACCATCAAGTGATTTCAAATTGATACAAATCGTTCAATAATCACCCCATAGCATTTTATTTTTATGTCTGTGCGAGTCGAGTCGAACGTTTGATTGTTCAGCAGACTCAACGCTCAACTTGTCTTAAATTGTTCAGCAATACACTCACACACTCCCAAAACATATACATAAAAATACTCTATATGTCTGTCTGTATTTACTCATCAACTAAAAGTGTCGCCGCTACTCAGCGAAAGTGTCACTCGTTCCTTCGTTTGTTAGTTCCGACGTCTGTTGTACATTGTTTCTCGCATTTTTGTCGCTATTTGTTTTAATGTTGCTCGAATGTGTGACTGTTTCTATATATGTGTATTACTTGCTCTATATGTGTCAGTGAATTAGTGTCTGCTAGAATTTGCGAAAAGTGTATCGGAAGACATGTTTGTTGGTATTGTATAAAAATGATTTTTTTATTGTTTAGTTTAATTTTTATTTTTAGTTTTTAAAAAATTAAATTTTAAGTTATGTTTAATATTTTTAATATTTTTTAATATTTTTAATATTTTTTAATATTTTTTAATATTTTTTAATATTTTTTAATATTTTTTAATATTTTTTAATATTTTTTAATATTTTTTAATATTTTTTAATATTTTTTAATATTTTTTAATATTTTTTAATATTTTTTAATATTTTTTAATATTTTTTAATATTTTTTAATATTTTTTAATATTTTTTAATATTTTTTAATATTTTTTAATATTTTTTAATATTTTTTAATATTTTTTAATATTTTTTAATATTTTTTAATATTTTTTAATATTTTTTAATATTTTTTAATATTTTTAATATTTTTAACATCTTTAAAATCTTATGTCCTTTCTTCACAAATTATTATTCTTTTAGATACAAAAACAAATACAGTCAACCCTTAAAAATGCTAAAAGCATTGCATCTTTTAGGGCATCATCAGCAGAAGTGAAAGTGTCGCACATACCGCACATTGCTACCTGTGCGTCATAATGCACTGCAAAAATATGTAAAGTACACAAAAGTAAGTGGAAAAATTTAGCGACAGAGATCAAAGCATTTTTAAATAAGTACTAAAGAAAAAATCAAAGGCATGCTTTGAGGCGCACAAAATAAACATCAACGCGATTCTGCAAATTAGAAAAGGTTGCGACAGTAGACAATTTTATAATATTATTCATATTAAATTTTATTTTATCATATTAAAGCATATTTTTAGGTCGATTAAATGAGATGTTAGAAAATACAGCATAATTTTAGGTACTAAAAACAAATCGAACATATTTTAATTATGAGTTTAAAAAATATATTTATTAAACTAATTAAATCTGTGTTTAGTAATTTTAAGTCAATTATTACCGCGTACTTTTAGCATTGAAATAATTTTTAATTAATGGGTTCAATGGGAAGTCCCGTAACACAGCATACATTTGGGTGGGAAATGTAAAATAGATATATTAAAAAACCCTGTTACCAATTGATTTTAATTCAGTTCCAAATTAATATTGCATACTTTTAGCGTGCGCTGAAATAGTGATAACAATTCAGTTAATTAGCTAAATTTATCAACAATAATGAAGCATAATTTTAGGTTGGTCCATAAATCAAAACTCATATTATGCTGCATAATTTTAGGTATTTGTTGGGAAAATGGTCTATCGAAACACAGTTTTAATTAATCAATTTATAAAAATAATTAAAGCAGAGATTGGGTACATCGTATTAATGACTGTTGCATACTTTTAACATTTGCTACCTCTGAATCAGCTATACGATCTGCCACTCAATGCATTTTGCCAATTGTTTGTTGTTTTTTTTGTTGGTACAAAACACCCAATTTGTTCCGAATGGACCTTGAGCACGTTAAGACAATATCTTAAAATTTAGAATATTTTTAATTAAAAAATGCAATGAAAAACAAATATAGAAGTATACTTTTCGATGCGAAATGTAAAAAATAGTTTTTTATACATATTAATATTATGAATTTTGTTAATTTAAACTACATCAAATATATTATTGCATACTTTTAGCATTCGCTTAATATATAAAACAACTTCATTAATTAGCAAAATACATTACAAATAATGCAGCATAATTTCAGGCTGGTCAATAAATCAAAAACTCAAATTATGCTGCATAGTTTTAGGTGTTTATTGCGAATATGATAAATTTACATATTAATTGGCGGTACAAAACCGCTGCTCAATTATGCGCAAGTTCATGATATAGAAGGGGTGAAAAATTATTTGAATTATTAACGTTTCAATCAACAAGTAATTAAGACCAACAATGCGTGAAAAGTGGTTATCCAACGCACTTCTGTGGAGTATAAGGCCAAAGAGAAAAAAACCTATTTAAGCAGGCATTAGTGAAATTATTATGGCCAAATATTAATCATTATATAAGCATCACGCCTTTTGCTGAATTACGTATTTCAAATACAACCCCAACGCAACAGACGATGACGACAATTTCAACATAAATCAAAATAAAACGAAAGAGGGTAAAGTGTAAGGCTACAGCATTCTAATAATTCTAATGTACTTCAGTTTTTGCTTCAGCTGCTGCTACTGCTGTTGTTGACAACGCCAAGAGTTGGTCAAAAATAAATAGGAAGAAAATATTTTCAAGATTGCGTAGAACTTGAGTTGAACTACAAAAGCAACCTTGGTAACACAGCGTAGTAAAAACCGTAGAAAGTAGAGATAAAGTAGAAAAAAGGGGAAAAACTTAGCAACCGACATAAGAAACACTGAAGCAAGGTCACTGAATAAAAACGAAGAATGAAGCCAAAGAAATGCTTGTTGATGATGTCTATGACGACGACGTCGACGAAGACCCACACAACATGCTGTTATTTATTTGATTTACGCAATACAAATGCAATTTGGCAAAAACATGAAAATGCTGTGACTAAAAAGGACCTTTTGAGGGTTGTACACAATTTTCTTATTTCTCCCCCAAAAAATACACACTCCATGCTGGACCATGATTGCGGTTTGCATGGTGATTTGTTTTGTCTGTTTCTATTGTGTTTGTAATTTTACTTTTTTTAAAGCATACTTTTAGGTTGGAGCAAATATTTTCAAATTAGAATGATTAAAATCGCATTTTTGTGTTGCTTGATTGGAGCAAAGATGAATGTGCTGCTATTGTAGTTCTAAATGTTGGTGAGGTAAAGGTTCAGAACAGCGTTTTGAGTCTCCCCCTTTTGTGGTCTTTCATTTGATGTGAATTTAATTAAAGTTAATTGAATTTGATTTATGTGCGCGCCCAAAATAGCTACTATCATTGCGGTTGTACGTTGTTCGCCAGTATTAATGATTGGTATAACCACAAAGTAGGCAATGATTTTTTCGGTGGCTCGATAATAGCGTAGCGAATGCAGATTAGCAAATAATAAACGCAAATGCTATTAATTATAATGAAAATTGGAATGAAAATGTGAGAACATCTGTGAAATAAAATAATAAAAAAAATAAAATAAAAATTCAGTTTTTCACTAAAAATAAAATTTTTACTAAAAATTCAATTTTTCACTAAAAATTCAATTTTTCAATAAAAATTTAATTTTTTACTATAAATTCAATTTTTTTACTATAAATTCAAATTTTCATTGAAAATTCAATTTTTCACTAAAAATTCAATTTTTTAATAAAAATTCAATTTTTTAATATAAATTGAATTTTTTTAATATAAATTGAATTTTTCACTAAAAATTCAATTTTTGACTATAAATTCAATTTTTCACTAAAAATTCAAATTTTCACTAAAAATTCAAATTTTCACTAAAAATTTAATTTTTCACTAAAAATTCAATTTTTCACTAAAAAATTCAATTTTTCACTAAAAATTCAATTTTTCACTAAAAATTCAATTATTTACTAAAAATTGAATTTTTTACTATAAATTCAATTTTTCATTGAAAATTCAATTTTTAACTAAAAATTCAATTTTTTAATAAAAATTTAATTTTTCACTATAAATTCAATTTTTCACTAAAAATTCAAATTTTCACTAAAAATTCAATTAATCACTAAAAATCCAATTTTTCACTAAAAATTCAAATTTTCACTAAAAATTCAATTTTTCACTAAAAATTTAATTTTTCAATAAAAATTCAATTTTTTAATATAAATTGAATTTTTTAATAAAAAATCAATTTTTCAATAAAAATTCATTTTTTTCACTAAAATTTCAATGTTTCTCTGAAAATTCAATTTTTCAGTAAAAATTCAATTTTTTACTAAAAATTCAATTTTTCACTAAAAATTCATTTTTTTCACTAAAATTTCCATGTTTCACTGATAATTCAATTTTTCACTAAAAATTCAATTTTTCACTAAAAATTCAATTTTTCACTAAAAATTCAATTTTTCACTAAAAATTCAATTTTTCACTAAAAATTCAATTTTTCACTAAAAATTCAATTTTTCACTAAAAATTCAATTTTTCACTAAAAATTCAATTTTTCACTAAAAATTCAATTTTTCACTAAAAATTCAATTTTCACTAAAAATTCAATTTTTCACTAAAAATTGATTTTTTTTACTATAAATTCAATTTTTCATTGAAAATTCAATTTTTCACTAAAAATTCAATTTTTTAATAAAAATTTAATTTTTGACTATAAATTCAATTTTTCACTAAAAATTCAAATTTTCACTAAAAATTCAATTATTCACTGAAAATCCAATTTTTCACAATAAATCTAAATTTCATTAATATTCTATTTTTCACCAAAAGTTAAATTTTTGACTAAAAATTCTATGAAATAAAATTTATATAAATACAAATCATAGCATACTTATAGGTTTTTATTTATAAAGCTACCCAAAATAGAGCCGAACGCAAAAGTAGGCTTTATATCCTTTGAAAATTGAAATCTATCCTGCATAAATGAAAAAAATATTATTTTTGTAGTATAAAAAATAATGCCTTATGCTAACAAGAGCGCTTTGAATTGCGTTTATATTTTTATAAATTCTAAATATTACCTGCAACCAATGCAAACCACAAACTACAAATGAAACTAAAAAAATAAAATTTAAAAACTAAAAAAAAAACAAAATAAAAATATATGGCTGCCTAAATAACTGAAAAAGCAAGCCACATGCATAACGAGCAACAGTGAATGACCAATGGACTCCTAATAGTACGAGTGAAGTTTAATAGTGTTGATGGCTGCAACACCACCAAAAGCAGTAGAAGACAAAACAGCAGGAGCAACAGAGAATTTCGACGAAATGTAGGTGGCCGGAAGTAAAGAGAAAATGGAGCAAAATCATGTGGCACGTGATGCCGCACCACGAGAAAAACGTGCAAATAACACGACTGAAATGAAGTTGCATAGGAAGTGCAGGCAAAATGTGTTAAATAAAAATGACGATGGGAAAAAATCAAAGTGAAAAATACGAGGTAACTAAAAGCAGTAGACAAATGTATAAAAAATGCATGTTTGGCAATAAAAAATTGATGAAAAATTAACAGACAGCTAAAATGGAGGAACTGAAAAAAATAATTTAAAGAAAGGCATTTTATAAAGAGCATATTTTAAGAGGTAATAGAAGAAACAATTAAAAATCTAACAATATTTGTGACAATTTTAATTTTTAGTGAAAAATTGAATTTTTAGCGAAAAATTGAATTTTTAGTGAAAAATTGAATTTTCAGTGAAAGATTAAATTTGTAGTGAAAATTTGAATTTTCAGTGAAACATTGAAATTTTAGTGAAAAAAATGAATTTTTAGTGAAACGTTGAAATTTACTGAAAAATTTAATTGAATTTTTAGTGAAAAAATGAATTTTTAGTGAAAAATTGAATTTTTAGTGAAAAATTGAATTTTTAGTGAAAAATTAAATTTTTAGTGAAAAATTGAATTTTTAGTGAAAATTTAAATTTTTGGTGAAAATTTTAATTTTTAGTGAAAAATTGAATTCTTAGTGAAAAATTGAATCTTTAGTGAAAAATTGAATTTTTAGTGAAAATTTGAATTTTTAGTGAAAATTTGAATTTTTAGTGAAAATTTTAATTTTTAGTGAAAAATTAAATTTATAATGAAAAATTGGATTTTCCGTGAAACATTGAAATTTATTGAAAAATTTAATTTTATTTATTTTTTAATTTTCAGTTTTTTCTCCGTCACTTTTTATGTCCTAACGTCCGGCAATCATTGTCCTTTTTCGCAGCCTAACTTCCGCCGCAGTCTGTGACAGCAGTGCTGCCACAAACTCAATGCAAATAAAGCCACACACATAAGCAGCAAGCCGGAAATAGAATAAACAAAAACGCATTTCCTGCAGCAACAAATGGAACTAAAAGCGTCCCCAGTTTGTTGTGACTACAAAATAAACATGGCACTGAAATGGACTGAAAGCGACTTGAGTGACACAGCTGGCATTTGTTGTAGTGGTACAGTTGGCAATGACCATTTGATAGGGTGCCATAGTTAGAGAACTCTATGATGGGCAGACTCATCAGAGTTCACCATTTAATGTTGCTATTTGTGTGACAAACATGCGTGGTTTATTTATGCGTGGTTTATTTTATTTCGTATAATTACTGCACATATCTAAAAGTCTGCTTTAAAAAATCAAAAAGTACTTATTTTTTAATTTTATATTTTATATTTTATATTTTATATTTTATATTTTATATTATATATTTTATATTTTATATTTTATATTTTATATTTTATATTTTATATTTTATATTTTATATTTTATATTTTATATTTTATATTTTATATTTTATATTTTATATTTTATATTTTATATTTTATATTTTATATTTTATATTTTATATTTTATATTTTATATTTTATATTTTATATTTTATATTTTATATTTTATATTTTATATTTTATATTTTATATTTTATATTTTATATTTTATATTTTATATTTTATATTTTATATTTTATATTTTATATTTTATATTTTATATTTTATATTTTATATTTTATATTTTATATTTTATATTTTATATTTTATATTTTATATTTTATATTTTATATTTTATATTTTATATTTTATATTTTATATTTTATATTTTATATTTTATATTTTATATTTTATATTTTATATTTTATATTTTATATTTTATATTTTATATTTTATATTTTATATTTTATATTTTATATTTTATATTTTATATTTTATATTTTATATTTTATATTTTATATTTTATATTTTATATTTTATATTTTATATTTTATATTTTATATTTTATATTTTATATTTTATATTTTATATTTTATATTTTATATTTTATATTTTATATTTTATATTTTATATTTTATATTTTATATTTTATATTTTATATTTTATATTTTATATTTTATATTTTATATTTTATATTTTATATTTTATATTTTATATTTTATATTTTATATTTTATATTTTATATTTTATATTTTATATTTTATATTTTATATTTTATATTTTATATTTTATATTTTATATTTTATATTTTATATTTTATATTTTATATTTTATATTTTATATTTTATATTTTATATTTTATATTTTATATTTTATATTTTATATTTTATATTTTATATTTTATATTTTATATTTTATATTTTATATTTTATATTTTATATTTTATATTTTATATTTTATATTTTATATTTTATATTTTATATTTTATATTTTATATTTTATATTTTATATTTTATATTTTATATTTTATATTTTATATTTTATATTTTATATTTTATATTTTATATTTTATATTTTATATTTTATATTTTATATTTTATATTTTATATTTTATATTTTATATTTTATATTTTATATTTTATATTTTATATTTTATATTTTATATTTTATATTTTATATTTTATATTTTATATTTTATATTTTATATTTTATATTTTATATTTTATATTTTATATTTTATATTTTATATTTTATATTTTATATTTTATATTTTATATTTTATATTTTATATTTTATATTTTATATTTTATATTTTATATTTTATATTTTATATTTTATATTTTATATTTTATATTTTATATTTTATATTTTATATTTTATATTTTATATTTTATATTTTATATTTTATATTTTATATTTTATATTTTATATTTTATATTTTATATTTTATATTTTATATTTTATATTTTATATTTTATATTTTATATTTTATATTTTATATTTTATATTTTATATTTTATATTTTATATTTTATATTTTATATTTTATATTTTATATTTTATATTTTATATTTTATATTTTATATTTTATATTTTATATTTTATATTTTATATTTTATATTTTATATTTTATATTTTATATTTTATATTTTATATTTTATATTTTATATTTTATATTTTATATTTTATATTTTATATTTTATATTTTATATTTTATATTTTATATTTTATATTTTATATTTTATATTTTATATTTTATATTTTATATTTTATATTTTATATTTTATATTTTATATTTTATATTTTATATTTTATATTTTATATTTTATATTTTATATTTTATATTTTATATTTTATATTTTATATTTTATATTTTATATTTTATATTTTATATTTTATATTTTATATTTTATATTTTATATTTTATATTTTATATTTTATATTTTATATTTTATATTTTATATTTTATATTTTATATTTTATATTTTATATTTTATATTTTATATTTTATATTTTATATTTTATATTTTATATTTTATATTTTATATTTTATATTTTATATTTTATATTTTATATTTTATATTTTATATTTTATATTTTATATTTTATATTTTATATTTTATATTTTATATTTTATATTTTATATTTTATATTTTATATTTTATATTTTATATTTTATATTTTATATTTTATATTTTATATTTTATATTTTATATTTTATATTTTATATTTTATATTTTATATTTTATATTTTATATTTTATATTTTATATTTTATATTTTATATTTTATATTTTATATTTTATATTTTATATTTTATATTTTATATTTTATATTTTATATTTTATATTTTATATTTTATATTTTATATTTTATATTTTATATTTTATATTTTATATTTTATATTTTATATTTTATATTTTATATTTTATATTTTATATTTTATATTTTATATTTTATATTTTATATTTTATATTTTATATTTTATATTTTATATTTTATATTTTATATTTTATATTTTATATTTTATATTTTATATTTTATATTTTATATTTTATATTTTATATTTTATATTTTATATTTTATATTTTATATTTTATATTTTATATTTTATATTTTATATTTTATATTTTATATTTTATATTTTATATTTTATATTTTATATTTTATATTTTATATTTTATATTTTATATTTTATATTTTATATTTTATATTTTATATTTTATATTTTATATTTTATATTTTATATTTTATATTTTATATTTTATATTTTATATTTTATATTTTATATTTTATATTTTATATTTTATATTTTATATTTTATATTTTATATTTTATATTTTATATTTTATATTTTATATTTTATATTTTATATTTTATATTTTATATTTTATATTTTATATTTTATATTTTATATTTTATATTTTATATTTTATATTTTATATTTTATATTTTATATTTTATATTTTATATTTTATATTTTATATTTTATATTTTATATTTTATATTTTATATTTTATATTTTATATTTTATATTTTATATTTTATATTTTATATTTTATATTTTATATTTTATATTTTATATTTTATATTTTATATTTTATATTTTATATTTTATATTTTATATTTTATATTTTATATTTTATATTTTATATTTTATATTTTATATTTTATATTTTATATTTTATATTTTATATTTTATATTTTATATTTTATATTTTATATTTTATATTTTATATTTTATATTTTATATTTTATATTTTATATTTTATATTTTATATTTTATATTTTATATTTTATATTTTATATTTTATATTTTATATTTTATATTTTATATTTTATATTTTATATTTTATATTTTATATTTTATATTTTATATTTTATATTTTATATTTTATATTTTATATTTTATATTTTATATTTTATATTTTATATTTTATATTTTATATTTTATATTTTATATTTTATATTTTATATTTTATATTTTATATTTTATATTTTATATTTTATATTTTATATTTTATATTTTATATTTTATATTTTATATTTTATATTTTATATTTTATATTTTATATTTTATATTTTATATTTTATATTTTATATTTTATATTTTATATTTTATATTTTATATTTTATATTTTATATTTTATATTTTATATTTTATATTTTATATTTTATATTTTATATTTTATATTTTATATTTTATATTTTATATTTTATATTTTATATTTTATATTTTATATTTTATATTTTATATTTTATATTTTATATTTTATATTTTATATTTTATATTTTATATTTTATATTTTATATTTTATATTTTATATTTTATATTTTATATTTTATATTTTATATTTTATATTTTATATTTTATATTTTATATTTTATATTTTATATTTTATATTTTATATTTTATATTTTATATTTTATATTTTATATTTTATATTTTATATTTTATATTTTATATTTTATATTTTATATTTTATATTTTATATTTTATATTTTATATTTTATATTTTATATTTTATATTTTATATTTTATATTTTATATTTTATATTTTATATTTTATATTTTATATTTTATATTTTATATTTTATATTTTATATTTTATATTTTATATTTTATATTTTATATTTTATATTTTATATTTTATATTTTATATTTTATATTTTATATTTTATATTTTATATTTTATATTTTATATTTTATATTTTATATTTTATATTTTATATTTTATATTTTATATTTTATATTTTATATTTTATATTTTATATTTTATATTTTATATTTTATATTTTATATTTTATATTTTATATTTTATATTTTATATTTTATATTTTATATTTTATATTTTATATTTTATATTTTATATTTTATATTTTATATTTTATATTTTATATTTTATATTTTATATTTTATATTTTATATTTTATATTTTATATTTTATATTTTATATTTTATATTTTATATTTTATATTTTATATTTTATATTTTATATTTTATATTTTATATTTTATATTTTATATTTTATATTTTATATTTTATATTTTATATTTTATATTTTATATTTTATATTTTATATTTTATATTTTATATTTTATATTTTATATTTTATATTTTATATTTTATATTTTATATTTTATATTTTATATTTTATATTTTATATTTTATATTTTATATTTTATATTTTATATTTTATATTTTATATTTTATATTTTATATTTTATATTTTATATTTTATATTTTATATTTTATATTTTATATTTTATATTTTATATTTTATATTTTATATTTTATATTTTATATTTTATATTTTATATTTTATATTTTATATTTTATATTTTATATTTTATATTTTATATTTTATATTTTATATTTTATATTTTATATTTTATATTTTATATTTTATATTTTATATTTTATATTTTATATTTTATATTTTATATTTTATATTTTATATTTTATATTTTATATTTTATATTTTATATTTTATATTTTATATTTTATATTTTATATTTTATATTTTATATTTTATATTTTATATTTTATATTTTATATTTTATATTTTATATTTTATATTTTATATTTTATATTTTATATTTTATATTTTATATTTTATATTTTATATTTTATATTTTATATTTTATATTTTATATTTTATATTTTATATTTTATATTTTATATTTTATATTTTATATTTTATATTTTATATTTTATATTTTATATTTTATATTTTATATTTTATATTTTATATTTTATATTTTATATTTTATATTTTATATTTTATATTTTATATTTTATATTTTATATTTTATATTTTATATTTTATATTTTATATTTTATATCATTAAAAGAATGCTTGCCACTCAGACCCGCAAAGCGCAAATAAAACTCAAATAAAATCTTAAATTTATTCCACATACGAAGCGCATGAATTTCAAATTACTGTGGGAAACCGCAGCGAATGTCGAGTGAAACGAATCGAATGAAAATCCTTTGGCGCAAAAACTTTTTGCACCTCGTTCGTACATGCGAAATAAACTAAACGCATTTGAAACGAACTGACTGAGTTGAGTTGAGCTGAGGTGAAGCGCAAAGATGATTCAACACGTTTTTTAAAGTTTTTATTTTATTTAATTTTTCTTTCGTAGAAAATCAGATGAACGAACAAGGACAGACATCAGCATTTACCATGTGCGTCGACAAGACTACTTTTGTTTTTTCATAGTTTTTTCTATCTCAATTTTATGTGTTCTTTTTTTACCTTTCAGTATTTTATTTATTCCGTACTTTTCGCATTCTTTTTTGCTATTTTAAATTCATGTGACCACTCAGTGGGTGCATAAAGCAATCAAATCAACCGCACACAAACATCGCACATTCACGGACACAACTTTACATGACACACGCACGTATCCAACTCGTTTTTGAATTTTAATTTATGTGAACATTTACAAACGACAGCACAACATAAAAAGAATTTTCTCTAAATGCGCCTCAATGTAGGCCAAAATTTTGAAAATGCAAATTTTCAAAGTAGTCCATCAGAGACCCGTACAAAATGTGTAGACAGACAATTTTGAGGAAAACAAAATTAGGTAGACAAGATATTTTTTAAAATTTGCTTTTAGTTATAAAGTTAATTTTTTAGTGAAAAATTGAATTTTTAGTGAAAAATTGAATTTTTAGTGAAAAATTGAATTTTTAGTGAAAAATTGAATTTTTAGTGAAAGATTGAATTTTTAGTGAAAAATTGAAATTTTAGTGAAAAATTGAAATTTTAGTGAAAAAATGAATTTTTAGTGAAAAATTGAAATTTTAGTGAAAAATTGAATTTTTAGTGAAAAATTGAATTTTTAGTAAAAAATTGATTTTTTTGTGAAAAATTGAATTTTTTGTGAAAAATTGAATTTTTAGTGAAAAATTGAATTTTTAGTGAAAAATTGAATTTTTAGTGAAAAATTGAATTTTTAGTGAAAAATTGAATTTTTAGTGAAAATTTGAATTTTTAGTGAAAATTTGAATTTTTAGTGAAAATTTGAATTTTTAGTGAAAAATTGAATTTTTAGTGAAAAATTGAATTTTTAGTGAAAAATTGAATTTTTAGTGAAAAATTGAATTTTTAGTGAAAAATTGAATTTTTAGTGAAAAATTGAATTTTTAGTGAACAATTGAATTTTTAGTGAACAATTGAATTTTTAGTGAAAAATTGAATTTTTAGTGAAAAATTGAATTTTTAGTGAAAAATTGAATTTTTAGTGAAAAATTGAATTTTTAGTGAAAAATTGAATTTTTAGTGAAAAATTGAATTTTTAGTGAAAAATTGAATTTTTAGTGAAAAATTGAATTTTTAGTGAAAAATTGAATTTTTAGTGAAAAATTGAATTTCCAGTGAAACATTGAATTTTTAGTGAAAAATTGAATTTTTAGTGAAAATTTGAATTTTTAGTGAAAATTTGAATTTTTAGTGAAAATTTGAATTTTTAGTGAAAAATTGAATTTTTAGTGAAAAATTGAATTTTTAGTGAAAAATTGAATTTTTAGTTATACTGATTTAATATCATAAAAGTCCTTTATATCTTTACAAATGACCTTCCCCAGTCACGTGACCTTGCTGTAGCCACGTGACCATCTAACATTAATAACACATACAACCTACACAACACACGCAGCCTCTTCAAAAACGTATTTATTTCGAAATTTATGTTGGCAATTTGAAGCGCGTGTGTATTTAAAAACGAGGCTAAAATTGATTTTGCAACCGCAATTTATCTTTTCCACTAAAGTATACTGTGAAAATAAAACAGGATTTTATAGAAATACAAAAGGTCCCTCTATGTGTCCCAGTCCAAGCACTAACCAACCACTGCACTATATAGAAAAGGCGCACTCACACACGTTAACAGAATCACATTTTAAACGAATTTATCATGTGCCAAGCATAATGTAATTGATACAAAGCAATCAGTGAGAGCACGTGACCAATCAATAGGGAAAATGCACCACGTGAAACGTACAACTAAAGCAAACATAGTAGTCTGAGCGGACACAAAAGTGGTAGAAAAAAATAAAATGCGGCAGAAGGGTGATTTTAAAAACTCAAGTGTTCGAGTTCTTTTGGTTTATGTGCAACTAAATAAATGTTTACTTTTAGGCTGTGCTAGTTGAAACCAAATAATAATCAAAATATAATAAATTGTTGCATACTTGAATGTATAATGTATATATATAACTGTTGCATACTTTTAGCAACATTTTTATTTTACAAGACGTAGTTTGTATAATTCACAGTTTTAGATTTTAATAAAGATTGCATATTTTAGGCTGTGCTAGTCGAAACCATAAAATTAATCAATATATAATAAAATGTTGCATATTTTAAGTGCTTTCAATTAGTTTATTAAAAAATGTTGCATACTTTTAGTAAAACTTTTATTTTACAAGGCGTAGTTTGTACAATTCATAGTTTTAGATTTTAAAAAGTTTGCATACTTTAAGCATATCTGTAAATAGATTTTATCCGTAAAATTATGTATCGTATATTTTGAAAATTGGATACAATGCAAAAAGTAATTTCTAAATTTTTGATTCATTTGCATTTGTATTTTATTTATTTTTAAGCCTTAATCTTTAAGCCTAAGCCTATGTATTAATTTTAAAAATTATTGCATACTTTTATGTGAATTCGAAGTGAGTATTGTAAGAAAAATATTTTAAGATGTCATAATTTATTCCAATATTTGGTAATTTAGCATGATTTTATGAATTTTTAAAAAAAGCTTGCATACTTTAGGGTAAAATTGAAAACTGATATTTGTAAAAAAATACTTAAAATTGAGAGAAATTATAATTCTTTATACTGGATAAAAATAAAACATTTTTCATGCTTCTAAAATTATGAGGTATAGTTTTTTGACTATTTTAAAAAAGCTTGCATACTTTAGGGTAAAAATGAAATTAATATTGTAAAAAATACTTAAAATTGAGAGAAATATTTATTCTGTTAAAAAATAAAATACATTTATGAGCTTTAAATTTATTTTTTAAACGCTATTTTATGAATTGTAAATGATGTTTTTTTTTTTTGCTTTTCAAAACTTCTGAAAAACACATACGCCATAGTTTATTGACTTATTTAGTTTTTACGTTTCTTCTAAAGCCAACTGATGGCCACGCCATTTAAAGTTGGCAAGGGTTGGCAACTCTGCCAGAGCTGCCGCTGAGCTGTCAAACAGCTTGAGATAAGTTTGAAAGTTCCGTTGCTGCAGCTGAGTTGGCTTTTTGGCCAAAGTAACAACAAGTGTGCTTTAAACTTTGGCCAAAGACAAGAAAGTCAAGCATGAGGATAAATAGAAATGAAGATAAAAGAAGTAAAAAGTGAAAAATATAGAGAAAACAAACAGAAAATATTACAGGAAGCAAAAATTTGTAGAGAAAATGCAGTTTACATTTTAGGAAAGTCAAGAAAATCCGAATAGCGCCGAAGTCTTTATCGCAAAAACAACATTAGCAGCAACCTTAAAATCATCATCATTGCACTCATGAAATTTTATTTCATAATCTTCATCATATTTTTCAATATTATCTCTTCTTTATCATCTTTTTATTCATCATCATCTTTTTAATCACCATCATCTTCACACCGAAAAAATTACTATAGTAAATTATATACAATTTATGTCTTTGTTTTGAAAAAAATTTAGGTCTACTACATTTTGTTGGTTTTTAAATACATATGTCTTTATTTTACTCAATTCTACTACATAATGTATTGAAAATTCGTTCTTTAGATATCGTTCAAACTGTATTGGTGTTTTATTTTTTTTTTCGTTGGTTTTTCTTTGTTTACAGACGACGGAATTATGCGAAAGAGTTATAAATATGAACACAAGCAGTTCCAAGCATTTGACCGAAATGAGTTAATGAGAAAAGTGATGCCAACTAATTGTGTTTCCCGTTGAATCTTTTTGGTTTTAGAAATAAATACGCAAACATAAAATAAATAAAAAACAAAATTTTGTTTTTTTTTATTACAAATGTACTGACATTTTGTATAGAAAAGCTGTCAAAATATGTATTTATTTTCCATACAATAACAACTACATCATTTTAGTAAAAACCAATACACATGCCTTTGGACGTAAATCAAATGCAAATGTATTTATTTTAAAAATATTTTTATTTATTTTTAATGCAGTATTTTCTTCAGTGCATCATGTTGAGTATATCTTTTACTTTGTCTTTTGACTATGACGCCATCAGCATCATCTTCATCATTTCCTGCTGCGCCAAACATTTCAATTAATTTTTCAATTTTAGCAGCAATTGATTTTTGTACAAAAAACTTCAGCCAACAAATACTAAGTACTACAAAAAAATAAAAATTCTATAAATATTTTTTCCAAAAGACACAAACTGCTTCAACTTCTACTTGTTCTGCCAATACAAAGCATAAGTGGAAATAATTAATTAACTCAAGTTTACTGCGTTGACTTTTGCAATGCATAGTTTTAGGGGCAGGGGCGCGTCTGTTAACATGCATCATCCAATCAATTAGGGTAACAACTGAGTGCAACAAAGTTTTCGTTGGACGTTAGTCAATTAATTTGCTGTAAGCAGCCAGCAACAGTTAAAGTAAAAATAGCAGAATTGACTGGCATTTAAAAAATGCACTGCATCACCGCACTTAATATCTGCAGAATGAAAACAATTTTATAGCATACTTTGGGGATGAAATTTTTATAATTTAACTAATTTTTAAATTTATACAAAATGTTTTTTTTTATTATTATTTTTATAATTTTAATTCTCAATTTTTGTTTTCTTGTTAAATCCCTTAATTAAAAATGACGTTAAAAAAAAACTTTTATATACAATTTATGCCTTCGTTTTGAAAAAATGTAGGTCTGCTACATTTTGTTGGGTTTCAAATAATTTTGTCTTTATTTTACTTAATTTCACTACACCATGTACTGAAAATTCTTTCTCCACATATTGCACGAACTGTATTGATGTTTTATTTTTGCTTTCATTATATTTCAAATATTTCTCAAAAGTTTGCAATGCTTTTTTAATTATTATTAAAAATGTTATTTTTCAGTTATATGAATTAAATTTTAGAATTTATTAATTTTTTCACTAATTGTGAAAAAATGTCTAAAGTTATGCAATATAATTTATAAAGAATTAAAATGTGATTTAAATGTATGCAATGATTATTATAATTATTTATTTTTAATTAAATTTTATTTTTTATATACATTTTAAAAATTTCTATAAGTATGCAGAACAATTTATAGGTTTTTTTTAAATTTTAATTAAAAGTATGCAATGATATTTAGTTATTATTACAATTATTATTCATTTTTTCATTTTTAGCATTTTTTCAATTTTGTTCACCAGTTTTAAAAAATATAAAAGAATGCAATATTATTTACAAAGCACTGAAAAAAGTCTAAAAGTATGCAATTAATTTACGAAATATTTATATATTATTTAAACATTAACTAAAAGTATGCAATGATTTTTAATTTATTATTTCATTGCTTTTGAAACTTTTTTAAAAATGATCGATTACAAATAGACAAATATAAGAAATGAAAAAATTTGATAGCTCTAAAAGTATGCAATATTTTTTTTGTTGCAAAAGTAAAACACGCCAAACTAAAGTTATGTCCTTCAAAAAAAAATTTGTTTTCAACAAAAATTTTGAATTGAATATACAAACTTATATTAAATATCTTCAAATTTAAATAAAATTCATATTCCTAATTTTTTATTCAAAAATTATGCAATATATATGAAATTTTCTTAAACAGAAAACACAATTTCTTTTATTTTTAATATTTTGATTTTCGATACGGAACATTTTTTATTAAACGACTTGATTGAATGCTGTTAAGTGTAAAGGGTTTTTCAATAAGAGCGCTACAAAAGTTTTTTTAATGGTTTTTCAACATGAACGCTACAAAAGTAGACCGACAGGTACAGCAAACGTCGCCACTCTTTGCCGCTCTTTTGACATTTGCCGCTCTTTTGACATTTCTCTTCAGTAAGGTTTGCCATTTCATGATGGAAAGATATACGAGCCAACAACGAGTTAAAACTATTAAAATTTACTACCGAAATTCGAATTCGTATGTCTTTCCATAATGAAATGGCAAACCTTACTGAAGAGAAATGTCGAAAGAGCGGCAAGAAATTTGGCGTCGTTTGCTGTCCCTGTCGCTCTACTTTTGTAGCGTTCCTGTTGAAAAACAGCAGCTGTAAATTAAAATTTTATATTTTTTTTTTGGGTCCAATAAAGTAGACAACTAATATCTAAATTTGTTTGTGCTGTTTCAGTTCCATATTAACCAACAGCTGCTACTTTAGAAAAGCTTATTGCTAATTCGGAAGAAACAAATCTATGTCAAAGTCACTAAGACTTCTGCTTTGGTGTTTTTTTTTCTATTTTTTTTAAATGTTCTCCTTTTTTTTCATGGAATTTTTTTCATTGTATTGGAAGCAATTTGAGGGATGTTAGGTTAAATATGTTATAGTATTTGGCACAAAAAGACATCAGTTGAAATGTCAAAAGTCTACAGCGTTTATTGATGTCAAATCAATATCTTCAATTCGCAGAAACAAAAAACATCCGAAATAATATTTGAACTTTTATACATTGTTGAGAATATCAACAAAAAGAATATCGTCAAGAACGTGATTGCAAATGCGAAGAATATAATAAAGTGGTATAAAAAGAAATACGAAAAGAAAATGAAATGAAAAAGAAAATCAATATTTATGCGATTGTACTAAATTGAATAGCACAAATATAAGAATTTCTTTTATGCAAATATATATATACAAATATATATATATATAAATAAAATATACTAAATAAATTATATTGAGAAACGTGGCGTAGTGTTGAATATGTTGTTTAACAATATATGCTGAAAAGAATGCAATGCATTTTATTAACGAATCACATATTATATCGTCACTGTCATGCCAAAGGGACGCAAGTGCATTTTTAGAAATGTTGGGAAATTAAATTTGAAAGTTTGAAGTGCTTTATAAATTAGGAAAATTTATATTTTTTTCTATTATTTTGGTTATTTGTCAATTATTATAACGTGTGTAAAATATCCTTAGATTTGGACAACCTACTGAATTATAAATACGGATTTTGTGACGCGATATCCTGATCAAAACGCAAATATTTTTGTTTTTTCTGCTATAACTTTTTATTAGCGCAAGATAAAATAGTAATGAAAAAGCATTAATTATTTACTTTTAAAGCACCTATCTATTGGCATCATTAATTAAAAATCTTTTGTCAAAAATTAATTTACCATTTGTTATTTGCAGGAAAAAATATTTGAAAAAATATTTTTAAATAATGATGCCAATCGATAGGTGCTTTAAAAGCAACTAATTATTAGCTTCACACCACTATTTTATGTTGCACCAATAAAAAATTATAGCAAAAAAACGAAGAAATTGGATAAATTGAAAATCTTGTCATGCCAAAAGGGCGATTCTTATAGTTTTTTTTGCTATAACTCTTTAATGGTACTAGATAAAATAGTGATGTAGAGTCAATTATTGTTTGGTTTCAAAGTACCTATCGATCTGCATTATTAATTACAAATATTTTGCAAAAAAAAAAATATTCTGCAAATAACAAATGGCAAATTAATGTTTGGCAAAATATTTTTAATTAATGATGCAGATCGATTGGTGCTTTTAAAACAAACAATAAATGCCTCTACATCACTATTTTATCTAGTACCAATAAAAAGTTATGGCGAAAAAACGAAATGATTCGCCCTTTTGGCATGACAAGATTTTCAATTTTTCAAATTCGTCCTTTTGATTTTGTCTTTTGTGGCTAGAAATATCCAACAAAGTGACACGCGATTTTGGCACAGCATACTTGAGGATAAACTACATTCAAAAATGTAAAAAAACGCAAATATCAACAATTTCACACTCATCCTTTTGGCATGATAGTGACGATATATATATTGGAAAAACTTTAATAATTTACACTTCTATAATAAATATACCAAAGAGTTGTACAATTTTACAAAACTAGTAGAATATAAGATAAGAAATTTAAGAATCAATAATAATAAAAAATAAAATAAAAAAAAAATGTGCCAAAAAGTAGATTTTGTATTTTTAACTATTAAATGAATTTGTATTTTAATTACAAGAAAAGATAGTTAAATATACTTTATATCACAGATTAGAAATAACTATTAACGTTTATTTCCATTTGGTTTTCACTGAGAGATGTTATTTTTCAAAAATTATAAAGGTCTTTGGATGAGAGATATTTTTATTTAAAAAAAAAATAAAGGGGTTTTGTGGAGAAATACTTTTATTTTAAAAAATAAAGGACTTTCATTTTAAAATTCTTTGGTTAATAATTGTTAGAAAACACAGAATTCAATTGTTCGCATTTATAAGGAATTTTTGTTGTTGCTTGGAGAGACATGCAAATTTGTTGTTGTAAATAGTGATTTCGAACATTGCGTTTATTTTTGTCGTCAAAATAATATTTTTGAAAGGCATTCGAAATTTTTCAAAAATTATTGTTTTTGTCGATTTTTTTTTTTTTGTTTTGAAAATGGTGATGTCAACCATTTTGTTGTTTTTATTGTCCAAAAAAATGTTTCCAAATTTTTTAAACATCATTTATTTTGAAATATTGTGATTTCGATCATTGAATTGTTTTCTCACCTTTTTTTTGTTTTTAAACAATATCATTTTCGATTTTTTCGAACATTATTTTTACTGTCGACTTTTTAATTTTGGAAATCGTGATTTCGATCATTGCATTGTTTGTTTGTTGTTTTAGTCATTAAAATTTTTTCGAAATCTTTTTTGAACATTGTTGATTTTGTCGATTTGTTTGTTTGGAAAATGGCGATTTCGATCTTGCCTTCCAACATTTTTATTTTTTGTGATTTCGAACATTATTGTCCAACCTTTTTTTTTTGATAACTTTTTTGAGCTTTCAAAAATGACTAATGAGAGATTTTTAAAAATAAAGGTTTCTCACAGACAGAAATCGAATATTTATATTCAAAACTTAAGGTAGAAAAACTATGTGGGAAAACTATATGTCACACTGAAAATATAACAATATTATAAATATAAAAGTTTACGGTAAATTTGTTAAAACATAATAAAGAAATTTTTGTTTTATTTTTAAATATTCTAAAAACAGTTTCATTTGTAAAATTATAGCATTTTTAAAATAATAATACTTTAAAGGTTGTTATAATTAAAATGCCATGGAATTTATAAATACTTTAAAATATACCTAAAATATGCGCAAATATACAATTTGTTTGAAAATATTTGAAAGCTGTTTAAAAATAAAAGCAATATTTGCCTTTTACCCGAAAGTATGCAACACAAAATACATATATTGAAATTTATTTTTTCTCTTTAAAGTTAATGTTTGAAAGTATGCAGCGATTTATGCAAATTTCCGCCAAATTGCAACAAAGTCTCATATATGGTGGCATGATTTTAGGCGCATTATAAATTCAAAATTATTTGCTAATTTGAATAAACAATTTGGCGTGCCTTTCGCAACAATAAGAATTAATGTGCAAACAATTATTATTATTATTGTTGACAGCAACATTTGTTGTTGTTAATGTTATAGCCTTTATGGGCAACTGGTTAAAAATGCATGACTTCAGTAAAATGCATTTAAGCCACAATATGTTAATTAACTGCATGTCAAAATCTGGCCAAAAGTATGAGGCACAAAATATCTATCTTATATGTGGCGCCATTCAATGTGAAATAAATAAATTAATCATGTGACTGTCAAAATTGTCGCTTTGATTTTGTCAACGGCAGCAACAGCATCAATTAAAGTTGGCGGCACAATAAACAGCTGTCGTTGGCAGGATTCGTAAGAGTCGTGATTTCCGTTTAATAATTGAAGGTTTAGGCTTAAGTTGCTGGGCGTGTATTGAAAGTCTTTACTATTTATAGCCCAATATTAGTGGCAGCAGTAGTTGCTGTTTGTGTTGTGTTTAAGTCACGTTTATGTTAATTAGCATTAATGCAATTATGGCAGAACACGCACGCTTAGGCAATGCTAATCACAAATACATATAAAACACAAGCACAAAAATGGGCGGAAGTCATTTGGCTGCCTTTGATTGACTTCCGCTCGAGTGGATAAATAATATGAATTAAATAAAATAATATTAAATAAGAAATTTCGAATAAAAAAATATTAAAGTAAAATCACTAGAGTAAAAGGTTTTTTTTTGTAAAATCAGGTATACAGAAAAATCGATAATTTTAGTAAAAATCGATATATTTAGGTATTACTTTTTTTTTTGTAAAAATTTTAATAAAAATTTAAAATTCTTATAAAACTTGATAATTTTGTAAACATTTCAAATTGATAAAATGATTAAAAATCGATAACTTTTGTAAAAATTGATAATTTTTTGTAAAAATTGATAATATTAGTAAAATTCGATAATTTTAGTAAAATTCGATAATTTTAGTACAATTCGATAATTTAAGTAGAATTCGATGATTTTAGAAAAATTCGATAATTTTAGTAAAATTCGATAATTTTAGTAAAATTCGATAATTTTAGTAAAATTCGATAATTTTAGTAAAATTCGATAATTTTAGTAAAATTCGATAATTTTAGTAAAATTCGATAATTTTAGTAAAATTCGATAATTTTAGTAAAATTTGATAATTTTAGTAAAATTCGATAATTTTAGTAAAATTCGATAATTTTAGTAAAATTCGATAATTTTAGTAAAATTCGATAATTTTAGTAAAATTCGATAATTTTAGTAAAATTCAATAATTTTATTAAAATACGATAATTTTAGTAAAATTCTATAATTTTAGTAAAATTCGATTATTTTAGTAAAATTCGATAATTTTAATAAAATTCGATAATTTTAGTAAAATTTTATAATTTTAGTATAATTTGATAATTTTAGTAAAATTCGATAATTTTAGTAAAATTCGATAATTTTAGTAAAATTCGATAATTTTAGTAAAATTCGATAATTTTAGTAAAATTCGATAATTTTAGTAAAATTCGATAATTTTAGTAAAATTCGATAATTTTAGTAAAATTCGATAATTTTAGTAAAATTCGATAATTTTAGTAAAATTCGATAATTTTAGTAAAATTCGATAATTTTAGTAAAATTCGATAATTTAAAAATATCGATAATTATAATAACAATTGTTCGTTTTATTAAAAAATTGTATAACTAAAATTTGTTTCTAGAATCAAACAAATATTAAAAATTATCCACTTAGGAAATTATTTGAGAAAATTAAAAAAATTCATTTGCCTAAAACACATTTTTATTTAATTTTCTGCATAACAACTGCGGAAAATGATTAATAAACATAAAAAATAAACAATAAAGCACAGCTGTTAATATGCAGCAATAGACAATAAAGTGTACAAAGTATATAAAAAAATATTGAAATATTAAAATCACTCATACGCCACGTAGTACTCACTTAAGTCACACAAGTGTTTCTTGTGTCACAATAAAATGTTTATAGCTATTTTTTAATATTTTATCATATCGTATATTACACAGTAAATTCATAATAAAACAAAACATTTTTGCAATTGAAAAGATTGTAAAATTTTTGTTTATTAAATTGGCATTCATAAAATCGAAGTAACGTTGTTACGCCAATACAGTATGTGTTATGCGGCAAAGGAAAAAAAGAGCTCTCATTATACTTTATAAATAAAATATTAATTAAAATTTAAAAAATATATACATAAAAATTAAATGTGTTTCTTTAGACAAAGTTAGTAACTAATTACCCCAGTTTTTTCTCTCAATATGTGACATTTATTTTATTTGACTTACCAAATTTGAAAGTATTAGTTAATTTTTAAAAACCTGAACATACCTGTAAAAAAGAGAAAATTGTTAATTAGCAAAGGGTTCATATTATTGTATATTGGAAATTTTTAAATAATTTAGTATTAAAATTATAGATAATTTATTTTGAAGGAAAGATTTTGGAAAGAACCAAAAATATATTTCCTTATAAAATCAATATGTTTTTAAAATGTATTGAATTATATTTTTTTTATAAAATTAAAATATATAATTAAAATGTAGTGAATTTATGTAAAAATCGAATTTCATTTTGAATTAAAATCGATAATTTTGATAATAGCGCTAATTAGTACGGGTTATTAGATAATTTCATTAAGAAACAAATTTCTAGGTTTTTTTTCTATAAATTTTAATAAAAATCGATAATTTCAATAAATATCGATTATTTAAAAAATAGATCATTTTACTATAAATCGATAATTTTAATTAAAAAAACTTGATAATAATATTGATATAATTCAATAATTTCAATTAAAATCGATAATTTTAATAAACATCGATAATTTTAATATAAATCGATAATTTTAATAAAAATAGATAATCTTAATAAAAATCGATAATTTTAATCAAAATCGATAATTTTAATCAAAATCGATAATTTGAATAAAAATGGATAATTTTAATAAAAATCGATAATCTTAATAAAAATCGATAATTTTAATAAAAATCGATAATTTTAATAAAAATTGATAATTTTAATAAAAATCTATAATATTAATAAAAATCGATAATTTTAATAAAAATCGATAATTTTAATAAAATAAAAATCGTTGGAAAGAATATTTAAAATTAAAATCGCTACAGTTCGATTCGTGGCCTCCTACGGGCTTGGCTGGCTTCATTAAAAACTCATTGCGGAATCTCTGACTGTTGGCACGCTCATCATCGTGGTTATCAACACTGTTAAGCGCTCATAAAACTGACGCCATTGTTAACAAACACATGCATAGAGCAGAGACAGGCAATGTGATTAACACACATATACACATGTGTATTTGTATTTGCAGTGTACAACTACATACATTGTTTTCATTAATGATGATCATGAATATGTTGTCGTCGGCAACTTGCCGCCAATATTGTTCTTGTTTGCTGTTGTTGTTGGTGCTCATGACGATGACGTTGACGATGCCGGTGACAACAAAGTTTGATTGTGTCGGTTGGTTGATGCCCTGAATGTTGCCCTCAAGGGCAGACAAGACACCGCGGCGCTTTGACGGATGCGCCGACAGGCAGACAGCCAGCAAAATGTTGTGCCTGCTACCATTTTTTTCGTTTTATTTCGTATTTGTTTTGCATAATGTAACACATTACCTGAACCCAACGTAATAAGTACTGGTTTTGTATTTCAGAGGTGAGTTCAGAGATTAAATCTTGATTGAGCGCAAAGCCAGTAAATGAAGAAAAAAATACTTTGGGGTGGAGCTGAAGGAGAATATGAAAATTTAACTATGTTTTTTTAATTTAAAATTATTCATTTTTAAATATTCCTTAAGTTGTTTTTAAAAAGTAATGAAAATTTTGCTCTTATATCAAATTAATTATATATTTTTTTAATTATAAAAATTTATTGATATTAAATATTTGTCTATATTAAAAATAATCGATAAAAATAAACGATATTTTATTAAATTAAAAATAATCGATATTTTAATAAATTAAAAATAACCGATATTTGTATAAATGAGAAATAATCGATATTTTTATAAATTAGAAATAATCGATATTTGTATAAATTAAAAATAATCTTTATTTTTCTAAATTAAAAATAATCGATATTTTTCTAAATTAAAAATAATCGATATTTTTGTAAATTCAAAATAATTGATATTTGTATAAATTAAAAATAATCGATATTTTTATGAATTAAAAATAATCGATATTTTTATAAATTCAAAATAATTGATATTTTTAAAAAAATATTAAAAAAGTATTTTTGTAAATTAAAAATAAATTTATAAATTTCTTTAATCAAATCGATTATTATTATTATTATTATTCTTATAAAATTCGACAAGTAAAACATTTGTTTATAAATCAATATTTTTCATTAAAGTAATATTTTCAACGTCATTTTAAAATAATCTAGACATTTTTATTAAAATCAATATATTTTTTTATTTAATAGCAATTTTTAATAACCATTTTTTTCGCATTTTTATTTATTTTTATCGATTTGGCTTTATGCTAAGTGCTTTTTTGCATACCCTGTGTGCCATTAACATAACGTCATTTTGTGCCCTTCCAGCCACATCATATATTTCAAGCTGTAGCCATTTTTATGCCCTGCTTCTACTATTAGAATTATCGCAAAGATATTCTACAGAAACAGAAGAAACACCAACAACTACAAGAGCAACATCATACCGCGATAAGCATAAAATGTCAAAGCGTTAAAAAGTTAAGTTTTATGCGCAATTTTCATTTTGGTTTTTTATTTTACTTTTTATCCAACATCCATAATAGCTTCGAGCACATATTCAGCTGTCTTTGCGTTTATCTGGTTGGTGTTGCTTAGTTTTATGTCTTTTCAATAAGTTTTTGCATTTTTGAAATTTTTATATTTTATTTTATTACAAAACATGCAAAATAATGCGTTGTTGTTATGCAGAAAGTTTTGTGGCGAAAGTTTGTCGCGAAGTTATTAAGTCTATCAGCGTAGGAGGATTTACATCGCAGCAATGCAGACAGACTACGAGGTGCGTATGAGTGATATTTAAGATTTAAAGTGGTATTTTTCACTTGAACATGTGCGACATTGCAGCGAAATATTTATAGAATATATTTGAGGATAAAATTTAAATCTAAAAGAGAACCAAACATTTAATTTGAATAAAAATAAAATACAAAAAAATATGTATATCAAAATTTTAAGTAAACTATATAAATTTAGAAATTTCCATAATATTTTTATGTTAATATATTTATTTGTATTTTATCTTAATAATACTAGATTTTTTTTTATATCGATATTTTTTATAAAATCGATATTTTTTATAAAATCGATATTTTTTATAAAAATCGATAATATTTATAAAAATCTATAATTTTATAAAAATCGAAAAAATTTTATAAAAATCATAAATTTTATAAAAATTGATAAATTTTATATAAATCGATATTTTTACAAAAATCGATAATTTTTATAGAAATCGATAATTTCATATAACAATCGATAATTTTGTACAAAAATCGATCATTTGAAATTAAAATAAAAAAAATTTAATTTTGTAGAGAAAATTAAATTTTGTAAAGAAAATTAAATTTGAGAAAATTAAATTTTGTAGAGAAAATTAAATTTTGTAGAGAAAGTTAAACTTTGTAGAGAAAATTAAATTTTGTAGAGAAAATTAAATTGTGTTAAAAAAAAAAAATTAATAACATAGTTTTGTTATAAATTAAATTTTGTTAAAAAAATCAAATGTTTATTATACTAGATTTTTTATAAAAATCGATAGTGTTTCTAAAAATCGATAATTTTTATAAAAATCGATAATTTTATAAAAATCATAAATTTTATAAAAATCGATAAATTTTATAAAAATCGATATTTTTATAAAAATAGATAATTTTTTTAAAAATAGATTATTTTATATGACAATCGATAATTTTATACAAAAATCGATCATTTGAAATTAAAATAAAATAAAAAATTAAATTTTGTAGAGAAAATTAAATTTTGTAGAGAAAATTAAATTTTGTGGAGAAAATTAAATTTTGTAGAGAAAATTAAATTTTGTAGAGATAATTAAATTTTGTTAAAAAAAATAAATTTTGTAAAAACATAGTTTTGTTATAAATTAAATTTTGTTAAAAAAATCAAATGTTAATAAAATAAAACTAAATTATATATAAAAATCGATAATTTTATATATCGATAATATTATATATAGATAATTTTATATATAGGTAGAATGTATAATAAGAATCGATAATTTTTAAAAATCGATAAATTTAAAAAATCGTTAAATTTAAAAATCTATAAATTTTAAAAAATCGATAAATTTAAAAATCGATAAATTTAATAAATCGATAATGTTTAAAAATTTCTGTTTTTTAAAAATCGAAAATTTTTAAATATAGATAATTTTTTTTGTATTTGTATTTTTAATTTATTTTTTTAATCGGAATTTATATTTTCTATTTAAATGTTATTTGAGAAATAAATCGATAATTCCAAGAAATCGATAATTTTTATGTCAGAACTCAATATTTTTGAAAAAAAAGAAGTAATAATGAATTAAATCGATATTTCTTTAAATAAAAATAAATATCTTTGAAATATATAAATTAATATCAAAATATATCAATAATTTTCGAAATAAATAAAAAGTTATTTGATATAATTTTGTCATACTATTGAAAAATATTTATAGAAAAATAAAATACTTTTGATCTTTTACTGCACTTTGAACATACTTGCAAATAACATAAATAAATACAAAGTGCGCTGTTTTTAATTTAATATTTTTCTATTTGATATGTTGTATTTGTAGCATATTCAGAGGTATTTACAAATGAAACAAATAAATACTAAAACCTAGCAACAAAAACGCAATCATATCAGCAACATGAGATTGAAGCTGACATTGCTAGGAATCATTGACATGTATTTGGCTGTTTGAGAGACACAAAAAAACATGACAGACACTTTGCTTTTATTTTGTTTTTCTGTAGCATACTTTTAGGCGCTTATACAGGGAGTGTGTTTAAAAGGGAAGCTGTGCAACAACAACAAGAAAAAAAGATAAAGGTGTCTATTTGATGAAAATTTTACGCTACTTTTACTGCTCCACAAAAAAAAACGCACAATTTTAAAGCAAGGCCTACATAAAATCTTTTCGAACATACGACAATATATGCAGTAAGGAGTCACAGTTGTATGTGTTGGTGACGTTTTTATGGGGTTGGTTTGGCTGCGTGTTTATTTTGTGTTTGTTAAGGTTTGTTTTTTTTTCCCTTTTTTTTTGTTTTTATTTTTTGTTGGGTGCGTACATTTTCAGGCAGTTTGGGGATTTAAACAACTCGCCTGAGTGTGTTGAGTGCTCAGTGAAACATTAAAGACGACAAATTTTCCAGATGAAATTGTTGCTCAGCGCCAAGCAAAATAGCTGTCAAGCGTATAGCATTTTTTCCTTTTTATTTTTTTTTTTTAACTGAGATAAACAAGTGCCTGGTTGCTGTTAATTTAGATTTTTAATGTCTGCCTTTGTTGTCGTATTTTATTTCACTTTTAATTCAGTTTTTTGTTTTGCTTTTTTTTGACAAAAGTTTCTCCCTTTTTTATTTGGCTTTTTGCTGATATTTAATTCATTATGTTGTAAATGTAGAAATAATGCCTGGTTCTTCAACGAATTGCGTGTCAAATTTCAATTTTAATTTCAAATCATTTTTGTTTGCTTTTAATCTAAGCTTTATGTCAATAATTATTTTTTGTAGTCAAAATCTTTTGAATTTCGAGAGCGATTAAATTTAATTTTAACACATTAATTTTATATTATTTATTGTTATTATATTCTATAAAATTCTAATAATAAAATAATCATATTTCGATATTATGTTCAAAAATTTATTAATTTTTTGAAGTATTTTCTATTCAACAATAATCGATTTCTCAACAGATTTATAAAAAAAAAAATATATAGATTTATACAAAAATTATCGACTTTTTACAAAAATTATCGATTTTTACAAAAATAATCGATTTTTACAAAAATTATCGATTTTTACAAAAATATAAATAGCAAAAGAAATATTGATTTGAAAATAATTATCAATTTATAAAAAAATTATAGATTTTTACAAATCATCGATTTATTACAAATTTTCGACTTTACTAAATTACGGGTTTTACAGAAATTATCGATTTTGTCAAAAACTATAAAAAATATAGATTTTAACAATAATTATCGATTTTTAAAAGTTCTCGATTTTTACAAAAAAATTACTGATTTTTACACAAATAACGGATTTTTATAAAAACAACTGATTTTTACAAAAATAACGGATTTTTATAAAAATAAGTGATTTTTACAAAAATTATCGAATTTTATAAAAATTATCGAATTTTATAAAAATTATCGAATTTTATAAAAATTATCGAATTTTATAAAAATTATCGAATTTTATAAAAATTATCGAATTTTATAAAAATTATCGAATTTTATAAAAATTATCGAATTTTATAAAAATTATCGAATTTTATAAAAATTATCGAATTTTATAAAAATTATCGAATTTTATAAAAATTATCGAATTTTATAAAAATTATCGAATATTAAAAAAATTATCGAATTTTATAAAAATTATCGAATTTTATAAAAATTATCGAATTTTATAAAAATTATCGAATTTTATAAAAATTATCGATTTTTACAAAAATTACTGATTTTTACAAAAATTACTGATTTTTACAAAAATTATTGATTTTTACAAAAATTACGGATTTTTACAAAAATTACGGATTTTTACAAAAATTACGGATTTTTACAAAAATTACGGATTTTTACAAAAATTACTGATTTTTACAAAAATTACTGATTTTTACAAAAATTACTGATTTTTACAAAAATTACTGATTTTTACAAAAATTACTGATTTTTACAAAAATTACTGATTTTTACAAAAATTACTGATTTTTACAAAAATTACTGATTTTTACAAAAATTACTTATTTATAAAAATTACTGATTTTTACAAAAATTATTGATTTTTACAAAAATTACTGATTTTTACAAAAATTACTGATTTTTACAAAAATTACTGATTTTTACAAAAATTACTGATTTTTACAAAAATTACTGATTTTTACAAAAATTACAGATTTTTACAAAAATTACTGATTTTTACAAAAATTACTGATTTTTACAAAAATTACTGATTTTTACAAAAATTACTGATTTTTACAAAAATTATTGATTTTTACAAAAATTACTTATTTTTACAAAAATTACTTATTTTTACAAAAATTACGGATTTTTACAAAAATTACGGATTTTTACAAAAATTACTGATTTTTACAAAAATTACTGATTTTTACAAAAATTACTGCTTTTTATAGAAATTACCGATTTTTATAAATATTACTGATTTTTACAAAAATTACTGCTTTTTTACTAAAATTAATTTTTACAAAAATTATCGAATTTTATAAAAATTATCGATTTTTCCAAAAATTATCGATTTTCTCAAAAATTTAAAAAAATATTGATTTTAGCAATAATTATCGATTATTACAAAATTATCGATTTTTACAAAAATTATCGATTTTTACAAAAAATATCGGTTTTCTTAAAATCTGTTAATTTTCTCAAAAACTATAAAAAAATCATAGATTTTCCCAGTAATTATCTGTTATAATAATATTATCGATTTTTTTTAAATTATCGATTTTTACAGAAATTTTTACAAAAATTATTGTTTTTGAGAAAAAAAATATTAATTTATTTAATAATTTTTATTAAATTTACCAATTTGTATTTATATCTTTTTATAAAATTATTTCATTAAATAATTTCTTTCTTGATGACTGGCCACACATGTAGATATGTAAATCCCTTTGGTCCCTCACGTATTATCTGGGACAAACACACCGACTATGACTAGTAGCTCCACATGCACATGATAATGATGAAACTAGCCGGTATTTGCACTAAACGTAGCGTAATTTCATTTTAAAAATGCATGTTGACAAATTTTATCACAGCAACAGGACGACAAAAAAAAAATAAAACAAAGAAATAAAAATCACTTTGGGGAATTTTCAACTAGCCGAGTGAATTTTTTGTTCTACTATTTTATTTAATTTTTTTGTTTTTTTGTTATATTTCTGCCACTATGGCGTTGGTATTAAAAGGACGCTTGTGTTTGCCTATTTGTTTGGGCATCTAATTAAATTTTCCGAAAAGCGGCAGAATACGAGCTAATAGTAACTGTGACCTATAGCGGCAGGTTTACTTTGTAATTTTTCTCATTTCTTTTTTAATTTATATTTAATTTAATTTCACTTCTTTGAGGGCATTTTTGGCTTTTGTTTATTTTGTGAAAAGTATATTTGGTTCATTTTAATTTAATATATGTTGTGGATATTTTTTTTGCTATTTTTGATATTTTTTGAAAATTAATGAAAATTTCTTGATGATATATTTTTTTTTAATGTTTTATATGTTTTATAATGATATTTTTATATTTTATGAATAGATTTTTTTAAACATCTAAAAGAGGTATATACATTTATATCAATCAATAGTTTTTCTTAAAAATCGATATATTTACATGAAGAATTTAATAAATTTTCAAAAAACAATACATTTTCAACAATTTAAACAATCGATAGATTTTATACACTCAAATATTAAAAAAATAATGAAACATAAAAAAAGTCAAATATTTTTTAATATCTGTAAATTTACAATCAAAATTTCAAAAAAGTAGATTAAAGAATTTAAATATTCCAAAATCGATGTATTAAAAAATCGATATATTTAAAAATCGATATATATAAAAATCTATAGATAAAAAAGATATTTTAAAAAATCGATGTATTGAGAAATAAATATACAAAAGGGATACATTTAAAATTCGATATTTTCATAGATCTATGTATAAAAAGTTCTATAAATTAAAATAAAAATATGAAAAGACTTATCAAATTCTACATATCGCATTCCAATTCTACCAATTTGAAAATCAATGTATTAAAAAAACGATATATTAAAAAAACGATATATTAAAAAAACGATATATTTAAAAGTCGATATATTTATAAATAGATATATAAAAAATCGATATACAAAAAAAAATTCTAAAATTACGATCATTTTTTTTTTAATCATAAATTTATATAATGAAATAATATTAATTTCAATTTTTATATTTCGATTTTTATATCTATCGATGTTTAGATATAAAAATTAATATGAAAAAATTTGGTTTTCGAATAAATATTAAAAAAACATGATTAAAAAATTCAATTATAAAAAATTGATATTTTCAATTATCGATATATTCTAAAATCGATATATTCAAGAATAGATATATATAAAAATCTATATATTACAAAATATATACTTTAAATGTATGCATAAAAATCGATATATAAAAATGTTATATTTAAAAATCGATATATAAATATCGATATATAAAAATCGTTATTTAAAAAAAAATATTTTCAAAATTCAATATTAAATAAATTGAATTTTGAATATTAATATGTTAGTTCAATGTATTAAAAAATATATAAATTTGCAAAAGTAAAAAACAATAGACTTATAAGAATCGATATACTTTAATAAGATATATAAAAACCAATTAATTAAAAAAATATAAGTTATTAAAAGTTTACAAATTCGTTATAAAATGAATCAATCCACAAAGAATTTATAGATTTTTTCTAACAAAATTTACAATTATAAAACATATTGATATTATTTAGTCAAAAATTGATATCAAAGCGACTAAAACCTTTGATAATTTAGTATATTTATAAAACTATTTTGATGTTTATGAAATATTATGAAAACTATATCGCACTAAATATCCAAAATAATTCTCTATAATTATTTAATTATCACTACAACGAATTTAATATCAATAGACAGGCAGCAAATCCTTTTGCAATGGTTATAACAGGACATTAATATGGCATCGCCATTGCCTAATACGTATAACATACAGCGACAACTAGCGATACAAGCAATAAAGACCAGCAACAACAATAGAAGAAGCAGCACCAACAGCAATAGCAACAACTAAAACCAGCAGGCGTCACACGTTTTATGAGGCAATAATAGTTGCTGTTGTTATTTTTTTGGTTGTGCTTTTATTTTCGAAACCTAAACTAAGGACACAGAATGCACAGGAGTCTATCGCGCCTACACGCTTCGGATTTTCTATGTATCGGAGTTGTTGCTGCTCGCTGCCATTGTTGGTTCTGGTTGCTGCTGCTGTTGTTTGTTGTCAGCCATCGATTGTCTCGCAATAAATTAAATAATACTTAATCTGCTGCTGGTTGTCCGCCTGCCTGCGTCTCGTGCATACCTCTCGTATCTGTCCCGCCTGTTCAGCCTGTCGTATTTCGTGTGCCGTAACTGAATTTATCGATAACAATTTACATGGCGATACATGCGAAGCGATAACATTAATTAGAGCGCACGAGACAGCAGGACAATGGAAGAGTTTGTTTGGCTGGTGTTTGGGCGGATACGGGTCCAATAATTAATTGGGTTTCGAGGTGGGTCAAGCATTTGAGAGTGGGTTGCAAATGTTTAATATAAGAAATTGTTTAATATACTTCGCAAATGCATAAAATAGTTGGCTTAATAAAATTTCTGAGTCCAAACAAAAAACATCAAAGATATAAAAAAAATATCAAAATTACAGAAAATAATTCGAAAATTTAAAATATCTAAAAATATCAAAAAAACATTAAAATATATCAAATAATATCACAAAACAAATATTTCCAAAAAATCTAAACATATAAAAAATATATCGAAAATAAAACAAGGCATGCACAAATATTTAAATGCAAAAATATTTTAAATGCCAAAATATATCAGAAAAAAAAATCTTTCTAAAACCTATTGATTTAATATACAAACTATCGAGATATTAAAAATTATCGATTTATTAGTCTAACGTTTTTGTAAATCACTTGATTTTTTTTTTGATTTACTTCGATTTAATTAAAATTTGTTGACATTTAAAATCTATAGATTTAATTAAAATTTGTTGACTTATTAAAAATCTATCGATTTATTTAAAATCTATCGATTTATTTAAAATCTATCGATTTATTTAAAATCTATCGATTTATTTAAAATCTATCGATTTATTTAAAATCTATCGATTTATTTAAAATCTATCGATTTATTTAAAATCTATCGATTTATTTAAAATCTATCGATTTATTTAAAATCTATCGATTTATTTAAAATCTATCGATTTACTTAAAATCTATCGATTTATTTAAAATCTATCGATTTATTTAAAATCTATCGATTTATTTAAAATCTATCGATTTATTTAAAATCTATCGATTTATTTAAAATCTATCGATTTATTTAAAATCAATCGATTTATTTAAAATCTATCGATTTATTTAAAATCTATCGATTTATTTAAAATCTATCAATTTATTTAAAATCTATCGATTTACTTAAAATCTATCGATTTATTTAAAATCTATCGATTTATTTAAAATCTATCGATTTATTTAAAATCTATCGATTTATTTAAAATCTATCGATTTATTTAAAATCTATCGATTTATTTAAAATCTATCGATTTATTTAAAATCTATCGATTTATTTAAAATCTATCGATTTATTTAAAATCTATCGATTTATTTAAAATCTATCGATTTATTTAAAATTTATCGATTTATTTAAAATCTGTCGATTTATTTTAAATCTATCGATGTATTTAAAATCTATCGATTTATTTAAAGTCTATTGATTAATTTAAAATCTATCGATTTATTTAAAATCTATCGATTTATTTAAAATCTATCGATTTATTTAAAATCTATCGATTTATTTAAAATCTATCGATTTGTTTAAAATTTATCGATTCATTTAAAATCAATCAATTTATTTAAAATTTATCGATTCATTTAAAATCTATTGATTTATTTCAAATTTATCGATTTATTTGAAATCTATCGATTTATTTGAAATCTATCGATTTATTTGAAATCTATCGATTTATTTAAAACCTAACGATTTATTTAAAATCTATCGATATATTTAAAATATATCGCTTTATTTAAAATATATCAATCAATCAATCAATAAATCAATCGATTTATTTAAAACCTATTGATTTATTTAAAATATAACGATTTATTTAAAATATATCGATTTATTTAAAATATATCCATTTATTTTAAATATTACGATTTATTTAAAACATATCGATTTATTTAAAATATATCAACTGATTTATAATCAATCGATTTATTTAAAATCTATCGATTGATTTATAATCAACCGATTTATTTAAAATCAATCGATTGATTTATAATCAATCGATTTATTTAAAATATATCGATTTTTTTAAAATATATCGAGTTATTTTAAATCTATCGATTTATTTAAAATATATCGATTTATTTAAAGTCTATTGATTAATTTAAAATCTATCGATTTATTTAAAATCTAGCGATTTATTTAAAATTTATCGATTTATTTAAAACTTAACGATTTATTTAAAATCTATTGATTTATTTAAAATCTATCGATTTATTTAAAATCTATCGATTTATTTAAAATCTATCGATTTATTTAAAATCTATCGATTTATTTAAAATCTATCGATTTATTTAAAATCTATCGATTTATTTAAAATCTATCGATTTATTTAAAACTTAACGATTTATATAAAATCTATCGATTTATTTAAAATCTATCGATTTCCTAATTTTTAAATTTATTTTAGTTCTATCGATTTTTTTTAATACATATATCGATTATTTTTTATTGTTTTTTTTTTTAATATATCAATATTAATTGGTATTTTTAATCAACCAACTTCGTTAAAAATATTGATAGATGGAAAAATTAATATAAATAAAAATTGCTTAGTTTAAAGAAAATCAATTTAAAAAAGTCGATATATTTCAAAATAACCTTTTTTTGATCAGAAGATTTTTATACTCATTCATGGAACATCATTTTTAAACTCAAATTGGAACATCATAGAAAATAGGTATATCTTGACATATAGATTTTTAAAATTATTAAGTACATTTTTAAAGCTTTCAAAAAATCATTAAAATATATTTTAAAAACATTGAAGTGCTTGAAAGAACCTTTGCCTTTACCGTATTTTGACTTTTGTCACTTGAAACCACTTCAAAACAAAACCTCAATAAAAAAAAAACCCACACATTTAGCAGCTGAAGGAGCAGTAGCTCATCCTGCAAAACGTTGTCCTTAGCAACCTTAAACCAATTCAAGTTAATTAACGAAAACAACTTCTTCATGGAGGCAACAAAGGCTCAGCTCAAACTTGAGAAAACTTTAAATGCGAACTGCGTAGCTTCTCTATAAAGCCAACACATAGCCTTTCAAAAAAAAAAAACAGAACCCAACCTTGAAGACGATCATTACCACTTAAGCGGCATAGATTCAAACGTTGCGAGAAAAGGCAGCAAAAGTTGTGAAAACTTTTAATATGCTTGCGATAATACTTCAGCGAAGAAACCAGTTAAACATTTTGGTGCAACATATTTTTAGGCGCGATGGCAAAGAATAAAATTTATGGATTCGCAAAACACGAAACTATGAGGCCAAGAAAAAGGCAAAGGTTTCGGTTTTTGTGCGTGGGGGCGACAAGTGAAAAACAATTCGTAGGAAGTGAGTACCAAGAAGAAGAAAAAAAATGAAATGAAATAAAGGATTATGGATTATGAAAGTTTCGAGGTTTCTAAATGGAAAAGAAAATATTGAAGAAAAGGGTAGAGAAGGAGATACAGAAGAAGAAGAAGTAGATGTAAAAATAGAAGGTAAATCATATGGTAACGTAGGAGATAGAGTAGATGGTAAATTAGACGGTAACGTTGAAGATTAAAAAGAAGGTTAAATAGAAGATAACGTCGTAGGTATAGAAAAAGTTATAGAGGAAGAAGGTATAGAAGAAGGTAAAGTAGAAAGAAAAGTAGAAGTTTAAGTAGAAAATAACATAGCAGAAAAAGTAGAAGTTTTGGAGTAGGTCAACTAGAAGGTAAATTAGTTGGTAAAGATGAAGGTAAAGAAAAAGGAAAAGTTGAAGGTAATATGGAAGATAAAGGAAATAAAAAGTAGATGTTAAAGAAGACGGTAAAGGGGATGCTAAAATTAACGGTAAAGTTAAAAGTAAAGTAGAAGATAAAGTAGAAGGTAAAGTAGAAGGTAAAGTAGAATAGTACAAGACTAAATATATCGAAAAGTAGAAGGGATAGTTAAAGGTAAAGTAGATGGCAATGTTGAAGATAAGAAAGAAGGTTAAATAGAAGATAACGTAGAAGGTATAGAAGAAGATATAGAAGAAGATATAAAAGTAGATAAAGTATAATGTAAAGTAGAAATTAAAGTAGAAAAAAGTAGGAGGAAAAGTATAAGTTCTAGGAGTTGGTCAATTAGACGGTAAAGTAGATTTTAATGAAGAAAGTAAAGTAGAGAGATTAGTAGAGAGATACAGGAGATAAATTAGAAAGTAAACTAGAGGTTAAAAAAAGATGATAAGTTAAAGCTAAAGGTTAAGGTAAAGTAGAAGATAAAGTAGGCAGTAAAGTACAAGATAAAGTAGGTATTGAAGTAGAAGATAAAGTAAAAGGTAAAGTAGAAGGTAATGTAGAAGGTAAGTAGAAGGTAAGTAGAAGGTAAGTAGAAGGTAATGTAGAAGGTAAGTAGAAGGTAAGTAGAAGGTAAGTAGAAGGTAAGTAGAAGATAAAGCAGAAAATAAAGTAAAAGGGAAAATTAAAAGTAAAGCAGAAGATACAGTAGAAAGTAAAGTATAAGATACAATAGATAGAAAAATGGAAAAAAAGAATAGGATAAAATGGAAGATAATGTAGAAAGTCTGGCAGATAATTAGTAAAAGGATAATTAGAGGGAAAGTAGAAAGAAAAGTTGAATGTAAAATAGCAGATAAAGTAGAATGTAGAAGGTAAAGCAGGCAGTAAAACAGGATGTAAAGTAGACGGCCTAGGAAAGGATAAAGTTGAAGATAATTTAAAAATAAAAGTAGAAAGTGTAGGAGAAAATAAAGTAGAAGGTAAATTAGAAAGTCGAGTAGAAGGTAAAGTGGAGACGGTAAAATAGAGTAATGAAGATAATGTAATAGGTATATTAGAGGGTAAAATAGAAGGTAAAGGTGGAGGAAAAGAAAATGTAAAGAAGATGGTAATGCAGAATGAAAAACAGAAGTTGAGATAGAAGGTATCTCAAAAGGTAAAGTAGGAGGTAAAGTAGAAAGTAAGTAGTAGAAAAGTACAATATACAATGGAAGGTAAACCAGAAGGTATGACAGAAGGTACGGTAGAGAGTCTGTGAAAAGGAAAAGTAGAAGGCAAATTAGAGGAAAAAGTAGGAGGTAAAGTAGAAGATAAGTAGAAGGTAAGTAGCAAAAAGTAGAACATACAGTAGAAGATAAAGTATAAATTAACATAGAAAATAAAGTAGACGGCATAGTAGAAGTTACAGTAGAGGATATAGTAGAAGGTAGAAATTCACCAAAGTTATAACAAAAAAAAATTACCATGAAAACAGAGTCTTATATAAAAACAAAATCATAATTAAATCATAAATTTGTATTTGTGCTATAAATTTGAACCCAACATCAGAACAAAACTTGCATTTCTGTTCTAGCTTCTTTACATAGCGTCACACAATAAAAACCCTAAAACGAAGCCCAAAAATAAACAATGAATTCAAAATAATATTTTTCTTAATCGTCCCTCGCATTCCCATTGCCTGTGTTGCTGTCTAAGCTGCTTTTAGGCGCTAATTTATAAGTTTGCATATTTTCGAGGTCTGTTTAGTTAAAAAAAAAGGATTCCCTATCGGCTACAGCTCATTGCAACGAGCAACTGCTGCTGCCTGAATTATGGCAAAAGTTTTCGGAATTATTAATAATTTACGATTTTCTATTTTTGCCGAAGGCCACCAAAAAGTAGGCTACAAAAATATTAAAAAACAACGAAATAAAGCATGAAATTGTAACATGTTTTATAATATTGGAAACCTAAAAAACAACAGAAAATTTAAAACTTTTGCAATTAAAATTTTATGTCTCTAAAGTATGCAATACAATATTGATAAAAGTAGATTTAAATATTGTTAGCTTTGTGCAATAAAAATACTTTTTTTTATTATTTTTACGGAATTGCTGGAAAATGCCACAAATGAAATGTTAACATTTTTTATTATTCGTTTTTTTTCCACTTAAATACAAAGAAATTAACAAACCACATTTCTTAGGCAGCCGTTAAACAGGAAGTCGCATTTTGTTGCATACACTTAGGCGCACAGCGAAAATACATAACATAATAAAGCAAATGCAACAAGAAGCCCCCGCCTATAAATAGAAAATTCTCGACGACGACAACAACAATGAGTGCCTGCAAAAATATTGTAGCATGCAATTAGGCAGCGCGGTAAATGTGTTAAGTAGCAAATGCAAACGACAAAGTTGAAAGAAAAGTCTGAAAATATGCATTGTTTCCTGCCGCAGTTGACTAAATAACAAACATTTTTGCGTGAAGTCGGTTTTTGCGGTTGAGTTGGATTTTATGTTTAAGAAAAATAATAAAGGAAAATTTGAAACATACTTTTAGACTTATTATGTGTATAAAGAATGTGGCATTTAATTTAAATTTGGTTTTAAGCTTAACTGAATATTTTTTTTAATGTAAATTTAATAAATAAATAAATAAATAAATAAATAAATAAATAAATAAATGAGTAAAAAATATAATAAGCTCGTACAAAAATTTCAAAATTCCATACAAATATTTTGTAAATAAAAATATAAAATTTATAATAAAAAAGATAAACTAATGTAACAAAAATGATTTGTAAAAAAAAAATGTGAAATCAGTAGAAAAATTTGTGGTCAAATGTTAAAAAATATGTTAACAAAAATTTGTAAATTCAAATAAAAATAGTTTGTAAATTCAGCAAAACCAATTTTTAGATTCACTACAACGTAATTTGTAAATTTACAAATTGTATTGAATAGACAAAATGTTTCACTATTCAGTAAAACTTATATCCAAATGCAATAAAAATAATTTGTAAATTCAATATAATAAATATAATCAATATAATTAATTACTTCATAAATAAAAAATTTTGAATTTTACTAAAACGAATTTTAAAACTCATCAAAGTTATTTTGAAAGTTCAATAAAATTAATATGTAGTTATAATTTAAAAAAATGTAAAATCAATGAAACGAAAACTAAATTCGCACAAGATAATTTGCGAAATAAACAAAAATAATTTGAGATTTCATTAGAACTGTTAAAATTAATTATTAATTCAACATTTTTCAAACTCAATGAGAATTTGTTAAATCAATTAAAACATTTAGAATTAAAACATTTGAGTTCAATTTAAAAACTTGAAAAATAATAATAAAGTATTTGTAAATTCAATTAAAGGTATTTGTAAATTAAATGAAAGGTATTTGTAAATTTTACGAAAGGTATTTGTAAATTTTACGAAAGGTATTTGTAAATTTTACGAAAGGTATTTGTAAGTTCAATGAAAGGTATTTAATAAAACAAATTGTCACTTTAAAAATAAATATCAATTTATTGAATAAAAATTGAAATGAACAATTCAAAAATTGGAAAAAATCTAACAAGAGAACTTGTAAAATAATAATGAAGAGTTTGTAAATTATTTAAAGGTATTTGTAAATTTAATTAAAGGAATTTGTAAATTGAATGAAATGTATTTGTAAAAGGTCTTTGTAAATTCAATTAAATGTATTTGTAAACTTAATGAAAGGTATTTGTAACTTAAATAAAACAAATTGTCACTTTAAAAATAAATATCAATTTATTGAATAAAAATTGAAATGAACAATTCAAAAATTGGAAAAAATCTAACAAGAGAACTTGTAAAATAATTATGAAGAGTTTGTAAATTATTTAAAGGTATTTGTAAATTCAATTAAAGGAATTTGTAAATTGAATGAAATGTATTTGTAAAAGGTCTTTGTAAATTCAATTAAATGCATTTGTAAATTTAATGAAAGGTATTAGTAAATTGAAAGAAAGGTATTTGAAAATTCAATGAAAAATATTTGTAAATTCAATGAAAGGTATTTGTAAATTTAATAAAACATATTGTCACTTCAAAAATAAATATCAATTCATTGAATAAAAATTGAAATGAACAATTCAAAAATTGGAAAAAGTCTAACAAGAAAACTTGTAAAATTATCATGAAGAGTTTTTAAACTCAATTAAAGGTATTTGTAAACTCAATTAAAGGTATTTGTAAATTAAATGAAAGGAATTTTTAAATTTAATGAAAGGTATTTGTAAATTCAATTAAAGGTATTTGTAAATTTAATGAAAGGTATTAGTAAATTGAAAGAAAGGTATTTGAAAATTCAATGAAAGGTATTTGTAAATTCAATGAAAGGTATTTGTAAATTTAATAAAACAAATTGTCACATCAAAATTAAATATCATTCATTGAATAAAAATCGAAATGAGCAATTCAAAAATTGGAAAAAATTTAACAAGAGTACTTTTAAAATAATTATGAAGAGTTTGTAAATTCAATTAAAGGTATTTGTAAATTCAATGAAAGGAATTTGTAAATTTAATAAGAGGTATTTGTAAATTCAATTAAAGGTCTTTGTAAATTCAATTAAATATATTTGTAAATTTAATGAAAGGTATTAGTAAATTGAAAGAAAGGTATTTGAAAATTCAATGAAAGGTATTTGTAAATTCAATGAAAGGTATTTGTAAATTTAATAAAACAAATTGTCACTTCAAAAACAAATATCAATTCAATCAATTAAAATGTAAATGAACAATTCAAAAGTTGAAAAAAATCTAACAAGAGAACTTGTAAAATAATTATAATTAAATTAAATTAATTAAATTTAATTAAAGTTATTTGTAAATTCAATGAAATGTATTTGTTAATTAAATAAAAGATATTTGTAAATTCCATGGAAGGTATTTGTATATTTAATGAAAGGTATTTGTAAATTTCATGAAAGGTATTTGTTAATTGAAAGAAAGGTATTTGTAAGTTCAATGAAAGGTATTTATAAATTTAATAAAGCAAATCGTCACTTCAAAAATAAATATAAATTATTTTTTTTGAATTTTAAAATTTTTTAAAACTGATGAGTTGTTGAAGTAGTGTGTATCCCCACAATTTAATAAAAATAAACATTAAATTCAATAAAAAGAATGTGGAAATTGAATAATTTATAAATAAATAAAATTTAAATTATAATTTTTATAAAATTAAATAAAAATAGTTTGTTCGTTTTATAAAAAAATATAAACTTAATAATAGTAATTCAACAAATTAAAATATGCGAAAGTTTAAATTGTAACATTTTCCAGAAATGTTATTTTTTCTTTTTTTTAAGTTTTCAAATATCTAATAAATCATAATACTTAAATAAAAAAATGTTTGTATTTTAAAATAAAAAATAATATTATTTAAAAAAAAATTAAAATTTAAAATATGCATTATATATGTCCAAAAATATGCAATGAAAAATTGTTTGGTCTGCCCAACTAAATGTTGGCGCATACAATTTATGCCACAGAATTCGTTATATATACCGAAAATACTATAATGAAAACTTAAAAATTCAACAAATCCCTGCGGGCTATAATTTTCGTCAAATACGGCCGCAGAAACTTTGTCATGCTTGAAAATATAGCAGCCGAATGCGCGACGCACCAAACTTTTGTCCACAAATGTTGCATAATTAAAATATATATTCGGCAACAAGGAGTCAACAAAGAGTAGCTGAACGGTAGTACATTGGCTAATGAAATTCTAAGATTACTGTTAAAATACACAGAGAAAACTAAGGAAGAATTAGTTAAAACAAGAATACATTATATACTACTAAAGAACGCCCAGAACATAAAAAGAACTTCTAAAAATACTAAGGGCTTGAAAATATCTCAAAAACCTTTTTAAAAAGAGAGAAAACCTATAAAAGACTCCATGAATACATAAAGAAGTAACACAAATGCATTAGAAACGTCTAAGGAACCTCGAGAATATAAAAAAAACTTCCAAAAAATATCTGAAATATAATAATCACATTTTAAACAAGTTTTCCATATAAATTAGCCATATACCGCAGTCTATTGGCACCACTCATCAAGCATTTGCGTTGTGATCAGTTTTTTTTTAATTTCGTTGCCTATTTTTGGGCGCAAAACACTGAATATGCTGTTGCAAGCGGATGTGACGAAAAAACTCCCTCTAAATTATTCTTACATCCAGCCAAACTCACTTAGCTACTTTCAACCACAAAATATTTCAAGTTTGCTTCGTCAAAACTATGACTTTTGTGCATCCATCGGATACTTGCGGCTGCCGCAAGTATGTTGAACGTCAAAAATTCATCAACTTTGTTGCATAATATTTCAATAAACCCCGTCAGAGGTCATAAATTTATTATTATTATTTGTTCTATAAAATATGAAATATGCTGCAGGCTTTAAGGCGCGCGCATTTTATGAAATTTGCAACGTCGCTTTGGTTTTTTTGGTTCATATACTTGTAATTTTGGCAACGTAGCAATTTATTGCGTTGACTTTGTTTAATCAAAAATGTTTAACGTTTTTTCTTTTTTATTTTTACCTTGTACTAAAGGCAAAAACTTCAATGGCTGTCAATTTTTCTTCAAAAGAAAATGCAAAATATTTTTTTTTTATTATGTGCTCAAACAAGCGACGAGCGGCGACGCAACGTCTGTTTGCCATTCATAATTATATTTTGCATTCAATTTGATGCAGTGCAAAATTTTGCACACATACTTTTGGGCGCAGAACAATGAAATGCGATGTGTGCGACTAAAGGCATCCAAAAGAGACGTTGTTAATCAATGTTTTATTGTTGAGCATATTCAAATAATAAAAAAATAAAAGAATAAAAACAAAATTCTTAAATTTATTTGAAAAATAAAAATTTATAAAAATATAAAATAAAAATAATAAAAAAATCAATCAAAAATATAGAAAAAATAAGAAAAAATAGTAAGTAAAAAATGTTAACTAATACTAGAAAAAAATATATTCATTTTAGATATATCAGACTAGTTGTTATTTTACATTCTGGGATTAGTTTTATATTTTACAATATATTTATAAATATTTCTTAAAATAGCGTTAAAAAATTATAATTTTCCGAAACAAATTTCAGTTTTTCTAAAATATTATTTTAAAAAAAACGATTTTCAAATAACCCATTTTTTAATATTTTCGAATTTTCAAAAGTATTAATTTTTCAAACATATATTTTTTTAAAATTCAATATATAAAAAATATCGTATTTTCCAAATTAACGATTTTTCAAAATATCAATAATACTAAAATATCGGTTTTTCAAAAAATCGATAAGAACACAAATTTTCAAAAAATGTCTTTATTTTTAAATATTAGTTTTTCTACAAATAGACCCTCAACGGTTTAAATTTCACAAAAATATCAATTTACAACAATATTTGTAAGTTTATAAATTTATCGAATTTTTATATATTGATTATTCAAAATATCGTTTTTTTAAATATTGATTATTTCGAAAAATGAATATTTCAAAAATATAGATTTTTCAAACATATGGAATTTTTAAAATAATCGATTTTTCAAAAATATCAATTTTATCATATTGATTTTATCAAAATATCGATTTTTTTCAAAAATATTGATTTATCGATTTTTCAAATATATCGATTTTGAAAAATGTACTCTTTTTACGATATCTATTTTTGGAAATATAGATTATTCGAATATTTTGCTTTTTAATAAATATTGATTTTTCGAAAATATCGATTTTTTTTATATATTTATTTTTTTTTTCAAATTATCGACTTTTTAAAAATATAGATTTTTTGTAATATCGATATTTAAAAATTATGCAGTTTTCATAGATATTGATATTTCAAAAATATCAATATATCAAAAATCGATTTAATCGATTTTGATTTTAAAATACATATATATTTAAATAATTGATTTTTCAAAAATATGGATTTATCAATTTTTCAAATATATCGATTTTTAAAAATGTACTCTTTTTACGATATCGACTTTTTAAATATAGATTATTCGAATATGTTGCGTTTTAATAAATATTGATTTTTCGAAAATATCGATTTTTTTTAAATATTTATTTTTTTCCAAAATATCGATTTTTTGAAATATCGATATTTCAAAATTATGGAGTTTTCAAAGATATTGATATTTCAAAAATATCAATATATCAAAAATCGATTTATCGATTTCGATTATATGTTCGAATAATCTATATTTCAAAAAATCGATATAGTAAAAAGAGTACATATTTAAAAATCGATATATATAAATAATCGATTTTTCAAAAATAAGGATTTATCAATTTTTCAAATATATCGATTTTAAACATGTACTCTTTTTACGATATCGATTTTTTAAATATAGTTTATTCGAATATGTTGCTTTTTTTCGAAAATATCGATTTTTTTTTTAATATATATTTTTTTTTCCAAAATATCGACTTTTTAAAAATATAGATTTTTTGAAATATCGATATTTCAAAATTATGGAGTTTTTAAAGATAGTGATATTTCAAAAATATCAATATATCAAAAATGGATTTATCGATTTCGATTATATGTTCGAATAATCTATATTTCAAAAAATCGATATAGTAAAAAGAGTACATTTTTAAAATTTGATATATTTAAATAATCGATTTTCAAAAATATGGATTTATCAATTTTTCAAATATATCGATTTTTAAAAATGTACTCTTTTTACGATATCGATTTTTTAAATATAGATTATTCGAATATGTTGCTTTTTAATAAATATTGATTTTTGGAAGATATCGATTTTATTTTAAATATTTTTTTTTTTCCAAAATATCGACTTTTTAAAAATATATATTTTTCATAAATATCAATATATCAAAAATAGATTTTATCGATTTCGATTTTGAAATACATGTATAGTTACATAATCGATTTTTCAAAAATATGGTTTTATCAATTTTTCAAATATATCGATTTTTTAATAAATCAATTTTTAAAAATGTTCTCTTTTAACGATATAGATTTATTGAAATATAGATTATTGGAACATGTCGCTTTTTATTGTATATTGATTTTTCGAAAATATCGATTTTTTAAAAATATTAATTTTTTTCCAAAATATGGTCTTTTTAAAAATATAGATTTTTCAAAATATCGATATTTTAAAATTATGGAGTTTTCAAAGATATTGATATTTCATAAATATCACAATATCAAAAATCGATTTCGATTTTGAAACAAATATACATTTAAATAACCGATTTTTTAAAAATATCGATTGTCAATATAAAAAATTTTCAAAAATTTCGAAAAATATTAAATATCTACTATGATCCATAACACTCAGAAAAATTATATCCATTGTACTGTGAATCTATTTCCTTACCTTAGATAAATTAGATATGTCGACATACTTTTTTTATATTATTTATAAAAGTTTCTTTTGATTGCAAATTTTTAGCACACAGCTCTTTTATCTTTCATAAAATATGATTTTCAACAGACCCTATATATTTTGGTTACCACCATTGTCTTCGACACGCAATGTAATTAAAAAGCATCGCTCATTGACTACGAAACCCATGGCGCTTTGACTCCTTTGTTTGCAACGCACAAATAAATGTATTTCCGGGAAAAAGACAGAAAAACGCAACAAAAAAAATGGTCCAAAAACCGAGACACACACAAGAGAAGACCGCAAACAAATATTGGCGGCTACTTTTCGTCAGTTTGTGGTGCGATGTGGTTTTCTTTTTGTCGGTTTGCAGCTGCGTGTTTGCAAAGTGCAGTCAGTTTAATAAAAAAAAAAATACTTACTAAAGGAGTCCTTTTTTATTTTGGCTTATTTCAACATTATTTTTTATTATGGCAATTATAAAATTTTTACTTAAATTTCAGATAATAAAATATAAAATTATTAGAGTTAACAATTTTGTTTTTAATAACAGCAAAAACATTTTATATGGAAAAGTTAATTTCAAAGCAAATAATATTAAATGTAAAAGTTTAATAGATTTAGCAAAACTATTTGTTATATTAAATATAAATTTAATTTATAACTTAGTTCAAGTAAACATTTTGTAGAGTCAACTACACATTTTGTTAAAAAACAAAAAAATATTTCTATAGAGTAAAATATTTTTTATAGTTTACTTGAAATTGTTTTTTTTTTTTTTAAATGAATGTTTGTTTTCAATTAACTAATTATTTTGTCAGATTAATTTGTTTAAATATAGTGTTGAAAAATACTGTAGACTTTAATTTTTGTTGCATTAATTAATATATTTGTAGTATTAACTAATAAATAAATTATTTTAATGGATTTGGCGAAAAATATTTGTTATTTTAATTAATGTATTTGTTGTGTTAACAATTTAGCCTACCTTTTTTTGTAAAATCTATTACTAAAAAATAATGACTTCAATATAATTTTAAATTAATAAAAAAAATATTTAACATTTAAACTTGTCACAAAAGAAATATATAATTTGCTTTAATTTTTTCTTTTATCGCATTTTATGTTGAATTTTCCAACAATAATAAAAGTCAAAAACCACAAGAAGACGCATGTTGCAGTGACAACGTCCAAGAATTATGTGACCTCTGGGAACCACTGCCTCTGCCTGCAGAGTGCATGTAAGAGTTACGTTAATAAGTGGCGTCGCGACCCCTAACAAGTACGTGTGATATATGTTGCTATTTTTGAGTACAATAAATTGTCTCGAATTTTTGTATTTATTTTTTAATTAATTGCTGTTGTTTTCTGAGCAGAAGACAAGTTTAACTTTAAATTTAGACGTTTGTTGCATACTTTTTGTAGTGTCAAATAATGGGGCCTTAAAGCAAATTTTAACACAATGTGTTGCTGTCTACTGTCACTACATGCAGTGTGTTTTTTCCTCTTACTTCAAGCTGGAGGCATTTCATTCTGCAACTACTAAAACAACTACCATAGAGAAGAAGAAAAAAAAATATTACAAAACTGCAGCATTATATTTATTTATATTTTATTTTATTTACAATTATTTATTTTCTTTTATTTTTTTCTTTTAAATCAATAAATAATTTTATTAATGCAACTTTAATTTTAATAACTTTTTTTTAATATAATAAGAACCTCTATTGTAAATATAGCAAACACTTCTGCAGTAACAATAAATTGTTATTATGGATTTAATAAAAATATGTGTATACTAACAAAAAAGCAAAATATTTTAAGAAAATAAATTAAAATTCAATTTTAAATGTTTAAATTGGAAGACTTGGTAGTATCAACAAAAAAATTTAGTGTAACAGCAAGCATTATATTCGTAATGTTAGTTTATAAATGTTAAGAAAACTATTCAGAACTTTAACAAAACTTTTAATAACTTTAACAAAACTTATCATTATTTTAACGAAACTATTCATTGCATTAAAAAAACTAATCATAACTTGAACAAAACTGATCATTACTTTAACGAAACTGTTCATTACTTTAACCAACTTTTCATAACATTAACAAAACTATTCATTACTTGAACAAAACTGTTCCTACTTGAACAGAACTGTTCATAACTTTAACAAAATTGTTCATAACTTTAACAAAACTGTTCATAACTTTGACAAAACTGTTCATAAATTTAACCAGTTGGGAAGGTTAGATCACATGGGAAATTTTAAAGTAGGTGTAATTATGATAGTTAGGATTTTCAAAATTATAGTCGGTCTAAGCCGACTATAAATACCCTACACATATGTGTGGTTACCATTCAAAGTGATATATAGGTCACCAGGGTATATGAATCCTGAAAATAACTACAAACATTCAATCGTTGAAGAATTTCCATTCATTTGATACCCATATTTACAAATGGGTAGGTGTACCGAATTTCGATTTTTTTTTTTTGTGAACCACAAGTCTTTTTGCCGGAAAACATTATTATAATGTATTTGAGCATGATATCAATATATATTTGACCAAAAAAGTTTATCTAAGCACGTATACATAAAAATTGATCTTTATATGTACATTTTATATGAGGTATTTGAACATAAGTGGTCGGGTCATAGGTCACAATGGACCGATCTCGCCAATTTTTTCGCACATACAGCGTAGGTATATTAGTAATCTAAGTTATAAGTTTCATTTATCTAGCTCTTCAATTTTAAAAGTAGTAGGGATTTCAACAGACAGACAGACAGACAGACAGACAGACGGACAGACAGACGGACAGACGGACATCGCTAAATCGACTCAGGAGGTCATGCTGATCAAGAATATATATACTTTTCCATACCGGAGATGCTTCCTTCTGGGTGTTACAAACGGCGTACCAAACTGAATATACCCTTTCACTCTTAGTGTAGGGTATAAAAAAGGACTACGAAAATAAAGATAATAATAAAAATAAAATTTGGAGTGGCAATAATATATATTAAAAGTATAGAAACATTTTTAAATATTTTGATATATTTTAATATATTTTGATATATTTTGATATATTTTGATATATTTTGATATATTTTGATATATTTTGATATATTTTGATATATTTTGATATCTTTTGATATATTTTGATATATTTTGATATATTTTGATATATTTTGATATATTTTGATATATTTTGATATATTTTGATATAATAACCAGTTGGGAAGGTTAGATCACATGGGAAATTTTAAAGTAGGTGTAATTATGATAGTTAGGATTATCAAAATTATAGTCGGTCTAAGCCGACTATAAATACCCTACACATATGTGTGGTTACCATTCAAAGTGATATATAGGTCACCAGGGTATACGAATCCTGAAAATAACTACAAACATTCAATCGCTGAAGAATTTCCATTCATTTGATACCCATATTTACAAATGGGTAGGTGTACCGAATTTCGATTTTTTTTTTTGTGAACCACAAGTCTTTTCGCCGGAAAACATTATTATCATGTATTTGAGCATGATGTCAATATATATTTGACCAACAAAGTTTACCTAAGCACGTATACATAAAAATTGATCTTTATATGTACTTTTTATATGTGGTATTTGAACATAAGTGGTCGGATCATAGGTCACCATGGACCGATCTCGCCAATTTTTTCGCACATACAGCGTAGGTATATTAGTAATCTAAGTTATAAGTTTCATTTATCTAGCTCTTCAATTTTAAAAGTCTTAGGAATTTCAACAGACAGACAGACAGACGGACGGACAGACAGACAGACGGACAGACAGACAGACGGACAGACGGACATCGCTAAATCGACTCAGGAGGTCATGCTGATCAAGAATATATATACTTTTCCATACCGGAGATGCTTTCTTCTGGGTGTTACAAACGGCGTACCAAACTGAATATACCCTTTCACTCTTAGTGTAGGGTATAAAAAAAAACCGATCATAAATTTAACAAAACTGTCATAACTTTAACAAAATTTTTAATAACTTTGACAAAAATGTACATAAATTTAACATAACTGTTCATAACTTTGACAAAACTGATCAAAACTTTAACAAAACTTTTTCATAACTTTTACAAAACTTTTCACAACTTTGACAAAACTGAACAAAACTTTAACAAAACTCTTCATAACTTAAACAAAATTTTTAATAACTTTGACAAAACTGTTCATAAATTTAACATAACTGTTCATAACTTTGACAAAACTGATCAAAACTTTAACAAAACTTTTTCATAACTTTAACAAAACTTTTCACAACTTTGACAAAACTGAATAAAACTTTAACAAAACTCTTCATAACTTAAACAAAATTTTTAATAACTTTGACAAAACAGTTCATAAATTTAACATATCTGTTCATAACTTTGACAAAACTGTTCATAACTTTAACAAAACTTTTTCATAACTTTAACAAAACTTTTCATAACTTTGACAAAACTGATCACATCTTTAACAAAACTGTTCATAACTTAAACAAAATTGTTCATAACTTTAACAAAACTTTTCATAACTTTGACAAAACCGATCATAATTTTAACAAATATTTTTATAACTATAACAAAACTTTTCATAACTTCAACGTAGTTGTTCATAACTTTAACAAAATTATTCATAACTTTAATTAAAAATGTTTGTAACTTTAATAAAAGTATTTGTTGAATTTAGGTTTTTAATTAAATCAACAAAAGTGTGCATAATATGTAGATAATGCAAAGTTATAATCCATTCAGCATAAAAGTTTGTTATATTAATTTCTTAACTGGGTAATTTTATTTCTTTTAATAGATTTAGCTAAATAGTTTGTTATAGTAAAAAATTTATTTGTTTGTATCAACTATTTAACATATTTTGTTTTATAGATTTTTCCAATTAAGAATGCTGTTTCTAATAAATTAAAAATATATAAAATTGCAAATATTTTTATATACATTAAAACTTCCTAAAGAACTTTTTGTCTAATTTAAAAACCTCTGATATAACTGTATTCATATAACCGATGGTATTAGTAATATTTATACCAAAAGTATTAGTATATTTATCTGCTGTATTAACATTTATATTACAGTTTTTAATACTTTTAGCAAACTGTTCTTCATGTTCACTAATTAATTTGGTGTATTAACTAATAATGTTATTTTAGACAATGAAGTCTATATCGTTTATAATAGATTTAGTTTAGCATTTTGCTAATTATAACTGTTTTTAAATTGTTTTCAAAGGTCTTCCATCTCATAGTCATCTCGCTATGTCTGATATGTGCATGGTGTATTCGTGATCGTGTCACGAAATTGACTCACTTCAAGTTCACGCGTTTCAATAATTTAGTTTGCACTTCTGCATTTTCATTTTTTATATTCTTTTGTTCTTTCTCCACCATTTCTACGTTTTCTTCAACATTAAACAACCACGGAATACCGCAAAATTACAATGCAATTGTTTGCAATTGGCAACAATGGCACCGCGCGTACCCGCGGGCATATTAAATGCCGACTGGCTGCTGGAAACATCGTTGCTTTGTTCGCGTGCAGTTCATGTGTGTGAGGTGCAGAGTAACGTAGAGAATGAAGAAATTATAGAAGATGCGGAAAAGACAGAAAAATAATTCAAAAAATAAAAAGAATGTTAACAAAAGAGCAGCGAGTTTTGTTTGTACGTTGTTTTATTAATTTTGAGGGTTCAACAAAAAAACAATATTTCACTGAAAATTTAAATTTTCACTAAAAATTCAAATTGTCACTAAAAATTTAATTTTTAATTAGAAATTCAAATTTTCACTAAAAATTCAAATTTTCACTAAAAATTCAATTTTTCACTAAAAATTCAATTTTTCACTAAAAAAAAATTCAATTTTTCGCTAAAAATTCAAATGTTCACCAAAAAAATTCAAATTTTCATTCAAAATTAATTTTTTCACTAAAAAATCAATTTTTCACTAAAAATTCAATTTTTCACTAAAAATTAAATTTTTTCACCAAAAATTAAATTTTTCACTAAAAATTAAATTTTTCACTAAAAATTAAATTTTTCACTAAAAATTAAATTTTTCACTAAAAATTAAATTTTTCACTAAAAATTAAATTTTTCACTAAAAATTAAATTTTTCACTAAAAATTAAATTTTACACTAAAAATTAAATTTTTCACTAAAAATTCATTTTTTCACAAAAAATTAAAATTTTCACTAAAAACTTAATTTTTCACTAAAAATTAAATTTTTCACTAAAAATTTAATTTTTCACTAAAAATTTAATTTTTCACTAAAAATTAAATTTTTCACTAAAAATTTAAAATTTTCAATATAAATTCAATTTTTCACTAAAAATTCAATTTTTCACTAAAAATTCAATTTTTCACTAAAAATTACAAATTTGTACTAAAAATTCTATTTGTCAGTAAAAATTCAATTGTTAACTAACATTTAAAATATTCACTAAACATTTAAATGTTCACAACAAATTAAATGTTTTACTAAAAATTTAAAATTTTTCACAAAAAGAAAATACAACTCTAAATTAAATTATCAAAAATGTTTCTTTGTACATTATATATTGCTCCTCAACTTATTTTTATTACAATGAGTAGCACATGCCACACACATTACCCTCCTCAAATTCTGAAATCACTTCAAGATTGGCTACAGGTCCCAGCCATGTTTGGTATTCAAAATTCATTTTGTATTGAATCAGAAATTCATAAACACTTTATAACAAAGAATTGAATTTAAAATGCAAATGTGCTTTTAATTTGCTGCTGCTTTTTCTTCTACTGGAGACACATATAGCAAACATAGCATCCCATAAGTGGTTGGCAACCCTACTCGGTTGGCAGGTCAACCAGCCATGAATTTCGAACAGTAGCAACGAGCGGCATTTTCAACATATGCAGCCATTATGTAAATTAGACCAGCTAAAGAAGGGAAGAATTTTTGAATATATTGTAACAAGTGAAAAAACACAAAACAAGGAAAAGAGGTATATGAAAAAGTATTTTTAGTGAAAATTTTAATTTTAAGTGAACAATTAAATTATAAGTGAAAAATTGAATTATTAGTGAAAACTTGAATTTCTAATAAAAAATTTAATTTGAAGAGAAAAATTGAATTTTAAGAAAAAAATTGAATTTTTAAGTGAAAATTAAATTTTTAGTGAAAAATTAAATTTTTAGTGAAAAATTGAATTTTTAGTAAAAAAACAGAATTATTAGTGTAAAATTGAAAATTTGTAAAGAATTGAATTTTTAGTGAAAAATTGAATTTTAGTGAAAATTAAATTTTTAGTGAAAAATTGAATTTTTAGTGAAAAATTGAATTTTTAGTGAAAAATTGAATTTTTAGTGAAAAATTGAATTTTTAGTGAAAAATTGAATTTTTAGTGAAAAATTGAATTTTTAGTGAAAAATTGAATTATTAGTGAAAAATTGAATTTTTAGTGAAAAATTGAATTTTTAGTGAAACATTGAATTTTTAGTGAAAAATTGAATTTTTAGTGAAAAATTGAATTTTTAGTGAAAAATTGAATTTTTAGTAAAAAATTGAATTTTTAGTGAAAAATTGAATTTTTAAAGAAAAATTGAATTCTTGTGAAAAATTGAATTTTTAGTGAAATATTGAATTTTTTAGTAAAAAATTGAATTTTTAGTGAAAAATTGAATTCTTGTGAAAAATTGAATTTTTAGTGAAATATTGAATTTTTTAGTGAAAAATTGAACTTTTAGTGAACAATTGAATTTTTAGTGTAAAATTGAATTTTTAGTGAAAAATTGAATTTCAAGTGAAAAATTTAATTTTTAGTGAAAAATTGAATTTTTAGTGAAAAATTGAATTTTTAATGAAAATTTTAATTTTTTAGTGAAAAATTGAATTTTTAGTGAAAAATTGAATTTTTAGTGAAAAATAGAATTTTTAGTGAAAAATTGAATTTTTAGTGAAAAATTGAATTTTTAGTGAAAAATTGAATTTTTAGTAAAAAATTGAATTTTTAGTGAAAAATTGAATTTTTAGTGAAAAATTGAATTTTTAGTGAAAAATTGAATTTTTAGTGAAAAATTGAATTCTTGTGAAAAATTGAATTTTTAGTGAAATATTGAATTTTTTAGTAAAAAATTGAACTTTTAGTGAACAATTGAATTTTTAGTGTAAAATTGAATTTTTAGTGAAAAATTGAATTTCAAGTGAAAAATTTAATTTTTAGTGAAAAATTGAATTTTTAGTGAAAAATTGAATTTTTAGTGAAAAATTTAATTTTTTAGTGAAAAATTGAATTTTTAGTGAAAAATTGAATTTTTAGTGAAAAATTGAATTTTTAGTGAAAAATTGCATTTGTAGTGAAAAATTGAATTTTTAGTGAAAAAAAAATTGAATTTTTAGTGAAAAATTGAATTTTTAGTGAAAAATTGAATTTTTAGTGAAAAATATAATTTTTAGTGAAAATTTGAATTTTTAAGGAAAAATTGAAATAATAGTGAAAAATTGAATTTATTGTGAAAAATTGAATTTTTCGTGTAAAATTGAATTTTTAGTAAAAAATTAAATTATTAGCAGAAAATTGAATTATTAGTGAAAAATTTAATTAAACTGAAAAAATTAATTTTTATTGAAGATTTTAGTTTTTAGGTATTATTTTATTTTATAATTTTAGTCAATAACTTAATTTTGCACTGCATTGCCCAAAAGTAGGCAACTTAATTTTTAACACCGCTGCTTACCGCAAAGTCTTTAAATCCCGGCTACTAATTAAAGTAATAAAATGTATTTTATATCGTTAGGCAAATAAAAATCGTCATCACCAACATCAGCCACATCATGCTGGTGGCTTTTACATTGTTTTCTATATGGGTTTTGTTATTACCTAATATAAAGACGAAGGATCAGCTTCATGCCACACTTGGATGCCCTTGAGAACAATTCAAAGACCTTTGTCAGTCGCTTGGCTGAATGTCATAATAGACAACAATAAAGGTGCCTTATAAAAACATTAATTTTCTTTGAGTTTTAGACACATTTGTCGACGTATTCTACAACAGCTAAACAAGCAAAAAATAGCTATAGCTAGTAACCATCGTAGTATAGAATAAAATAAATGTTTTTTATATGTTGAAGGACATTAAGAGGCAGGCATTATATACACGAAAATGTAGTCACAAATTTTGTATAGCACATAGTTTAAATGGAGAACATTATTCTATATTTATTATTAATTTATTATTAAAAGTAGCTTTTTGTATCATGAAATATAAAAAGTCCAATAAAAAACGTTCAGAAAATATTAATGCCTAAAAGCAGACTACAAAAAGAATACTAAGCATTGACATCATTTTTATTTGGAATCGAACACATAATTCTTTGCATTTCTATTAAATTTTTATATTTCTTATTTATATTTTTTATTAATTTTTGCATTTTATACAACAAAACGCAAAAATTCCATTAAGAAAATTGGTAATGCCCAAAAGTACACAATAGAAAGTACACAATAGAAAGTACACAATAGAATATTGAAATAATTTTTATTTCAGCATTTTATTATTTCCAAAAAAGAAAGAAATTTTATATATTAGTTTATAAAAACGAAAATTAAAATTATTGCGCCTAAAATCATTCTACACAAAAACATCTATCTTATGTATATCTAAAGCGCTACCCCAAAGTATGCAATACAAAACAAACAATGCATAATGAGTCTGACCGCCCAGAATTTATATTCAACGCTCAGGTGATTTTTAACCCCTACATTGCTGCCTCCATTTCGTTGTCACACACATGGTTTAGAAATTATTGTTTGGCGCAATTGGTGCACATATAATTAGAGCTACATATAGAGCAAAGGATTTAGCAGGATGCGTTCGCAAAACATGTTTTGCTGCATGTTTTTAAGCCATTGTCATTTGTCATTAGGCGGTTGCAGTTAAATGCTATTAATTGCTGCAGTCTAAAATTGCGAAAAGCCTAAAAGTAGGCTTTGCTATTTGGCTGCTTTAACATGCATGCTGCATATACACTTTATTGTATATAGTTATAATTTAGAATTACAATATATATAAATAAATTGTATTAAACGCAGAAATGCAGCTAAAAGTATGCAACAAAATTATTCGTGTGACCTAAAAATATGCAATATATATTTTTGATATAAAAATAAACATAAAACTCGATTTTTAATTATTTTTGTATTGTTTTATTGTTTTATAAATATTATATAAATTAAAAAAAGTAGCATGTTATGCGTCCATAAATATGCAAAATTTTCGAGGGAAAAAATTTCTGTACAACGCCAAGCAGTCTAGCGCGGCAACAAAAAGCCATTTACACCAGTTACGAAGCAAACCAACTGCAGCAGCACACCGCAAATTATGTGCGACGCGCCTAAAACTAGGCAATATGCCGCAAATTTAGAGTTGTTCTATACAAAAGCATATAGATAAAAAACAACAACAAAAAAACCAACGCGACCAACAAATAGTTGCAGGTAAAAGCATAGTTTGTGGCGCGGCATGCGCTCCTTTTATTAGTGCGCAGCAAAAAAATGTAGTATATTTTTAGGCACAAACATAGAAAAATATTTTTGCAGCACAACAGCTGCAATTTTTGGCGCAATGCTGTGCAGTAAATTGTGGCAGTGCGTTTGTGGTTGTACAGTCGAACAATTGTAGCATACTTTTCGGATGTTTGCAAATAAATTGTAGCCTATTTTTAGGCGCTATTTTTTCAAATATTTACACAACTCTTAAATAAACACTTGTCATGTTTGACATTTTTTCGACCTTGTATTTAAAACAAAACAAAAATAAAAAGGATCAGCGTCCGTGTCGAGCGACTCGTTATTACATATTATTCATTTTAATTTCCCCAGAGAGCATTTGTAGCACTGCTGCGAAAATGTAGCATATTTTTGGGCGCAAGCATTATGAATTTAAATTTTTCTTTTTGCACAATAAACGCTAGCGTTATAAATAAAAACGCGCTGAGAGAAGAAAAGAAAAATCTCAAAAAAAAAAACAAGTAAATAATGCAAAACAACAACAATATGTGCTATGTTTTGCAGGAAGCATTAAAACATTGAAACGGAAACGGAAATGAAAGTTCAAACGTACGCAGTTGGCGCGTTGACTTTCAGCAGGCATTCGTTGAATGTTTTATTTGTGTTTCTGCTACTCTTGTTGTTGCTGTTGTTGTTTTCGTTGCTCAAGCAGGTACCATCGTCACTTAACGGCAGCAATAGTAACAGCAGCAAATATAAAAATCATGCCAAATTCTACACTTTCACTTTGCGACAGGCAGCCAAACGAAAGTCATAAATCTTTCGACAGCGCAGACTGGTGGTCGTTTGGCGGCGGTTACGGCACGGATTTTGGTAGGTTTCATTTTCGTTACCTTTATTTTTGATTTATATCATGTTTTTTTTTTTGTTTGTATTATATTTTGAAATTTGCGTTTTTGGTTTTTAATTTAATGTTTTATTTTACTATTTTTTACATACATTTTTTTTTTGTTTTTATATATATATTTTTTTTTAATTTATTATATATATTTTTTTAATTTTATTCAAATATATTTTTTTTAAATTTTTTATATTTTATTATTTTTTATATATATTTTTTTATTTTTTATATTTTTTTTATTTTTTTTATTTTTTTGTATTTTTTTATTTTTTATATTTTTTTATTTTATGTCCAAAGTAAAACACGATTTGACTTTTACTTATTTTGTGTCGCAGTCATAAATTCCCACCGTGACATTTTACATTTCCTTTGCATATTTTCAGGCTTTCGTGTTTGCGTCCAATGTGTTAATGTTTCGTGCATACTTTTCGGTCTGGCGGCCGGCTCTCGTATTTGGCAAAGCTTAACTAAGCTCACATTTTTATTTTGATTGTTTTTTTTTGTGGTTTTTATTTAATTTTGAAGTTGCCATATTTTTCAAAGCATACTTTTGAGCTGTCAATAAAAATTAAGTTCTTTGAAAACTTAAAATTTTTTGTTAAGCGTTTATTAAAGATTGCTTAAAACATTTTATAAAAATAGTAAATGTGATATGAATATAAATATTTAATTTTTAGAAAATGTTGTTGTGTCTTGTTTTTAATTTTAAAAAATGTTGCAAACTTGTAGGTGGCCTATTTAAATATTTTTATAAAATGTTGCATTATTTTGAGTGTCTTATTTTTCATTTTAGAAAATTTTGCATACTTTTAGGTGGCCTAGTTTTATTTTTTTTATAAAATGTTGCATACTTTTAAGTGTCTTGTTTTTAATTTTAGAAAATGTTGCATACTTTTAGGTGGCCTATTTTAATATCTTTATAAAATGTCGCATTCTGAGTGTCTCATTTTTAGTTTTCTAAAATGTTGCATGCTTTTATTTTTTTATAAAATGTTGCATACTTTTATGTGTCTTATTTTAAACTTTTAGAATATGTTGCATAGATTTAGGTGTTAATTAAAAATATATATATCTTAAATTTAATTAAATTTAAAGCAAAATCTTTGATTTTTTTATTATCATGGATCAAATAATGTGAATATACAAGAAACTACAGAGTCTTTTCATATTGTTTAAAAAGTGAAATAATAGATTATTATAAAATGTTGCATACTTTTAGGTACCCTATTTTATACAGCACATGCAATAACTACGCTCCATTGAATTTATTGTTAAAGTCTGCATAAAAATCAGTAAAAAATGGGTCTTAAAATCATGCAGCTTAAAGTTCAAACAAAAATCTCATCAATTTCATGCAATTTTTTGTAAAGAAAAAAAAAACAAACAAAAAAAACTTTAAGCGCTGTCATAAATTCAAAGGTTATTTGTCGGGTGGTTTACAAAGTGTTGCCTGCCACCCACACAGACGATTACGACGGCGACAGATTTTGGCCAACAACATATCAGCCACGGCCACATGTTGTTGGCAATTGTTGTCAATCTAAAGAACAAGAAAGAGAGCCGAAAGAAGACTGAAGATGCAGCCAAAGAAACACTAAACTAACGAACTAAAAAAAGGGTTTCTTCTTTCGTACATCAAGGGATTTCGCTTCAATTAGGATTAATTCTCCTGATACCGAAAAGAGCAAAATTGAACTCGTTGGCAAAATTTGCAGAAATAAGCAATGTGTGTGAAATAGAATCAAAAAAATAAAAATAAAAAAAAAACTAAAAAAATAACTTAAATAAAAAAAAAACTAAAAAGCTAAAAAAACTAAAATAAAAAAATAAAACAAAACAGTATAGAAAAGCATACAAAATGAGAATAACTAGACACAAGTTGCACAAAAAAAAGCACAAAATCTACAGAAAATAATAAAAAAATAATAAAAAAATAAAAAAAAAAACAAAAAGTTAGAAAAATCGAAAATTGCTAAAAAAAAAACGTACAAAAAAGTGTAACAAACTAGAAAAGGACTCTTATTTAAGTAGGGTAATGGGTTAGACACATGTCTGTATGTGTTACACAGTACTGCCTGTTTGAGGCTTTATGGCATTTGCCAAAATTGGACACAATTGCGGCAATATTAGGAAAAAAAGTTTTTTTTTTAACTTTGGCTACTTGATTTCAGTTGTTTTTTTTTATATAACATGGTTTATCCAAATTTAAATAATAAAAAAAATAAATAAAAGCGATTGTCAAATTTACGATAAAACTTACCAAAATAGATTTTAAAATGTTAAAAAGTTGTTTTGCTAAAAACGTGATAGATTTGAATACTCTTAATCATTGAACTTCCTTTTAGTGTCAAATTAAAGCTAATTTCATAATTTATCAAATGATATTTTAGATTTAAAAATAAATTAAATACCTTTTACAGGATTAATCAATGAATATAGGTAATGTTATTATGATGAAAATTTCATTTTTTACCACTAAAAGGATAAATAAGTTATTATTTCTTTTTAGTCATTAATATTTAATGTTTTTTTTAGATGTTGTTTTTTTTTATTTTTTTTTATTTTAATTTTTTTGTTTTTTATTTATTTCTTTTTTTTTGTTTTGTACTCTTCATTTTAGTGACAAAACAAACAAAAAAAGAATTCAATAATTTAAAAGTTGCTTTATAAAAGACGTGATGCAGTTGACTATTTTCAAACCATGAGGCTCATTTTAGTGTCAACTGAAATATAATTTCATAATTCATCAAATGTTATTTTAATTTTTAAAACACATATTTAACTTTTGATACAGTAAATTCACAAAATTTGAAAATAAATAAGTTATGATTTCCTTTTAGTCATTTACTTTAATTATATTTATATATATATATATATTTTTTTTATGTTTTTTTTTTATTTCCTTTTAGTCATTCACTTTTTTATGATGTTGATTTTGTTTTTTTATTTTTCTTTTTGTTTTTTTTTATTAATTTTTTTTTATTAATTTTGTTTTTATTTATTTTTTTTTGTTTTTTAGTCGTAATTTTATAAAACATAAAACAGACAGAAAGAATTCTAATATATTAAAAGTTGTCTTGCTAAAAACGTTATACATTTGAGTATTACCAAACGATGGTGTTCATTTTAGTTTCACTTAAAAGTTAATTTCATAATTCATCAACTACTATTTTGATTTTAGAATACATTAAATACTTTTGATACAGTAAATCCACAAGCTTAGAAAATTTTAATATAATGAAAATGTTTTTGGTTTGTTTTACCTTTACAACAGGGATAACTGAAATTTTTTATTATTATCCTTTAAATTTTGTGTTTTTGTTATATTTTATATTTTCATTTTTTTTACTATTATAATAATATTTTTTTGTTGACTGTCTTTGTAGTGATAAAACTGACCAAAATAGATTTCAAATATCTACAAAGTGGCTATGCAAGAAACGTGATTTAATTGTATATATGAAATAGTTATTTTCAAATGCTGTTTAAATTATTAAAATACATGAAATACTTTAAGTGCTGTAAATCACTAAACTTTGAAAATGTGATTTTTATGGAAATTTATATGGTTAGTTTTACCTTTACAAGAATGATATCTTAACATTTCTTTATTTATTTTATTATCATTTAAATTTTGTTCTTTTTATGTATTCCTTATTGTTTTCTATATTTTTTAGACTCGTCGTTATAGTACACCTAGTATACAAAAAAGATATAAGAACTTTAAATGTAGCTTTGAAAAAAACTTTATATCTGAATATTACAAATCGAGAATGCCAATTTTTATGTCAAATGAAAGTGAATTTCATAATGCATTAAAAACTATTTTTGATTTTAAAATACATTAAATTCTATTAATGCTATAAATCCTTAAAATTTGAAAATGTATTTTTAACGTTAATGTATCTGGTTAGTTTTAACTTTACAACGAAAGTATTATTTTTATTATTTAAATTGTATGGGTATCTTTAAGTTTTGTTTTTTTTATTTATTATATAATATTTTTGTGTGTTTATTTTAGACCAATCATTTTTGTAATAATATTAACCAAAGTATATTTTTAAAATTTAAAATGTTACCTTGCACAAAAACATGATATATTTGAATTATCAAATCAATAATGTTTATTTTGGTGTCAAAAGAAAATAACATTCATTTTTCATTAAACGCTATTTAAGATTTTTAAAAATATATTAAATACTTTTCAATCTGTAAATCCATAAACTTAGAAAATGCCATATAGACAAATATACTTTGGGTTGTTTAGATTTTTCAACTATAACACGGATATCTTAATTTTTTTCCTTGTCCTCATTTAAATTTAGTTTTTTTATATTATACTTTTTGTGTGCCTTTTTACATTTAGACCTATTACTCGCAATCGCCTACAAGTGAGATTTATCACAATTAGGTGCACAGTCGTCGTATATGTTTCTGTTTTTTAGGTTTCCTTTTTATACCCTACACTAAGAGTGAAAGGGTATATTCAGTTTGGTACGCCGTTTGTAACACCCAGAAGAAAGCATCTCCGGTATGGAAAAGTATATATATTCTTGATCAGCATGACCTCCTGATTCGATTTAGCGATGTCCGTCTGTCCGTCTGTCTGTCCGTCTGTCTGTCTGTCCGTCTGTCTGTCCGTCAGTCTGTCTGTTGAAATCCCTAAGACTTTTAAAATTGAAGAGCTAGATAAATGAAACTTATAACATAGATTACTAATATACCTACGCTGTATGTGCGAAAAAATTGGCGAGATCGATCCATTGTGACCTATGATCCGACCACTTATGTTCAAATACCACATATAAAATGTACATATAAAGATCAATTTTTATGTATACGTGCTTAGGTAAACTTTTTTGGTCAAATATATATTGACATCATGCTCAAATACATGATAATAATGTTTTCCGGCGAAAAGACTTGTGGTTCACAAAAAAAAAATCGAAATTCGGTACACCTACCCATTTGTAAATATGGGTATCAAATGAATGGAAATTCTTCAGCGATTGAATGTTTGTAGTTATTTTCAGGATTCGTATACCCTGGTGACCTATATATCACTTTGAATGGTAACCACACATATGTGTAGGGTATTTATAGTCGGCTTAGACCGACTATAATTTTGATAATCCTAACTATCATAATTACACCTACTTTAAAATTTCCCATGTGATCTAACCTTCCCAACTGGTTTGATTTTATTTTTTCATTTTATTTTCTTTTTTTAATTTATTTTTTTCCGTTTCTTTCTTTTATCTTATTTTGAAGTTTTTTTTTCAAATTGTACACATCTAAAGTTTTTTGGGTCACATTTTTATGTTTGTGGTGCGCACAACTTGTGCCAAAACTTTTAGGCATATTTATTTCATTTGTTTCCGCAATTTTTCTAATAAGTTTAGTTGTGTTTTGGGCGCGCTGTTGTGATTTTATTTAAATACTTGCAAAGCAATTACTTGAAATTTATGGTTGAGGTTAGAAGTTGCAGGATTTTTAAATAAATTTTGGTTAAAAGTTAAACAGCTTTAGAAATTTAAAAATTCACACAAATTAATTTAAATCGCATTTTTGCCTCAATTATTTTATTATTTTATTATTTTATTATTTTATTATTTTATTATTTTATTATTTTATTATTTTATTATTTTATTATTTTATTATTTTATTATTTTATTATTTTATTATTTTATTATTTTATTATTTTATTATTTTATTATTTTATTATTTTATTATTTTATTATTTTATTATTTTATTATTTTATTATTTTATTATTTTATTATTTTATTATTTTATTATTTTATTATTTTATTATTTTATTATTTTATTATTTTATTATTTTATTATTTTATTATTTTATTATTTTATTATTTTATTATTTTATTATTTTATTATTTTATTATTTTATTATTTTATTATTTTATTATTTTATTATTTTATTATTTTATTATTTTATTATTTTATTATTTTATTATTTTATTATTTTATTATTTTATTATTTTATTATTTTATTATTTTATTATTTTATTATTTTATTATTTTATTATTTTATTATTTTATTATTTTATTATTTTATTATTTTATTATTTTATTATTTTATTATTTTATTATTTTATTATTTTATTATTTTATTATTTTATTATTTTATTATTTTATTATTTTATTATTTTATTATTTTATTATTTTATTATTTTATTATTTTATTATTTTATTATTTTATTATTTTATTATTTTATTATTTTATTATTTTATTATTTTATTATTTTATTATTTTATTATTTTATTATTTTATTATTTTATTATTTTATTATTTTATTATTTTATTATTTTATTATTTTATTATTTTATTATTTTATTATTTTATTATTTTATTATTTTATTATTTTATTATTTTATTATTTTATTATTTTATTATTTTATTATTTTATTATTTTATTATTTTATTATTTTATTATTTTATTATTTTATTATTTTATTATTTTATTATTTTATTATTTTATTATTTTATTATTTTATTATTTTATTATTTTATTATTTTATTATTTTATTATTTTATTATTTTATTATTTTATTATTTTATTATTTTATTATTTTATTATTTTATTATTTTATTATTTTATTATTTTATTATTTTATTATTTTATTATTTTATTATTTTATTATTTTATTATTTTATTATTTTATTATTTTATTATTTTATTATTTTATTATTTTATTATTTTATTATTTTATTATTTTATTATTTTATTATTTTATTATTTTATTATTTTATTATTTTATTATTTTATTATTTTATTATTTTATTATTTTATTATTTTATTATTTTATTATTTTATTATTTTATTATTTTATTATTTTATTATTTTATTATTTTATTATTTTATTATTTTATTATTTTATTATTTTATTATTTTATTATTTTATTATTTTATTATTTTATTATTTTATTATTTTATTATTTTATTATTATATTATTTTATTATTTTATTATTTTATTATTTTATTATTTTATTATTTTATTATTTTATTATTTTATTATTTTATTATTTTATTATTTTATTATTTTATTATTTTATTATTTTATTATTTTATTATTTTATTATTTTATTATTTTATTATTTTATTATTTTATTATTTTATTATTTTATTATTTTATTATTTTATTATTTTATTATTTTATTATTTTATTATTTTATTATTTTATTATTTTATTATTTTATTATTTTATTATTTTATTATTTTATTATTTTATTATTTTATTATTTTATTATTTTATTATTTTATTATTTTATTATTTTATTATTTTATTATTTTATTATTTTATTATTTAATTATTTTATTATTTTATTATTTTATTATTTTATTATTTTTTTTAATTCTGTTTTTTTTGCCAAACTTTAAATCAAATATTTTAGCACCGCGCATTATTAGCCCAAAACCCACTTGAAACTTTGTCTAAACTAATTTCCCCCAAGAAAGTGTTTCGAAAAACTTTCGTCGCTTGATTTTGCCAAAAGTTTTTCCGTTTTGTGTGTGTGACGTGGCCTGATGTACACCAGAAAACTTTCTAAATTAGCAAATGAATTAGAGCGCATTTATTTGTGTTTAAAATTTCGCTTTCTTTACGCAAAGTGTCACTAGTTTCAAGGCGTATAATAAAGTACACGACGCAAGAACCACTATGGATGACTTATGACAGAAGAAGAAACCTTTAGAGATTTCATTGTGTTCTAAAATAAAAAAAAAATCCACTGGTATTTTAGAAAAGTCACTTGAGTTTAATCGAATTTGCACTGTCTTGCACAATCACAATACCAATACAATCTTCGTCTTTACATTTATACGACTATTTTATAATAATTTTTCTTTTCTAATAACTTGCTGTTTTTTGCTTAGCGCTTCCTTTGAAATGTCTTAAATTATTCTCCAACCATTTTCATAATTTCTCGAAAGTTTCGTTTAACAGTCTATCTATCATCGTATTTTCTTCAATCTGCCCTCAGAACTTCCTATTAGATACCTCTTATTTTCCTCAAATGATCCGATCATCAATTTCAAACTCACCTTCATTTTCTCTTACCTGTCTCAAACCTTTCTCAACTAAAATCTGATTCAAACCTATGATAAATATTTGATTCCTACACATATCTCAGTATGTTTGCAGAGCTTCCTATTATTTTACTCAAACATGTCTCATATGTCTTACATACCTTTTTGCACGCCTTCCTCTTACCTTCTTCATACCTTCCTCATGTCTTTCTCTTGGTATCCTTAGACATTCTTTCCTTATACTTTCTTCATTCTTTCCTCTTATTTCTCTCATAATTTCCTCATACTTTCTTCAAATTTTCTACATACTTTCCTCATATTTTTATCAATTTCATGTTTTGGTTATACTATTCTCGTATTTGTCTCATTCTTTCCTCATACTTTCCTCATACTGTCGTCATACTTTTTTCATACTTCTCTCGTATTTTCCTCATACTTTTATCATACTTTACTCATACATTTCACATACTTTCTTCATACATTTCTCATACTTTCTTTATATTTTCCTCATACTTTCCTCATACTTTCCTCATACTTTGCTCATTCTTTTCTCATATTTTGCACATACCTATCTCATGTTTTCCTCATATTTTCCTCATACTTTCCTCATACTTTCCTTATACTTTCCTCAATATTTCCTCATTCATTCCTCATACTTTCCTCATACTTTCCTCATACTTTGCTCATTCTTTTCTCATATTTTGCACATACCTATCTCATGTTTTCCTCATATTTTCCTCATACTTTCCTCATACTTTCCTCATACTTTCCTCATACTTTCCTCATACTTTCCTCATACTTTCCTCATACTTTCCTCATACTTTCCTCATACTTTCCTCATATTTTCCTCATACTTTTCTCATACATTTCTCATGTTTTACTCATACTTTCCTCCTTCTTTTTTCATACCATGAACCATTTCTATCTCTTTTTCTTAAAATATACTACGCCACACATCCACCCTCATTTGAAACCCTTTCCCACCTATTATAGAAGTCAATTTTCTCACTTTAACCCTTTAACAAACATTTATAATTTACTTCAACCTACTACAATTCCCCACCTTCCTTTGTCTAGAATATTTAACTCACTTACCTTTCTTAACATTTCATCCAGTGACTCCACATCCAGCCCCGTATAATTATTATTAAACTGACTGGAACAGCTCGACGAGGTGCTCGTGTAGCGCTTTCGTCTACCGAGCGCCGGTGAATTCACCAACGAAGAGGGACCACTGCTACTGTAGCAATGGCCGACCAACGGATGCAGCCCGAGGTTGTGATGCAACATGGTGGGCGGTGTTGTCGAGCCACTGAGGCAACCGCTATTGTTGCAACAACTGAGACCAACACCAACGGATGTTGCTGAGCCTGTGGCATTGGCGGCAGCACCAGGCAATGTGCATTGTTTCAGATTAGCAATGGCTGGATGTTGATGTAGCAGCAGCTGATTGTGTAAATGATGTTGCTGCCGATGTTGCTGATGCTGATGATAAGCAGCAGCTGCTGCTGCAATGACTTTTGATGGTGAGGCTTTGGCGGGCGAACCATTAGTCGAAGAGCTGCTGCTGGAATGTGTTAGCAGCTGTTGTTGCTGCAAATGTGACTGTTGCTTGTTGCTGCAGGCGCTGGTGGTGGGAGCTGCTGCTGTTGTCGCCAATGTTGACGACGACGACGACGATGATGACTTTGACGTTTGTGTTGCATCTATAGATAGCTGTTTTTGTTGGTTTTGTTTGCTGTTATTGCAGATACTTTTGAGGCTGTTGCTACTTTTGATGCTATGGGTGCTTTTGATGCTATGGCTGCTTTTGATGCTGTTGCTACTGCTGTTGCTTTTGTTGCTGATGATGCTGCTGCTGCTCTTATTGCTATTTATGTTGTTGACATTGCTGTTGTTGCATTTTGCATTTGTATTTAATTTTTGTTGGTTGCTGCTGCCAGTTGTCGTGGATGTTGCTGCTGTTGCAGTCACAGCGGCTGTTGTTGCTCGCGGCGGCGAGTTGCTGTTTTTGCGTAAATGTTTTTGTTGCGCCTCCAGCTGTGCGGCTGTTGCATCAACGAGCATTATGGCGGAGTCCATTTTTTTGTATATTTAAAATATTTTTTTTTAATTAAATATTTTTTAATTAAAATATATTTTTTTTAATATTTTTAAACAATTTAAATTCCGCTTATATATTTTTAAATATATATATATTTTTTTTGTATTTAAAACGCTTTTTAAAGTTTTAATACTTTTACACTTTTTAAATATTTAATTATTTTAATATAATGTGTGTGAATTAAATATTTTTAATTTTTTTAAATTTGTTTAATTTTTTAATTTAAAACATTCTTTACGATTTTTCAATATATTTTATGATTTAAAACTTTAATACGATTTTTTTAATATATTATATGATTTAAAATTTTATTTCAATTTTTCAATATTTTTGCGTATTGTGTTTTTTCTTTGTTCAATTTTAAAACCTTTTTACTTTTTTTTATTTTTTTTATTATATTTAATTTTTCTCTTATTTTTGATTTATTCAAAAAATTTATATTTTCTATTTTCACAATTCGTCGTATTTCTTGTAGTATTACGCCATTAAATTACGTCATTGATATTATAAAAACATTTATTAACTAGTCCTGTTAGTTGTTTAAATTATATAAAAACTATTGCATACTTTTAGCATCAAATGGCTGTTTTTAAAACACTTCTTCAATAATTCACTTTTATTTTATAAACACTAAAAGAATTAAACTGAAATTTAATATTGTTGTATTCTAAAATTGTAAGGCATACTTTAAGGCATAATTTTATAATCATGTGCTAAATTGTAATGCATACTTTAAGGCACAAATTTAAAAGTTAAATCAAAATGAACGTTTCTGGTTGCATTTAAAAAATAAAAACAATACTTTAATAATTTTTTTTTAATTAATAAATATTAAAATTATTTTCAACAAAAAATTAAAACTAATGCATACTTTCAGGTATAGCATTTCAAGTATTTTTTTTTAGTTAATGTATATTAGTTTATTAAATTTCGTTAAATTTACGTAAACTTAAATAAATAATATAATTTGTAAAAACTTCAATAAAAATGTGCATTTATTTCACGTGCCAAACATTTTGTTGCATACTTTTGGTGACTCTGAATAGAGAGTTATTTTAGAAGTCCTACTTTTAGGTTTCTTTTTTTCACAAAATAGACATAAATTAATATAAATAACTCATTGATTAAAACCTTTTTACGCTCTGCTCGTAAACTCGTAGTTTTCAACGTTTTTGTTTACTCATCTGTCCGTCGCAGCCATTCAATCACAATCAGTCTTCTATAAATAATGCTGTCGTATTTCATAGTGCCAGTCAGTGCTGCTGCCATGGTTACTCTGGCTATTAATCCTTCAGAAATTCGATTATAAATACTGCAGACAGACAAGCAGAGACTGACAGACAGCCAGCCAGAGAATGGACAGACGGACACAGACGGTTTACGTGATTTAACGCATAGCAACAATAGAGACACAAAATGTAACTATGAAAATATTCATAATATTAAAACAAAATATTTATGCTAAAAAAATTTTGTAATTTCATAAATTTTTTTTTTTTTTTTTTTTTTGTATGATTTTTTAGTATTTATATTTTTTTTTTATATTATAAGCCGCATTTTTAATTTTTTCATTATTTAGTTGTATTAAATTTTTTAATATTTATTTTTACATTTTATATTATTTTTTAAAACCTTCCTTTTAAATATTTAAAACTTTTTTTTTAACTATTATAAATCATTCGTGCGCACTATGACACAATTTATTTGTTCGCTGCCATTAAATAGCATTTTATTTATTTTGTTTTTATCATTATTTTATGCCATACAAAAAATGTTTTTATGTTTGCGCCAAAATATATGCAAAACTATGTTAATGGCTAAAAAGCAGTACATGACTGTGACGGTGTTTTAAGCCATGAATGGCGGTAGGAATTATTAGTGAAATGTTGGCATGTTTTTACAATACATTTTTCGGAAACAAAAAGATATCATTTTTTAGCCTTAACCAAAGCATTAAACCAACGTGTGCAAGATTACTTAAAAAAAATCATTCCAATTACTATTCAAAAATTCAAAGATTTCAACAGATTTTAAAAATGTACTCCCACTTTTGGGCAGGTATATAAAATTTTATCTTCTTTCAAATTTCTTTATTATATATTGTGTAAAAAAGAAATATTTTTTATCGATATATTATATATTTTTATATTAGTAAAACTTACAAAGCTGTATCACAGATAAGGCGGGCAGCAGACAAATAATAGAGGGGCAAACGCGGACAACAGGTGAAAAATATACGGACAAGAGGCGGACAACATGCGAATAACAGCGGATAATAGGCGGGCAATAGGCGGGCAATAGGCGGATAATAGGCGGACAACAGGCGGACAATAGGCGGAAAACAGGCGAACAATATGCGAACAACAGGCGATTACAGGCGGACAACAGGCGGACAACAGGCGGATTATAGGCGGATACTAGGCGGACAATAGGCGGAGAACAGGCGAACTATAGACGAACCACAGGTGAACAACTAGAGAACAACAGGCGGACTACAGGCGGACTACAAGCGGACTACAGGCGACCAACAGGCAGATAACATACTGACAACAGGCGGACAGCAAGCGAACAGCAAAGCAGATAGCAGATTTTCAGCAGACAAAGGCGGAATTTATACCAAAACCAGACTGTTACCTGCTATAGAACAGAAAAGGACAGACGGTAGCCTAATGACAGCATACAGGAAGGTAAACAAATTAAAGTAGAAATTAAGTGTAAGCTGAAAATAATTTAAAATGAAATGTAAAAGTTGGCAGCTTTTTATTCAATACAATGCTTCACCATGCAAAAAAAACAAATAAGGCAGGCAAATTAATTTTTGATCTACCGTTAATGTACAGCTAACGGTCTAAACATGTTTTTCATATAAAATTTCTACCGCAAAATTTGTTTGTCTTCAGAGACATAGTCGGAATTCGTAGCTGCCTATTTTGTGTCCTTACACAAAAATGCCGTAAATATGCCGATAAAATTTAAAAAAAAAAACCTGTTATACACTTCGTAAAAACTTAATTTTATCTGTATGTTAACCGGAATAATTGACAAAATACTTTAGAAAAATGACAGATAATTTGTAGCAGATTGTGTGGGTTCTATATTCCGCTATTCCATCAAAACCCTGCTACAAGGCAGCATATTTCAAACCAAAATTCCAAACACATTTCATAAATCTTCAGTGGCACGTAAAATGTTTTAACCCGCCTACTGCTTGATGAAAATTTAACTACATATTAAGCGCAGAATACAACAATTTTGCTTAACATCTTTCAAATATTTTGTCTTTTCTAAAAGGAATTTTTATCGGACTTAAGGCAGTTTAGATTTTTTTTTTAATTATAAAGCAGTCAAATTTACCAAATATTTGGTATTTTTGTTTTAATTAAAAAATTTGTTAATTTAATCAAATATTTGACTAAATTGTTAAAAAAATCACGGAATTGTTTTTAAACTTTATAAAAATATTTGAAAATTCAAAAGTCTATTTATTGAGCCATATATTCAAAATACGAAAAATTAAATGAAAAATTAAAACTTTTCAAAAATATTAAAAAAAAATTCAATTAAAACTGTATAACATATTTTATACATTTCTCTATAAATACACCAAATATAATTGTGTGCAGTTAAAACTATATATTATGCATAAAAGCTAACCAAAACAAGGTTTTATAAAATATTAAATTTTTATTTATTTTTTTTTATATTTTTTCTTTTTAAATGTTTAATAATTGTTTAATTTTTTTGTGACATAATCAAAAATATAACTCAATGTAATATCTAGTTTCACAACGTACGCTTAAAACGTACTAAAATTACTCGAAGGAAAATTAATGAATTTACTTGATTTTTTTTGTGCAAGTATTATATAAATAGGAGTAAACATCTGAAAAAATAGAGAATACTAAATGGTAGATCAAAAGTTATAAATTAAACAAATTAAAACAGAAGTGCCTGTGGCGGTTCATAGGGAAATTCCAAAAAGTCAACAAATTTTACGTACAAATGATTTTTTTGAAATATTTTATAGAATAGCTGAAACCATGTGCTTTCTTTGTATATTTACACTTTGTTCCTACAATGTTTACTTTTTTGATAATAAATCGCAGAAAAATTGCGGACGGGACAAAATTTTTTTCTTTTTCTAAAATTTTTTTTTTTGCTTATAATTTATTTTTTATAATAATTTAGAAAGACGGCTGTATTAATTTACTTTATTTTTGTATCTGTACACTTTCCTCCTAAGTTTATAATTATTTCGTATTAAACCACAGAATGATTCCGGACGTGCTGTATGAAAATTGACACTACGATTTTCTGCTAAAAATGATTTTATATCTGTCAATATTAATAATCATTATTACGAAATAAAAAGTGATGTATTCTTCGTATTTTTAGATATTTTAAGGTTTTTATTTTTGTTTTCCTTTTTTTTGTGAAATTTTATGTTTTTTTAAATTTTTTAGCTGTATTGCTTTCAAATTATTGGTTACCCAATAGTTGGTTACTCAAAGAACATGAAAAATTAATATATTTACAAGTTTTATTGTAACGTAACTTTATTAGTATTTTATATTAAATATTCTTGAATTTGTTTTGTTAAATTCAACATTAATATTACACATCGTAGGAGTTTAACTCTTTTTTAAACTTGCATTTATAGAAAATACTCTTAAGAGTATGCAACATTTTTTTTAATATATTCCAAAATTAAAAAGTCCCATTTAGCTCTTTTGATTTATAAATTATCACTCAAACTAATGCTATTAATATTTATTATAAACAAAATTCACTTTATTTAAATTTTGACTCATAGAAAATACTCTAAAAAGTACGCAACAAAAATTAGCAATATATACCATAATTTAAAATATTATTTTTGCTCTTTTTATTCATATATTTTTACTTCAAATAATGCAATTATATTTTTCTATTAAAAAGATTATTCACTTTATTGAAACTACCACTCATAGAAACTACTCTAAAAAGTATGCAACAAAATTTTGATATATGTGCCAAAAAGAAAAAGTTTCATACGACTCTTTCGATTTATAAATTATCACTCAAAATATTGTTATTATTATTTCATATAATTAATATGCATTTTATTCATACTTTTACTCATAGAAAAATACTCTATAAAATATGCAACAAAATGTTGAAGCATATACCACAAGTGAAAATTGTTTTTGCTTTCTTTGATTTACAAATTATAACTCCAAATATTGCAATTGTTATTTGTTATTAAAAATATTCACTTTACTTAGTTTAACTTTTATAAATAGTTGTATATTTAAACAATTAAACAATTATACCGAAAAGTATGCAATAAGATTTTTGAAAATCTAAAAAAAATGCAAAAACTGAAAAACGCTAATTTTAATTAAATTTAAGTCACAATGACTCTTATCTGTTTAAAATAGGTCTAAAAATATGCAATACATTTATTAAGATCAAAAGAAAAATATACCTTAAAATATGCAACATATTTATGTAGTTAAAAATAAAATGTTATATATTCTGTTTCTATTTTTTTTTTAATATTTTGAATTTTAAATAAATTTTACGCAACAATAAGCTAAACCTTATAAAACTAAATTGCAAAATTTATATAAATTATGCCTTAAAGTATGCAAAAATAGTATTTATTTGTTTAAGTAGTATCATATATTTTATATTCACAAAAAATTGTTATTTTTAACACAAATCACTGCTTCAGTTGTTTTTAATAAAACACATATTTTTAAATTAAAGAAATATGTTTTCGGTAAGGCCTAAAAATAGGCAACACAATTTTGCTTTAAACTTTACCACAAAATACACGTTGTTATTTTGCCAATATTTCACAAACACACACATAAAACACAATACACACACAAAGACTCGAACTCGAATTTAATGATACGCTTTTGCAAAAATACATTTGAAGCCGTAATGCCTAAAAACACACGCAACACGAAACGCAGCTAAAATACGACTGAACTGCCAAGTGGAGCCAACAGGACATATAGCAGAAAGTGATTTTTTGAACTTCAATACAAAAACAAAAAATGGGAAATTATATTTTTGTTGTAGGGTATTTTGTTGCGCAGCGCAGGGATATTTGATTGTGGGAGCGCGCCCAAAAGCAGGCAATACCAGCTGCTTGTGGTAGTCCTTAAGACATAGGTGGTGTCATTGTATTGAGTGGCAGGTGGGTTGTTTTTGATATTTTATGAAAATGTGCAAGAGAGACACACGTGTGAAAATTAGGAAATACGGAGTTACTGTTAAAGAGAGCCATGTAAAGCGTGAGAAAGGGAGTATAAAATGAGGAGAGCAGGAAATTTTTATTTATCGCAAATTCCGTTGCATAGTTTTTGGATTGCTCCAGTCTGGTCAACAACGGAATTGATGTCAACGACATGCATTTGCATAACAGGGTAAATATTCAAGTTCAAATTTGTTTTGGGTAGAATTTGCGCGATAGTGAAACTAATAAAAAAATTAAAAATTATTAAAAATAGAAAATTTAATGAAAATGAGACCTAATGTAAAAGAATATTTTCAAAATTACAAAAAAAAAACTAAATTTAATAAACAAAAAAGGTCACATTTTGTAAAAGACTATCGTCAGATATTCAATTTTGTTTTGAATTTATATAAAAAAAAATATTTGTAAACAAAACATATACGATTCTATATTTTGCTCATGAATTTTCGGAATAACAATATTTCTATAAATAAAGAATTTCCTCCGTCTTCAAATAAAGTTTTTCTTAAATGTATCAAGTAATGAATTTGAAAAAGAACTCAGAAATAGATTTAGTATTATAAGTTTTGTAATAATATTTTTTTTTATTAAATCTTGTTAATTTTTAATTTTTAATAACTATTTATAAAAAAAAAATTATTAGAATTTTTTCAGAATTTCAAAAAAGTTATGGAAATGGTAAATTTTGTATTTTTGATAGAACCACTTTTTACTCAAGTAATACCAACTCTTTTTAAAAATGGAGGCAGGTAAGCAAAAGAAAACCTTTCAAAATTATTTTCATTATTTCTTCATTATCTTCAATTATTTTTTAATTCTAATTTGCTTTTACCTATTTTCATGTATAATATATCGACCTCTTTTATTATATAAAAATAGCAGGGACCCGTGCTTCGCTGCATATATTTTTTATATTGGTTATATAAATGTAATAACTAAGAGAAAAATAATTCTTCCCCAAAACATTCCGGCATTGTTCTTCCCCGTAGAAATCCTTCCCGTATAATTCTTCCATGTAAATATCTTCCCCGTAGAATGCTTCCCCGTAGAATTTAACCCGATGAGTTTTTCCCAAAGAAGTGTTATTTTTTTTTTATAAATTTTAGTGTGGTAAATTTTGGACTGGTGACTTTCAATCTTTTTAATTTCGGTGCGGTGAATTTCGCTGTGAAGAATTTCGGTGTGGTGAGTTTAAAAAGTTCCATGTAAATGTCATCCACGTAGAAATAACCCGTTGAATTTTTTCCTTAGAAATATTATTTTTTTTATAAATTTTAGTGTGGTGAGTTTCAATCTAAAAAGTTCCATGTTAATTTTTTTTTATAAATTTAAGTGTGGTGAATTTTGGACTGATGAGTTTCAATGTGCTGAGTTTCGATGCGGTGAATTTCGCTGTGGTAAATTTCGGTGTGGTGAGTTTAAAAAGTTCCATGTAAATGTCATCCTCGTGAAATGTTTCCCCGTAGAATTGAACCCGTTGAATTTTTCCCATAGAAGTGTTAATTTTTTTTTTTAAATTTTAGTGTGGTAAATTTTGGACAGGTGAGTTTCAATGTGGTGAGTTTCGGTGCGGCGAATTTCGCTATGATGAATTTCGGTTTCGTGAGTTTAAAAAGTTCCATATAAATGTCTTCCCCGTAGAATGCTTCCCGATGAATTTTTCCCAAAGAAGTGTAAGTTTTTTTTATAAATTTTAGTGTGGTGAATTTTGGACTGGTGAGTTTCAATGTGGTGAGTTTAGGTGCGGTGAATTTCGCCGTGGTGAATTCCGATGTGGTGAGTTTAAAAATTCCATGTAAATGTGTTCCCCGTAGAATGCTTTAATCCGTTGAATTTTTCCCAAAGAAGTGTTAATTTTTTTTTATAAATTTTATAATGGTGAATTTTGGACTGGTAAATTTCAATCTGGTTAATTTCGGTGCGGTGAATTTCGCTGTGAAGAATTTCGATGTGGTGAGTTTAAAAATTTCCCTGTAAATGTCTCCCAGTTGAAATAACCCGTTGAATTTTTTCCATAGAAATGTTATTTTTTTATAAATTTTAGTGTGGTGAGTTTCAATCTAAAAAGTGGTAAGTTTCACTGTGTTGAGTTTCGGTGCGGTGAATTTCGCTGTGGTAAATTTCGGTGTGGTTAGTTAAAAAAATGTCCATGTAAATGTCTTCCCTGTAGAATTTAACCCGTTGAATTATTCCCATAGAAGTGTAAATTTTTTTATAAATTTTAGTGTGGTGAGTTTCAATCTTGTTAATTTCGGTGTGGTGAAGTTCCTTGTAAATGTCTTCCCCGTAGAATTTAACCCGTTGAATTTTTCCCATAGAAGTGTTTTTTTTTTTTTAATAAAATTTAGTGTGGTGAATTTTGGACTGGTGAGTTTCAATGTGGTGAGTTTCGGTGCGGTGAATTTCGGTGTGGTGAGTTTAAAAAGTACCATATAAATGTCTTCCCCGTAGAATTTAACCCGTTGAATTTTTCCCATGGAAGTGTTAATTTTTATTTTTATAAATTTTAGTGTGGTGAATTTTGGACTGGTGAGTTTCAATGTGGTGAGTTTCGGTTTGGTAAGTTTAAAAAGTACACCCCAAGGTGAAGTGAACCCTGGTGTGATATATCTTTATATCACTATAATAATTGTCGGCATACATGTAGCACGCCCAGTCGTACAATCGAGGAAATAATAACTTAACTCAACACGATTTTTTTATAAGGATATCCGTACATACATTCAATATATTTCATGGGACCTGATTTTAATTGCATACTAAAATGTTTCCTCTTATGTAATGTTTTGAAGTAAATTACAACCGAAATTTTATATCGACTTCAGGCACTTCTTAAAATAATAACTAAATACATTGCCCCATAAAAACAGTTTTTTCTAACTATTCTTAAAGTTGTCCAATCTAATTATATTATACAAATTATTGCAAATATACCTATAAATTTTGTAGTTACTAAGATTTCAACTCAGAAATTATGATATTTTTATTTTATACCTAATTTTGAATTATTTTTTAGCATTTAAGATTTAAAACTGAGCAGGAAAATTATGTATGGTTATCCAGAGCATAGTTCAAAGTTACGATCAAAATTGCAAACTATTTATTATCTCCATGAAAAGAAGCATACAATAAATTTAGACACGAATGAAACATAATATTATTTGCTCCACGAAAAACAACTTGCATTTATTTAGTCATGAACAGAAACACTTTGATATTTTGTTACGATGAAAAGCACATTCATCATTTCACCACGAAGAAAAGATTATTTATGCTGTTTAAAAAAGTTTGTATTTGAAATACATTAATTTTTCAAGGAATATTTAATTTTTATATTTTTTATTTATTAATATGTGATTTTAAGAATTTTATCAAATAGATTTTGAATTACCTAATAATTTTAAACATTTTATATAGTTTCATTTTAAAATATATTCAAATAATGTTCAGAGTTTAGGACCTCAAAATTTCCTATTATAAATACAAATTTAACTCCATAGAAATTTCCCACTATTAGTTCCACAAAATAATATCCCAAACTGACTTTCAATCAAGTTACACTCTTCATGCCTGCTCTAATCTTTGCAACTTTACTCTCTCTCACTCTCAAACTCACACTCTTCAACTCTCTCCGTTAGCAACGCACGTTTTCTGGCGCTCCATTAATTCTGTGCAAATAAAAATGTACAACGAATAAATATCACCGGAACAGCAGCTTTTGGCGTATTATACAAAGCGGTCTCTCTCAACGCCAACCCTCCCACTTAAAATCTACAATGTTCTCATGACTCCGAATATTTCCTAAGTTCACCTAACTCTTCCGAAACTCATGACGAGGTACTACATCTGGTTGTTGGGCATCCGCCATAAAGCATTTTACGATTTTGCAGGCAAACCAGCGATGATTGTTCATTTAATCAAAACACATATACACTCTCTCTCCCCCTAATGTTTACTCTACGCTCTCCCTTCCTTTCTGGAGAGTGAGCGACTGTGAGTATTGGCAAAGCACGGCACAAGGTGCTCTTGTTTTTAATGGCTAGCCGTATTTATTTTTTTCTGCTACACTGCGAAATAAATCCAACTTAATAGAAGGCAATTATTAAAAATAGCAAATATATTAATTAATATAACAAAGTATTTTGTTAAAGGTATAAACATGTGTTTTTTAAAATAACGCACAACAATTAAGTACAGTAACAAAATAGGATTAATGAATTATACATGAGAAATCATAATTTCAAATTCCCATGTAGGAAAAAACGATAGGCCCAAGGTTCGCCCAGTCTTGCGCCAAGAAAGCATTGCTCTGGGACAGGTCTGGTACCCAGAACTGGCTGAATACTGGTTAAGCCTTGGAATGATAAGAAGGGCGCAAGACTGGCTCTAAGTATTCGGCCAAGACTCAAAAATTCAGAATTTCTTTATTTTTTCTTCCATTCTATTTATTTTATTTCTCATTTATTTAATACAATTTCCAATTTTAAGTAATTTAACCATTGTAGAAAAAATTCAGTTGTCACAAACTGGAATCGAACTCTTGACTCGGAAGTTGACGTCCACTGCTCTCCCCGTTAGGCTACGCATCTAACTTATATTGTCTAAGACTTTTGCTTCAAAATCAAAATTTATGTTTTTTTTTTAAATTTTGTAAATTTTTTCTAATGTGACAGACATTTTTAAATTCTAAGGTTCAAGATTTTGAAAAAATGCTCTGAATCAAGTGAGCTTGATAGCGTCACGGGTAGAGCTCCGGACTTGTAGGCAGGAAATTCGGGTTCGAGTCCCATAAGGATTTTTATTTTTTTTTATTTATTTATTTACTAGCTGGACCCGTGCACGACTCGTGCCAAGATTTTCTGAATTCAAAGATATGGAGCGATTTTATTAATATAAAAAACATTTTATTATTTATATGAGGTACCCGTGCTTAGCTGTTGAATTTTTTTTATTCGTTTTATAAATGTGGTAACCAAATAATTCTCCGCCAAAACAACTTTTCTCGAAGACAATTTTTTCTCAGACTGCGCTTCTCCGCAGAATTATTCCCAGTATAAATCTTCCCCGTAAAATCCACATAGAACGCTTTCCCGTAGAATTCTCAATGTAGAATTCATCCCGGTAGAATTGTTCCCGGTAGAATTCTTTCCCGTAGAATTCTTCCCCGTAGAGTTTTTCCCAGTAGAAGTTTTAGTGTGGTGGGTTTTAATGTAGTAAGTTTCGGTGTAGTGAGTTTAGATGTGGTGAATTTTGGAGTGGTGAGTTTAATTGTGGTTAGTTTTGGTGTGGTGAGTTTTTGTGTGGTGAGTTTTAGTGTGGTTTATTTGAGTGTGGTGAGTTTAAGTGTGGTGTTTTTAAGTGTGGTGAGTTTTAGTGTGGTCAATTATAGTGTGGTGGGTTTTAGTGTGGTGAATTTTAATGTGGCGTGTTTTAGTGTGGCGTGTTTTAGTGTAGCGAGTTTTAGTGTGGTGAATTTTATTGTGGTGAGTTTTAGTGTGATGAATTTTAATGTGATGAATTTTATTGTGGTGAGTTTTAGTGTAGTGAATTTTAGGGTGGTGAGTTTTAGTGTGGATAATTATAGTGTGGTGGGTTTTAGTGTGGTGAATTTTAGTGCGGTGAGTTTTAGTGTGGTGTGTTTTAGTGTATCGAAATTTGATTGTAGTGAGTTTTAATGTGGTGAGTTTAAAAGTGGTGAATTTTAGTGTAGTGAGTTTTAGTGTGGTGAAATTTTAGTGTGGTGAGTTTAAGTGTGGTGAATTTTAGTGTGTTGAATTTTTATGTGGTGAGTTTTAGTGTGGTGAGTTTTAGTGTGGTGAGTTTTAGTGTGGTAAGTTTTAGTGTGGTGAGTTTAAATGTGGTGAGTTTTAGTGTTGTGAATTTTAGTGCGGTGAGTTTTAGTGTGGCGACTTTTGGGTATAGTGAGTTTTAGTGTGGTGAGTTTTAGTGTGATGAGTTTTAATGTGGAGAAATTTTAATGTGGTGAGTTTTAGTGTGGTGAATTTTAGTGTGGTGAGTTTTAGTGTGCTGAAATTTTAGTGTGGTGGGTTTTAGTGTGGTGAATTTTAGTGTGTTGAATTTTTGTGTGGTGAGTTTAAGTGTGGTGAGTTTTAGTGTGGTGAGTTTAAGTGTGGTGAGTTTTAGTGTGGTGAGTTTTTAAGTGGTGAGTTTTAGTGTGGTGAATTTTAGTGTGGTGGGTTTTAGTGTGGTGAATTTTAGTGTGTTGAATTTTTGTGTGGTGAGTTTAAGTGTGGTGAGTTTTAGTGTGGTGAGTTTAAGTGTGGTGAATTTTAGTGTGGTGAGTTTTAGTGTGGTGAGTTTTTGTGTGGTGAGTTTTAGTGTGGTGAGTTTTAGTGTGGTGAATTTTAGTGTGGTGAGTTTTAGTGTGGTGAATTATAGTGTGGTGGGTTTTAGTGTGGTTAATTTAAGGGTGAATTTTAGTGTGGTGAGTTTTAGTGTGGTGAGTTTTGGTGTGGTGAATTTTAGTGTGTTGAATTTTTGTGTGGTGAGTTTAAGTGTGGTGAGTTTTAGTGTGGTGAGTTTTAGTGTGGTGAGTTTAAGTGTGGTGAGTTTTAGTGTGGTGAGTTTTTGTGTGGTGAGTTTTAGTGTGGTGAGTTTTAGTGTGGTGAATTTTAGTGTGGTGAGTTTTAGTGTGGTGAATTATAGTGTGGTGGGTTTTAGTGTGGTTGATTTAAGGGTGAATTTTAGTGTGGTGAGTTTTAGTTTGGTTAGTTTTAGTGTGGTGAGTTTGTTTTTCTTTTTCTTTCCTTTTTTTTTGTTTTTCATTTAGTTTGGATTGTGGTTTTATGTGATTGGTTTTGTTTTTGTATTTTTGCTTTTGTTTTGTGTTGTGCTTTTGCTTTTTTGCTTTTAATTTTTTTTTTTTGTATTTGAGTTTTTTGTTTCATGTTCGTTGCTGGTGAAAGTGCCGAGTTATATCGTGTTTAGGTTGCATGGGAGGTGCCACGCCTCTTTGTCCAATCCCGCCCATATATAGCCTATCATTCCTTCCAGACCATACCGCATCTGTGGTAAAAATTTCAAGACAATCGGATCAGCCGTTTAGACGGAGAAGCGGAACAAACGTGATTGCTTTTGTTTTTGTATTTTTGCTTTTGTTTTGTTTTGTGCTTTTGGTTTTTTGTTTTTAATTTTTTTTGTGTATTTGAGTTTTTTGTTTCATGTTCGTAGCTGGTGAAAGTGCCGAGTTATATCTTATTGAAAGTTTAGGTTGTATGGGAGGTGCCACGCCACTTTGTCCAATCCCGCCCATATATAGCCTATCATTCCTTCCAGACCATACCGCATATGTGGTAAAAATTTCAAGAAAATCGGATCAGCCGTTTAGACGGAGAAGCGGAACAAACGTGATTGCTTTTGTATTTTTGCTTTTGTTTTTTTGTTTTTAATTTTTTTTTTGTATTTGAGTTTTTTGTTTCATGTTCGTAGCTGGTGAAAGTGCCGAGTTATATCGTATTGAAAGTTTAGGTTGTATGGGAGGTGCCTCGCCTCTTTGTCCAATCCCGCCCATATATAGCCTATCATTCCTTCCAGACCATACCGCATCTGTGGTAAAAATTTCAAGGAAATCGGATCAGCCGTTTAGACGGAGAAGCGGAACAAACGTACAAACGGACAAACGTACAAACGTACAAACGAACAAACAGATTTATTATATTAATAGGATTTATTTATTTTTTAATTTAAGTATGATTTGGCCGCTTGGCCCTGGCTAAATCTCCATTCTCGAAGACATATTCAATAAGTCTTGGGTGACTTTTGGAAAAATATCAGTTATCCTAGACTTGGTAATCCAATCATGGCTGAGACTATTAAAGTTCTAATTAGCCATTCCTTGGACGGTCAAGGTTGGATATGCCTTACGCCCGTTGTCAAGACTGGTGTTTTCTACATGGGTACCCAAGCATATGTCTGTTAGTTCTGGCTGAGTCTTGGGCGAGAACTACTTAACCGGATCTGCATATGTCACTTCTGGCTGAGTCTTGGGCAAAGGTGATTTTACTAGCATTGGTTTGTCAACTCTGGCTAAATCTAGGGGGAGAACTACTTTACCAAGCCTTTATTTGTCAATTCTGGCAGAGTCTTGGGCGAGAACTCCCTTACCAGGGCTTGGTCTCCCTGTCCTGGCTGAGTGTTGGGCGAAGGTTTATTAACCATGCATTGGTCTGCCAGTGCTGGTTGAGTCTTCAGCCCGTCGTCAGGCCTGGCATTTCCTATATGGGTTATTATAACAGCCCAATTCTGGCGAGCAATGACAATTGTTATCAATAACAATTGTTACAAAAGACAATTGATTCAGACTTTTACGCCAATAAACATAGAAAATAAAATTTACAAAATACGAAATTGAGACAATTGTGACAAAGCGCACTATTTTGATCTATTTCAATTTGTGACTCGTGCCAGAATAGGGCTATTAGTTTATTTATATGAACAGAGAATATTAAAAAATATTTTAAACATTTTAATTTAAACAGCAAACCAATTTATAACTTTAAGAGAAAATGTTCACAAATATGTGAAACATTTCAATTTATATAGCAAATAAATTAAATCTGTTAACAGACGTTTTTAATATATTTTAGTTAATAAGGTAAATCATTTGTTTTTAGGCATGGGTTTTTTACATTTAAATTCTTAAATTCATTAAAGCAAAAGATTAAAATTATTTTCAATGTTTAATTATATTGACATGTTTTTGCAATAGTTACAATGTTAGATTTTTTCATTTAGACTGTTTAATTAATAATGATTCAAATGCATTTAATGTACATTTGTACTGACAAAGTTCTTTTTAAAAGTGACGAATTTGTTTCGCATTGTTTAATTGTATTTACAAAATTGTTGCTATATTTTTATAATCATTCTTTAAATAATTCATGTTTTATCTTTGAATGAACAAATTATTAATTTTATTGACAAAATTTGTTGTTATCTTTACAAGTTTTTTATTTACATTTTAACTGTTTAATTCAATAAATAAATGTTAAAAATATATATTTTTAAATCAATTAAAGTTTAATAGTGTTGACAAAATTTGTATATTATAGTTACAAAATTGACTACGCTTGCAATATTTTTCATAATTAATTAGACTGTCATTAATACAAAAGATTCAAATGTATTTTTTTTAATCAATTAATGTTTATTTGTATTGCTAAAGTTCTTTTGCAATAGTTATGAATACTTTTTCGCAGTGTAGGCAGGTTGTAGGTTTGTTTTTTTGAAAGGTATTTTGTTAAATCTTTGTCAAAGTATGTGGCAAATCATGGTGTTGTCGTCAACGTACTTCTACTCTTTCTATCTTCTACACCTATTACTGCTTTTACTCAAATGAAGAGTAGAAAGAATAACTGAAGTGTAGGAGTAAATGATGAAGAGTAAGAAAAGCTACTCTAAAGAGTAGGGGTAACAGACTACAGTGTAGCGGGCGGTGTTGAATAATATTTTTAAAGTTTTAAATTTTAAATGTTGCCAAGTTCATATAGCTGACTTAAGTATGTGTGTGTGTGAAGGGACTATGTGTATTTTGTACATGTTTAGTTGGTGATACTTTTAAATGTTTTTCTACTTTTTTTTCAATTTTTTTCTCTGTGAGTTTAGAACATTGACACGACAGTTTATTCATGTCGCCGTCGCCGCATGGAGTCGGTGCCAACGCACCCGCTGCGGCGCAACGACAGGACACACAGGACTTCTGCAACAACAACCGGAGCAAAAAAAAACTAAAAAAACAAAAAAATGAAAAACTTGCATGTTTTAAATATCAACATATGATATGATATTTGCACATGATATGGCGACGGAGTTGATGTTGATGCCGGAATTTGAATTTTAAATCAAGCGGCTGCGACGCGAACAACGACGATTATTGATTTTTGAAATGAACTGCAAAATGTTACAAGTTCTGTTTTATGTATGTGTTAGTCAAAATGTTTGTACAGCTGTGTGTTGCAAGGATTATAACTTAAAAATGTGAAAATCGATATTCATTTATTAAAGCTAAATAATTAAATATGTACTTCAATGTTTAAGCAAATTTTCAATTTTTAATATAACATAAAAATGTTTACTCAAAATTAAATATTTCAATAAAAATTTAAATATTTTCACTAAAAATATAATTTAAACATTCGATAAAAAATAAAATTGTTCATTAAAGTGTTCATGCTAAATTCAATTTTTCACTAAAATATAAATTTTTTACTATAATTTCAATTTTTTTCTCAATATTCAATGATTCAATCAAAATTAAATTTTTCACTCAAAATCAAATTTTTCACTCACAATCAAATTTTACACTAAAAATTCAATTTTCACTTAAAATTCAAATTTTTCACTCAAAATTCAAATTTTCACTAAAAAATTATATTTTTCACTAAAAATTCATTTTTTCACAAAAAAATTCAATTTTTCACTAAAAAATCAATTTTTCACTATTATTCAAATTTTCACTAAAAATTAAATTTTTCACTTAAAATTGAATTTTTTACTCTAAAATCAATTTTTTACTAAAAATTTAATTATCAACAATGTGTTTAATTTTCAATAAAAAATTAAATTTTTAACTAAAAATTTTCAATAAAAATTAAATTTTTCAACAAAAATTCAATTTATCACTATAATTTCAATTTATCACTATAATTTCAATTTTTCACTAAAAATTCAATTTTTCACTAAAAATTCAATTTTTCACTATAAATTCAAATTTTCACAAAAAATTCAAATTTTCACAAAAAATTCAATTTTTCACTATAATTTCAATTTTTCACTAAAAAAAAAATCAAAATTCACTTAAAATTCAATTTTTCACTACAAATTCAATTTTCAATAAAAATTCAATTTTCACTATAAATTCAATTTTTCACTAAAAATTCAATTTTTCATAAAAATTCAATATTTCACTAAAAATTAAATTTTTCACTTCAAATTCAATTTATCACTAAAAATTCAATTTTCAATAAAAATTCAATTTTTCACCAAATAAATAGATTTTTCACTTAAAATTCAATTTTTCACTCAAAATTAAATTTTTTACAAAAAATCCAATTTTTCACTATAATTTCAATTTTTCACTAAAAATTCAATTTTTTGACTAAAAATTCAATTTTTCACTAAAAATTCAATTTTTCACTAAAAATTCAATTTTTCACTAAAAATTCAATTATTCACTAAAAATTCAATTTTTCACTAAAAATTAAATTTTTCACTAAAAATTCAATTTTTCACTAAAAATTCAATTTTTCACTAAAAATTCAATTTTCAATAAAAATTCAAATTTTCACGAAAAATTCAAATTTCAAAATCAAATTTTCACGAAAAATTCAAATTTCAAAATCAATTTTTCACTAAAAAATCAATTTCTCACTTAAAATTCAATTTTTCACTCAAAATTAAATTTTTCACTAAAAATTTTCTCTACAAATTATAATAAATGCCAATTTGTAATCGTCTTCTTATATAATGTTTATTAACTCGAAATAATATTTAATTTATTGTTTTCTTTTCAATTGTACTGTCATAATGAACTGTCAATTAATAAATTTGGATAATAAGTTTTTAAGTCAAGTGTGAAGATAAGCTTAGCTAAAATAAAAATTAAGTCAAATCCATAAATATCGTTATCAATAATGTTACATAAATCATATAAATCGCATTTAGAACTTATTCCTGGATCAACTGGCGAATAATAATTTGTTTATGTCAAAATTTTCATAAAACCCATATCAAAGTCACACGCCAACCAACCTCCAAGAAATTTATAACCTCCCCCAAGCAAAACTCTATAGAAAATGTTACCAACCAATAATAGAATCGAAATAAAATGAAATAAAATAAAATAAAATAATAATAAAATTCAGCAACGCATAGAAATGACGAGTTAATTAGTGTCACAAAAATGCACCAAATTATGCCAAAGAAACCAAGAAACCGACTTCAAACTTTATTCTTCGTCCGTCTTTTGTATCTTTTAGCCTTTTAGCAACAACTACAATAAAAATACCAACCAAAATAAATATAATAAACAGCAGAAATACTAAATACGATTTGAAAATGTCAGCCACCCGGAAACATTATTCACTCGGCGTTGAAACGTTGCCAGTAGTTGGCAAACATTTCGACGAAAAAGGGTTTTTTTGGAGGGCCTACCAGAGTCGACCGAATATCGAGAGACCATTATGAACTCGACGCGCGTTGACTGCTCTACACAACCAGCCAGACAGACATATGAAATATGTGTCTGTGTTTGTTGTTTGTGTCTGTATTTTATTCCCCAGACTATACAAGTGAAAGTGGCAGAAATATGTGCTGTGTGCCCCTGTAAACGTGCAACATTTAACCACATGTTAAAAACTTTCCAAATGACTTCAAGCGAAAGCCCCGGCTCTGTATGTTGGGTAGATGTTGGAAGAGGCTGCGGTTCTGTGGCCGGAAGTGTTTTTGGACTTTAATTTGATGGAATTGTCTAAAAGTTGTTAATATGAGGAAGAAATGAATATCAATTTTTAAATTTTATGTAAAAATGAAAGGGAATGCTTGTAATAAATGGAATTTTTAGAAAAAATTTGATTTTTGAGTGAAAATTTGAATTTTTAATTAAAAATAGAATTATTGTTAAAAAATTTAATTTTTAATGAAAAATTTAATTTTGAATGAAAATTTTAATTTTTAATGAAAAATTTAATTTTTAATAAAAAATTTAATTTTGAATGAAAAATTTGATATTTAGTGAAAATTCGAACATTGAGTGAACATTTTTATTATGAGTGAAAGTTGAATATTTTTGAATGAAAATTTGAATTTTTAATTAAAAATAGAATTATTGTTAAAAAATTTAATTTTTAATTAAAAATTTAATTTTTAATGAAAAATTGTTATATTTAGTGAACAATCGAACTTTGAGTGAACATTTTTTTATGAGTGAAAGTTGAATATTTAAGTGAATTTAAAAAAAAAATTTCGAATTTTGTGTTTTGTAAAAATTTGAATTTTGAGTGAAAGATTGAATTGAAAATAATTTTGAGTGAAAAATTTAATTTTTTGTGAAAAAGGGAATTTTAGTGAAATATTTAATTTTGAGTGCAAAAATTAATTATAAATGAAAAATTGAATTTTTAGTGAAAAATGGATGAAAAATTGAATTTTGAGTGAAAAATTCTATTTTGAGTGAAAAATTCAATTGTGAGTGAAAAATTTAATTTTGAGTGAAAAATTTACTTTTGATTGAAAAAAGGAAATTTCTAGTGAAAAATTGAATTTAATAAGAAAAATAGAATTTTGAGTGCAAAATTTGAATTTTGAATTAAATATTGAATTTTGAGTGAAAAAGGTAATTTTGAGTGAAACATTGAATTTTGAGTGAAAAATTGAATAATGAGTTAAAAAAAAATGAATTTTGAGTGAAATATTATATTTTGAGTGAAAATTGAATTATAAGTGAAAAATTTATAGTTTTAGTGAAAAATGAAATTTTGAATAAAAAAAATGAGTTTTGAGTAAAAAATTGAATTTGGAGCGGAAAATTAAGTTTTGAGCGAAAAATTTAATTTTAAATGAAAAATTGAATTTTTAGTGAAAAATGGATGAAAAATTGAATTTTGAGTGAAAAATTCTATTTTGAGTGAAACATTCAATTGTGAGTGACAAATTTAATTTTGAGTGAAAAATTTACTTTTGAGTGAAAAAAGGGAATTTTTAGTGAAAAATAGAATTTTGAGTGCAAAATTTGAATTTTGAATTAAATATTGAATTTTGAGTGAAAACGGTAATTTTGAGTGAAACATTGAATTTTAACTAAAAATTTAATTTTTAGTGAAAATTTAATTTTTAGTGAAAATTTAATTTTTAGTGAAAAATTGAATTTCAAGTAAAAAATTGAATTTTAGTGAAAAATTGAATTTTGAGTCAAGAATTAATTTTGAGTGAAAAATTGAATAATGAGTTACAAAAATGTAAAAAAAAAAATTTTGAGTGAAACATTGAATTTTAACTAAAAATTTAATTTTTAGTGAATATTTAATTTTTAGTGAAAATTTAATTTTTAGTGAAAAATTGAATTTCAAGTAAAAAATTGAATTTTAGTGAAAAATTGAATTTTGAGTCAAGAATTAATTTTGAGTGAAAAATTGAATTTTTAGTGAAAAATTGAATTTTTTAGTGAAAATTTGAATTTTGAGTGAAACATTAAATTTTGAGTGAAAAATTTAATTTTTTGTGAAAATTTTAATTTTGAGCGATTAATTGCTTTTTGGTTGGAAAATTGAATTTTGAGTGAAAAATTCAATGTAAGTGTAATTTGAATATTTTTTAGTGAAAAACTAAATTTTATATGAAATTTAAAATTTTATATTAAACTAAAATATAAAGAAAAAAAATGAAATTCTTCAAATTAAATGCTTCCTCCTTCACATGTCAGCAACATGAAAACAATGCTGCATTTTATATCTTCTGCTCCATAAATAAAAGAACAAAAGCCAAAAAGTATGCAACGAATTTGCGGTTTCACCATAAAGTTATAACTGCTAAGTACCGCTTGAATGCCTGCCTGCTGGCCTGGTACATAATCGTCTCATAATAATGTGCATAACAGAAACAATACATTTTTCATCTAAAAAATACAAGTAGCAAAAAAAAAAAAAAGATTTTTCCTCAGAAATATTATTCAAAAATGTTTTGCTTCCTCTCTCGCACTACGCTATACTTGAAGACCATCGTACAACCTAAAAGATTCTACAAAATTAGGTCGTCGCATTCCAGTTGTTGCTGTGTTTCTTCATGTTTTGGATATTATTTTATTTTTGTTGTTTGATATTAGATCCTTTTTGTGCTGCGCCTAAAATTCCAAGAATCTTCTGCCGCATGTTGAGTGAGAAGCGCAAGAAATCCTTGAAAATTCAGTCAATTGTTGTTTAAGTTGATATTGCTGCTGCTACGTAGAATTTATGTAGTTTTGTTGACCCAGTAACATCGCATTGTCGACAAAAAGTAAAACATGTTTTGTGTAGCGCGTCGCTTATAAATGCAAATCTTATTGTGATTCATGTCCAACAATGTCTTAAAGTATGCTACAAAACGTTGACAACATTTGAATGGTCTAATTTACCGCCTAAGTGTCCTTGGGTTTTATTAGTTGTTCGAAATATATATTCTAATTAACTTATTAAAGTTTTTTATATTAAAATACAATATTTAGATTTTACTAAAAATTAAAGTAGAAGATTTTTAAGTTTTACCTTTTCTACTCAAAATACAAATTTTCACTCAAAAATAAAATTTTCACTAAAAATTAAATTTTTCACTTAAAATTCAATATTTCACTCAGAATTAAATATTTCATCAAAATTCTATTGTTCACTAAAAATTCGATTTTTACTCAAATTAAAATTTTCCACTCTAAATTGAAATGTTCACTCCAAATTCAATGTTTCACGCAAAATTCAACTTTTATCTCAAAATTCATATTTTCGCCCAACATTCCATTTTCACACAAATTTTAATTTTTTACGAAAATTTTAAAATTTCATGGTAAGAAAAATTATTAAAAATTAAATTTTCCACTTAAAACTCAAAATTATTTTATTCTCAAATTTTCACTCAAAAATATTTTTAATTTTTCACTCAAAATTCGATTTTATACTCAATATTCATTATCTGTTCAAAATTAAATTTTCGGAAATCAACTCAATTTTCCACTCAAAATTCCAATTTTCACTCAAAAGTATTTTTTTTGTAACTCAGAATTCAATTTTTCACTCAAAATTCAATTTTTAAATCAAAATTAAATTTTTCAGTCAAAAGTCAATTTTTCACACAGAATTAAATTTTTCACTCAAAATTGAATTTTTCACTCAAAATTGAATTTTTCACTCAAAATTAAATTTTTCACTCAAAATTCAATTTTTCGCTCAAAATTAAATTTTTCACCTGAAATTCAATATTTCACTCAAAATTCAATTTTTCACTCAGAATTAAATTTTTCACTCAAAATTCAAATTTTAACTCAAAATTAAATTTTTCACTCAAAATTACATTCTTCACTCAGAATTCAATTTTTCACTCAAAATTAAATTTTTCACTCAAAATTGATTTTTTCACTAAAACTTCAATTTTTCACTTGAAATTCAATATTTCACTCAAAATTCAATTTTTTCTCTCACAATTCAATTTTTCACTTAAAATTCAATTGTTCACTCAATTTCAATATTTTACTCAAACTTTATTTTTTCGCTCAAAATTCAAATTTTCACAAAAAATTCAGTTTTTCAATAAATATTCAAATTTTCACTAAAAATTAAATTTTTCACTAAAAATTCAATTTTTCAACTAAAATTTCATTTAATTCAATTCCTCCCTAAATTTTCAATTTTTCACTTAAATTTAATTTTCTTTTGAAATTCAATTTTTCACTAAAAAAAAAGTATTCACTAAAATTTGTGTTTTCTTTTAAAATTAAATTTTTTATTAAAAATTATTTTTTTTATTAAAAATTCAAATTTGTATTTAAAATTAAATTGATTATAATTTTATTTGCTTTATTTTTAATTTAATTAAGTATTGCTTTAAAATTGCACTATAGATTTATTGAAATTTAAACTCCCTTAATTTAACCCCAATTCGAAGCACTTTGACTTTATTTGCTGCCTAAACCTCAAACAATGCCTAAAATACTTCGAGATCGCACATGTTCTTGCATAATTTTGTGCGGTATTAAAATGCTCTAGAGTGCCAAAAAAATAATTAAAATCCAAAAACCTTCTCTATCTCGGCATATAGAGTGGATAAATTAATTAATATCCTTGCTGTATAGCATATGAGCACGTTTCAAAGTGATGTCCTTTTTGAGCAAAAATTTCCGAGACCTGCATTAAATTTACTATAAAATTCTAGACTACAGCACTAAAGAGAATTTAACCCTTTTTGTATTTTAAAATCATACAAGAACATACACACCGTAATACTTAACAGGATACTAAACAAGACGACGTCATAAGATGCTTAAGAAAAGAACCCAAAAGGACCTCATATGTTGTACATGTTGGGGGTTTTATATTGTTTCGGCTGCCATCCGTCGTGTGCCTGTGTAATTTGCGTGTAATTAGTGCTGAAAGCCGAAAAGTGTTTTGTCGAAAATTTCTTTGGCATATTTTCGGGCGCCACACAAATTATTTCATTAAAGCATATTTTCATGTACTGTCAACGGCTGCCCGAATAGCTTTTTAATGAAGATTAAAATGTGCTCAGAGCGACAGAGAGTCAGTCTGATTGTTGTCCTTCTTAGTCCTGTGGCTGCAGCTCATTACTTGGTCCATCTGCTGTTGCATAGGACGAATGGACAAATGCAAAGAGTTTCAAAAAATCATAGTGACAAAAACATCTATGGTTGGTTGCTGCTTGTGCAGCTGAAGGGTTTCCTAATAGGTTTTTTTTATTTTTTTTAGTCTCTTTTATTCATGCATATATTTCAATTAATCTCTAGGGCATATTTAATTTTAATTATGCGTGACATCAGGCTACGTGTTTTTTTAAGAGTACCTCAGCTCTAGTAGGTATTTTTACGAAATACGTGCAGTTTATTGTTTGGGATTTCTTGGTGTCAAAATTAGTAAAAGTGACAAAGTTCTTGAATAAATTAGAAAATCTAAGAAAATATATTAAACTAAAAAAAATATAATATTTACATGATTTATATTATTTATATCATTTCCTAAATTGTTTAATTGCACAAAATTTTGAAATTTAAGTATAACGGAAGTTTTGCATAATTCAAGAATCCAGTTTTGTGCTGCACATGAGTGTAAACGTGATGAAACAGTACAAAATCAAGTGTTGAAGTTTCTGGAAACTTCTAGAAATCATCTATGCAGTATTTAAGATAAATTGTTGAAATGTAACAGTTTTTATTAGTTAAAATTTTGTACAATTTTAAATATTTATATTAAATTTTATTTATAAAATACGTTAAGTTAAATAATACAAAATCCAGCAATTTTGTGCTGCACATGAGTGTAAACTAGATGGCGCTGTTCAAAATCCAGTGTAGAGATTTCTGGAAACTTCTAGAAATCAACTATGCAGTATTTAAAATGAATTCTTGAAATGTAGCAGTTTTACAAGTTTCATACGTAGACCTTCGTTTATATTAAAATTAAATACTTTTTAATTATTTTTACTTAAATTATATAAATAAAGTAATTGTACCGAATTCCGTCAACCTATGAACAGTGTGAATGCGATGGAAATAAAGTACAACTATCATGGAATGCAGAAGTTAAGTGTAGAAGTTTGTGTATACTTCTAGAATCCGGATATGCATTGGACATGAGTGTAAACCAGATGGCGATAGCTTACAGCAGTACAGAATCATATGTGGAAGTTTCTGGAAACTTCTAGAAATCAAATATGCAGTATTTAAGTTACATTATAGAAATATGGCAGTTGTTATAAGTGCACATTTTTATTTAAATTAAATTTTATTAATACAATTATTTACGTGAAATTAACTGGAAACCATGCGTAAAGTGGGAAATTGGCTAATGTGGGAACAATTTGTTTTTGCTTTTTGGAAAGGTGCGAAATGTAATTTAAGCAACTTTAACGGAGCACGAGTAAATTCACAAAAGTTTTATTTTAATATTTTATTTCTGGTAGATATTTACGTTTTTTTCCATTTTTTGGATCATTACATTCGTATTTTTTATATATTCGGAATGTATTTAAATTATTCATGTTCTAAATAAACATGAAATTATGCAGAGATAACAAAATATTTTCTGTTTGTAAAATTTTTAACATTTCCCACTTTAGCCTAGGATTTTTGAAGAAGTCCAAAAATGAACTATTTTCAAAAATCGCACAAACTTATTTCAAAAGACATATAAATTGTATTCTGTTATTGTATAAAATTAGAATAAGAACCACTCTATGGAATAGTTTCTTAAAAAGAATTTAAAAAATAGATATTAAAAAATATTTGAATGTACTTCTTTGAAGGCAGATCAAAATGTATCCCACTTTACCACGGATTTTCCATCATATTTTGTAATTGTAATTCGAATAAGTTGTAATAGAAATTCAAACATCGACAATATTAAAAAACAATTTTTTACGAAAAAAAAAAATAATATGTATTAAATTTATTTTTTTAATAATTACTTTTTTATTAATTTGTAATTGAACAAATTTACATTTAATTTTTGAAACTGGAAAATTCTTTAAGATTTTTTTTTTAAATCAAATTAAAAAAAAAAAAAGGAAAAAAATTTTCAAAAATTGTTAGAAAAAAAATTACAACAAAAATGTGTTCTTCGAAAACAAAAAAAAGGGTTGTTCGAAAATAAATGTTTCCTCAAAAAAAGTTCTATTAAATATTTGTTCGATAAAAAAAAATATTTAAAACAAAGGGATTTTTTTCTTTTTTAAAAAATATTTGTCCGATAAAAAAAATACTTACAAAGAAGGGAAAATTTCACTTTATATTAATTTTCTTCAAAAATATATTCTTCAATACAATGAAAGTTTCTTAGAATAGGAAATTCTTTTTGGAAATTTTGTTTCGTTTTTGCAGAAAATTTTATATAAATTTTATCACTCAAACAAAATTGTGAAACCACTTTTGATCTCAGCGTGTCAAAAATAATTCTGAAAACATTTAAATTTCAGAAAACTCATTTTCAGAATATGTCAAATTTTATTATGATATTAGAATAGACTTTGCACAAAAACTCACTTCAAGACATTCATTATCTTTTATGACATTTACTCTCGCTAAATGTGTGCTTGAAAAGAAATTGAATGTGTTGCTCCGAACAACAAAGCACAAGTACTGTCAAATCAAAACACAAACAAGACGTAGTTCTAGTGAAGAGGTCTATAATGATGTGCATTATAAATTCAAATACAGGTTATTAATTGAAATAATATTGTAATAAATACAAAATTCAAAAAGTATAAGAGAATCATAAATTATTTTATTCTAAGTTTTTTTATTTATCGAACAAAATTATTTCTTTTTTTTTAATTGTCGACCAATGTTGTTTTTATCGTATAACATTTATTTCTAACCATTTTTTTTGTTTTGCCGTCGAATACCGAGCTTCATATTTGTTGTTGTTTTCGATGTTCGTCTTCTCACTCGTTAATCGTTGCGCTCACTTACTGTATTCACTGTACTTGTTGAATTTTCAGCGACGGTAGTGTCATTTGATTTTGTTTTTCAAGAAGAATAACCAAAGGAAATTTGAAAAGTGTACTTTTAAAATCAAAATAACCTAATGATATTCAGAAAGTGTCAATTGTATTGTAGATTAGTAAATGATAAATCGTCGAAAGATATTCAGATTTATAAAATGTAAATCAGAACTCGTCAATTGATATTCAGAAACTATCAGGTATATATCAGAAAATTAAAATTATTACAGCAAATACAATTAAGATATATTAAAATATTTTATAAAAAATAAATGTGCTGTGGAATTTTATAAAAAAATTGAGAATTTCTTTTTATTATATTTTAAATGCCTTACATTTGAATATTTTTTTAAGAAAATTTTACTAAAAAGAAAGCAATAATATTAAACATAAATGTAAACAAATATTTACTTTTAAAATAAAAATTCCAAAAAATACCGAAATGTTCAATTAAAACTTTTCATAAACTTTCCAAAAATTTTGTTTGCATTTAAAGCAATGCAATTATTGCAAACAAATATTTGAAACCTATTAATTGAAAAAGTTTAAAATATCAAATACTATTTACATTGCCACCACATCTACGTGCAATAGAGGTATTTCTGATATTTCTTAATTAAACATAAAATATACGCCAGACCAATTCAACTGCCAAACGATTTAAATATTTGGCAATTTCCGAAAATTGTAAAATATTGCAGGACTTCCATGAAAGCGGACTAAATGCAGCGTGCCACCACGAGGAATTGTAATGCGTAGCAGTTTCGATATAAAAGTTTAATTGAAAGGTATGTGAAATGCAGCATTAAATATATCGATGGCAATGTCAATGTTGATTTAAGCTCGATTCACGTGAATGGACGGACGTTGATGCCACTGCAATGCGGTAAATAAAAGATTTCAATTAAGAAGAGTGCGTAAAGATGGATTTAAGAAAAGAAAATGAAAAGTTGCACAAATTGAAATTTTATTATTTTATTATTTTATTATTTTATTATTTTATTATTTTATTATTTTATTATTTTATTATTTTATTATTTTATTATTTTATTATTTTATTATTTTATTATTTTATTATTTTATTATTTTATTATTTTATTATTTTATTATTTTATTATTTTATTATTTTATTATTTTATTATTTTATTATTTTATTATTTTATTATTTTATTATTTTATTATTTTATTATTTTATTATTTTATTATTTTATTATTTTATTATTTTATTATTTTATTATTTTATTATTTTATTATTTTATTATTTTATTATTTTATTATTTTATTATTTTATTATTTTATTATTTTATTATTTTATTATTTTATTATTTTATTATTTTATTATTTTATTATTTTATTATTTTATTATTTTATTATTTTATTATTTTATTATTTTATTATTTTATTATTTTATTATTTTATTATTTTATTATTTTATTATTTTATTATTTTATTATTTTATTATTTTATTATTTTATTATTTTATTATTTTATTATTTTATTATTTTATTATTTTATTATTTTATTATTTTATTATTTTATTATTTTATTATTTTATTATTTTATTATTTTATTATTTTATTATTTTATTATTTTATTATTTTATTATTTTATTATTTTATTATTTTATTATTTTATTATTTTATTATTTTATTATTTTATTATTTTATTATTTTATTATTTTATTATTTTATTATTTTATTATTTTATTATTTTATTATTTTATTATTTTATTATTTTATTATTTTATTATTTTATTATTTTATTATTTTATTATTTTATTATTTTATTATTTTATTATTTTATTATTTTATTATTTTATTATTTTATTATTTTATTATTTTATTATTTTATTATTTTATTATTTTATTATTTTATTATTTTATTATTTTATTATTTTATTATTTTATTATTTTATTATTTTATTATTTTATTATTTTATTATTTTATTATTTTATTATTTTATTATTTTATTATTTTATTATTTTATTATTTTATTATTTTATTATTTTATTATTTTATTATTTTATTATTTTATTATTTTATTATTTTATTATTTTATTATTTTATTATTTTATTATTTTATTATTTTATTATTTTATTATTTTATTATTTTATTATTTTATTATTTTATTATTTTATTATTTTATTATTTTATTATTTTATTATTTTATTATTTTATTATTTTATTATTTTATTATTTTATTATTTTATTATTTTATTATTTTATTATTTTATTATTTTATTATTTTATTATTTTATTATTTTATTATTTTATTATTTTATTATTTTATTATTTTATTATTTTATTATTTTATTATTTTATTATTTTATTATTTTATTATTTTATTATTTTATTATTTTATTATTTTATTATTTTATTATTTTATTATTTTATTATTTTATTATTTTATTATTTTATTATTTTATTATTTTATTATTTTATTATTTTATTATTTTATTATTTTATTATTTTATTATTTTATTATTTTATTATTTTATTATTTTATTATTTTATTATTTTATTATTTTATTATTTTATTATTTTATTATTTTATTATTTTATTATTTTATTATTTTATTATTTTATTATTTTATTATTTTATTATTTTATTATTTTATTATTTTATTATTTTATTATTTTATTATTTTATTATTTTATTATTTTATTATTTTATTATTTTATTATTTTATTATTTTATTATTTTATTATTTTATTATTTTATTATTTTATTATTTTATTATTTTATTATTTTATTATTTTATTATTTTATTATTTTATTATTTTATTATTTTATTATTTTATTATTTTATTATTTTATTATTTTATTATTTTATTATTTTATTATTTTATTATTTTATTATTTTATTATTTTATTATTTTATTATTTTATTATTTTATTATTTTATTATTTTATTATTTTATTATTTTATTATTTTATTATTTTATTATTTTATTATTTTATTATTTTATTATTTTATTATTTTATTATTTTATTATTTTATTACTTTATTATTTTATTATTTTATTATTTTATTATTTTATTATTTTATTATTTTATTATTTTATTACTTTATTATTTTATTATTTTATTATTTTATTATTTTATTATTTTATTATTTTATTATTTTATTATTTTATTATTTTATTATTTTATTATATTATTATTTTATTATTTTATTATTTTATTATTTTATTATTTTATTATTTTATTATTTTATTATTTTATTATTTTATTATTTTATTATTTTATTATTTTATTATTTTATTATTTTATTATTTTATTATTTTATTATTTTATTATTTTATTATTTTATTATTTTATTATTTTATTATTTTATTATTTTATTATTTTATTATTTTATTATTTTATTATTTTATTATTTTATTATTTTATTATTTTATTATTTTATTATTTTATTATTTTATTATTTTATTATATTATTATTTTATTATATTATTTTTTTATTATATTATTATTTTATTATTTTATTATTTTATTATTTTATTATTTTATTATTTTATTATTTTATTATTTTATTATTTTATTATTTTATTATTTTATTATTTTATTATTTTATTATTTTATTATTTTATTATTTTATTATTTTATTATTTTATTATTTTATTATTTTATTATTTTATTATTTTATTATTTTATTATTTTATTATTTTATTATTTTATTATTTTATTATTTTATTATTTTATTATTTTATTATTTTATTATTTTATTATTTTATTATTTTATTATTTTATTATTTTATTATTTTATTATTTTATTATTTTATTATTTTATTATTTTATTATTTTATTATTTTATTATTTTATTATTTTATTATTTTATTATTTTATTATTTTATTATTTTATTATTTTATTATTTTATTATTTTATTATTTTATTATTTTATTATTTTATTATTTTATTATTTTATTATTTTATTATTTTATTATTTTATTATTTTATTATTTTATTATTTTATTATTTTATTATTTTATTATTTTATTATTTTATTATTTTATTATTTTATTATTTTATTATTTTATTATTTTATTATTTTATTATTTTATTATTTTATTATTTTATTATTTTATTATTTTATTATTTTATTATTTTATTATTTTATTATTTTATTATTTTATTATTTTATTATTTTATTATTTTATTATTTTATTATTTTATTATTTTATTATTTAATTATTTTATTATTTTATTATTTTATTATTTTATTATTTTATTATTTTATTATTTTATTATTTTATTATTTTATTATTTTATTATTTTATTATTTTATTATTTTATTATTTTATTATTTTATTATTTTATTATTTTATTATTTTATTATTTTATTATTTTATTATTTTATTATTTTATTATTTTATTATTTTATTATTTTATTATTTTATTATTTTATTATTTTATTATATTATTATTTTATTATTTTATTATATTATTATTTTATTATTTTATTATTTTATTATTTTATTATTTTATTATTTTATTATTTTATTATTTTATTATTTTATTATTTTATTATTTTATTATTTTATTATTTTATTATTTTATTATTTGGTGGGGCCGAGCTCAGGCTACCACCGGGGTCGCAGGTGGCGGATAGCGATCTAGCTGCTTTCTTATGCAGCCCCTGACCAAGAGCGGCAGGAGCGGAGGGCATGAACTGAAAAGCTCATTAACGCTCAAAGAAGTTCCTGTGACAGGGCGAGAAGACACCGCCCTACAAATAGGTGCTCAGAACGACGCAGTGAGCAGAAATCAGTAGCTGGCAGTGTGGCTACGAAGACTAACGCACCACTATACCCGAGGGTAAACCCATGATGACGATCTACTGGAACTCGACACGGACTTATGATTTGCACAATGTATATGAATAGTTTGATATGGGCCGACAGCTGTGGCATTCTGTTACCTCAATATACGGGAGTGAAATCTCGTAGAAATGGCTTTCAGGTCAATGTTACAGCTGCCTTCCGTCCCGTTAAACCCCTAGCAAGGGCTCGGAGAACGCTCGATGTCCGTAGACATTCAGTTGGTGATGCAGGTTTAGATGAGATTATACCCTGATTAACGCCCGACCTGGCTCAAGCACCCATAAGGACTTGTGTCAACCCTCGCGAGGACCTCACTGCTTGCATAGGGACCCTCGGGGTCAACATGTGGGCGACTGTATGACGGACGTAGAGAACGACTTCAAGTTGGGACCCAACAGAAATGATGAATGACACAACAAAAAACCAAACCCCTAAAAATACGGAGAAAAAGCAGATTGAAGCTGCGTTTATGAATAGCTCCAAAATCTTGCGATCACCGGTGAACACTCCACTATCATCTGTGACCATCCAAAAAAATTTCGTGGAAACAAACGTTGAAACACCACAAGAGACGCCAAAAGAATTAGAGAGAGGAGAGCATGAAGTTGCTCCCCGATATAGCTAACCCCGCCAAGAGTTCATACTCAAGATGAGATACTCGGAAGAAGAAACTCTCGGATAGTGCCAAAAGATTCTCCAGAAAATGAGACTGGCAATAAACAGACAGAGAAACATCAATATGGATGTCCAAAATGGAGTATCTGAGCTGGAAGAGCTTCTTGATATAATTGGAGACTACCGCAGAAACTGGAAAAACGCGGAAAAAGAAAAGGAGACAAGCAAAACCACTGCTGTGATCCCAAAAAACGCAAAGAAGAGAGGCGATATCACAACGCCGTCAATACCTCAGAAGAAACGGAGCGCATCAAGCCCAGCTGAGACAAACCCCGGAAAGAAACCGAGGGAAAGATCAACTGAGATAGGAAAAACGATGACAACAAAGCGTGAAGAAGACTCGAGAAACGAGAAGACACCCAGGAGATCAAAGAAGGACGCTGGAAGAAAGAAACTTCCCAGAATGCCAAAGGAACGCTCAGAGGCTGTCATCATTCGACCAATGGAGGGTCACAGCTACGCTGAAGTTCTTAGAAACATAAGAAACAATGTGAAACCGGACGAAGCAGATGTCGCGATCCGTTCCATCCGGAAGACAAAAACGGGTGCAATTCTGCTCGAGATGGGAAAAGGTGGAAAGAAAGACGAGTTCTGCGATGCTATCAAGGACATTTTAAAAGAAGCTGCCGTTGTAAAGGACTTAAAACCTAGGGCCACAATAGAGATAAGAGAACTCGATGCCCTCTCTACAAAAGAAGAAGTTGTCGCCGCTATTAATGCTGCAACAAATATAGGAGAGGATGACATCACAGTCCACCTGACTGACACGAACAATCGTCTCGCTACCAGTGACTGGCGCGAATGAACTACTGAAGACGGAGCGTATAAAAATTGCTTGGACAAATTGCAGAATCAAGTATCGAGAGGAAAGAAAACGGTGCTTCAGGTGCTTCGGGTCAGGCCATATGCAGTGGGAATGCGACGGACTAGACAGGAAGAGTATGGGACTATGCATCCGATGTGGCGAGAAGGGCCATCAGCTGAAAGAGTGCAAAAATCCACCAAAATGCTGTATCTGCTCGCAAGACGCACAAAATTCGGTAGACCCGGATCGAGAAGCTGCAAGGCAAATAAACAAAAGGCGCGGTGAAAATACTGCAGCAAAATATGCATAGAGGAAAGGTGGCAGATGCTCTCTTGCCTCAAATAGTAATAGAACAGGAAGTGGATATTGCAATCATTAGCGAGCAATACACAAGGAAAACATGCGGGCTCTGGTTCCATGACGACACGGAAACTGCCGCAATATGGATACCGAACACTAGCCGAATACAACCCAATTCTATTAATTTATTATTTTATTATTTTATTATTTTATTATTTTATTATTTTATTATTTTATTATTTTATTATTTTATTATTTTATTATTTTATTATTTTATTATTTTATTATTTTATTATTTTATTATTTTATTATTTTATTATTTTATTATTTTATTATTTTATTATTTTATTATTTTATTATTTTATTATTTTATTATTTTATTATTTTATTATTTTATTATTTTATTATTTTATTATTTTATTATTTTATTATTTTATTATTTTATTATTTTATTATTTTATTATTTTATTATTTTATTATTTTATTATTTTATTATTTTATTATTTTATTATTTTATTATTTTATTATTTTATTATTTTATTATTTTATTATTTTATTATTTTATTATTTTATTATTTTATTATTTTATTATTTTATTATTTTATTATTTTATTATTTTATTATTTTATTATTTTATTATTTTATTATTTTATTATTTTATTATTTTATTATTTTATTATTTTATTATTTTATTATTTTATTATTTTATTATGTTATTATTATATTTTCGTTATATTTATTTAATTTTACCAATTGCACAGTTTTGTTAAATGTTTATAATTATTTGTGCTCTTTTATGCTTTTATATTTTATTTTTATTAATTTTTTATTTTATTTATTATTTATTTCTTCGTTCATTGTCCTTCTGCATTACAATTTGTCCAGCACACAAGCCGCTTATAATCATTACTTGGCATTAGTGGATGCTCTTCGGTGAGTACTTCCCGAAGTACTTCCCCAGGCACTTCCCGAGCGCTTCCCTCGTGGTTGCACATAAAAGGATTAACGTCGAAAGCCGATTAAAGTGAAGTTGTATATGACTCGAATGACCGCACTCAAGCACGACAAATGAATGAAAAGATGAACGAACGAATGAACGCATCACGAGCCAAGTGTTTGTGTGGCCCACAAAAGTAGCTCAAGGTATGGCAGTCATTAAAGGCAGACTTTGTGTTAATATTAAGTAGCAAAATTATCTAGGATTATGGAACAAATACTTTTGGTTTGTCATTTGCACGCATCAAATAAAAAAAAATTATTAAGAATAGAAAAGAAAAATTAAATAAATCAAATATAATTCTACTTATCATCTACCCATTCGCTACTCTACTCAGTCTCTACTCCATCACTGAGTATGTGTTTCAGATTTTTTTTTTCACAAAATATTCAAATTTTCACTAAAAATTAAATTTTTCACTAAAAATTAAATTTTTCACTAAAAATTCAATTTTTCACTAAAAATTCAATTTTTCACTAAAAATTCAATTTTTCACTAAAAATTCAATTTTTCACTAAAAATTCAATTTTTCACTAAAAATTCAATTTTTCACTAAAAATTCAATTTTTCACTAAAAATTCAATTTTTCACTAAAAATTAAATTTTTCACTAAAAATTCAATTTTTCACTAAAAATTCAATTTTTCACTAAAAATTCAATTTGTTACTAAAAATTCAATTTGTTACTAAAAATTCAATTTTTCACTAAAAATTCAATTTTTCACTAAAAATTCAATTTTTCACTAAAAATTCAATTTTTCACTAAAAATTCAATTTTTCACTAAAAATTCAATTTTTCACTAAAAATTCAATTTTTCACTAAAAATTCAATTTTTCACTAAAAATTCAATTTTTCACTAAAAATTCAATTTTTCACTAAAAATTCAATTTTTCACTAAGAATTCAATTTTTCACTAAAAATTCAATTTTTCACTAAAAATTCAATTTTTCACTAAAAATTAAATTTTTCACTAAAAATTCAATTTTTCACTAAAAATTCAATTTTTCACTAAAAATTCAATTTTTCACTAAAAATTTTTCACTAAAAATTCAATTTTTCACTAAAAAAAATCAATTTTTCACTAAAAATTCAATTTTTCACTAAAAAATTCAATTTTTCACTAAAAAATTCAATTTTTCACTAAAAAATTCAATTTTTCACTAAAAAATTCAATTTTTCACTAAAAATTCAATTTTTCACTAAAAATTCAATTTATCACTAAAAATTCAATTTTTCAATAAAAATTCAATTTTTACTTACAATTCAATTTTTCACTACAAATTCAAATGTTCACTAAAAATTCAAATGTTCACTAAAAATTCAATTTTTCACTAAAAATTCAATTTTTCACTAAAAATTCAATTTTTAGTGAAAAATTCAATTTTTCACTAAAAATTCAATTTTTCACTAAAAATTCAATTTTTCACTAAAAATTCAATTTTTCACTAAAAATTCAATTTTTCACTAAAAATTCAATTTTTCACTAAAAATTCAATTTTTCACTAAAAATTCAATTTTTCACTAAAAATTCAATTTTTCACTAAAAATTCAATTTTTCACTAAAAATTCAATTTTTCACTAAAAATTCAATTTTTCACTAAAAATTCAATTTTTCACTAAAAATTCAATTTTTCACTAAAAATTCAATTTTTCACTAAAAATTCAATTTTTCACTAAAAATTCAATTTTTCACTAAAAATTCAATTTTTCACTAAAAATTCAATTTTTCACTAAAAATTCAATTTTTCACTAAAAATTCAATTTTTCACTTATAATTCAATTTTTCACTAAAAATTCAATTTTTCACTAAAAATTCAATTTTTCACTAAAAATTCAATTTATCACTAAAAATTCAATTTTTCACTATAAATTCAATTTTTCACTAAAAATTCAATTTTTCACTAAAAATTCAATTTTTCACTAAAAATTCAATTTTTCACTAAAAATTCAATTTTTCACTAAAAATTCAATTTTTCACTAAAAATTCAATTTTTAGTGAAAAATTCAATTTTTCACTAAAAATTCAATTTTTCACTAAAAATTCAATTTTTCACTAAAAATTCAATTTTTCACTAAAAATTCAATTTTTCACTAAAAATTCAATTTTTCACTAAAAATTCAATTTTTCACTAAACATTCAATTTTTCACTAAAAATTCAATTTTTCACTAAAAATTCAATTTTTCACTAAAAATTCAATTTTTCACTAAAAATTCAATTTTTCACTAAAAATTCAATTTTTCACTAAAAATTCAATTTTTCACTAAAAATTTTTCATTAAAAATTCAATTTTTCACTAAAAATTCAATTTTTCACTAAAAAATTCAATTTTTCACTAAAAAATTCAATTTTTCACTAAAAAATTCAATTTTTCACTAAAAAATTCAAATTTTCACTAAAAAAATTCAATTTTTCACTAGAAATTAAATTTTTCACTAAAAATTCAATTTTTCATTAAAAATTCAATTTTTCACTAAAAATTCAATTTTTCACTAAAAATTACAATTTTTTCTAAAAGTTGAATTTTTCACTAAAAAATTCGATTTATCTCTAAAATTTAAATTTTTCTCTAAAAAATCAAATTTCCCCCAAATATTCGACCTGCTTTAAATACATTAATTTGTCGCTTTTTCCCGGCTGTTGTAATGCTGTCTGTTATCAAACTAAATTTCAGTGCTTTGTTCACATTTGATGCCATAAATTTTAAGCACGAAAATTGCAATAAATTGTTTGGCCACCCGTATCTCCTAAGTATGTGTGTAATACATAGGATGTGCTGCATTTTGTGAACCTTAAAAAGCATAAATTACTTTTATTGCAATGCAATGCATGTTGTTGAGCAAATTTTACATATTCCCCAAAGGATTCTTTGCAACTTGATCGGCAACAAAAACACACACGAAACCCATAGAGCAACCTGCTGCAGAGAGCCACCTACAACAATTGTTTGCTGCTGCTGCTGCGGCGACAACAATAACAACAACAACAAATAAGCGCCTTTGCAGCAATTTCCTTCGCAATATCCTTTTGTATTTGCCAAAAAGGACACTTTTGGCATTACGCTGCAATTCTTCGTTTGTCGTCGGTGTCTAGCTTTGCGTGTTTTTTCAGGTTGTTTTTTTTTATTTGGCAAGTTTTGCCGAAAAACCAATGCATCGCATTGATATCCTTTGAATGTCCTTTGCAGCAGCAGGGGTAGCCATTTGTTTTATGTCAGTTGCAGTTGAGCGACTGCAGGTCGAATTGTTAAAGCTTTTGATGGTTTTTGCCAAACTTGCTAGTACTTGGAAGGATTCAAATTAGGGCCACGCAATCCAAACAAGTGAAAATTTTAAAAAACAAAGGGCAGCAAAGGTATATAAAATAATATATATTTTTAAAATTAAATTTATTTGAAGATAATTTTATTTATTTTTTCTTTTAAATTTTATAATATTTTGACTTTCTTTACTTTTCATTACATTTCAATAACTTGCATTAGTTTTCATTAATACTATACTATACATTTCTTTTTAATATTTTTCATTACTTTTCACTACTTTTCATTAATTTTCATTAGTTCTTATTACTTATCATTAATTTTCATTAATATTCATTACTTTTCATTAATTTTCATTAATTTTCATTAATTTTCATTACTTTCATTATTTTTCATTACTTTTCAAGAATTTTTATTACTTTTTATACTTTTTTTATATTCATTGCTTTTTATTTCTTTTCATTACTTTTTATTACTTTTTTACTTTTTCAATACTTTTCATTACTTTTCATTACTTTATATTACTTTATATTACTTTTCTTTACTTTTAATTACATTTAATTACTTCTAATTATTTTTAATTACTTTTAATTTAATTTAATAACTTGTAATTACAATTAGTTATTTTTAATTATTGTATGACTTTTAATTACTTTTAATTACTTTTAATTACTTTTAATTACTTTTAATTACTTTTAATTACTTTTAATTATTTTTAATTACTTTTAATTACTTTTAATTACTTTTAATTACTTTTAATTACTTTTATTACTTTTAATTACTTTTAATTACTTTTAATTACTTTCAATTACTTTTAATTACTTTTAATTACTTTTAATTACTTTTAATTACTTTTAATTATTTATAATTACTTTTAATTACTTATAATTACTTGTATTTACTTTTAATTACTTTTAATTACTTTTAATTACTTTTAATTACTTTTAATTACTTTTAATTACTTTTAATTACTTTTAATTACTTTTAATTACTTTTAATTACTTTTAATTACTTTTAATTACTTTTAATTACTTTTAATTACTTTTAATTACTTTTAATTACTTTTAATTACTTTAATTACTTTTAATTACTTTTAATTACTTTTAATTACTTTTAATTACTTTTAATTACTTTTAATTACTTTTAATTACTTTTAATTATTTTTAATTACTTTTAATTACTTTTAATTACTTTTAATTACTTTTAATTACTTTTAATTACTTTTAATTACTTTTAATTACTTTTAATTACTTTTAATTACTTTTAATTACATTTATTTACTTTTAATTACTTTTAATTTACTTAATATATTTTTAATTACTTTTAATATACTTTTAATTACTTTTAATTACGATTAATTACTGTTAATCATTTTATTTACTTTTAATTACGTGCATTACTTGTAAGTACTTGCAATACTTTTAAGTACTTGCATTACCCTCCATTACTAGTTATACTTTTTTTATTCTTTTTTTATATGAAAATTTTAAAAAAGCCTTTTATCAATATTTTTAAAAAGTCCATAGATATTGCTCCTTGCCAGCTATATTTTAAGCATTCATTTTAAAATCCCGCACTTAACCCAAAACATTCTCTAAAGACCATAAAATACCCGACAACAATGTATCGACGACGAGTGGCTGCCATTAATGAAAAGCAATAAAATGACAACAGCCACAACAACATTGTTGCGTTTTGTTATCAAAAACTTTTTGTAAAAAGCAACAACAAAATATCTATAAAAACCAGCGAAAATTGCAACTTTCTGTTGTTGCAGAAGCAACGGCAATAGCAGCAGCTTCTGTGCGAGTCATAAAAATGATTTTGTTATTACCTAAAAGTATGCCATAAACTCTTGCTAAACCACGAACCAAAAAAAATAAACACGACGAAGCAACAACTGAACTTTGTTGGCAGCAGCAGCGCAAAAAAAAAACAAAAACTTTTTAAATGTTTTGCCTAATGTGTCGCATTTGGCACAACATTGTTGCCAATTTTCGTGCAAAAATATTTGAAATTTTTGAAAATTTAATTTTAAACGAAATACCTAGAGTTTTTATTAATATCGTTCTAAAATAACAAAAAAGAAAACTTGCATAGTTTTCGGTGCAGCTATGCAGTGGACAATGTTGGCTAAATATGGTTGCATACTTTTGAGCGCAGTTTGCTTTGGTTGTGGTCGACATGTTTTGCAATGTTTATTTGTTAATTATGTAGTTAATGAATGCCACGCAATATGTTAAATATATCTCTAGTTAAATAGGTAGTCTAAAGATAGGCAATAATTGTTGTGAAATACATTTTAGAGCCAACTAAAATTTTATGGAAATATTTTAGTCACAAAAGACATGGAATTTTTATTGCTTAAATGAACTAAAGTAAATGTTGCCTAAATATTGCCTGAAAGTATGCAATTAAAGCATAAAATTTCAAGCATTTTCCTAATTTCATAAATTTGTTGCATACTTTTGGGTACAAGAATAATTGGACAGTTTTTATATTGACATATTTTATGCTTTTTTTTTAATATATTTGTTTTGTCCTAGAAGTATGCAATAAAAACATAAAATTTAATTTTAAAACATCTTTACAACTTAGTAACTGTGTTGCATAATTTTGGGTACCAGAATAAGAAGTGACAATATGCATATTAATTGCCCGGAAGTATGTAATAAAAATATTAAAATTAGATTTTAAGCATTAAACTACTACATGAATTTCGTGCCAGAAGAATAATGTACAATTTTTATTGCATTATATAGAATAGAATATTTCATATATTATTTAATAGATAAAGTCACAAAGAAGCACTTAAGTGTAATCCACAAAAGTATTTGTTAATTGTTCCATTAAAATGTGTCATAAGTAGAATATGCACAAATAATATATATTTGATTTAATATTCAACCTGAAGGTATGCAATAAAATAGAAATATTTGTAGAAATAAATGTTTACCAAAAAGAAATACAACTTGCTGCACATTTGACGACACAAAAATGAAAATAAATATGCAAAATACACTAAAATAAAATATATAAAACTGCAAAATATATATAAATCTTAAGTTAAATAAAACTAATGGTGCGCAATAAAAACTAACAGAATTTTCAAAATGCTTTTGCACAAAATTCTGTTGCACAACTCTAAATATTTTTGCATTTATATATTTTTTTAAAAGCAGTTAAAAGTAAAAAAAAAAACTAAAAATAAAATAAAATAATTTTCCTATTTCCAAGCATTCATAAATATTCATAGTTTCATGTTGTTGATGCGTTGAGCTGTATTTAACGCATCAAAAATTCTGTTGCAACTCGGTGAGTAGCACTTCCGGTACGTTTTTGTGTCGTATTTCCGTTTCCAACTCAAAACAGATTTGAATTTGAGAGATGTTTTTCATGAAGCAGAAATATCTTGACAAAAGGAAATTTTTAAATTATAGAAACAACTTTAAACATAAAAGTGTTATCGTGAAAAATATGTTTTGTTCGATAACAATTTGTATGGCTCACTACAATATTTACGTGAATCAGCAAATGTCAGTCCATATTAATGCTAAACAAACTAACAAAACCTACAAACACAATGAAACATTTCAATTTCCTGACAGTAAACAGAACAGCGCTGAAAAGTATGCAACACATATTACTATCTAGTGTTGCTTGTTCTACTTTAGTTTAGCGTAAAGTGGGAGAATGTATAAAAAAAAGCAGGGCTGTTTTTAATTTTTATATTTTTATAATTTAACGATTTAATGATTTTGGTATTTGACGATTTCATCTTAATATTTCACAATTGATAATTTGATGATTGATGACTTGATGATTTGACGATTTGATGATGATTTGATCATTTGATGATTTCATGATTTCATAATTTGATGATTCGGTGATTTGATAATTTGATGATTTTATGATTTGATAATTTGATAATTTTATGATTTGATTATTTGATTATTTGATTATTTGATTATTTGATTATTTGATTATTTGATTATTTGATTATTTGATTATTTGATTATTTGATTATTTGATTATTTGATTATTTGATTATTTGATTATTTGATTATTTGATTATTTGATTATTTGATTATTTGATTATTTGATTATTTGATTATTTGATTATTTGATTATTTGATTATTTGATTATTTGATTATTTGATTATTTGATTATTTGATTATTTGATTATTTGATTATTTGATTATTTGATTATTTGATTATTTGATTATTTGATTATTTGATTATTTGATTATTTGATTATTTGATTATTTGATTATTTGATTATTTGATTATTTGATTATTTGATTATTTGATTATTTGATTATTTGATTATTTGATTATTTGATTATTTGATTATTTGATTATTTGATTATTTGATTATTTGATTATTTGATTATTTGATTATTTGATTATTTGATTATTTGATTATTTGATTATTTGATTATTTGATTATTTGATTATTTGATTATTTGATTATTTGATTATTTGATTATTTGATTATTTGATTATTTGATTATTTGATTATTTGATTATTTGATTATTTGATTATTTGATTATTTGATTATTTGATTATTTGATTATTTGATTATTTGATTATTTGATTATTTGATTATTTGATTATTTGATTATTTGATTATTTGATTATTTGATTATTTGATTATTTGATTATTTGATTATTTGATTATTTGATTATTTGATTATTTGATTATTTGATTATTTGATTATTTGATTATTTGATTATTTGATTATTTGATTATTTGATTATTTGATTATTTGATTATTTGATTATTTGATTATTTGATTATTTGATTATTTGATTATTTGATTATTTGATTATTTGATTATTTGATGATTTAGTGACATGACGATTTAATGATTATAATATTTGATATTTTGTAAATTAAGATTATTTGATTTTGTGATGTGTGGATGATTTGACGATTTATTGATTTCATGATTTGATGTTTGATTAGGATGAGATTTAATAATTAATTGATATCATGATTTGATTTTTTAAAAAGTTGATGATTTGATATATAAAATATTTGTTGATTTTGTGACTTTATGATTTGGTGACTATATTATTGAGTTATTTAACGATTTGATTATTTTAAGATTTGAAGATTTAATGATTGAGGGATTTGATGACTTGATGTTTTCATGAATTAATAAATTCTCCATTTTTTAGTTTACTAATTTATAACTTTATATAAAACGGCACTGTTATCAGCGCTGCAACAAAACTTTACAAATAGGCATGAATGCAAATCCGGCCACAAGTTTTCAACTATTTTTATTTTTTGCATTCTTTTTTTGTGTTTTATTTTTTTTTTTTTATTCATTGCATGTTGATATGTATTTCCGTTGAAATGACAGTATGGCATGAATAAATGCACAGCAGAGACACAAATATAGATTTATACATGATTCATGCATAAATCTTTATGCTTATGTTTTATATGTTGGCGCGCTTTTGTCACTCTTTTGTTAAGCCTGGGTCTTTAGACAAATAAATAGGTTGTACTATAGGCAATGACAGACAGATATATCTAGTATATTTATATAGTACGTAGATATGAAATGTGCAACAAGATAGGCGTTTTTGTATGCGAATGAACAGCAATTTGTATTGTTCAAAATGTTTAAATGAACTAGTTTTGTATAGAAGTAACAGATGATTTATTTAGGTTAATGCAAATTTAAGGAAATCTTTAAATGGAGTTTAAATAAATATTAATAGACCTAAATAAATTCTTTTACAAAGCGCATAATATATCTATAATTTATTCATAAGAACCAACTATATATATTAAAAAGGAGTACATTAAAATAATAGAATTAAAAAGTGTCGGCAATTTGGTGCATGGTATTTTGCACTGCACTTAATTCCGACATATGTGTTGGCACTACATATTCACTATCAGATATTTGCATTAATTTGTATGTAACTCAGCTTTTAATTAATAAATATTAATAATATTAAACATTTTAATAAATTAAGTGTCGGAATTATGTACGTTAGTGACGGAATTTCGATTAAAGCTGTCGCTGTGTGTAAAAATTACGTAAAACTTATGATTTTTAAATAGTTAAATATTAAATTGTAGTCTGATAAATATAAACAAAAATATAAATGACCTTAATCATTTAGTTTCAAGAAAGAATTGAACAATTAATCTTAAGAAAACTGCATAGTGACGGAAATTAGTTGAATAAAAATTTCCAATGTATGTACTTTATTCCGACAATAGTGTTGGAATTATTTATTAATATTCTGTATTAATTTAAATATAATTCAGTTCATAATAATAAAAATAAATAATTAAAATAATAAAAATAAAACTGAACAATTCAAAATACCGAAAATAAAACAAATGTCGGAATTATGAACATGAGATGACGGAATTACGTTAAAAGCTTTTTCTGTATGTCGGATTTACGTAGAATTGATGATTTTGGTACTAGTCGATTATTTAAACATATTCCGATTAAAATAAAAAAAGACAATTGAACAATATCATTTAATTTCAATTAATAATTGAACAATGCCTCGATTTCCTTTAACAAAAATAATTCAAAAATTAAAATTTTCCGATTTTATAAGTTCAAACTGGAACTTTTCTTAGTGGAATTACTTACATACATTGAATTTAATATAAAAAAAGACTCTTTATATTACTTATTGAAATTCCTGATTTCTTATTGCAGTCTTCTCTTTATCTACTATAGAAAAATTTAATTAACAACAAATGACACATTATCTGTCTTGCCCTAATTAAGCCAACATAAACGTTCCCATTATTAAAAGCTAATATGTCCCAAAGTATAACAAAATCAAACAGCCGAAAATAGTTCTCGAAACATTTTCGTCCTCACTATGTTCATGAATTTCATTATGTAATTATTAATATTTTCAACAAAAGCCACGACGACGACCCGAAACAAAACTTTCATTAATGCATTTCTAATTAATGCCTATGCGTTCTAGATTCTGTTATTCTTAGCTGGCTGTCGCTGTGCCACATTATTTTAGCAAATTAGCTACATCATAATATGTACGACTTCCTATACATAGATCATGTCATCATAGTCGTCGGCATCATCATCATCATAATTATAACATATTTATACACTGTATGTAATATAGTAATTAACTTGACTCACATAAATAATCCAACATATGACTAACTGAATCTTCCACGACTACGCTGTGCTGCGGCATTAATTAAGGCAAGCTCTGCCTCTGCTCGGGAACTATATCAAAAACTATAATATTCAGTAACTCTATATCAAGAACTATACTATTCTGTATCTAATTTGAAATGCTCAGAGAGATATGCTGTGTTTAGCATTTGTCGTTACGCATTTTAGATTAATGCAAATGTTGTGGAATTCAACAGAGTGTGTTGTAGATGAAGATGAAACCAGGAATAAAGTTGAATTTCTATATATTCCTGTTTTTAATTCATTTTTAAGAATTGTGAATTTAAAAGCTTTGATATGTAAGATGACATGATGGTTTGTTGTATAGATTATTTCCGGATTTTATGAATTAATGATTTGCCGTTTTTATGGTGGGATGATTTGATGAACTTATGTTTTGATGAACTTATGTTTTGATGAACTTATGATTTGATGATTAGTTGTTTTTATGACTTGATTAATTGTTGATTTGATGATTAAATTATTTCATAAATTGACCAATTCATGATTTAATAATTTTATAATTTTAAGATGTGATGTTTTAATGCTTTGATGATTTGATTATGTGATGATTTGTTGACTTGATGATGATTTAAAGAATTGATGATTTGTTGTTTTAACGAACATTTGATTTCATAATTTGTGGGTTTTGGGGATATTATTTGTTTTGATGAATTGATCATTATTATTATTGAATGATTCAATGATTTTTTGGAGATATGTTGATAAGATGCATTGATAATTTTACGAATTGTTGACTTGATGATTCAATTTTTTGATAAATTAAAGAATTGACGATTTAATGGTTCGATGATTTGATGATTTGATGATTTGATGATTTGATGATTTGATGATTTGATGATTTGATGATTTGATGATTTGATGATTTGATGATTTAATGATTTGATGATTTCATGATTTGATGATTTTATGATTTGATGATTTAATGATTTGATTATTTCATGATTTGATGATTTTATGATTTGATGATTTCATGATTTGATGATTTGATGATTTCATGATTTGATGATTTGATGATTTGATGATTTGATGATTTGATGATTTGATGATTTGATGATTTGATGATTTGATGATTTGATGATTTGATGATTTGATACTTTGATGCTTTGATGATTTGATGATTTGATGATTTGATGATTTGATGATGATGATTTGATGATGATGATTTGATGATTTGATGATTTGATGATTTGATGATTTGATGATTTGATGATTTGATGATTTGATGATTTGATGATTTGATGATTTGATGATTTGATGATTTGATGATTTGATGATTTGATGATTTGATGATTTGATGATTTGATGATTTGATGATTTGATGATTTGATGATTTGATGATTTGATGATTTGATGATTTGATGATTTGATGATTTGATGATTTGATGATTTGATAATTTGATGATTTGATAATTTGATGCTTGGATGCTTTGATTGATTAATATTTTTTTTATATTCTGAATGTATTTATATTGTTTATGTTGTAAATAAACATGGAATAATACAATAAATAAAATTTTCCACTCAACACCACTTTAAGAGTTCCGAAAATAAGCTTTTTTGAATATTCGCCCAAAAATCTATTATAAGACTTATAAACTGTATTCTTTTAATGCAAAAATTTAGATAACGAACCTCTCTATGTAATATAGCCTTCAAAAGAATTTTAAAAATATTTAAATAATATATTTTTTTTAATGTAGTCAAAACTTTTCCTACTGTATTCCAGTCTCCAATACTGTTATTGCTATGTATATTTGTATGTAATTTTAATCATATATTTATATATTTTTATTTAAATTTTGTTTATACAATTATTTAAATTTGAAAAAAATTCTAGTACTATTTTTTATTAATTTTTTTATCATGAAAATTTAATGTATGTCACGATAACCAAATATAATTAAAAAAATAATAATTTCAAATTAGTTAGTAGAAAAATTCACATCAGTCCAAGACGATACAGCTAATATGACCAACATAATTTGAATTTAGCGTTGTTCAACTGAAACGAATCAAATTCACCGCAGTCAGATTCATGCAAATAATTTAAAATCAACAAAGTCTATTTTTTACAATTCCACGGAGCAATTTACCACAATCGCGTCAAATAGCGTCAGCAAATTAAAAACACACCACATCATACCAAATTTATCAAATTCGTCACAAAGCTATTGACGAATTCAATACAGTCTTTGTAATCAAATTCTCCTCATTAAATGCACTGCAGTCAAATTAACTACATTCCGAATTAAATCTACTAGTGCAATTTTATCACATCGAAATATAGACCAACTTCTGGACAATAGTTAGAAACAACAATAGGTTGAAACCACTGCATGATCGCACAAAAAGTCACTTAAAGTCACACTAAAGTGGTCGCGCGCACCACACGAGTTGGCCAATACAAATGTTTTGGCCAAAACAAGTGGCCGCATGAATTGGCTAATTAGAATTTATGGCAGGCACCAGTTGACAGCGAGCCAAGGTGTCAATTATGGGGTGGGAGGGAATTTATAGAAAAATTGACACGCACTAGCATGGCTTACGTGAGTTGGTAGCTTGAAAAAAATATATGAGAAATATATTTTATACATTTTTCTTCCTTAATAAAATAGAAAGTACTAAAATATACTTTAAAATATTATAAAAGAATAAAAAATAAAACGAAAAATTAAATAAAAATTTAAAAGGGAGAATTCATAATTTTTAAATATAATTTTTTAATTGTAATTAATATTTTTTGAAACGTACCTTTTCTCGCAGCATGTCGCGTATGCGCCCCGCCTGATTCTTGGAGCGATGCAGCTCGAGCTGCAACTCCAGGCAACGCTCCTGCCAGTTGATCTATAAAAGAAACACACAATTTTTAAAAATCATTGCGTAATTTTAGGCGCTCAGAAAATTACCTCTGGCACCGCCTGCGTGTAGTTGTTCAGCTGATGCACGTCCAGATGCTCGGTGAGTGACGAAAAATGCGGCCAGGGCGCATCTGCGTCCAAAGCGGCTAACGCGGCGTTTTGTGTACTAGCAGAGGCGGCCACTGATGACGACTGTGATGCTACCGCTACTGACGCCGTTGCCTGTGCGGCGGCATTTGCGGCCGCTGCTGCTTGCGACAGCTGCGCGACACTCGGCTTCGCGGGTATTGGCGGCGCGCGTTGCGATCGACGTGGCAACAAACGCGGACTATTAGGCGTTGACTGCGACGTTAATTCAGTCACGGCGGCAACATGTGAACAACGCACCGAACTGCCGGCTACGGCTGGAGCCGTAGATGTTTGTGCGTTGTCGGGACGCGACAGCGGCATGTTGCCGCTAAACGATGTAGCGCGTTTTGTAAGTAACGGCGACGTATTTAACGATTGCGATGCATAGAGCAGTGGCGGCAGCGAAGACTGTTGCTGTTGTGGATGATGCTGCTGTTGATAGAGATATTGCTGCTGCAGCTGTTGCTGCTGCTGGTAGTAGTGCAACGGCAGCAGGTGATGATGATGCGTTTGCGATGTTGCCGCAGGAAATGTTTGCGTGCCGCTGGGTACAAAGTAGCCGCTGGAAATACTGGACGCAGCATCTGCATGACGCGCATAATAGTTGTGAAAGTGTTGTTGCTGCTGTTGCGGCTGTTGTTGTTGCAGCAAAGGCGGTGAGGCATGCGATGTAGTGCTGCCGCCGCTGTTAGGTGTCGCGCGTCCTGAACAAACAGGCGATGGTGATGAGGATGTTGAGCGGCGGCGCTGGTTGCGTTGTTGTTGTTGCTGCTGCAGTTGTTGTTGCTGTTGCAAATTTGTTAGCGAATCAAAGATTTGCGAGAGGCGACCGGAAGGCACCTCGTCGGACATTGAAATGCAAGCGACAGGCGTTAAGCGACAGTTAGAGCGATAGCGAAAAACTAAATATTTAGATAAAGAGTGCTTTCAGATTGCTTAAAATGCTTTTACTACAAGCTTTTATTGCATTTAAGCGTTATTTACAAAAGTCGCCTCAGTGTCGCGGGCGTTTTTAACACGTTTTACTTCAATTAGCGTTTGTACTGCAGCGATTTATGTTGCGTCGTCGACATTTTACAGCAGACTGCAATGAAATTAAAAGAAATTTTGTTAAGAAAAATTAAATTATTTTCTTGGGTTTTTTTTGTACACTGCATATGTAGTAAATTTCACATGTAGTAAATTTTGTACTCCCAGGAAGAGGGTGTCGCTTATTAATATGCATTGCGCGTTTTTTCCAATAAATATCGGTTACAATATGAAACTAATGAACTCGACAGCAGTTGCTGTTGCTGCTACTACTGCTTCTGCTTGTTCTTAATATATATGTTGCTGCAACGAGACTGCGCTATGTTGCAGTTAATTTGCATATTATGCATGCAAGCAACATGCGCAAAATTACAAGAAATTTACAGAGTAGTAACAATGATGGTGGTAATGGGAGTCAGTGGGAAATATGAAGAACGAGTTCGTATTGTAGGAGTTGCCAATTTTAATAAACGACATTTCCTGCGGCACGTTGTGAGGCGTGTTAGACAAATTGGCATATATGTTATGACATAATATAATTGCAAATGATTCGAAACAGCTGAAAGCAGTTGAAAGTGGTTGAAATTCGTGGAAAGCAATTTAAAACGGCTAAATACTGGTTGAAAGTGGTGCAATACAGTTGGAAGTGGTTGAAATCAGTTGAAAGTGGTTGAAATTAATGGAAAGCAATTTAATGCGGCTAAATACTGGTAGTCGAAAGTGGTTGAAACCAGTTGAAAGTGATTTAAAGTGGTTGAAAGTCGTGGAAAGCGATTAAAAGTGATTTAAAGCTGCTAAATACTGATTTTCGAAAGTATTTGAAAGCACTTGGAAGTGATTGAAAATGATTCAAAGTCGTGGAAAGCGATTTAAAGCGGCTAAATAGTGGTAGTTTAAAATGGTTGAAAGCAGATGAAAGGTGTTCAAAGTCGTGATAAGCGGATTAAGCAGTTGGAATCGGCTAAATTTTGGTAGTTATAAGTGGTTAAAAACAATTGAAAGTGATTTAAAGTCGGTGAAAATCGGTTTTAATGACATGTTTCAATTACAATCAACTATATTTAAAAATGTTCATCTACTTTCTTCTAGTTAAAATGAATTCAACTAGTTTCAACAAGTTTCTACCGTTTTCAACTATTTTTAACCACTTTCAACTACTGTGTACTAGTGCAAAACATTATTAACTAATTTCAACCACTTTGAAGAAGTTTCACCTAATTTCAACTAATTTCAATTACTTTTAACTATTCTGAAGCATTTTCAAATAGTTTCAACCACTTTCAACTAGTTCTAAACACTGTGAACTATTTTTAACCATTTTCAATAACTTTCTCTTAGTTCAAACCATTTTTAACTAGTATTCAACTAGATTCAATGATTTTCAACTAGTTCAATAATATACAGCTTTTTTTAAACATTTTCATTCACTTATTATTAGTTTCCGTCATTGCACAACTAGTTTCAATCACTGTCAACTGTTCTTAACCATTTTTAATTACTTTCTATTAGTTCACACCATTTTCAACTGATTTTCATTCAATGAATTTTAAGCAGTTCCAATAATATTCAGCTATTTTTTAACATTTGCATCTACTTGCAACCATTTTCCACCTTTGCACAACTAGTTACAACTATTGACAACTATTTTCAATCACTTTCATTTATTTTATGCATTTTTAAGCATTCTCATTTATTTGTAAACTAGATTATCAACTACTTTCTACTAGTTTATTACTTTTTCAACTAGTTTCCACCACTTCAAAACTAGTTTTCATCTTTTTGAACGAGTTTAAATCACTGTCAACTATTTTTAACCATTTTCAATAATTTTCGACTAGTTCAAACTATCTTTAACTAGTTTTTTGAATATATTCAACGATATTCAACAAGTTGCAATAATATAAAATATGTTCATCTACATTCTACTAGTTTCAATTATTTTCAATCACTTTCATCTACTTTTAAGCATTTTTTAGCATTTTCAATAGTTTTAACCACTTTCAACTAGTTTCAACCCATTTGAACTTGATTTTCAACCACGTTCTTCTAGTTTAATACTTTCTTCAATAGTTTCCACCACTTTAATACTAGTTTCCACCTTTTTGGACCAGTTTCAATCACTGTCAACTATTTGTAACTATTTGCTTAGACCTTCTATTAGATCAAAACATTTGTAACTAATTTGTTTGAGGTCTTTATCCACTTTCTTTTAGTTTCTACTTCAAATTAGTTTCAATTATGTTCAACTAGTTTCAATCACTCTCAACTATATCTAGTTTTATTCATTTTCAATAAGTTTTGACCATTTTCAACTAGTTCTAATCATTTTCAATAACTTTTTAATAGTTGAAACTATTTAAAAAAATAGTTTCAACCATTTTCAACTTATTTCAAATATTTGCAACTACTTTCAATAATTTTCAACTATTTTTAACCATTTCCAACTACTTCCTACTTCTTTTTCAAACCATTTTCAACAACTTTCAGCCAATTTTAAATAGTTCATACCATAATCAACTAGTTTTAACCACTTTCAGCTATTTCCAATCATTTTCAACTACTTTCAATCACTTTCAACTTTTTTTTTATACATTTAATATGGTTATTAGACCTTAAATATTATGAAATACTAGTATAAAAAGGATTTTTTTATTCAATATTTTCAAATTAATGTTTCCTATGATTCAAACAACTCAAAAATAATTAAAATCTAATTCCATTTATTAGTTAAAAACAACTACAGTTTTAATTTATACCGAAATTATATTTGTAAACATTTGAATTCCATTGAAAATTTATCAATAAAATTGAAATTCTTTGAACGCATAGAGTATGTAGTTAATAAAGAGTTCATAGAATTTTCACGCTATAAAAAACTGCGCTATAAATTGTGTGACATGTACCACAAAAAGAACTTTACAAAAGAACTCAATGCAAGTCAATGCAACTTCATTCAATTCAATAAACGCGCCAAAAGTCACAAATTGCGCATGTGTTGCTTTTCAATGTACAATAAGTGTTTGTTGTAATAGTTGGATATGTTGTTGTTGTAATAGTTGTTTTTTGTAATAGTAGTAGTTGGTTTTACTGTTTCTAATACAGCTCTTGATACCCTCTTTGGGAACCTAATGCAGTGTCAATCGTTATGCGTGTCGCAAACGCACTGCATTTTTCCATATTACTTGGGAAGCTACTCCAGGCAGCAACATGCTTCTTCTTAATTCCTCTTCGACTACATTTTCTTCTTCTTCTAATAGTACTACTCTTCTTCTGCTTCATCAAGTTGTACTTCTTCTTTTGATTCCCGACTTGTTGTACATGGTGTGTCTCAAAAATATGCACTGCTGTGTGAGGAATTTTAATTAGGAGTTTATCGATATGACACCGCTGAGCATGTAGTCATGGGCACTCACTCCACAAAAAAAAAAACGAAGTGAAATACACATTCATGAAAGCACACAGCCAGACAAACAGACCTCGTGTCAAACGTGTAGCCAAATAACAAAAGTGGAGTTTTTTGAAACCCAGTGGAAAATATGATTTGTAGGGGTCATTAAAAGCTGTGAAAACAAATATGTTAAAAAATGACATCAGAAGTAAAATGGAAGTAAATTTTTACAAACATTTTACATTTTATGGCTTTCAACCACTTTCAACCTCTTTCAATCGCTTTCAACCAATTTCAACCACATAAAAATATAACTGAAAAACACATTTTAAATGCATTTAATGACTTTAAACTGCTTTCGAGGACTTTCAACCACTTTCAATCACTTTCAACTACTTTCAATTACTTTCAACTAAAACTCAAATAACATTTTTATACTTAAAAAAGTCTTTATGGATCTAATGATTTCTAACTACTACTTTCAATTGCTTTTAATTGTAAATGGAAAACATTTTTAAACTATTTAATGACATTCAATCGCTTTCTACCATCTTCAAGCGATATCAACTACTTTCCACTGCAACTGAAAATGCAAATTTATACTTTAAAATTGTCCTAAAATATCTTATGACTTCCAAGCGCTTTGAACTACTTGAAACTGTAGCTCGAAGTACATTTGTATGCATCTAATGATCACTTAAAAACCTTCAACCTCTTTCAACTTAATTTTTAATGGATTTAAATTGTTATATATCGTCGACGATACTGCAAAAACGCCTAAAACTATTCTAGCAGATTCAACAATAATCTATCATTTTCAAAAACTAATTTTCATAATTTCAATTTAAAGATGTATCTGCTGTTTTGTATGTAGAGATTTATTAAACATATTCAATCACTTTCAACTATATTCAATTACTGTCAACTATACTTTATTTACTTAATTCTATCGATACAAAATGAATTAAAATCGTAAAAAAAAACATTTTTCAGCACATTCAAATATATTCCATCATTTTCAACTACATTCAATCAAGTTCAAGTATCACTATATTTTATTTTAATACAATTTATAATTTTAAATTAAGATTTAGTCGGTGGTTGTATTATATAGAATTTCAATAAACATAATATATTTCTTTCAATTACATTCAATCAATGTCAACTATATAATCACTTTACTTCAATCACTTTCAATCAATATAAATTAAGCTCATAATTAATTAAAAATAAATTTCAGCACTTTCAACTATATTTAATCACTTTCAACCACTTTCAATTACTTTCAACCATGTTCAAAAATTATTCTAATTCTTTTTAAAGTTTCAATTAATTTTTTATCGGTTGTTGCATTAAAAATATTATTAATAAACACATTAAACTTCTTTCGACTACATTCAATCACTTTCAACTATATATTCAATCAATTTCAAGCAATATATTTTGAGTACTAAATTTTCAAAAAATAAAAATAAGCACTTTAAACAGTTTTAACCAATTTCAACCACTTTCAATCATTTTCAACCACATTCAACTTTCAATCACTGTCAACTATATAATCACTTTTAATCAATATAAATTAAGCTCATAATTAATTAAAAATAAATTTCAACACTTTCAACTATATTTAATCACTTTCAACCACTTTCAATTACTTTCAACAATGCTCAACAGATATGTTAATTCTTTTTAATGTTTCAATTAATTTTTTTATCGGTTGTTGCATTAAAAATATTATTAATAAACACATTAAACTTATTTCGTCTACATTCAATCACTTTCAACTATATATTCAATCAATTTCAACCAATAAATTTTGAGTACTAATTTTTCAAAAAATTAAAATAAGCACTTTAAACTATTTTAACCAATTTCAACCACTTTCAATCATTTTCAACCACATTCAACTTTATTTAATAAATATTTTAATTCAGTTTATAATTTCAATTAAATGTTTTATCGGGTTTTGCATTATATAGACTTTTACTACACATTAAATTTCCTTCAACATTCAATCACTTTCAACCAATATATTTTGAGTGCTAAATTTTCCAAAAACGAAAATAAGAAATTTCAACTTTTTTTAACAACTTTCAATCATTTTCAACCACATTCAACTTTATTTAAAAATTATTTTAATTCAGTTTAGAATTTCAATTAAATATTTTAACGATTTTTGCATTACATAGCCTTCATTAAATACATTAAATTCTTTTCAACTACATTCAATCACTTTCAACACTGCATTCTAGCGCTTTCAACCAATATATTTTGAGTTTTAATTTGTTGAAAAATAAAAATAGGAACTTTAAACTCTGTTCAACCACTTTCAATCAATTTCAATCATCTTCAACCAAGTTCAACTTTGTTTAAAAATTGTTAAAATTTAAAATGAATCACTTGCTGCGTTACATATTTATTTTGCATTCATGCAGCTTTAATTGAATTTAATTAAAACCCCACAGCGCGCACTTGCAAGTCGCGTGAGTTCACTGCCGTTGGTGTTGTGGCTTAATTGCCATTGTTGGCAGACAGACAAGGCAGCGACTGCATGTTGCACAAAAATTGAATGTAAAAATTTTAAAAAATCTATTAATAGATGCTTGCACATTAATAAAGCAAAAAAACAACGCAAATATATTTTAATTAAAACCAGTTATTGAAAGCCAAACCTTAGTCTGTGCATATTTAATTGAACACAATTGAACAAAGTCTGAGTTAAAGAATTTATGCATTTTTAATTTAAGCCTATAATAATAAATTCTATTTGCTCTGCAAATATTTTAAAATTATATTATATAAATTGTTAAAATAACCAGAAATTTGCATATTGAATAGGACAATTTTGCAATAATGCGTCAACAATATCTATTCAATTATCCTCTTATGCATTAGATAACAAGAATAACATGAAGCAAAAATTCTTTACAATAATATTTGCACTCTAATAAATTTGATAATTTTGCATATTTTAACATTTGCTCTAAAATATGCTAATATCAACATCCTTGCAGTGCTATACTGAGTTTTTTGAATATTGCACATTGGAAAATTTTACGACAATGTGCAAAGTTTCACATATCCTGGCAAACGTATCCTTGCATAGAGCAGTATACTTCAGTGCGCTTCATTTTCTTTGTTTCGATGATCCATCATCATCAACATCGTACTCATCAGTTGAAGCAGAAAGAAGCATTTGTAGTCAAACAAATTGCATGAAATTACAAAAGGCAGATGTTGCTGCACAAACAATGACAAATACACAAATAGACAGACAGAGACATATAGATATTTGATGAATAGATAGATGCATAATTACATATGTACGTTGATACATGCACAGAAATAAATATAACTGATTTTCATCATTAAAACTTAACCCATTTATTGTAAACTTTATAATAATTATGAATTATTCATAATAATTATGAATTATTCATAATAATTATGATTTATTCATAATAATTATGTATAATACATAGTAGTTTTGAATCTTTTCATCGGAATATTTACTAATGTAATGAATTCGTTCATCGATTTAGTGATTTGTTCAACAATAATTAATATATTTATGAATTAGTTCATCAATTGTTCATCAATATTTATGAAATTTAATGAACTTATTCATATATACTATGACATTTTCATTTATATTAATAAAATTTATGAATTTATTCATTTATATTCTATTATAATGAAATCTATTATTATGAAATGAATCATTTATATACTATATTTTGAAATATGTATAAGTATTCATGGTATTCATAGTATTCATAGTATTCATAGTATTCAAATTATTCATAGTATCCAAAGTATTTATAGTATTAATAGTATTAATAGTATTAATAGTATTCATAGTATTCATAGCATTCATAGTATTCATAGTATTCATAGTATTCATAGTACCCATAGTATTCATAGTATTCATAGTATTCATAGTATTCATAGTATTCATAGTATTCATAGTATTCATAGTATTCATAGTATTCATAGTATTCATAGTATTCATAGTATTCATAGTATTCATAGTATTCATAGTATTCATAGTATTCATAGTAGTCATAGTATTCATAGTATTCATAGTATTCATAGTATTCATAGTATTCATAGTATTCATAGTATTCATAGTAGTCATAGTATTCATAGTTTTCATAGTATTCATAGTATTCATAGTATTCATAGTATTCATAGTATTCATAGTATTCATAGTATTCATAGTATTCATAGTATTCATAGTATTCATAGTATTCATAGTATACATAGTATTCATAGTAGTCATAGTATTCATAGTATTCATAGTATTCATAGTATTCATAGTATTCATAGTATTCATAGTATTCATAGTATTCATAGTATTCAGAGTATTCATAGTATTCATAGGATTTTAGTATTCATGATTGAATTTGCGTATAAAAATTCTGAAATATACATCAATATTCGTAGTATTCAAAAACATATTCATCAGCATTGTAGAATATTCATCAAACTGAATTTTTTCGAGTTTATTAAAATATTTTTTATTGAAATTAAAAACTTTTTTGCTATGTAATTATTTCGCTCCATTGTCTGACATACAGCTATGACATAAAACAAATAATCAAACGTTGCCATCAGGTGCAAAATTTTACTTAGTTTATATATTTAAATCTATCTTTCTACATATGTTTGTTGCTCTTCAACGAGACAGAAACATATGTAGCAACGTTGCATTTTCAAGTAGTTGACAAATAATTGAAAGACAAAAAGCAAAATTCAGTTGGAATGGAGTGACTCTAGAGACGATGCACGGATGTATTTTAGTTAATTAAAGTGAAGTTAATGAAACGTATGAAAATTTAAAGACGCACTGATTGGACTCTAATATGGGGAATACATATTATTTATTTTTTAAAATACTCTATTTATGTTTATTTATTGATTTATTAATTAATATTTTAATTTAAATATTTTACATTTTGATTAATTTAAATAAATGCTAAAATTATATTTATATTCTCAAAAAATATTAAAATTTTCCCAATGTCTTAAATTTTGCTTCAAATTTATTAAAAAATTCTCAATATATATATTTTTTAATTGCCCAAAATTGCACTGAGCTGCAGCAAGTGACTTCAGCTCCTTTTGTGAGAGACATAAAAATTTAATCATTGCTTGAACAAGTCTATTTTTAATCAATTTTTATAAAAAAAAAGACGAATTAAAAATAAAATGCAAGTATGTTGCTACATCAGCAACATTGTTGCCAGCGCTTCGCATGTTGTTCAAAAGTTATGGAGCATAAAATTGTGCGCGTGAAAGTATTTTTTTTAATTACATGTCAATGAGTGTTTTATTAATTTTTTATTACCAGAAGAGCAAGTGCGTGTAAATGTAGTTAATTAAAATGTGCTTTTACGTATTGAATTAATTGAAAAGGGAACAGAACAAATCTACTTTTTAAAAATATAAAAAGTACACATTTAATATTAAAAAATATATAAAAATAGAATAACATATTGGTAAAGCTATTACAAAAAAGTAGTAAAAAATGTTGGACAAAAAGTAGTATAAAAGTACTGAAAAATAGTAGTAAAAAGTAGAAATAAATGCATAGAAATAAATGCATTAAAATAGTATTTAAAATAGTATTAAAAAAGAATTAAAAATTGTATAAGAAATAGTATTAAAAAATAGTTTTAAAATAGTATTAAAAAAAGTATTAAAAATAGTACTAAAAAAAATATTAATAATAGTATTAAAAAAAGTACTAAAAATAGTTTTAAAAATCGTATTCAAAATAAATTCAAAACAATATTTAAAATAGTAATAAACAAATATTTAAAAAATTAGAAAAAAGTATTCAAGATAATTTTAAGATACATATTAAGATAATATTAAAAGTTTTCAAATTAGTATTAAAATAATAGTTTTGATAATAAATATAGTTAAATAAAAAAGTAATAAAAATGGTATACAAAATTTGCATTTCTAATTATTTACTACATAAAAAAGAGAAATAGTATTTAAAATACTATTAAAAATAGCATTTAAAAAAATATTTAAAATAGTATTAACCAAAAACAAAGTATTCAAAAGTGTAATAAAAATAGTATTAAAAACAGTATTTAAAAAAGTATTCAAAATGGCATTCAAAATAGTATTAAAAATAGTATTAAAATATTATTTAAAATAGTATTAAAATAGTATTAAAACAAATATTAAAATAGAATTAAAAATAGTATTAAAAATAGTATTAAAAATAGTATTAAAAATAGTATTAAAAATAGTATTAAAAATAGTATTAAAAATAGTATTAAAAATAGTATTAAAAATAGTATTAAAAATAGTATTAAAAATAGTATTAAAAATAGTATTAAAAATAGTATTAAAAATGGTATTAAAAATAGTATTAAAAATAGTATTAAAAATAGTATTAAAAATAGTATTAAAAATAGTATTAAAAATAGTATTAAAAATAGTACGCAGAATAGTATTAAAAATATTATTTAAAATAGTATTAATAATATTGAAAAACAAAGAATTGAAAACAGTATTCATAACAGTGAAAGAGTATTAAAAACAGTATTCAAAACACATCCAAAATAATATTAAAATAAAACAGTATTCAAAATATTATAAAAAAATTATTATACAAATAACAAACAAATTTTATGAAAAAAATAGTATTCAAAATAGTACTACAATAGTATTAAAAATTTATACGAAAAATATTATATAGTACTAAATAGAATTAGCAGAAATAGGAAAAAATTGTAGTAAAATATAGTAGCAAAAAATAGCAAAATTTTCTTTCATCACATTTACTATTTAATTACACCGTCTTAACTGTTCACTAATTACGTTATTAACTCAAATTGATCAACAGCCTTTGGTCAACCGACTTTTGGTCAATAGTCCCATGTACAAACAGTTACCGCAGGTAAATCTAGCAAACGACCTTTGGTTAGTGCATATTTGGCCAATACCCTTTAGCCTAAATAACTACGGCTTCGACGACATCACTTGCTTTGCAAATATTAACGGTGCTTGGTGTTTCGAACAGGCCGAAGGCAACTGCAGAACTCAGCACCATATGTACCGGTCCTGTTGCATTTCGCGTAGTGGAATTTTTCACCTGCAGCACTTTGCACAACATTCAACATTGAATGAACCCCCCATTTTATTGCCACATTCGAACAAATATTCAAGCAGTTCAAATAGTTCAACCCAGTTTTGAGTTGCACAATTCATTGCTTGAAATTCCCCCTAAACTCTATACAATCGAATTTTTAATCAAATATTCAGTGCTACACTTGAGGCAACATTCAACCAATGTTTAGCTCTATTTTGAACACATTATATCCGTCATTTCCAAAGTCACCCTTTTTTGTATGCATTCTACAACCTAAGGTGGTTGCTTGGGTTTGGTTTCATTCAATCCATTCACAAATCCCAATGCAAAACGGTTCAATTTCTGCATTCAAGTGTTGCGTGCGTTGCAATCGTTAATCTTAAAAATGCTGCTTCAGATCTAAATGCGACGCTTATTGCTGCAGCAACTACTTGCGCTGGTTTTCAACTAATTTAATATTCAGTTCAATTTTTTTGTAAGTCTTTTATTTTATTTTAAACTCTGTTCATAGTTTTATTATACAAACAACTATGTTCCACTAGGATGGTACGTACTATAAAAATATTTTCTTTATATATTATAATAAATTTTTAACATTGAAAAGTTTCAATCAATTTCAATCCATTGCATTTGCAAACACATTCAACAATTTTCAAGTCGTTTTCATCATTTCCAAGCATTTTGTAAATTGAAAAAATTTAGATTTAATTTAAATGATTTTAAAACACATTGAATTAAGTATACATATGTCCAACCATGTTCAAATGTGTTCAATTGATAATTGTATTTTCGGAAAAACAACAATCAGTTTCAACTATTTTAAAATCTTTAAAAACCATCGTGTGAATTGAAAAATATTAATTCATATTTAATTAGAATAATTCGATAATAATTAAATAAGTAAATAATAATTAAAATAATACTTTTTTGTTGTTTCCTCTTTTTCCATGGCAATACCAATTTTCAAACTTTTCAACCACTTACAAAAAATTTCAACACTTTCAAACATTTTCAACTTTATTCAACCGCTTTTATTTATTACATAATTTATTGAAAAAGTGTCAAATTTGTTATCAAATTTCTTATAAAATATTTCAATTTCTTTCAATTTCTTTCAATTTCTTTCAATTTATTTTAATTTCTTTCAATTTCTTTCAATTTCTTTCAATTTCTTTCAATTTCTTTCAATTTCTTTCAATTTCTTTCAATTTATTTCAATTTATTTCAATTTCTTTCAATTTCTTCTAATTTCTTTCAATTTCTTTCATTTTCTTTCAATTTCTTTAATTTCTTTCAATTATCTTTCAAATCTCTGTCAAATTTGTTATCAAATTTCTTATAAAATATTTCAATTTCTTTCAATTTCTTTCAATTTCTTTCAATTCATTTCAATTTCTTTCAATTTCTATCAATTTCTTTCAATTTCTTTCAATTCCTTTCAATTTCTTTCAGTTTCTTTCAATTTCTTTCAATTTATTTCAATTTCTTTTAATTTCTTTCAAATTCTTTCAATTTCTTTCAATTTCTTTCAACTTCTTTCATTTTCTTTCAATTTCTGTCAATTTCTTTCAATTTCTTTCAATTTCTTTCAATTTCTTCTAATTTCTTTCAATTTCTTTTAATTTCTTTCAATTTCTTTCAATTTCTTTCAATTTCTTTCAATTTATTTCAATTTATTTCAATTTCTTTCAATTTCTTTCAATTTCTTTTAATTTATTTCAATTTATTTCAATTTATTTCAATTTCTTTCAATTTCTTCTAATTTCTTTCAATTTCTTTCAATTTCTTTCAATTTCTTTAATTTCTTTCAATTATCTTTAATTTCTTTCAATTCATTTCAATTTCTTTCAATTTCTATCAATTTCTTTCAATTTCTTTCAATTTCTTTCAATTTCTTCTAATTTCTTTCAATTTCTTTCAATTTCTTTAATTTCTTTCAATTATCTTTAATTTCTTTCAATTCATTTCAATTTCTTTAAATTCTATCAATTTGTTTCAATTTCTTTCAATTCCTTTCAATTTCTTTCAATTTCTTTCAATTTCTTTCAATTTCTTTCAATTTATTTCAATTTCTTTTAATTTCTTTCAAATTCTTTCAATTTCTTTCAATTTCTTTCAACTTCTTTCATTTTCTTTCAATTTCTGTCAATTTCTTTCAATTTCTTTCAATTTCTTCTAATTTCTTTCAATTTCTTTCAATTTCTTTCAATTTCTTTCAATTTCTTTCAATTTCTTTCAATTTCTTTCAATTTATTTCAATTTATTTCAATTTCTTTCAATTTCTTTTAATTTATTTCAATTTCTTTCAATTTCTTTCAATTTCTTTCAATTTCTTTCAATTTCTTTCAATTTCTTTCCATTTCTTTCAATTTATTTCAATTTCTTTCAAATTCTTTCAATTTCTTTCAATTTCTTTCAATTTCTTTCAATTTCTTTCAATTTCTTTCAATTTCTTTCAATTTCTTTCAATTTCTTTCAATTTCTTTCAATTTATTTTAATTTCTTTTAATTTATTTCAATTTATTTCAATTTCTTTCAACTTCTTTCAATTTCTTTCATTTTATTTTTTTTTTAATTTTCTGCAATTTATTTGAATTTCCTGCAATTTCTTTCATTATCTTTCCATTTATTTCAAGTTATTTAAATTTCATTTAATATCTTTCAATTTCTTTAAATTCTATCAATTTCTTTCAATTTCTTTTCATTTCTTTTAATTTCTTTCAGTTTCTTTCAATTTCATTTAATTTCTTTCAATTTCTTTCAGTTTCTTTCAATTTCTCTCAATTTCTTTCAATTTCATTCAATTTCTTTCACTTTCTTTCAATTTTTTTCAACTTCTTTCAATTTCATTTAATTTCTTTCAATTTCTTTCAATTTCTTTCAATTTCTTTCAATTTCTTTCAATTTCTTTCAATTTCTTTCAATATCATTCAATTTCTTTCACTTTCTTTCAATTTTTTTCAACTTCTTTCAATTTCATTTAATTTCTTTCAATTTCTTTTAATTTCTTTCAATTTCTTTCAATTTCTTTCAATTTCTTTCAATTTCTTTCAATTTCTTTCAATTTCTTTCAATTTCATGCTATTCATTTGATTTTCTTTCAATACCCTTCAATTTATTTAAATTTTCTAAAATTTCTATAAATTTCATTCAATTCAACTTCGTTCAATTTCTTTAAATACCTTACAATTTGTTTCAATTTGTTTCTATTTGTTTCAATTTCTTTTCTTTCATTTTTTTTTTCAATTTATTTTAATTTCTTTTAATTTCTTTTAATTTATTTCAATTTCTTTCTATTGTTTTCAATTCTTCAATTTCTAATTTCTGATTAAATCTCTTTAAATGTCTTAATATTTCTTTAAATTTCTTTAAATTTCTTTAAATTTCTTTAAATTTCTTTTAATTTTTTTTAATTTCTTTTAATTTCTTTTAATTTCTTTTAAGTTCTTTTAATTTCTTTTAATTTCTTTAAATTTATTTAATTTTTTTTAATTGCTTTCAATTCCTTTCCATTTCTTTCAATTTTTTCTCAATTTTTCCCAATTTCTTTAATTTATTTTAACTGATTTAATGTAATTCACAGTATTTAATTTTATTTAATTGCTTTTAAATACTTTCAACTGTTTTTATCCATTTAAAAAATTTCAAATCATATGAATTACTAAAATAATTCAAGTTTTCAACGACAATTATTTATCATACAACTCACATAAATATTGCGTGTTTTTTACGCCTTTCAATGACAGAATAAATGCACATTAAATTATCAAGCATAGTTAATCAATCGGTTTCAACTGCACTTGTCAAAGTGTCAGGCGTTCCAAAGACTGTCAATTGCTGGGCACTGTCGTCAGTGGCAAAACAGTGCTGTTAATCAAAATGCACATAATCATTTAATTAACTACATACTACACTTCAACTCAACTCAACTCAACTAAACTAAACTCAACTGCAACTGATTACGATCAATTGCGAACAACAGGTGTGACACATGAGACCCACCTGTTCAACCAAAAACACACTTGATTGAATTAAAAATTAAACAGGTTGACTGCATGTGAATGACGTATAAATTGCAGGCAATGGAAGGCATTCAAACAAATCTAAATAAAACAGAAAAATGTGGGAAAGTTGAAATGAAAAAAATGAAAATAATTTCAAATATATAAAAGAAAATACAAAACTGATTAAAAAGAAATAAACTAAAACAGAAAATACTACAAAAAATAAAACTAAACAAGGAAAAAATAAACAACGAAAACAATGTGCAAAAAAAATATGGAGCACCCGGTTGAATGAACGCATTGACTGATTTCATTGACTGACAGCCGTTGCTTCCATTTAGACAGAGAAGGGTGGAGAAATGAGGGAGAAGAGAGAGTAGAAAAAAGCAGAACGTGCATGCAAAAAGTTACTAAATGCCAACATATCAAATGTCAATGGTTGGCAAAGCGTCAGGCAAAGGGCAGGGAGGCCAACGTGCGATGAACTGTAATGTTTACTGATTAAAATGCATAGGCGTTTTGTGCGGAAGCTTGATTAAACTTTTGCTTTTTATTTACATCATTTTTGTATATATTATTTAATCTTTTGAATGAAATTGTATTATTTTCATTTAATTTCTTTGAACTATCCTGAATTTCTCTCTCAATTTCTCTAAATTTATTTAAATTTATTTCAATGATTTTGATTGTCTTTGAATTTCTTTGAATTTATTTGAAGTTCTTTCAATTTCTTTGAATTTCTTTCAATTTCCATTAATTTCTTTGAATTTCATTGAATTTTATTGAATTTCTTTTATGTTCTTTTAATTTCTTTGAATTTCTATGAATTTATTTGAATTTATCTAAATATATTTGAATTTCTTTGAGTTTCTTTGAATTTCTTTGAATATCTTTGAATTTTTTGAATTCATTTGAATTTCATTGAATTTCTTTGAATTTATTTGAATTCCTTTGAGTTTCTTTGAATTTCTTGAATTTCTTTGAATATCTTTGAATTTTTTGAATTTATTTGGATTTCTTTATATTTCTTTGAATTTCTTAAAATTTATTTGAATTTCTATGAATTTATTTGAATTTATTTGAATTTCTTTGAGTTTCTTTGAATTTCTTTGAATATCTTTGAATTTATTTGAATTTCATTGAATTTCTTTGATGTTCTTTGAATTTCTTTGAATTTCTTTGAATTTCATTGAATTTCTTTGATGTTCTTTGAGTTTCTTTGAATTTCTTTGAATATCTTTGAATTTATTTGAATTTCATTGAATTTCTTTGATGTTCTTTGAATTTCTTTGAATTTCATTGAATTTCTTTGATGTTCTTTGAATATCTTAGAATTTCTTTGAATTTCTATGAATTTATTTGAATTTATTTTAATTTATTTGAATTTATTTGAATTTCTTTGAATTTTTTGAATTTATTTGAATTTATATGAATTTATTTGAATTTATTTGAATTTCTTTGAGTTTCTTTGAATTTCTTTGAATATCTTTGAATTGTTTGAATTTTTTTGGATTTCTTTGAATTTCTTTGAATTTCTTTGAATTTCTTTGAATTTCTTTGAATTTCTTTGAATTTCTTTGAATTTCTTTGAATTTCTTTGAATTTCTTTGAATTTCTTTGAATTTCTTTGAATTTCTTTGAATTTCTTTGAATTTCTTTGAATTTCTTTGAAATTCTTTGAAATTCTTTGAAATTCTTTGAAATTCTTTGTATTTCTTTGAATTTCTTCGATTTTCATTGAATTTCTTTGATTTTTTTTGATTTTTTTTAAATTCTCTTTAATTTTAGTGATTTTTTTTTTTATTTTTGTATTTATTCATTGAATTTGAATATATTTGAATTTATTTTATTTTCATTTAATTTCTTGAATTTCTATTTTTAATTTGAACTTTTTAAATAATTTGAATTTATAAATTATTTTGTTTAATTGCTTTGCTTATTTTTCTTTGAATTTTTTTTTAATTTTCTTGATTTCCTTGAATTTCTTTGAATTTTCCAGAACTTCTTTGAATTTATGGAATTTTTTTGAATTTCTTGAATTTTATTTGTCTGATTTCTTTGAATTTTATTAATATTTATATATTTTGTTATTTAATAGAATTTATAAATGTTTTGTATTTCTGTGAATTTCAATGCATTTTTTTGTTTTACTTTCTTTGAATCTCTTTCAATAGCTTAATTTGATTTATTTTTAAATTGATTAAATATCTTAGAATTTAATTCATTGTCTTTGATTTTTATACCCTACACTAAGAGTGAAAGGGTATATTCAGTTTGGTACGCCGTTTGTAACACCCAGAAGGAAGCATCTCCGGTATGGAAAAGTATATATATTCTTGATCAGCATGACCTCCTGAGTCGATTTAGCGATGTCCGTCTGTCCGTCTGTCTGTCCGTCTGTCTGTCCGTCTGTCTGTCTGTCTGTCTGTCCGTCTGTTGAAATCCCTAAGACTTTTAAAATTGAAGAGCTAGATAAATGAAACTTATAACTTAGATTACTAATATACCTACGCTGTATGTGCGAAAAAATCGAGATCGGTCCATTGTGACCTATGATCCGACCACTTATGTTCAAATACCTCATATAAAATGTACATATAAAGATCAATTTTTATGTATACGTGCTTAGGTAAACTTTTTTGGTCAAATATATATTGACATCATGCTCAAATACATGATAATAATGTTTTCCGGCGAAAAGACTTGTGGTTCACAAAAAAAATCGAAATTCGGTACACCTACCCATTTGTAAATATGGGTATCAAATGAATGGAAATTCTTCAGCGATTGAATGTTTGTAGTTATTTTCAGGATTCGTATACCTTGGTGATCTATATATCACTTTGAGTGGTAACCACACATATGTGTAGGGTATTTATAGTCGGCTTAGACCGACTATAATTTTGATAATCCTAACTATCATAATTACACCTACTTTAAAATTTCCCATGTGATCTTACCTTCCCAACTGGTTTATTTTTTTAATAGAAATTTTCTCATTTTTTTTTATTTTTTATTTTTTTTATTATATTGTTTTATTTTTTTAATTAATTTGAAAGTTTTTGAATTACTCATAATTTCCATATAATTTGAAATTTTCAAGATTTCCTTTAATGTTTTAAGCATTTGGGTTTTTATTTAAATTTCTTTGATATTTTTCTTTGTATTTTTTGAAAATTTTTATTTTTCTTTAACTTTTTATAACTCTGTGAATTTATTTCAATGTGCCGGATATCTATTAATCAGTGATGCATTTTGCAAAAATTAAATTGGTTAAAAAAAAATAATTGGTAATTTTTGGATATTTTCCAAAATAATCCTTACTATTTTTTAATTTTTTTTTTTTTTAATTTTTATTTAACATTTTTAATTTTTATTTTTTAATTTTTCAAATTTTTAATTTTATTTTATTTCATTATTTAGTTTATACAATATTCTAATTATTTTATCATATTACATTTTTTTTCGTTTTTAATTTCTTTTTTTTTTATTCTCTTATTTTACATTTTTCTTCATATTTTCTTTTTGTCACTGACATCCGAGGTAAACGAACGATCTTTTGACAGAACAGATGATGAGCTCGCATCTCAACATGACAGTTGATTATGCAAAAAGCTAAATTACAAAAGAGCGCTGAGAGCCTTCAAAAATTAGGAGTGTAGCCTAAGAGCGTTAATTCATAAATTCTCCCGCTTTGTTTGAGTAAAACTTGTCTGTGAGACACAGCGAGTAACCAAGTGAGCGCAATAAGAATGCACACACTGAGCTTAAGTTTCATATGTATTGATGACAATTTGTAGGCAAAAGATGAGAAGAGAAATGTCAAAAGTCATGACAATTTCAATTGTATTGAATGTCATGACAAGAAAAGACGCGTTAAAAGAAACTAATAAGACATTTAATTAGGCGTATTTTGAAATTCACTTTTGATTGAAATTCAATTATTGCTATAAAAGTCATATTAATTTTGTTTCACGTTTCTTTCTAAAAATATAAATTAAATATTAAATGCTGGACCAACGAAAAACAAATTCAATGCATTTAATTTTATCGGTAGTTGGAACATGATAGAAATAATAATGTATTTTAAGACCAACTACTTAGTTTTGTTTAAAACTAATTACGCTTGAAATAAAATTCAATATTGAAATGAAAATTATTCCGAGTATTCTAACCTTTAAAATTTGTCTATCATTGTCGAATTTTTGAAAAAATATTGCTTCTCATCACCAAAGCAACTTTTAAATTTTTCAATCAATTTTAATCATTATTATGAACCATTTCTATATATTTTTGTGGACTTTTGTTAATTTTAAAGTGTTATACAAAATTTGAATTGTTACTTTAAAAAAAAAACCCTGATTAATACAAATTGTAAATGCGACAAGAATTATGAATAATTAAATATACATAAACAGAAAATCATATAATTTTAAAAATATTAATGATTATATATGCTAATTGATGTCAGTTAATATGATATAAAAAATGTTAAATGATAATCACTTAAATAACTGGTTTTTATTTATGCCGCGGCGTTTATTGGATGATTTTATGATGCTCTGGACTCTATGACATATATTGCTTCATTAAATATTTAAACAGATAAAAAAGAATGAACAAAATATTATGAAAAATTAAATTCTTTGTGGAAATTGAAATTGTGGAATTGATTTTTTAGTGAAAAATAAAATTTTTAGTGAAAATTTAAATTTTAAGTGCAAAATTAAATTTTTAGGAAAAACTAAATTTTTAGTGAAAAATTAAATTTTTAGTGAAAAATTAAATTTTTATTGAAAAATTAAATTTTAAGTGATAAATTGAATTTTAAGTGAAAAATTAAATTTTTAGTGAAGAATTAAATTTTTAGTGAAATATTTAATTGTTAGTGAAAATTTTAATTTTGGAAATTTAATTTTTAGTGAATGATTGAATTTTTAATGAAACATTTAATATTTAATGAAAAATTCAAAATTAAATTTTTAGTGAAAATTTGAATTTTTGGTGAAAATTTGAATTTTTAGTGAAAATTTGAATTTTAAGTGTAAAATTGAATTTTTAGTGAAAAAATGGAAATTTGATGAAAAAATGAGTTTTAAATGAAAATTTATTTTTAGTGAATAATTTAATTTTTAGTGAAACATTAAATTTTTAGTGAAAAATTTAATTTTTAGTGTAAAATTTAATTTTTAGTGAATAATTGAATTTTAAAAGAAACATTTAATATTTAGTGAAAAATTCTTAATTAAATTTTTAGTGAAAATTTGAATTTTTAGTGAAAATTTGAATTTTTAGTGAAAATTTGAATTTTTAGTGAAAATTTGAATTTTTAGTGAACATTTGAATTTTTAGTGAAAATTTGAATTTTTAGTGAAAAATTGAATTTTTAGTGAAAAATTGAATTTTTAGTGAAAAATTGAATTTTTAGTGAAAAATTGAATTTTTAGTGAAAAATTGAATTTTTAGTGAAAATTTTAATTTTTAGTGAAAATTTTAATTTTTAGTGAAAATTTGAATTTAAAGTGAAAATTTTAATTTTTAGTGAAAATTTGAATTTTTAGTGAACATTTGAATTTTTAGTGAAAATTTGAATTTTTAGTGAAAATTTTAATTTTTAGTGAACATTTTAATTTTTAGTGAAAATTTCAATTTGTAGTGAAAATTTGAATTTTTAGTGAAAATTCGAACTTTTAGTGCAAATTTTAGTGAAAAATTAAATTTTTAGTGCAAATTTTAGTGAAAAATTTGAATTTTTTTCTAGTGAAAAATCAAATTTTTAGTGAAAATTTGAATTTTTAGTGAAAATTTGAATTTATAGTGAAAATTTGTATTTTTAGTGAAAATTTGAATTTTTAGTGAAAATTTGAATTTTTAGTGAAAAATTGAATTTTTAGTGAAAAATTGAATTTTTAGTGAAAAATTGAATTTTTAGTGAACATTTTAATTTTTAGTGAAAATTTGAATTTTTAGTGAAAATTTGAATTTTTAGTGAAAATTGAATTTTTAGTGAAAATTTGAATTTTTAGTGAAAATTTGAATTTTTAGTGAAAATTTGAATTTTTAGTAAAAATTTGAATTTTTAGTGAAAATTTGAATTTTTAGTGAAAATTTGAATTTTTAGTGAAAATTTGAATTTTTAGTGAAAAATCAAATTTTTAGTGAAAAATCAAATTTTTAGTGAAAATTTGAATTTTTAGTGAAAGTTTGAATTTTTAGTGAAAATTTGAATTTTTAGTGAAAATTTGAATTTTTAGTGAAAATATGATTTTTTAGTGATGATTTGAATTTTTAGTGAAAAATTGAATTTTTAGTGAAAAATTGAATTTTTAGTGAAAAATTAAATGATTAGTAAAAATTAAAACTTTTAGTGAAAATTTGAATTTTTAGTGAAAATTTGAATTTTTAGTGAAAATTTTAATTTTTAGTGAAAATTTTAATTTTTAGTGAAAAATTTAATTTTTAGTGAAAAATTGAATTTTTAGTAAAAATAGAATTATGAAATTCTAAATTTCTATTAACATTTAATTGTTAGCTATAACAATCAACCAATTTTAAATTTACTGATGATGTAAATAAGTGTTATAAAAATAACGCTTACGCAAGCAGCGTAATTAAACAATGCAGCAAATCAACAGCCACTGAATGTTAACAACACCTAGGTACGCAGCAATCAGCAAATCAAACAAAATATAATTAGTAAAAATTAGTAAATAATAACATAGATATATTGCAAAAATAAAAATAATACTAGTCAACAAAATTTTTTCTTTGGGCATCTTATACATCATTTCTATATAATTCAAGTACGTACATTTCAACTGCAAACACAGTTCTTTAATATCATATATTTTTGCTCTTCCGACACAAAAATTACAGAAATTTACAAAAGAAATTTCAGTAAAAATGTTAAACGCAATTTTGTTTTTAATTCACACGGCAAATATTAGAATAAAAAAAGGAATGCCAATATTCGAATTATTTTTAAAATCGAAAAATTTTGAATTTTTTATTAGTACTTAAGTTTTAAAGATAAAATATAAAATGGTTCATAGCCCTAGTAGAAATATTGGTAGGGCCATGCTCATGAACTGATCATGTCATTATTTGAGATGATCGGGATATGACGAGGCCCACTATGTTCTTGTAACGCAGTGTCCTGATCATGTACTCACCGCAGGTAATGATCATGTACTGATCGGGTAATTCCCCATATCATTATTTATCTGACCATTGCCTTGTTAAAACATGAGCATACGAAAGCACTACAAATACCCGATGAAATAAAATATCATACCTCATTGAAACCTGATCATTGCCCGATGAAAATTTCTTTATGAGGAACAACTAATGTAGCATTGATCGGGACCATTTGCTGTTTAGATAATGTAAACCCTGCTATGGCGAGCATGATAAGGCCATGACAAGGCAATGATCATATTTGCTCTAATAGGGGTTACCTGACGAAACCCCGATCATTTCCCGATGGCGCATCGGGCAAATTTCCACTAGGGTAGTTGGTAGTTCAGGTTAAAGACTCTTAATTCCTAAATTTTTAATATCGGTTTAATATCGGAAAAAATGTTTGCCATGGACATCCCATACATCAATTCAATACAATTCGCGGTTGGCGATACTCAGTTTTTTTTATATTACGTAAAGTTTTTAAGAAACTTACTCTCGCATTTTCAGGCCCTTTTCAGCAAGTACACAACTAGTTTTTCAAAATACTGTAAACGTAATTTTCTTTCAATTGTCAAGACTAATTATAATATACAGATAAATAGTATAGACGATTTTTTAGCATTGTGAATCAAATGATAAATAATAAAATGATTTATGCTTATGCTGAGCATAGTTCAAACTAATGATGACAATCACTAAATTTTTTGTACCTGTTCTCACTATTAAAATGTGCTCTATCAACACAGTTTCGGTCATAAACTGTTAACATTTAAAATGCTTGTATATTTAACATACAAATTACTGAAAAATGGAGGTTTTACTCAAATTTTTCTCAAAAATGCTACATAATAGAAAAAAACTAAGTATGCACCAACGAATTATATAGGCAAAAATAGTGTAGAGTAGTCTTCATAAAACAAAAATGTAACAACATTATCAAAAGAACATTTTTTTTTAATTCAGTTTAGATCCAAACAGCTAATAAACTAATTAAAATATTAAAATTAAACTGTAAAGTTCTATAATTTTTAATTAAAATAAGTTTTAAAATTAAAGATCTTAAATAACAAATTTTCCATGTTAAGATAAAAATATTGGGAAAATAAATTTCTATAAATTCTTTTTGTATTATTACTTTTGTAAAGTTCAATATTTTTTTATTAATTGGTCTAAAAAAAAGTAAATAATTTGCAATTGTAATTTTATTAAAAAAAAAATATACGCATTACCAAAAAACTGTGTATGCAGTCAAAATCAGCGCCCTCGAATTATATAGAAATGATATATGTATTGCCCACTAAAAAAATTACGTTGAGTAGTGTAATACAATAATTCAAAACAAATGGCCTAAACCAAAATAGCAATATCGGCTATACAAAAATATCAGCAACACAATAATTAGTAACAACAACAAAATTTACAACAACAACTACAATTAGACAAATATTTGCAAAACATAAAATAAACAATAACCTGCTGCAGCTACCTCAACTACCTCATTTGTTATTTTTACATCACTTTTGTTGTTTTTAGAGTTTTTTTTTCTGTATTATATTTTTTTGCGTTATTGTATTTTGTTCATTATTGTTTTTTATTATAACATGTTTGTTATTATGTTATAGTGCATGTTTTTGCACGTTTTTTATTATTTTATTTTATTTTGTTTTTATATATTTTTTTGTGTTGTAATATTTTTGTTTATTATACAAACATCAGCGAATTTACAAACTAACGAGTTATATTACAGTCTCTTTGCCAGTGCTGTTGGCATTCGTTTTATTTTCACACGTTATCATAGCTCCACTCGTTACTTTTATGCAAATGCTGTAGTTGCTCTCAGAACTACTGACTCTCACTCGTTAATATGCACTATCGCTATCAAGCACTCGTTAGCCTGCACTCGTTATCATGCACTCTTTATTAAGTACTCGTTATAATGCACTCTTTATTAAGTACTCGTTATCATGCACTCGTTGTCTTTGGTTAGTTTGATGCGCGCCTGTTTGTCTCTCATTTTTTGGCTCTACTCACTGTCATCGTCAATTTACGCTCATCATTGCCTCCCACTTTTTAGTTTTGTTTACTACAAAATTTTGCACAACGTCTGCAAAACTCGTTTAAAACATTTACGCTCTTTTTTGGGATTAATTGTTGGCGCGGCGCACTTTTATCTGCATCTCAAGTCGCTCTTTTGCAGAGACAACCTGACCCCCCTCTTCTTGGCACATGTTTGTTTTGTTGCTTTTGTTAGTTTTGTTTTTATTATATTATTATTTTTTTTTTATTTTTCATTGTGTTAAATTTTTTACACATGTTAATTAGGCTATGTTATTTTTGCTAAAAACTTTTGTTATTACTTTTGTTGTACCTTTTAGTTGTAGCTTTTGTTGTGCTTTTTTTCGTACTTTTTGATTGTACTTGTTTGTGCTTTTTTTAACACTTTTTGTACTTTTTTTCTACTTTTGTTGTACCTTTGTTGTGATAAATTTGTAATTTGTTTGTAGTTCTTTTAGTACTTTATTATTATTTTTGTTGTATTTCTTGATCTACCTTTTGTTGTTTTTTTAGTTATACGTTTGTTGTACTTTTAGGAAATTTTCTTTTACTTGTCTTGTATTTTCGTTGTACTTTTAGCTTTTCTTGTATCTTTGTTTTTTGTACTTTTCCCGTGCCTTCTTTGGAACTTTTCTTGTATATTTGTATATTTGTAATTATTTTTGTGTCTTTAGTTGTAATTTTGTAGTACTTTTGTTGTAATTTTGTTGTACTTTTGTTGTACTTTTGTTGTAAATTTGTTGTACTTTTGTTGAATTTTTAAATACCTTCTATGGTATCTTTAGTTATACTTTCGAGTAATTTTCTTGTATATTCGTTGTACTTTTTGCTTTTCTTGTAGCTTTGTTGTACCCTTTTGTGCTTTTCTTGTACCTTTTGATTGTGTCTGTTTTGGAACATTTCCTGATACCTTTTTTGTATTTTGGTTTTACTTTTGTTGTAGTTTTTTTTTGTTATAATTTTGTTGTACTTTAATTGTTCTTTAGTTGTAATTTTGTTATATTTTTAAAATACCTCTTCAGTTGTACTTTTGTTGTACTTTTGAGAAATGTACTTGAACTTTCCATGTATTTTCGTTGTACTATTTGCTTGTCATGTACCTTTGTTATGCTTTTGTTTTACACTTTTTGTACATTTCTCGTACCTTTTGATTGTACTTTTTTTGGAAATTTCTTGTATTTTTGTGATACTTCTTTTTGTATCTTTAGTTGTACTTTTGTTGTAATTTTGATGTCTTTATGTTGTGCTTTTGTTGTGCTTTTGTTGTGCTTTTGTTGTACTTTTGTTGTACTTTTGATGTAATTTTGTCGTATTTTTAATATACCTTTTGTGGTATATTTAGTTGTAAATTTGTTGTACTTTTGAGTAATGTTCTTGTACTTTTCTTGTATTTTCGTTGTACTTTTTGCTTTTATTGTACCTTAGTTGTGATTTTGTTATACCCTTTTTGTACTTTTCTTGTACCTTTTGATTATACCATTTTTAAACTGTTCTTGTATTTTGTGATACCTTTTTCATATCTTTAGTTGTACTTTTGTTGTAGTTTTGTTGTAATTTTGTTGTAGTTTTGTTGTAATTTTGTTGTAATTTTTTTGTAATTTTGTTGTACCTTTGTTTTACTTTAGTTGTGTTTTTGTTGTACTTTAGTTTTACTTTTATTGTAAAGGGTTTTTCAACAGGGACGCTACAAAAGTAGAGCGACAAGGACAGCAAACGACGCCATATTTCTTGCCGCTCTTTTGACATTTCTCTTCAGTATGGTTTGCCATTTCATGATGGAAAGATATAAGAATTCGAATTTCAGTAGTAAATTTTAATAATTTCGACTCGTTGTGGGCTCGTATATCTTTCCATCATGAAATGGCATGTGTGAATTTAAATATATATTTATTTAATATTATTGCTTTAATTATATTTCAATCATTTTCCAAACAAAAGTAAAATAATTAGAATAATAAATGCAAGAGTTCTTTATATTTTAGCAGTATTTCATATTTTAACAGCACTATTTTATTCAAAATTTAAATAAACTGAAATTAGGTAAAATTTCAATTTTAATATTCCACATGATATACGTTGAATTTGAATATACCCGACCGACCTTTTGACTAAAACAGTCATTGCCCTATTCATGTCATGTATGATTCAACATTATTATGTTTTACATAATTAATAAATGTGCTACAACGAACTGCGAACAAACTATTAACAATGTTTGTTTTTCAGTTCGTTAAATAATTCCAGTTATAGTTATAAATAATGCATGACTTCTTATTGGCTACGAGAAACATTTTTTAATAGAAACACAAAGAATATAAATGTTTAAAGCGGTTCACAAGGCTGTCGGCTTAAGTAATAGAAACACATAAAATTTTTGAGTGTTGCAGAAAAATAAATTAATATTTATAAAGTTATTTATCTTAATAAAAATTATAATTTATAGTAAGTTTAAGCAACTGTTCAATTTAATATTTTTGCAAATTAATTAAAATATCAAAGTGTATAAGAAACAATTCAAAGCATAAATAGTTCTATGTTTTATTTGAAATAAATTGAAGAACTATTAATAAGATTTCAAATTAAAATAGATTCTAATATAAACAAATTACTTATTTATGATGCTTATGTTTTGCGTTTTGTACCACTTGAAAAAAAAAATTAATTTGAAAATCAATTAATGAATTTCGCGATTTTTAAGTTTTCAGCTACACGTGTTCAAAAATTTCAATAGTTTCTGTGCGCCGAACACAAATGAGTGCTGGAATTTTAATGAGTATAGCTAAAAACAACAAACAATAACTTGAAATATATGAGAAACTAAAACGAAAAAAAAAAATGTTAAGAAAGAAAAATTTAAATAAACCAAAATAAAAATCTAAAAAAGTAAAACTCGCAAAAATTAAAAATGAGCCGACAAAAATTTGGAATTGAGAAGAAACTATAATAATAATAATAGTTTGGCACTACAGTCCTATAAGAACTAAGGCCGAGCTCTCTCACCATTTTGAGCTGTGCGTGTTATATTTGTACTCAAAGTGGTGGGACCTACAGTTTATTGCCGAATCCGAACGGCGGGTGAGAGCTTTTCATAGGCAATGTTTTACTCTCGTAGGTTTGCCATTTACTGCCGAGAGGTAGCGCGGTATAGAAAAATGTTTCTATGAAAAGATGTTGTTAGCCCCAGTCCAGGCTTGAACCGGGGACCTTTCGGCTCGCAGTACAACGCACTAACCACTGAGCTACCGCGGCTATAAAAACTATAAAAAAAGATTTATAATAAAAAGTGTGCAAAAACTACAAAAATTAAACATTAAAATTTTAATTAAGTAAAGCCAAACAATTAAAATTTAATAACGGTAAAAAATAAATTTAAATAAATTATAATATCCAAAAATGTGCATAAGAATCGCCAATATATACATAACATTATTTTTTTGTATTTTTCTGTATTTAAAAAATAAAAACAAATACTAATAACCATGAATTGAACCGTAATTGAAACTGTATTTCGTTTCAAACCGATTCATTTTTGAAACCAAAACCTTAATCGAAAACATTATACATAATCAGAATGAAATCAATATCCAACCGGTTGCGGTTTAAAGGTTTTTACAGAAGTATAAAACAAACCAAATGAAAATATATTCAAAACAATTTAATACACCCAAAAAATTACTGTAATAAATTATGCTACATTTGTGTCTTTGTTTAAAAAAAAAATGTAGTTCTACTACATTTTGGTTGTTTTTAAATATATTTCTATTTATTTGACATGGTTTTACTACACAATGTATTAGATTTTACTTTTCTACAAATTGTTTTCTGTATTATTTTTTTATAACCTACACTAAGAGTAAAGGGCATATTCAGTTTGGTAAGCCGTTTGTAACACTCAGAAGAAAGTATATCCGATATGGAAAAGTATATATCGTTGCTGTAGAACGAAAAGTCACCAAATACATTTTCAAAATGCCAAATATTCATTTAAAAAAATCTTTATAAATCTGTAAATTTTTAATTAGAAAATGTAAATCTATTAATTGATTTTTCAACTTTAAAAATACATCATTTACTTTTTATAATATTAATCAACAAACTCGAAAATTAAGTTTTGGATAAAAGTGTATTTGGTGACTTTTTGTTCTACAACGACGATATGATCAGCATTACCTCCTGAGTCGATTTAGCGATATCCGTCTGTCCGTACGTCTGTTGAAATCACGATTACAAAAAAACTAGAAGAGCTAGGGCACTGAAACTCTTTACTTAGATTACTTATATATCTACGCTGTCTGTTAGCAAAAATGAGCATGATCGATCCATTAAGACCTGTGAACCGACCACTTATGTCCTCATATATAACTTGCATCTACAGGTAAATTTTACTTTATACGGGCTTAAGAGCACTTTTTTGGTCTAATATACATTGACTTTATACTCAAATATATATGAATAAAGTTTTCCCGCAAATCATATTGTGGTTCCAGAATTAAAATTTGGTGCACCTACCCATTTGTACATATGGGTACTCAACTCAAATGAATGGAAATTCTTTCAATATTACAAGATTGTAGTTATTTTAAGGTAGCCGCGGTAGCTCAGTGGTTAGTGCGTTGGACTACGAGCCGAAAGGTCCCCGGTTCAAGCCTGGACTGGGGTTAACAACATCTTTTCATAGAAACATTTTTTCTATACCGCGCTACCTCTCGGCAGTAAATGGCAAACCTACGAGAGTAAAACATTGCCTATGAAAAGCTCTCACCCGCCGTTCGGATTCGGCAATAAACTGTAGGTCCCACCACTTTGAGTACAAATATAACACGCACAACTCAAAATGGTGAGAGAGCTCGGCCGAAGTTCTATACAGGACTGTAGCGCCAAACTATTATTATTATTATTATTATTATTATTATTAGTTATTTTCAGGATTCGTAAGCCACATATAATGGTAACCGCACATATTATCACATATGGGCATTTTCAGAAAACATCAACCACGACCGAAAAATTAAAAATACTCAAATCTTTGAAATAGCGATAGATTTGGAATATTAAATATTTTAATCTAAATTTCTGACAAAAAATACTATTCCGTTAATGATAACTATAATAAAATACTCATTAAGTTATGTTACTATACAACTCGTAAATATACCAATTTTGCATGTAGTTTGAGTAACCAAATTAAATAGTTTAAAAGATATACAGATACATAATATTATTTTTGTTTTTTCGGACAGTCTTAATTAATATTTCTAAAGCTTAGAAGTAAGCATTGAAATTAAAATTATGGACAAATTTTGATTTTTGTATAAGAGTGTCACGTACATACCAAAAAGATACATTTATTATCATATTAAACTAACAAAATTTATTAAAGAGTTGAATTCTCTGTTTTTAAAGCAGAATTTCCTCGACATTTTCAAAAATGTAAACATCGATTTTCTAGTAATTCTAGACATTTTTGACAGCTTATTTTAACCTTTCACGCCCGTATTTTTGAGTACCAAAAATGTGAATAAATATAAAATAAAAAAAAAAAAAAAAATAAAAAAAAAATATAAACCTTAAAAAAACCTCTGGATATTCGAATTGTACATCACTTTTTATTTCGTAATAATGATTATAAATATTGTCAGATATAAAATAGTAGTGCAAATTTTCATACAGAACGTCCGGAATTATTCTGTGGTTTATTACAAGAAAACTATAAACTTTAAGGACAAAGCGTATATATACAAAAATAAAGTAAATCATTTCAGCTATTTTTCTACATTATTATAAAAAATAATTTGTAAGCAAAAAAATAGAAATTTGAAAAAGGTAAAAAAATTGTCAATCTAAAATTTGTTTGTGATTTATTATAAAAAAACTATAAACTTTGGAAACAATGTGATAATATAAAAATAATGCACATGATTTTAGCTATTTTCTAAAATAATTCAAAAAAATAATTTGTACGCAAAATTCGCTGACATTTTGGAATATCCATATAAACCTCGACATGCAATTCCGTTTTTGTCCCGTCCGGAACGACACTATTTTAATGTATATCTTTTGATCTACCGTATAAAATTCTCTAATTTTTTGCACATGTTTATTACAATATTTAAATACTACTTTAAAATCAAGTAAACTCATTAATTTTCCTTCGAGATAATAAAATTTTAAGGAGTACGAATGTCTCGTTCGGAACCCCAGGAAATACACATAAGTGTAGGGTATTTATAGTCGTCTTAGATCGACTAACACTTTCATAATTCTTACAAACTTCATCACACCAACTATCACAATTTGGACACTTCAAAATTACTCATGTGAATTAATCTTCCATAAAACTTTAATAAAGATTAGCTGTAGGTCTCGTTTTTTTAATAACTGAACACAGATTTCTTTTGCCAATTATTCGTAGTGCATGGATCATATTTTATATTGTAATTAGGTTTGCATGTTCAACATATAGAAATCGTTAGATAAATTGCGATATAAAGTACCAACAACGGCCTTTTTGCACTCGATTTTTTGAGAAAATGTCGACGTGATGGGCAAATTCTGAGTATCAGGAGATCGAAATATACCAGAAATGATAACTTTTATTTCGTTGGAAATGAAAATCATGTAGAACGTGTTATCAAACGATCAAATAAACAAATGGCAATCAAACGAACTACCCGGGTTTTGCGATCACCCTGGGTAGCTCGAACAGTTAATACCCGCGATTTACGGGTATTTAAACTATCCGGATATTACCCGAGCTTTCGAGTTTCCGAGACCCGGGTACCCTGACGACCCGTAAATAATCGGTTGAAATAGAAAGCTCTTGTACCAACAGTTGCCTATTTTCTGCCGTTTCCCAAAATATGCCGTGCATCTGTAATTAAAATTTCACAAAATTTAACAACCACCAAAATATTCCATTTATCTGTGCATTTGTTGAAAATATTGCCAAAAAATTTTACCTCGGGATATTTTTATATAAAAAATATACTTTTTATAGTAAAAATTATTATATAAAAAAAAAATAAAAATGTATGTATGACAATCAAAAAACTGCGTGCCCAAAACCAAATAAAAAAATAAAAATATTATACCCCAATAAATAAAAAATTCAAATTTAAGAAAAAAATAAAAAAATTAATATAAAAAAATAAATACAAAAAAATACATAAAAAAAAATAATATGAAAATAAATAATAGCAAAAATTTGAAATATAAAAAATATATTTTTTATGACCTCGTTTAAGTTTTTCAAAATTCGTGTGCTTAAAATGAAAACAAAAAAATATTTATAAAATAAATATAAATATATACAAAAATAACTAGTTAAAAACTCTTAAAAGCAAAACATGCTTGCACACATTTTGTTCTTGCACTTTGGCCCTTAACACGTTGGCCCCTTAACATTATTTATATCTCCCCCTCGATTTCTTGAGAAAAATTTCAAAAAATTGAAGCCAAGTAGTTTGTGCCTGACCTGACACAACAACTACAATACAACAACACGTACAACAAAAACAACAACTAAAACTTGACAACAACATTTTTACTGTGACATGTGCTTGCAGAGCTTAAGTTGGTCTTGTTGTGCCCTACCTACTGCTCACCCACAATCAAGTGTTGCCACTCGTTACGTTTTGTGCCCCCCGGAGCAATGTTGCCCACTCCAACACATTTAAATATGGTGACGCCTTTTCAAGTGTTGTAGTTATTAATGTTGTTGTTGTTTTTGCTTTTATTTTTTGTTTTTTTTTTTCTTAATTTGCTTTTTACTTTGTTTTTGTCTTCTACTTTGGCTTTTTAATGATTTTATATGTTTTGTACTCGTTTTACTTGTGCAAAAGTTCATAAGTTGTGTCCGTGTTGTTCTATTCAAAGATAGTTTATAGAAAATTTACAAGTTTTTAGTATAATTATTATTAAAACAACATACTAAATAAAATAAAAACGCTTTTGCCGTCCCAATCTAAAAATTTAAATTCCCAAAATATGTCTGCTCTACCGTTTTCCTTTCGTTTCGTATGATATATGGCTTTGTTATTTTAGTTTTCTTAAAAAGGATCCTTTCTAAATTCCTTTGAATATATTTTCAAAAAAGAAACAATGAATAATGTGTTCATTCCTTGAGTATTCGTTTGTAAATCGTGCTGTATTCATTCAGTTTTATTTAGTTTGTCCACAAACCAATTTAGCATATACACACTCGCAAATGAATAGACACAGAAGAAGGTAAAGAACTAAAGAGAACCAGAAATTCACACTTCTGTATTTGAACTAGTCTCAAGATCGTAAATAATATCAATACTTATTTCCACTATGACATAGACCTTAACAACGTCCAAACAAAACTTTTCTACTGCGCTTCCTGATTGTGTTTCCTCGTGTTCTGCAGCTCTGCAAGATGCACAAAAGAAAACTGCAGGAAAACCAGTGATAAGTTCAGACGAAAGTGGAGGTGTAAATGGTGAAGTATCATAAAAGAGTTTTTGCAAAACTTTTACTTTAAGGATTGTGGCATGTCGACTCGATGCCATGTCTACTGCATATCATGACGACTATAATAATGATGATGGTGGTGACGATGGTAAAGATGACGCCAGTCCATAACATGATGCCTTACATGGACTTGATACTACATGGAAACCGGTAGTTGCCACACTTTTCAAACCACAGCAACAGTAACTAGTAGTACCTACTACTACTACTAAGTGGCGCTTGTGCGGCAGCAAATAGAAAACATGCTCAAGTGCTAGAGCTACAAGTATGGGGAGAAAATTTGGAAACGGGCCGGGCCGAGTCGAGCCGACTTGAGTATAAAATGTAGACATTTTTAATGAACTCACGTTGCAGCTGGCAACACTGCAAAGAAAAACCGCGAAAATGCGGTAAACAACAAAGCAACAACACCAACAATAAGACTAACAACTACATCAACTTCATGTAGTTGAAAAGTGTTGCCATGCCAGAGGCATGAAATGATTTTTTTACAGCCTATTTATTCGTTGGTTACAAGGAAATCGTACGTTTGTTGATGAAAGGTGTGTAGAACGTGAGAGCGGAAGTAGTACCGTTACTGAGTAGTACCGCAAGTATTGCAAAATATTCTGAAAGAGTGAAAAGTATTGCAAGTTGAAATCAAAAGGGACAGAATGAGAGAGATAGTGTGAGTTGACTGTGTGTACGAAAGCAGCGCGCATTTAATTAATTATTAATACCGGGTACTCGGATTACGTGCGGCACGAATAACTGAAATCGTTTTTATGGCAGAATGTTGGAGCTGTACGTGGAGCTGTGTAGCGTTGGAGACGACGTTAAGGATGATCAAAAGTTACGAGTTGTTGCAATGATGTTCATTTTTATTGCAAATGTTTTGCATAATTGATTAAATTGGCGAAATAACGTTCAAGGTGTATGATTAATGAAAATTTAGTGGGCCATGAAAAGGATGAGATTTTGAAAATATACAAAAGTGAAACGGCGACTGCAAAGAAATGAAAAGAGATGAAATTAAAAAAAAAAAATGCAATTTTTAGGTAAAAACTGTCGAAAGGTAGATGCCAAAGGATATAAGGTGTTGATTATGAAAGGAAAAGATAAAATAAGATAAGATAAGATAAGATAAGATAAGATAAGATAAGATAAGATAAGATAAGATAAGATAAGATAAGATAAGATAAGATAAGATAAGATAAGATAAGATAAGATAAGATAAGATAAGATAAGATAAGATAAGATAAGATAAGATAAGATAAGATAAGATAAGATAAGATAAGATAAGATAAGATAAGATAAGATAAGATAAGATAAGATAAGATAAGATAAGATAAGATAAGATAAGATAAGATAAGATAAGATAAGATAAGATAAGATAAGATAAGATAAGATAAGATAAGATAAGATAAGATAAGATAAGATAAGATAAGATAAGATAAGATAAGATAAGATAAGATAAGATAAGATAAGATAAGATAAGATAAGATAAGATAAGATAAGATAAGATAAGATAAGATAAGATAAGATAAGATAAGATAAGATAAGATAAGATAAGATAAGATAAGATAAGATAAGATAAGATAAGATAAGATAAGATAAGATAAGATAAGATAAGATAAGATAAGATAAGATAAGATAAGATAAGATAAGATAAGATAAGATAAGATAAGATAAGATAAGATAAGATAAGATAAGATAAGATAAGATAAGATAAGATAAGATAAGATAAGATAAGATAAGATAAGATAAGATAAGATAAGATAAGATAAGATAAGATAAGATAAGATAAGATAAGATAAGATAAGATAAGATAAGATAAGATAAGATAAGATAAGATAAGATAAGATAAGATAAGATAAGATAAGATAAGATAAGATAAGATAAGATAAGATAAGATAAGATAAGATAAGATAAGATAAGATAAGATAAGATAAGATAAGATAAGATAAGATAAGATAAGATAAGATAAGATAAGATAAGATAAGATAAGATAAGATAAGATAAGATAAGATAAGATAAGATAAGATAAGATAAGATAAGATAAGATAAGATAAGATAAGATAAGATAAGATAAGATAAGATAAGATAAGATAAGATAAGATAAGATAAGATAAGATAAGATAAGATAAGATAAGATAAGATAAGATAAGATAAGATAAGATAAGATAAGATAAGATAAGATAAGATAAGATAAGATAAGATAAGATAAGATAAGATAAGATAAGATAAGATAAGATAAGATAAGATAAGATAAGATAAGATAAGATAAGATAAGATAAGATAAGATAAGATAAGATAAGATAAGATAAGATAAGATAAGATAAGATAAGATAAGATAAGATAAGATAAGATAAGATAAGATAAGATAAGATAAGATAAGATAAGATAAGATAAGATAAGATAAGATAAGATAAGATAAGATAAGATAAGATAAGATAAGATAAGATAAGATAAGATAAGATAAGATAAGATAAGATAAGATAAGATAAGATAAGATAAGATAAGATAAGATAAGATAAGATAAGATAAGATAAGATAAGATAAGATAAGATAAGATAAGATAAGATAAGATAAGATAAGATAAGATAAGATAAGATAAGATAAGATAAGATAAGATAAGATAAGATAAGATAAGATAAGATAAGATAAGATAAGATAAGATAAGATAAGATAAGATAAGATAAGATAAGATAAGATAAGATAAGATAAGATAAGATAAGATAAGATAAGATAAGATAAGATAAGATAAGATAAGATAAGATAAGATAAGATAAGATAAGATAAGATAAGATAAGATAAGATAAGATAAGATAAGATAAGATAAGATAAGATAAGATAAGATAAGATAAGATAAGATAAGATAAGATAAGATAAGATAAGATAAGATAAGATAAGATAAGATAAGATAAGATAAGATAAGATAAGAGAGCACAGTACAGGAGTGAACCGGGCAGAATATGATCGAAATCGAAAGCACACTATATTATTTGAGTTACATTTGATTTGTACATGAAAGAATATTTATATCATGTCACAAAAAAATAATTAAATGTTACAAATATGACGTGACATTGAAAAAAGTTGATAAATTTGCATTCTAATTTTGAAGCACATGAAGTGAAAAACTATTAACAATTACAGAAAATACAAAGAAAAAACACCCACTGATGTCAGCAACTAAATATATTTATTGTCAACCGACGAATAAAACTAAAAATAGCAGGCCTGCATGCCAGGCAGCCAAACATTGCGTTGTAAGCGTGTCAAGAACACTGTTTTGGACCAAGTTTATTGCATGTCATATGCAATTGCAATTGTATTTGCTAACAACAGCAACTAAAACTGTAGCAACAACATTTCAAAGAATTGCTAGTGGGTGGCTGTTTGTCTCGCTGCATATCTTAGATGCTGCCAGTGACAATATATCTTACAGATACATGCTGTATCTGTAGCTCAGACACAATGCTAAAGATATTTGCAGTAAATGATATTTGCAGTAAATGCAATAAAAAGTGCTGCAAATATTACGTCAATTTGGCTGCTTCTACTGCTCTGAATGCAAATAATACTTAGTACATGTGAAGTAATGCAGGTCCTAACTGGATTGTTGGTTGTTGGCCATAAATGGTACAGTAAAAACGTTTAAATAAGTGTTGACATTACTTTGTAGCATTCCCAGTGGTGTAAATGTTGCTGTTGCAAGAGTAGCTAAGGTTTGCAAAATTATTTGAAGTAGGTGGATGTATTTAGATGAAGGCTTTAAATGTTGTCGATTTATGTAAAATGCAAAGAGAATTTTTGAGTTTTTTTGGAAAAGAACAACAAAAAATGTTGGTTCTGTACGGAACTCTTGGAATAGATACGTAAACCACAGATATAGTACGGGCTATAATGTAAATCATTTGACAAAGACAGGAAAATGAAGTAGACCGTCAGGTATTAGCACTGAAAAAATTTCATATAGGCTTATATCATATATAGAAAGATTATAGATGGAATATTGAACTGCATATATTGTCTAAACTGTATTTTCCTATATGCTCTAAATAAAGCGAAAACTGAAGATCATAAAAAACCCTATAATGAATATGCCTTTTTAGTACAGGCAGGTTCAAGACCAGACCACACAAACTAACCGCCCGATTACACGGAATAAATTCAATGATTTGTTCCCATGATGATCTATTATCCGACAGTTTTAAAATATTTCTTCAAAAGATATCACGCAGAGGAATATAAATTCATTTTGTCCGTCCACAAAATACAATACCGTGGTAAATGAGGTGTGGAAAATATTTCATTAGTCACTTTCATTTATAAGGATTATAAAGGAAATCATGATCTTATTCTACTGGATCATGTGTTATCTCGTTCCCGAAGCAATCTTGGAACCAATCCCACCTATATCCGATTTCATTCAGCTCTCAACAGAAAAACGTATTACAGAGACAATATGTTCTTCAGTAACACGAAATATTTCTGAAACAATCTCCAACATTTTTAATATTAATTCGAAAAGCGATAATTTATTCCACTGTACAAGACTAAAGAGACGCAAGATAATTCAGCGTACTGCATTAGAAATAATTGGAAGATCATTCAGCGCACTGAGGCAGTATGCGAGAAAGAAGATCAGCACATAAATAAACATGAGTGCGAATGAGATACAAATAACATGTAGCATTGACGAAAAGTGTCGAATCTTCTTGAAACGTCTCGAAGTCTGTTATTTCCTACATTTGAATGTGCAAGAGTAAAAGTGACGCAAGATAATTCAGCGTACTGAAATAGAAAGAGATGGAAGATCATTCCGCGCACAGAGGCAGTGTGATGGAAAATCAGCGCATCAAAGCATGTCAATATGGAACAAAATATCTCGTCTACAAATGTTTAATAAACGAATTTGATGAAGACGATATCCATAGTTTTTGGTCTAGAAAGTTAAAAGTACTTATCTGATGTATGGCTATTTTTTGTGGTTTTATTTCCTAATTCACATATTAAGTATACGTATTATGCTTTAAAAGATTTAAAAATATTAATAACATCAATATCAATTCAATAACAAATTTAGATCTAAATGAAAATAGGAAAATACTTTTGTAACCCTACATAAAATATTTTTCATGTCTGAACCTACCCAATTTCTGTTTTAAATATTCACTTTTTATTCACTTGATGCGTTTTTTAAGCATTATCACAATATTATTTTAAAAACCAGAAACAACATAAGAAACTATTACATGGTCCTTTGAATTCAATAAAAGTCTTCAAAAGTTTAAGCCTTTTTACAAAATAATCGTTACAAAATCCTACGATTACTCGAGTACAAAATCATCTTGAGGAAAACCATCTACTGCCAGACAGAGAAACAGACGAAAAGACAGACATATATAGAGACAGACAGACAGACATGACAGGCTTGACGATGTCGACGTTATCGTTGTTGGCGGCCTGACGAAGACCACAACCTGACTGTCACGTTTCATTTTCTCTTGGATAAAATAGGCAAAACTTGGTTCGAAATGGTAGAAACAACAATACACAACTGAGCTGCAATAGAAAAAAAAAACAACAATGAAATGTTACAACGCAACAGAAACAGCAACGAACAACATTTCTAGACAGCAACAAAAACGACATAATATGGTTGCCAACTATAGTTAATAAAAAAATAAACAATATAAAAAAATATATACTTGTTTTAACATTTTATAAAACTTTAAAAAAATTCAGAAGAAACTCAGAAAGAAAAGAAAGAAAAGGAAGAAAAGTAAAATTTTAAAATTGATTTTTGGATAACATGGCTTGAAATTCGAGTACGATAATACCTTCTTTAAAGCATTTGTATTGGATCATCGATTTTAAAAGATCGCGAAAAGCTAAAAAAAAAAATATTCGAAGTAATGAAATTGGAAATAAAATTCAGACAAGAGTATTGATAAATATGACTTTTCTATTACGGGACCAGGTTCGATGTCGAGAATATCATCTGTAAAACAATTGATATAATATTTAACAATTAAAAAAACAATTAAAAACATATTTTCCAGATATCATTGAGAATAATATCGATATTTAAAATATTGTGACAAGCACAAAAATATCATCATCTTCATCATCTCGTCAAAATTCGAAAACAAAAACGAAACCAAATTTTTGAAAACGATTTTTGGATAACGTGACACGGTTTGTGTGAGATTCGAGATCGAAAAATATAATCAAGAAAGCATTTGATATGACATTTAAAAATTGAAAAGTGCTACATATTTTGCAAATATCGTCGAGATATCGATATTTAAAAGAACGCGACAAGCACAAAAATACCATTGAGATTCAGAAACTGCTTTTTTAAACTGGGAAACCATATCGAGATTTCGTAGATCGCGAGTCGTTATAAAAACCATATATTAAACTTTGATATGACATTTAACAATTAGAAAGAGCGACATATTTTCCAAATATTGTAGAGAATAATATCGATATTTAAAATATTGCGACAAGCACAAGAAAATTGTTGAGAATTAGAATCAATTTCTTGATTTTCTTAAAACCCGAGCACAAAATTGAGACAAAACTATTGAAGAAGATAATATTTCGATTACGTCGCTTGAAATTCAAGATAACATATATAAAACATTTAATATGCCTTTTAAAATATGAAAAGAGCGACATATTTTGCAAATATCATCGAGAATAATAACGATATTTAAAAGATCGAAAGCACAAATATCGAGATTGAGTAATACTATTTTGAAATGAATTATCCAAAGCATAAGAGCGACATATTGTGCATACAGTTGGCAACTCTGGGTAGAGAGCAACATGAATGAAACCACCAACAAAGAATTTAACGGAAAAGAATAGAAAAAAACAACAAAAAAAACAAAAAAAAAACAAATACAACAACTACAACAAAAAACAAGTAACTACAACAAACACTGAAAATGAAAAACGTCGAAACTAATTTCCATAAAAAATGAAATTCGCCCGACTGTGTTTGTGTTTGAGAATTGAACCGTTCATCGTTGTTTTTGTTGTTGTTGTTGCTGTTAATGTTGTTGCTGTCTGTTGGCAACACTGCCATTGCTGTTGCTTCGCCGCATGGAATTACAATAAATTCCGTCTGCCAGCAACAGCAATTGCAACAACAACAACAACATAATGTTGAGAAGGCGGCAAAGGCTCATTGCGCGTTGTGCTCCATGTGGATTTCATTCCCTTTAGGAAAATCAATGAAACATTTCTTTTTCTTTTTTTTTTTTTTTTGTTGCTCCTCTATCAAATTAGGAGCGATGACAACAAAAATAGCAATGTTGGCGACAATGAATGACGATTGCATTGCGTTGTTGGGATGTAGCTGGTTATATGTATTATTGCTGATTTTGTTGTTGTTGCTACTGCTACTGTTGTTGCTGTTACAGAGACCGACAACAATGTCGACGATTCATGCGAGTGACATATTTATGTCAGGAATTTAGCAGCAGCAGGAGGCGTTACATGTTTGGTAAGTAGGTCACATTTGCTAAGTGCAGGGGTAAGACGAAGTGGGTAAGTGTGAAAATTTGCAAATATTTGCAAATTGCATAATTTTATTCAATATATTAAAAATATATGTATTTTAAATACTTTTTAAAAATTTTTAAATCTTCCTAATGCATTTCTAGATTTTTTTAACACAAATTCTTCAATACTATATTCATTGAATTCAGTTTTAGATTTAGATTTTTTGCACTCAGAAAAAAATTCTATAAAAATTAGTCAATGTCTTATTGAATAAGAATTGAAGAATTATTGATTCAATACATATACAAAAAATAAATATTTTCACACAAACTCAAAAATTATTTAATAGTAGTATTTAATAGTATTTAACAAGTAAAATAATAGTTTATCCCATTGACTAATTTTAACAGCAAAAAAACTATTAATTCTATGGTATTTTTTTCTGAGTCTAAATATTCGATTAGCTTTCATTTCATATAAAAAATTATTTATTTTAAATAGAAAAAAAGTAGTCAATAGTCAAAAATAAGTTCTAATGTATTCGTCGATACCTTTAAAACGTTTCCAAGGAAACATGAAACATTATACTTCTTTTTCGAATTCATTGTAAGGGAGGTAAACGTTTCAAAAGAATAATTTAAAATAAGACCTCGTTTTATAAATTAAATACAAACTTAAATTATCGATTATAATAATATATTTCGCTAGAAAAGGGCTGTGAGTCATATTATAAAATTATAAAATCCATTGCTTTTTTGTTTTAAAAAATTAAAATAATTTAGTTGGAACTATTTTGTGTCCATAAACTTTATATAAGACATTTTGTTGAAATTTTGTCCCATAGTATGTTGAATATGTGAATTTTATATTACTTAATGGATTTTGTATAAAATTCACATTGAGATGCATGGGGACAGGAATGAGGCTCGAAAATTCTTCGAGAAAATAAGACGCCTAGCCGGAGGTTCAAAATACGGAACCTCTTCTTGTAAAGATGAGAACGGGAATCTGGTGACAGATATCCAGAGCACACTGAAGATATGGAGGGATCACTTCTCTAAACTGCTGACCGGTGATGATGACCGCAATTCCATCGATAAAGAAGTAAACCCGGCAACCCCAGTACTTGATGACGACGTTGAGATTCCGCCACCCGACCATGACGAGGTCAGAACAGCCATTGCTCTGCTGAAAAACAACAAAGCCGCAGGTGCTGATGGCCTGCATGCTGAATTGTTTAAGACCGGAGGCGAAGAGCTAATAGAGAGCATGCACGAGCTCGTAAGCAGAATATGGTCGGATGAAAGCATGCCAAGTGACTGGAACCTCAATGTACTCTGCCCAATCCTTAAGAAAGGGGATCCCACTATCTGCGCCAACTACCGTGGGATCAGCCTACTCAATATCGCATACAAGGTTCTATCGAGCGTATTATGTGAAAGACTGAAGCCCATCGTCAACAGACTGATTGGACCTTATCAGTGCGGCTTCAGACCTGGAAAGTCCACCATAGACCAGATTTTCACATTGCGCCTAATTCAGGCAAAGACCCTAGAAAAACAGATCGACACCTACCACCTATTAGTCGACTATAAAGCCGCCTTCGACACTCCGATAAGGGAACGATTATACGCCGCAATGTCTGAGTTCGGTATACCTGCGAAACTTGTAAGGCTTTGCAGGATGACCCTGAGCAACACACGTTGCTCAGTGATAATAGGAAAAGACCTCTCCGAGCCATTTCATACCGAACGAGGTTCAGACAGGGTGACTCCTTATCGTGCGACTTTTTTTATTATTTCAACTGCAAATCCTTCACTCCCAAGTTTTCCTTCACTCACGTATTTATTTTTTTGGGCAGTATTGTCTAGTGAAGAATTACATAGAGGAAGAAATGTCTCGGGAAAGAATTCTCCCTGTCTTAAGGCTCGAATATACGATTGAGAAATAAGCTAGAGATAGACAAAAAAATCTACCGTAAAGCGCAATACCATGAAGCTCTATGTAGTGTTTACACAACTCTATGAGATTTTTTGCTCTATTTTGCTCTATCTCTAGCTATTTTCTCTATCATGTATACTCGCCCTTAGGAAAGTACTGTATAGATGATGAATTATCGAGAAATAATTGTCCGGTAAAAAAAAAACTATGAAGAATTGTCTTGGGAAAGAATTGCAAAGAAGTATAGTGTTTGAGATCAATTATCACGGGGAAATTGATTTGTGTCGGGGAATAACTATAAGGAGAATAATTGTCAGTAAAAAATATTAGACTTAAGTGAACTTTTTGTAAATCTGAAACAATCTGTATGGTGCTATTTTAAGTTTTTTCAGACTATCGTAATATTTTTCAATTAATCGTTGCAATTGAAGTCTCATTCGACTCCTACAAAAAATATAAACATAGCAGAGTGAAAGAGTGGTGAATTCAATAAGCAATTTTTGTTGCAGTTTCAAAGACAAACTTTTCGGCGGGCTCAAGGCTATTTTGTAAGCTTTTTCGAAAATTTTGAAGCAGACAAAAAATCGGCGTTTTTATTAAATGCTACCTACCAACTATACAGGAATCTTACTTCCAATTTTGTGAAACTTTAAATGTAGATTTCCAGCATTTTTGGGTATGGGCAGATACAAATGCCCCTTTATCTGCCTGTCATCATCCTATAAACTGTTTTCAAACCACATCGATTTAAAAATGTTGTATATGCTGCAGTGCCAAAATTTCGGAAGGTTTTCTCAAATATTACTGGGAATATTTCCGGTAATTATAAAGGGAAGAATTTTAGGAACTAAGTATGCAAAGTCTGGTAGATTAAGACATTTTTGAGAAATTTTTTGAAAGATTTTGAACAGACATACATATTTCATAAAAAATACCAAACAACGGGAGGTTGTCGACTTTTATAAATTTTGAAAAGCAGATTCCCGGCATGTTTTTGGTATGGGAAATGCTTTTCTTTTGCCACCCGATAAATTATTTCTTACACGGAGGGAAAAAAGTTCAAAAATCCAGAAGGAATCAAGAAGAATACGGAGTGATATACAGCTAAACCGAAAAATTCTTAATTTCAAGAAATGGATTTTCTAAGATGTCAAAAAGTAACTAAGTGGAATTATTCTTAGATTCAGTTATAAATTTCTTGGGTATCAAAAAAGTAACTAAGTAGAATTATTCTTGGACTCAGTTATTAATTTCTTAGGTATCAGAAATTTAACTATGTAGTATAAGTCTTGAATTCAGTTATTTATTTCTTAGGTATCAAAAATGTTGTTGTTTTCGTCCCAAAATTTAATGAACACGTGTTCGTATAGTTGTTGTTTTTGCGATCTTGCTTTGTCGCTATTATGTTTTGTTTTACTTTGTCCGTCTGTCAGCCCCATCAGTTTGTTCGTGTGTCAGTCTGTCGATATGTTGGAAGTAACTAAAAGTAATTATTTCTAAGCTAACATAAAATAAAAAAAAAATATAGTCGAGTTAATTTATTGTTTATTTAGAACATTTTTGTATAGCAATCCAGACAAATTGTACTAAGTTACTTTTTTGATACCTAAGAACTTAATGTCTGAATATCTAGAAAAATTTGGCTTAGTTACTTTAAACAGACAGGCAGACTAACAAACAGATGGCGACCTCGCAAAACAAAGCATACAGACAGAGCAATGTCGATGAAAACAACAACAATACATGAACACGTGTTCTTTTTGCGATGAATACAGCAACAATTTTGCGTGTTCTTTTTGGTTTTTAATAATCAATAAATTAACTTCTGAAAATCCAGTTGAATAAAGTTGGTTTACTTTTTTGACAACTAAGTAATTTGCTTTCTTGATATCCAGATGACAAATTCTTGAATTTTAGTACTATTTTATTGATATTAGTCAAATTCTACTATTTTTCTTTCTAACCGAATTCTTCTCGAGTTTTAGAATTTTATTTCCCTCCGTACAGACACATCTTTTTAGACAGTTTTGAGAAATTTTTTGAAAGATTTTAAGTAGACAAACACGGAATATTTCAGAAAAATATCCGAAATTTTGTCTATGGAGGTTATCCAATTTTGTGAAACTTTAAAGGTAGATTTCCAGCATTTTTGGGTATGGGCAGATACAAATGCCCCTTTATCTGCCTGTCATCATCCTATAAACTGTTTTCAAACCACATCGATCCAACAATGTTGTATATGATACAGTATCAAAATTTCGGAAAGTTTTCTCAAATATTACTGGGAATATATCCGGTAATCATAAAGAGAAGAATTTGAGGAACTAAGTAGACAAAGTCTGGATTAAGACATTTTTGAGAAATTTTTTGAAAGATTTTGAACAGACATACATATTTCATAAAAAATACCAAACAACGGGAGGTTGTCGAATTTTATAAATTTTGAAAATCAGATTCCCGACATATTTTTGGTATGGGAAATGCTTTTATATATGCTTAATAGCCTCCAGCCAGCCAAAAATTATATTTAGGTATCCAGTCAACAATTTTCTAGAATGTTTCTGAAATATTTCGGTCAAAACACATAGAGAAAGCAAAGATTTTAGAGAACTCTGTACACAAAATTTTTGGAAGGCTCAAGGCAGAAGATTTTTTAAAAATTGTGTGCAGATGAACACGGAGTGTTATGAAAAATACTGAAAATTTTGTATTCGGTATTAGGCATATTTTGAAAATGGTACGATATTCATTCAAAAACAGTTTTTAAACTGCATTAGATGCTGCCAAACATTTGTGCTAGGGTTCCCACAAAATACCATTAATAAATGAATTCAAAAGTTAATTTGTTGTTACATATATTGCTTCCTTTTATTTTCACAACGAGGCTATGAAACCCTCTCAAAGATTGCAGCACTTCAAATAGTGAATAGTAAAGGTCCTTTAATTGTTTGAAAATATAGCAGACAATTAAAATGTTGTATAAAACAAGCACTCACCATTCAATAGTTCGCCACCGGAAGACGCGTACGTTGCAAAAAAAATGTAAATGGCAAAAATTCACTTCCGCTGCAAACAACAAACAGGACTTTTTGAGGACATAGAGGATGAAACAGCGCAACAAAAAGATGCTGCCGATTCAAGCATAGCAACAACTAAACAAAAAAATATTTAAAGTCTCTGTGTGTCGTGTCGCAAACGCGTTTTGTGACAACGTGCCGAAGAAGCGTGAAATACGCGGTAGGCGAAACGACGGCAGGATATGGGATATGCGAGTTAAGCAGGATAACAACGTGATGCGATATGCAAATGATAACGAGACGCGAGTAACGAGTAGGAGAAGACGTTGTACAAGATAGGACGATGACGACGGCGGACGACAAAGCACGGCGACGACTTAAAGGCAATGAAGACGACGACGTAGAGGCGATGATGACGTTGTGCTGTAGGCGCAGCACAAGACGAGGAAGGCGATTATGACGAAGACGAGAATGATGTTGACGAGTGTGTCGAAGACGTTGATGACAACGACGAGGTGCGCGCGACGCGAGGCTTAAACGTTGGCATGGGACTTGCGGCTACTCGTTGTGCTTAATGTTGTTGTGCTTCTTGTAACACTCATTGTTGTTGTTATTATTATTGTTGGGAGACACTTTTTGTTTTTTTTGTACAGCACTCGCTCTTATGCTGTTTCTCGTTGTTGCTGCTCTGTTATTATTGCCGTTTTTCCAACAATTTCTTTTGCATTTTTTTCTTCACTGATTTTTGTTATTGTCATTTACAACGCAAGTGTGTGTGGGTGGCGCTGGTGGTGGGGTAGATATTTGCTTGGATTGCAGTCAAATGGCGTGAGAGTGAGAGAGCGCCACTGGGAGCGCCACAACGTGCGCTCGTTTAGCTGCGTGTAACTTGCTCTCTGGGAAAAGCGTTGAGTAAAGCATAAAGTAAGAAATAAATTAATGCAAAATAAAAAACCGCACGTACAGAGCAGCAGGCACAATTAAAGAAAAGGAGAAGGATAAAGCAGAAGTGGTGAAAGTGCAGGACGAAGAGGTGAAAGAGGCAGCAGCAGCAGCTGGAATATGTGTGCTGCGTGCGTTTCAAAAGGGAGTTGGTTTTCGCATATTTTTTCGCACTTTTTTTATACTTTTACGCGTTTTGTAATTTTTTGCACTATTTTTTAGAATATGGCAATGTTTTAAATTGCAAGAATTTACAACTTTTCACTTTAAATTATTGTTAAACTATTTTTAATTATTATTAATTTATATAATTTCACTGCTTTTAAAGCACTTTTCAACACGAAACTTTAGAATTTTACATTTTCTTAAGTTTTTGCCAACAGCTTTAACAGCTGCATAAGATTTTCTTTTTTTTTGTTGTTGCAAATCTCACTTGACACACAAAAGACGTTCAATCTTCACGTATTTAACACTTTTAAAGCACATTTAATTTATACATACATTTGTTTTATTAATTTATGCACTTTTTAGTATGATTTAAATATTTTTAATATCTTAAAAAAATTACACAAAAAAATTCACAACGTAGACCACAACGCAACGACGACGACTTCATCCACAGATGACAGCAGAAAAACTGCTCTTTCTCAACACTTTGTTGGTTGTTGTACCGCACAGCAGAGACAAACAACAACGCAGTAGCAGCAACAACTCGTTTTGTCAATCCACTGCCTCCCTCCCAAATGCTAAGCTATTGTGTTGTTCTTGTTTATGCTGTCAAGAGTATAACTAGTGTTTTTTTTTAATACAAGTTACTCGTTGCTCTTACACACTCGTTGCTCTTAGTCACTCGTTCGTTTGATCATTCACTCACTTCTTTCTGCGCTCAGCTGTTTACACACTGCACTTTGCAGAGTGCATTTTGTTTTTGTATTTTATGAATGCAGTCGGTTGTTGCATTTATGCAGCGCCAACAATAGCAGAATTAGAAGGAGAGTCATGTTGGATGTGTGAGGGCACACAATTTAGACCAGTTGCTCTGTGTCGTTCGTTTGTTTTGCAAAGAGCAATGTGCAAAAAATCGTTTTTGTTGAGTGCGAGATTCACACAGTGCTCGTTGGATTTGAACAGTGTTGCACAAGCAAATTTAATTTTTGACTAAAATTTAAATTATAATTGATATTAAATTTTCTTTATAAAAAAAGTTTCACTAAAAATTGAATTTTTCATTAAAAATTCTAATTATCAATAAAAAATCAATTTTTCACATAAATACAATTATTCACTAAAAATGAAATTCTTCACTTAAAATTCAATTTTTCACAAAGAATTAGATTTTTTAGTGTACAATTCAGATTTTGACTACAAATTAAATTTTTCTCAAAATATTTAATTTTTCACTAATAAGAATTAAGTTTTTCCTTAAAAATTAAATTTTTCAATAAAATGAAATTTTTCACTAAAAATTCAAATTTTCACTAAAAATTCAATTTTTCACTAAAAATTAAATTTTTTACTACAAATTCAATTTTTCACTAAAAATTCAATTTTTCACTACAAATTCAATTTTTCACTAAAAATTCAATTTTTCACTAAAAATTCAATTTTTCACTAAAAATTCAATTTTCACTACAAATTCAATTTTTCACTATAAATTCAATTTTACACTAAAAATTCAATTTTTAACTAAAAAAAATCAAATTTTCACCATAAATTCAATTGTTTACTAAAAATTCAATTGTTCATAAAAATTTAATTTTTCACTCAAAATTCAATTTTTCACTTCAAATTCAATTTTACACTCTAAATTCAATTTTTCACAAGAATAATATTTCCCATTAAAAAATTAAATTTTTCACTAAATATTCAATTTTCAATAAAAATTAAATTTTTCACTCAAAATTCAATTTTCATTCAAAATTTAAATTTTCACTAGAAATTAAAATTTTCACTAAAAACATAATTTTTACTACAAATTAATTTTTTCACAAAAAACCTAATTTTTCACTAAAAAAAATTAAAATTTCAATTATAAATTTGATATTTCACTAAAAATTCAATTGTTCACTAAAAATTAAATTTTCACTAAAAATTAAATTTTTTACTAAAAAAAAGAAAATTTTCTCAAAAATTGAATTTCTCACTTAAATTTAGTTTTCACTTATTTTTAATTTCTTCAAAAATTTAATTTTAATTTTTAAAGTTTTTATATTATACAATTTTCATTTATTTTTCTATTTGATGATTTTTTCTTTGCTGCATTTAATTCGCGCTCATGCTGCTGTTACAGCGCTTAATTCCCTTGAAAGCCAAATATCCTGCGCTGCCTTGTCGACTGTCACAATAACACGTTTCCAAGAAAATTCATTTTCGTGAACATTTTAACTGCGCTTTTCGCACATCTCACACACAGATAAATAGACAGACGGACGGACAGACAGATGAACAGTCGCTCATTCATATCATTTCAACTGCACGTTGCCAAGGCGAAGGACATGTGGCAGGACACTAGTACGATATGGCTGCTGTTGAAGGATGCGCTATGCAGCTCGATGATCTGTGCGTTTTATGGATGCTTCACAGGTGGCATGTCGAGCGTTTAAAGTGTGCGACAGACAGACTGAGCGACAAGCAGCCGGGGAGACAGACAGCCTAGGAGACAGCAGACATTTGGTGCTGCTGGATAGGGAAAAGATATTGAAGAATACGAGAAGGTGTTGGAAATAAAAATGAAATTTATGTGCACAGATCTACGTGCGAATTGCTGGCAAACAGAGCTACAGATACAAAAAAAATAGATATATTTATAAAAACAGACACAGATAAAAATACTCTCAGCTATAGTTATCATTATTAGTAGCAGTAAACATTATAAACACAGATAATAAATGTGGCTTATTAGTATATTAAACATTTTTAATTAAAGAAGATTAGTAAATGCATGAAATGAATTCATTGTTTTAACAAAAATGTTTGCTAAATATATTAAAAATGTAAATTTATTAGCAAATAAATTTGTTACTATAGCAAACATTTTTTCGCTTCTTAAATTTTAATTTGCAAATCAGAAAATTGAAATTTAACAAGTAAAAAAATGTTTTCTTTATAGCATTTTTAATGGGACACATGGTGCTACATTTTTAAAATTATTTTTATGATTTTTCACCAAGTAATAGCGAATTTTATTAATAAACTTTATATTTATGAATTTTATTTAATATTTAAGAAGTTATTTGTAAATATAACATTCAAGTTTTGCTGCATTTACAAAAATCATAAATAAATCAGTTTAATTTATATAATTTTTAATAATAGATTTTAAACAAGTTTGTTCTCAATGTAGCAAAAGAAATTTGCTACATTTACTAAAATACCAATGCTTAGATAACAAAAAATTTGTTATATTTACGAAAATTTTAATTTTGTTTCTCATAATGAAATATTTTTAGCAAATAAGTGCGCATTTGCAAATAAATTAAACATTATTATTTCATAATGATGAATTTTTTTGTAAATATAACATACAGGTTATGCTAAATTTACAAAAATCATTATTAAATAAATCAGTAAAATTTTAATTGATTTAAATAATTTGTAATATGTACAAAATTTTCTGCTGTGTAAATATTTTGGCAAATGTAGATCGAAAGCATTGACAACTGACGAACTGAAAAATGAACTCAACGACTGACTGATGGACGGACTAATAGATGGACTGAAAGATGCACTAACAGAAAAACTGATTGACATAGTGAGATTGGCAAACTGATAAAAGAAATGATAGCAAAAAAGGATGGTTGGTTGGATTAATGGATGATAGTTGGGTGGATGGATGGATGGATGGATGGATGGATGGATGGATGGATGGATGGATGGATGGATGGATGGATGGATGGATGGATGGATGGATGGATGGATGGATGGATGGATGGATGGATGGATGAATGGATGGATTGATGGATGATTGTATGGATTGATAAATGGATGGCTTGATAGATACATTGAACAATTGTTGGAGAGTTGGACGAAATACAGCACAAAGCGAAAGTCCACCCAATAACTGTCTATCCGATGAGAAACGAGTAAAGAGAATTAAGCTTCAAACACGATTCATCAGCAACACAGATTGAAGTTAGTTTTGATTGTGTCGACAGCATATCGCAGGACATCGCATGATGTCCTGTGTTAAAAAATTTATTACTAAAAAATATAAAATATATTTTTTTTAAATACCTATTTTTATGCAGCTCAAAATACCTTTGTTCATATACACATGCAACAACTCAGTCACTCACAAACTCAGCTCCTGCTCATATTTGACAGACGTGTAGCTGTTATGCTGTTGTCCTGCATTATCCTGCAGCATGTCAAAAATTCCAACGTGTGCTTGTGCAAAATGCCAAACAAGCGAGGATTTAATTAAATTTTTCTAAGTTGCGTATTAAGCGAAAGGCAGCGCAGAAAAATAAAATTCTTATTTAAAAAAATAAAATAAAATGAAAAAGTAGAATAGTAAAACACATTTTAAATTTTAATGAAAAATTAATTTTTTGTGACAAATTGAATTTTAAGTGAAAAATTGAACTTGTAAAGAAAAACAAAATTTCTAGTGAAAATTGGATATTTTAGTGAAATTTTGTATTTTTAGTGAACAATTTAATTTTTAGAGAAAACTTGAATTTTTAGTAAAAACAACAATTTTAGTGAAAATTTTTGAAAAATTGAATTTTTAGTGAAAAATTGAATTTTTAGTGAAAAATTGAATTTTTAGTGAAAAATTGAATTTTTAGTGAAAAATTGAATTTTTAGTGAAAAATTGAATTTTTAGTGAAAAATTGAATTTTTCGTGAAAAATTGAATTTTTAGTGAAAAATTGAATTTTTCTTGAAAAATTGAATTTTTAGTGAAAAATTGAATTTTTAGTGAAAATTTGAATTTTTAGTGAAAATTTTAAATTTTTAATGAAAATTTGAATTTTTAGTGAAAAATTTAATTTTTAGTGAAAAATTTAATTTTTAGTGAAAAATTTAATTTTTAGTGAAAAATTCTATTTTTAGTGAAAAATTCTATTTTTAGTGAAAAATTGAATTTTTAGTGAAAAATTGAATTTTTAGTGAAAAATTGAATTTTTAGTGAAAAATTGAATTTTTTAGTGAAAATTTGAATTTTTAGTGAAAAATTGAATTTTTAGTGAAAATTTGAATTTTCAGTGAAAAATTGAATTTTTGGTGAAAAATTGAATTAGTGAAAAATTGAATTTTTAGTGAAAAATTGAATTTTTAGTGAAAAATTGAATTTTTAGTGAAAAATTAAATTTTTAGTGAAAAATTGAATTTTTAGTTAAAAATTGAATTTTTAGTGAAAAATTGAATTTTTAGTGAAAAATTGAATTTTAGTGAAAAATTGAATTTTTAGTGAAAAATTGAATTTTTAGTGAAAAATTGAATTTTTAGTGAAAAATTGAATTTTTAGTGAAAAATTGAATTTTTAGTGAAAAATTGAATTTTTAGTGAAAAATTGAATTTTTAGTGAAAAATTGAATTTTTAGTGAAAAATTGAATTTTTAGTGAAAAATTGAATTTTTAGTGAAAAATTGAATTTTTAGTGAAAAATTGAATTTTTAGTGAAAAATTGAATTTTTAGTGAATAGTTTAAATTTTCGTGAAAATTGAATTTCGAGTGTAAATTTAAATTTTTAAAATTTGAATTTTTTTTTATTAATTATCACAATTTTCCCAAACGGTAAGCGTAGCCGTTTGGTTAACTTAATGTCGCGGTTTAGTTAACTTTAAGTGCAATAAAAATAAAAGGTCTTTTACAAAATCCTACAAAGCAAAGCCCCTTCAAAGGTTGTTAATCCTATAAAGGAAGCATCCTCCCATTCAGACCACTAAAGGATACATTTTTCTGACATTTGACGCTATAATTAAAGCAAGTCAATAATTAAAACAGATGTAGTAGTAGTGACTGTATCGAAAGTTTTCAAGGGGGTTGGAGAAAAGAACAAACAAAAGGACAAAATTTGCAATATGTAAGGAGAAATTCAAAAAGAGAATTTTTGAGTAGATGAAAATTATAAAACTACTGAAATGTCAAAAGAAATCCCAAAAAAGGATGGAGATGTCATGTCACCTGACAGCGAGCGTGGAAACTGACAACACACGACACTGGATTAACGGATGAAGCGACTGTCAAAGGGGTTTAAGACTGCACTAGATGTTTGCAGCGTTACTACCTGCGCGATGCGAAAAACTGACTCTATTTAATATAAATAATACCGTCTTTTGAGGGTTACTGAAAAAAACAGGGGGAGAAATGCAGCGCTTCATTTAGTTCATTTGACAGCGCTTCATTTGATTTTATTTTATTGCGATAACTGACAGCGACTATTTGGAGCGACTTAATTTGTGAATGTTAAATGTCAGCATTAAATAGAATAGTTAAATGTCAACGGTAGAGCATGACACGACATGGTTTATGTGCAAAAAGGGTGACAAAAAAAGGTACTACAAATGGGATGTATGATAGAAAAGGGGTTACAAATGCTGCTGAAATTTCGGAAAAATCAGGTTAATGGATATGCGCTGATGCAGCAAAAAAAATTGCAGAGTTTCATATATATAAATCCAAGAATTTGTCTAGTATGATTATGCAAAAAGTGTTATTTTTCACAATATGTCAAATTTGAAACAGTAAAAACAAATTTAATGGATTAAGTTCTGGTTGTAAAATGGCAAATTGAAATTATTATATTTTAAAACCAGTTTAGTAACAAAAAAATAAAAATATATGAATTAATGAAAATATGTATTAATGAAAATATGAATTAATGAAAATATGAATTATTGAAAATATGAATTAATGAAAATTTGAATTAATGAAAATATGAATTAATGAAAAAATGAATGAATGAAAATTTGAATTAATAAACATATGAATTCATGAAAATATAAATTAATGAAAATATGAATCAATGCAAATTTGAATTAATGAAAATTTGAAGTAATGAAAATTTGAATTCATGAAAATATGAATTAATCAAAATATAAATTAATGAAAATATGAATTAATAAAAATAAGAATTAATGAAAATATGAATTAATCAAAATATGAATCAATGAAAATTTGAATTAATAAAAATATGAATTAATGAAAATATAAATTAATGAAAATATGAATATAAGAAAATATGAATGATTGAAAATATGAATTAATGAAAATTTGAACTAATAAAAATATGAATTAATGAAAATGTGAATTAATGGAAATATTAATAAATGAAAATATGAATTAATCAAAATATGAATCAATGAAAATTTGAATTAATGAAAATATGAATTAATGAAAATATGAATTTATGAAAAGATTAATTAATGAAAATATGAAATAATGAAAATAAGAATTCATGAAAATATGAACGAAAATATGAATTAATGAAAATATGAATTAATGAAAATATAAATTAATGAAAAAATGAATGAATGAAAATATGAATTAATGAAAATATTAATTAATGAAAATATGAATTAATCAAAATATGAATTAATGAAAATAGGAATCAATGAAAATTTGAATTAATGAAAATATGAATGAATGAAAATATGAATTAATGAAAATTTGAACTAATGAAAATATGAATTAATGAAAATATGAATTAATGAAAATATTAATTTATGCTATAAATTTCTAAATATATTAAGTTATGAAAATTTTGATCTATAAACATAATAAATACGAAAACATGATTTTAGGAACATCTATATAAATTTGAAGTTATGAAAATATGAATTTGTGAAAATTATTAATTATGAATTTATGAATTTACGAAAAATCAATGTATGAAATATAAGAATTTATAAAAATTAATGAAAATATCCATTTATAAAAATGTGAATTAATTAAAATACGAATTTATGAAATTATAAATTAATAACAATATGAATTTATAAAAATATAAATTTGAGAAATAGATAAAGGAAAAGAGCAATAATTTGTAATGTAAAACCTTATTTTTATTTTAAATATTTTTGGAGTAAATTTATTTGGAATTACTGACCCATTGAATTCAAAAAAATTTACAAATACTAAAAAAACTAAAATTTTATTACGTTTTGAATGTACCCTGCTGGAAGAAGGTGACAATTGCTCTAAAACTACCTATCCGTGACCGTGACCGGTACCATTGATACCGACTAAGGAAATGATCTTGAAGACCAGAGGTCTAAAGGACTTCATGAATATACGGATCGTGTCAATGATAAACATGTCCCTAGTGAAGCGAAATGGCAATAGGTGGCGCCATAGTCACGAGACCTGGTCTAGGACCGGTACGTTTCCCCGTAGGGCTTGGACTGGTTCGTTTACTCGTAGGGTAGTTAAACTTTTTTTTTGTTGTACCTGTGTGTTTTTCGAAATTGTTGCCATTTAAAATGTGGAATTGAAATTTTTTTTTTCATATAAAACATATAATTCTTACTATATTTAAAAATATTTATTTCAATTATTTTTGGAAGAATTAAAAAAATAGATTTGGTTAAAATTCATAGGGCAGATAGTTCCGTTTTAATCTAGTTTTTGAATTTTTATATAAACATTTTATTTCTCGTTTTATAAATCCGGTTAAATCCGAATTGTTACAATTTTTTAATATAAAATTCGTATTATAAAAATAGTTTTCAATCATACAAGAAATATATATACACAATCATACAAATATATACAATTATACAATTATAAATTTAAAAACCAAATCTGATGTACAAATTGTGTATATTAAAAAATTGAAAACTGAAATTCCGATTTAGACTGATTTATTATTGAGCTAATTATTATTGTTTTGAAAATGTAAAAAAAAAAATTGAAACATATTTGAAGGAAAGGTGCTGATAACGTTTATTTTCAAAAAATTTCAAAATATAAATTTGGTTGAAATTTTATGAGAGGTCATATAGTACTTTTTAAATGTAGTTTAGTACTGTATATTTAGATTTTATGTGTCGAACATTTTTCTACAAAATTATTGGCGTTCAAAATATGGACTTGACATTTTATTTTTTCATTTAGCCCTCTGATTTATCTTTTTATAAAACCTTTTAAAACGGTCCAAATTTGTTAGTTTTTATATTCATAATTCGTATATATAAAATACTGTTTAGCAAAATTTCAATCGCAGCAGAAAAATATTTATGTGTGTAGAAAAAATTAAAAACATAAAAACTATCTCTGAAATATATGTAAACAGTACATATGAAAATGTTGATAACATTATTCAAACTATATATGTATTTATAAAACTTAACAAACATTTTAATAATTTAATTTTGATAAATTTCATGTATTTCCAAAAAAAAATCTTTCTCAGGTATTTTCATCATTTCTTCATCCCGAGGGTCCTTTTGCGACGGTCGTCAAACCGCAACGATGTGAATGTGATCACGCAGCAGGCATAAACATTTCGCAAAATAATAAAACATACAACATGCTGTTGTTGTTTATGGCAGCAACAGCAGCAGCAACAATATGTAATAACAGTATCAACAGTGATAACAACAAAATTCACCAGCACGTAGCTGCGCAATACATACGCAGTCACACACATACATCACGTGCACACCAACACCTTTGACACACACAGACACACTACCAATCAGCTATCCATCACGCATACTAGCAAATGACAGCACTGTGAAAAATAATATACTATTAATACTATTCAATTTATAGTACTATTCAATATTAATTTTAAACGGACAAAATAGTAATCATACTGTACGACTGTTGAATATTATTTAATTAATAGGATATACTATAAAAATTAATGGGATATACTATTAAGTTTATAAAATATACCATTAATTAAATAAAAAATACTATTAAATTAATTGAAAATACTAATAATTAATACGTTTAAATAAACTATTAAATTAATAATATATATTATTAAATTAATAAGATATATTATTAAATTAATGGGAAATACTATTAAATTAATTGAATATATTATTAAATTAATAGAATATATTGTTAAAAATGAGAAATGCTATTAAATTAATATGACTAATGTTAAATACTGTTAAATTAAAATAATATACTGTTAAATTAATGTGAAATACTATTAAATTATGAATTATGAACAATAAAATGCATATTTTAATATGACCCAAAAGTATATTTTAAAATTATATAATACTCAGCATATTTTTTGTTTCGACATCTAATGCATAATTTCTACATAATTCGAGGATTATTATTTTGATTGAATGTTCTATTCTGATCCTCTATAAACCGTTTCTTTTAATGATATTCAATTAAATTCGAATTGAATATTAATTCGATTCATTGAATTTTTGAATAAAACCGTAATATTAATACAAAAAAAAACTTACAAATTCAATAGTATTTCCTTTTGAATTTATTGTATTTTTCCGAGTGTAGCAACACACGTTCTCTTATAGCTATTACAAACACAGACATAAAAACGTATCCATTACAATGAAAACACCTGTGTTTCGTGCGCATTTAAGGCCACTTTCATCATTTTTACACCTTACACTCTACACATGTTCAACACCTTCTTGCTCCACGCCAATTTTACACCTTCCCCACAACACCTTTTCAACATCTTTTTCGTGCACATTGGCAACACTGAGCCGTAGCACTGGCAGCACGTAAATGCAGAAATTAATCAGTATTTCAATCAAACACGTTATAAAAGCTGAGATTTGCAATGACACAACACATGGCATAAAGTAAAGTAAAAGCGGCAGCAATAGCAACAAAATATACAACAGCAACATGAAAATTGCAACAACATATAGCAGTTGACAAGTGTAACATTAAATGGCGAATATTTTTGGTATATTTTTGGTAACAGAATTATGTGTTACACTCAAGTGTTGGCACATAAAATATAAATAAAATTTATCTCTAGAGAAAAGAGGAAATTGCTACAGTTGCGAATTGTGAAAACTTAAAAAAGTAACAAATTTCAATACTTAAAAAAATCAAATATTCACTTTAAATTAAAATTTTAACAAAAAATTCAATTTTTCACTCCAAATTCAATATTTTACTCCTAATTCAATTTTCACTCAGAATTCCATTTCTCACTCGAAATTCCATTTTTCACTCAAAATTAAATTTTTCACTCAAAATTCAATTTTTCACTCAAATTTCAATTTTTCAATAAAAATTTAATTTTTAAATAAAAATTCAATTTTTCACTAAAAATTCAATTTTTCACTAAAAATTCAATTTTTCACTAAAAATTCAATTTTCACTAAAAACTCAATTTTCACTAAAAATTCAATTTTCACTAAAAATTCAATTTTTCACTAAAAATTCAATTTTTCACTCAAAATTCAATTTTTCACTAAAAATTCAATTTTTCACTAAAAATTCAATTTTTCACTAAAAATTCAATTTTTCACTAAAAATTAAATTTTTAACACAAAATTAAATTTTTCACTCAAAATTCAATTTTTCTCTCCGAATTCAATTTTTCCCTAAAAATTCAATTTTTCCCTAAAAATTCATTTTTTCCCTAAAAATTCATTTTTTCCCTAAAAATTCAATTTTTCCCTAAAAATTCAATTTTTCCCTAAAAATTCAAATTTTCACGAAAAATTTAATTTTTTCACTAAAAATACATTTTTTTAATCATAATTTAAGTTTTCACTCAGAATTACATTTTTCACTACATATTCAATTTTTCACTCAAAATTCAATTTTTCACCAAAATTCAATTTTTCACGAAAAATTCTATTTTACACTTAAAATTCTATTTTTCACGAAAAATTCTATTTTTTACTAATATTTCATGTTTTCACTCAAAATTCAATTTTTCACTAAAAATTAAAATTTTCACTAAAAATTCAATTTTTCACTAAAAATTCAATTTTTTACTGAAAATTAAATTTTCAATTAGAATTAAACTGTTCACTCAAAATTAAATTTTTAACACAAAGTTGAATTTTTCAATAAAAATTCATTTTTCAATAAAAATTCAATTTCTCACTTAAAATACAATTTTTTACTAAAAAATTAATTTTTCACTAAAAATTCAATTTTAACTAAAAATTCAATTTTTCACTAAAAATTCAATTTTTCACTAAAAATTCAATTTTCACTAAAAATTCCATTTTTCACTAAAAATTCAATTTTTCACTAAAAATTCAATTTTTCACTCAAAATTCAATTTTTCACTCAAAATTCAATTTTTAGATTAGAAATAAATTGTTCACTCTAAATTAAATTTAATTTTTTACTGAAATTTCGAATGTTTTTAAATCAAAAACAGCACCATAGCCCCACCTTCAAACATCAAATCTTTTGTATATCGCGTGAATGACTACAAATCGACGGCAATAAATACTTAAATTTTCGCGCCCACCCAATCGACCCATACTATACCGTCCAACCAACATTTGCAACAAAGGCTCTTTTTGTGACGCCCATAACTCACACCTAAGACCCCCCACTCCTCGTACCACGCACACGCGACAAGACGTACGTTACACACGTAAATTATGTGCCAAACGACAAATTCTACGTTTTTCGAAATCAAGCAAAAATTTTGCCATAAATTTTCGCATTGCACGATAACTTTTACATGATGTAGTAACTGGTGTAACACGTGTGCTTTGAAAGTGCAATGAAATTACAACGAACATAAGTAGGGAAGAATTTCTTATTCTCGAAAAAGGTAGGAAAAAACAAGGTAAAGGGTGCTGTTCTGATGATGAGGTTATGATGCTGTATTGAATGACAATAAATTTGGCAATTTTAAAGACATTATTTGTAGGTGGTTTTTTATTTATTGAGAGAATGAGTTAAAAATGTGTTCTATATGAAATGGAATATATGCGAAATGGGTAGAGTTAATTTTTAGTATGGGTTGGAAGAGGTAACAATTGTGGGTACTTACATTATAAGCAACAATGGGACTTGAAGTTTAGAAATATTTGTAATTTACGCTATAAGGTAGTGAATTATGAGAGGCTGTTTTTGCAGAAATATTGAACGTTTTTATGTGAACTCTATTGGGGGTGTAAAATATTTAGAGTAAAGTATAGAAAAAAACACAATTTTGTCTGTAGATAAAGTGGTTTGTTTGCTTTTGACAAATTTTGCATGTGTTTTTGTTTAGTCATGTGTATCTCTAGAATATGGGGAAATACACCATGTTATTTGCCAATATTTTATATTTTATTTTTTGCATTACGTTGCTTTTATATATCTTTTTTTTGTAAAATACCTACTTAATAAATTTAGACAGCTACTGCTGCCATGTGATTTTTTTTATATTATATTTATTGTATTTTTGTATTCTGATGATTTATTTGTGTATTTTTAAGTGCTTTTCGATAAGAGCTGGGAAATACACAATGGAGCCATAAAATTTGGCAAACACGTTTTAATTTTGTGTAAACGAAATAATTGTCAAATTTTATGTTTTTTTGTATAAAATTCTATTAAATTAAGTTTAAGATAAAAATAAGTGAAAATTTTGTAGTAACAATTTGAATTTTTAGTGATAAAATATTTTTTTATTGAAAAATTCAATTTTTAGTGATAAACTTGATTTTTAGTAAAAAAAAAAATCATTTTTAGTCTAAAAATCAAATTTTGAGTTAAAAATAAATTTTAAGTTAAACATTCTATTATGAATAAAAAATTTAATTTTGAATACAATTTTAATTTTGAGTGATAAAAATGTTTTTTGTTAAAAATGGAATTTCGAGTAAAAAATTGAATTTTTAGTGAAAAATTGAATCTTGAGTGAAAAATTGAATTTTGAGTGTAAAATTGAATTTTTAGTGAAAAATTGAATTTTAAGTAACAAATTGAATATTGAGTGAACATTTGAATTTTGAGTAAAAAATTGAATTTTGAGTGACAAATCGAATTATGAGTGAAAATTTATATTTTGAGTGAAAAATTTAATTTTGAGTGAAAATTGAATTTGTAGTGAAAAATTGAATTTTTAGTGAAAAATTGAATTTTGAGTGAAAAATTGAAATTTTAGTGAAAAATTAATTTTTGAGTGAAAATTTGAATTTTTAGTAAAAAATTTAATTTATTGCGAAAAATTGAATTTTGAGTGAAAAATTGAATTCTGAGTGAAAAATTTAATTTTTAGTGAAAAGTTAAATTTTTCACTCAAAATTCAACACTTGAGTGAAAAATTGAATTTTTCACTAAAAAATTGAATTTTTAGTGAAAAAGTTAATGGCTAGTGAATAATTTAATTTTTAGTGAAATATATAAATTTTAGTGAAAATTTGAATTTTATAGTGAAAAATGGAATTTTTAGTGAATAATTCAATTTTTCACTCAAAATTCAACACTTGAGTGAAAAATTGAATTTTTCACTAAAAAATTGAATTTTTAGTGAAAAAGTTAATGGCTAGTGAATAATTTAATTTTTAGTGAAATATATAAATTTTAGTGAAAATTTGAATTTTATAGTGAAAAAATGAATTTTTAGTGAAAAATTGAATTTTTAGTGAGAAATTGAATTTTTAGTGAAAAATTGAATTTTTAGTGAAAAATTGAATTTTTAGTGAAAAATTGAATTTTTAGTGAAAAATTGAATTTTTAGTGAAAAATTGAGTGAACATTTCAACATTGAGTAAAAAATTTAATTTTAAGTGAAAATTTGAATTTTAAGCGCAAATTTGAATTTATAGTGAAAAATTAAATTTTCAGTAAAATTTTGAATTAATTTTTTTTTGAGAAATTGTGTTTTAATGGAAAGTTGAATTTTTATTGAAAATTTTGACTTATATTGAAAAATTGGATTTTTAGTGATAATTTTTAGTGGAAAGTTTAACCAATTTTTTTTTGTTGTGAGAAATCAATAAAACAATAATGTCAAAAAAATTATTAAGAAAATAGATCAAAATAAAAATATTTATTAATTTTTATAGCATATTTTTAGACACGTAAAATATATATTAAATGCTCTATTTTTTATATACAAGTAAGCCCAATTTTATTTGAAATTGACGAATTTTATTAATTATATTCTCCACTAAATTATGCAACCTAAATTTTAATAAACTTCCGAGGACTGAACTTTAGTCACCTAAAAGTATGCAATCACTTTGAACGTTGCGTCGTTTATTAACTTTAGTTGCTCGCAGATGACTGCTGACAATAATGCAGTTATCTGCCAAAAGTTTATATAGCAACAATATCTAGACAATTTCTTAATCAACGCTACGCTTTATTGGACACCCGGAAATTGGATTAAATTCAGAAACGTCCGCATGTCAAGAAGTTAGTCGACTTGCTGTGCAGTCTGTCTGTCTATCCGTCATTCAACTTAATTTAATTTGTGCACTTTTCATATTTTTATAACGCGTTGCCTTCCTGCCGCGTTGAATTTAAATAAATAGCTTTGGACTTTCGTCATTGAAAATAGAGGGAGAATTCGGTTCAGTCGCCTCAAAGTATTCAATGTTTTTAATTTATGTTGTGACGGTTGTTTTGCTTTTCGAGCACGGTTGTTATTTATGCAATTTTTTTGTGAAATAGTTGATGATGTTGATATTTTTCATCTTTTTAAGTTTCTTTGTTGTCATTTCCTAAAAATCGTCGTGTAGATTGAAAAATTCCAATTTCTTGCGTATTTTTCTATTGGCATATTTTCTAGAGTACCATAATTTTTTGGAATTTTTATGATTTTTATGTGCAAAACAATCTATTGAAAAATAACCAAATTGCGTTGCAGAGCTTGAGATTAATGGTCTCATAAATATTTGTTTTTTTTTCTTATTAAAATATTGAATTTTTATGATTTTATGAGAAAAATTCAATTAACTTAGTTGCGTTGCGTTATATTCAAGTGGATCTATTTTATTTGCACTTAACATGAGCGCAAAAACAAAATATAGACAAATTGAATAATGAAAAAATGTGAAAATGAAAGAATTTTACATTTGATTAAACTGTAATCTTTCATTAAAAAAAACAAATTTTCAATTGGAATTAAACTAAACTAAAACACTTACAAATTAGAACTTAAAACTAAAAATTAAAATAAAAATTAAAAATTAAAAATTAAAAATTAAAAACTAAAAATTAAAAATTAAAATTAAAAATTAAAAACTAAAAATAAAAAATTTAAAATTAGGAATTAAAAATTAAAATTAAAAATTAAAAATTAAAAATTAAAAACTAAAAATTAAAAATTAAATTAAAAATTAAAAACTAAAAATAAAAAATTTTAAATTAGGAATTAAAAATTAAAATTAAAAATTAAAAACTAAAAATTTAGAACTTAAAACTAAAAAATATAAAATAATAAAACAAAAACTAAGAACTAAAAAGTAAAAATTAAAAACTAAAATTCAAAATCTAAAACTTAAAAATTAAAAATTAAAAATTAAAAACTAAAAACTAAGAACTAAATATAAAAATTAAAATTAAAAACTAAAAATTAAAAATTTAGAATTAAAAATTAAAAACTAAGAACTAAAAATTAAAAATTAAAAATAAAAATTAAAAACTAAAAATAAAAAACTAAAAATTAGGAATTAAAAATTAAAATTAAAAATTACAAATTAAAAATTAAAAATTAAAAATTAAAAATTAATAATTAATAATTAAAAATTAAAAATTAAAAATTAAAAATTAAAAACTAAAAACTTAAAATTTAGAACTTAAATCTAAAAAATATAAAATAAAAACAAAATTAAAAACAAAATTAATAATTAAAAATTAAAAATCTAAAATCAAAAATCAAAAATTAAAAATTAAAAATAAAAAATTAAAAACTTAAAACTAAGAACTAAAAAGTAAAAATTAAAAACTAAAATTAAAAACTAAAAAATAAAAAATTAAAAATTAAGAATTAAAAATTAAAAATTAAAATTAAAAATTAAAAATTAAAAATTAAAAATTAAAAATTAAAAACTAAAAATTTAAAACTAAAAATTAAAAATTAAAAAAAATTAAAAATTAAAAATTAAAAATTAAAAATTAAAAATTAAAAATTAAAAATTAAAAATTAAAAATTAAAAATTAAAAATTAAAAATTAAAAATTAAAAATTAAAAATTAAAAATTAAAAATTAAAAACTAAAAACTAAAAACTAAAAACTAAGAACTAAAAATTAAAAACTAAAATTAAAAACTAAAAAATAAAAAATTAAAAATTAAGAATTAAAAATTAAAAATTCAAAATTCAAAATTAAAAATTAAAAACTAAAAACTAAAAATTTAGAACCTAAAACTAAAAAATATAAATTAATAACTAAAAACTAATAACTAAACACTAAAAACTGAAAACTAAAAACTAAATACTAAAAACTAAAAACTAAAAACTAAAAACTAAAAACTAAAAACTAAAAACTAAAAACTAAAAACTAAAAACTAAAAACTAAAAACTAAAAACTAAAAACTAAAAACTAAAATCTAAAAACTTAAAACTAAAAACAAAAACTAAAAACTAAAAACTAAAAATTAAAAACTAAAAATTAAAAATTAAAAATTAAAAATTAAAATTCAAAACTAAAAATTAAAAACTAAAAATTTAGAACTAAAAACTAAAAAATATAAAATAATAACTAAAAACTATAAACTAAAAACAAAAACTAAAAATTAAAAACTAAAAACTAAAAACTAAAAACTAAAACCTAATAACTAAAACCTAAAAACTAAGAACTAAAAACTAAAAACTAAAAAAAAAAAACTAAAACCTAAAAACTAAAAACCTAAAACTAAAAACTAAAACCTAAAAACTAAGAACTAAAAACTAAGAACTAAAAACTAAAAACTAAAATCTAAAAACTAAAAACTTAAAATTAAAAACTAAAAATTGAAAATTTCAAAATTAAAACTTAAAAATTAAAACTTCAAAATTTAAAATAAAATTAAAAACTTATAATAAAAATTTTTAAATTTGACAAATTTAAAAAATCACTTCAAATTCAATAATTCATTTTTAATTCACTCACAATTCGCATATGAGAGAAATATGTGAATTTCTACTTTCGACTTCAGTTTTCCATCTTCATTGTTTCACTGTTACTTTCACCTTTAATGCTTCTTTCTTCATGCCTTATTATTCATCCTGCCTCAACCTCAAATCCATCTAATTGTTATGCCGTATATCGTATTCATCTGCCATTTAAATGACGTGGCCATAACTCAGAACTCCGAACCCTTTGAGTAAATTTGATTTTGCTGCTCGACACACTGGTGGCCAGTTGATTTTCCACGACGGCTACGGCAGTTCCGCAAATTCTTGAAGGCTAAAATCTTGGCGTGTGCCACAAAGAAACTCGTAATGAATTTGAAATATATTGAAGCCCATAAATGAACAGGAAGAAAAAGTATTGAAAATGAAAAAAAGAACAAGACGAAGAAAAACAGCACATGTGGAGTCATTTTGTTAATGTACTTGGGAAAAGTGGACTGTGACCGGGGTGAAAGTTTTACTCAAAAGCAGTCTGCAAGAATCTGCAACGAAAAGCCAAGACGAATGGTTAAAAAGGTCTTTAAGACTCTTGTGTGTTTTTTTTAAGATACGAAATAGAAAAACACATGTGTGGCATACATAGAAGTGGGGGAAGTATAGAGTACAGCTAAATGAGGTGAATTATAGGTTGAATGCTACGGTGCATGATGTGCAGAAAATGGGGTGAAAGCTATAAATATCATGCATCGTTTTTTTTTGAGACAACTTTTGCGTAAAGTGATTTTTTAACAATTTTTCACAGACTTTCAATTTCCGAATTTGGTACGTATCAAGGAAGTCAAAGTTTTAAATCATTTTGAAACTTAAAATTAGACTTTTTGCTATGACTTTTACTTTCCCTTAATTTAGTTTTTATTTAAAAATTCAATAAATGTGAAAATATTATATGTGAAATAAATGTGAAATAATTGAAAAATTGAATTATAAGTAAACATTTTAATTTTTTTTGGAAAAAATGTATTTTTAGTGAGAAATTTAATTCTTAGTTAAAAAAATATTTTATGACAAAAGTGAATTTTTAGTGCAAAATTGTATTATAATGAAAAATTACATTTTAGTTAAAAATTAAATTATTAGTGAAAAATTTAATTTTTAGTAAAAAGAAAAAAATTATTTATTGAATTTTTAATGGAAATTTAAGTATTTTAGTGAATATTTTAATTGTTAGTGAAAAATATAATTTTTAATGAAATTTTTAGTTTTGGTTGAAATGAAAAATTCAAATGAAGTGAACAATTCAATTTTTTTTTAATTTTTAGTTTTTAATTTTAAGTTTTAAGTTTTTAGTTTTTAATTTTGAGTTTTAAGATTTTAGATTTTAAATTTCAATTTTTAGTTTTTGTTTTTTATTTTTGTTTTTAGATTTAGTTTTTAGATTTTGTTTTTTGTTTTTTCTTTTTAGTTTTTAGGTTTTAGATTTTGTTTTTAGATTTTTAGTTTTTGGTTTTTAGTTTTTAATTTTAGTTTTTAGTGTTTAGTTTTTAGTTATTATTTTATATTTTTTAGTTTTTAGTTCTAAATTTTTAATTTTTAACTTTTAATTTTTAATTTTTAATTTTTAATTTTTAATTTTTAATTTTTAATTTTTAATTTTTAATATTTAATTTTTAATTATTAATTTTTAATTTTTAATTTAATAATGAAAAATTGAATTTTTAGTGAAAAATTGAATTTTTAGTGAAAAAATTAATTTTTAGTGAAAAATTGAATTTTTAGTGAAAAATTGAATTTTTAGTGAAAAATTGAATTTTTAGTGAAAAATTGAAATTTTAGTGAAAAATTGAATTTTTAGTGAAAATTGAATTTTTAGTGAAAAATTGAATTTTTAGTGAAAAATTGAATTTTTAGTGAAAAATTGAATTTTTAGTGAAAAATTGAATTTTTAGTGAACAATTGAATTTTTAGTGAAAAATTGAATTTTTAGTGAAAAATTGAATTTTTAGTGAAAAATTGAATTTTTAGTGAAAAATTGAATTTTTAGTGAAAAATGAAAGTTTTAGTGAAAAATTGAATTTTTGGTGAAAAATTGAATTTTTAGTGAAAAATTGAATTTTTAGTGAAAAATTTAATTTTTTAGTGAATAATTGAATTTTTAGTGAAAAATTGAATTTTTAGTGAAAAATTTAATTTTTAGTGAAAAATTTAATTTTTAGTGAAAAATTTAATTTTTAGTAAAAAATTGAATTTTTATTTATATTTTTAATTTTTAATTTTTAATTTTTAATTTTTAATTTTTAATTTTTAATTTTTCATTACATCGATTTACACAAAGTGATATTCTTAAAATACCTGTGTGTTTAATCATGTGATAATTAATTTAACTAATTAATTATCACAAGATTACACGATCGTGTCATTTCAGTAAAAGCGCTTTTTAACTATCACTGTCACGAATCTTTCTTTTAAATTTTAGCAAAATAAATAAATTTATATCATAATAATATTATATTTTATTCGATTAATGTAGGAGTGATATTTTCAGTAAACATTTTAAATAAATAATAAATTATTTAAAATTAATAACAAAAATATTTCTCGAAAATCAATGATTTAAACTTAATTACGCCAATTTATATAACTGTGATGTTTTTATAATAATTGTACTTGTAATCTTTTCATAATTAATTAATTATCATTTTTTAAAGGAACTTTTTTTAGGAATTATCATGTCCAACATGTTATTCATCACTGTGACACATTTAACTTTACTTTAGATCAATATCTATATAATATATCACAGTAAATATAATAGAAATAGATATTTTGGAGGTACAAATGATAGTTTTACAAAAGTATTTATAACAAATGACTAGGAAAATATGCGTGGTTCAATAGTTGTGATAATATAGTTAACTATACAATTCTCCATAACTACCTATACACATCTCTATAAAATATTTCTAGAATAAATTGGAAGTCTAACTTCTGGATAGAAGATAAGGGTTTTAACATGTTAAACATAGAATATATCACTAATATTCAAATTTTATTAGTCTTTAGTTTGATTGAAGTATTAAATATGATTGATATACGTGTGATGTATCTTCAATAATAAACATATTGTGTTTCTGCTAAAGTAGCAGTAGTTATAATAAAAAAAAGTTTATTTATTTTTTCTTTATTTCTTTGTTTTAATTCTGCTAATGCTAATTGAAATGATTTTATCACAAATAACTAGCCGCGGTAGCTCAGTGGTTAGTGCGTTGGACTGCGAGCCGAAAGGTCCCCGGTTCATGCCTGGTCTGGGGCTAACAACATATTATCATAGAATCATTTTCTATAAATTGAATTTTTAGTGAAAAATTGAATTTTTAGTGAAAAATTGAAATTTTAGTGAAAAATTGAATTTTTAGTGAAAATTGAATTTTTAGTGAAAAATTGAATTTTTAGTGAAAAATTGAATTTTTAGTGAAAAATTGAATTTTTAGTGAAAAATTGAATTTTTAGTGAACAATTGAATTTTTAGTGAAAAATTGAATTTTTAGTGAAAAATTGAATTTTTAGTGAAAAATTGAATTTTTAGTGAAAAATGAAAGTTTTAGTGAAAAATTGAATTTTTGGTGAAAAATTGAATTTTTAGTGAAAAATTGAATTTTTAGTGAAAAATTTAATTTTTTAGTGAATAATTGAATTTTTAGTGAAAAATTGAATTTTTAGTGAAAAATTTAATTTTTAGTGAAAAATTTAATTTTTAGTGAAAAATTTAATTTTTAGTAAAAAATTGAATTTTTAGTGAAAATTTGAATTTTTATTGAATGATTGATTTTTGGTAAACATTTTTATTTTCCTGTGAAAAAAGTGAACATTTTTATAAAAAAAAAGTATTCCCTGTAAAAATTCGAATTTATAATTAAAATGAACTTTATAAGCAAACTATCACAAGTCGAAAGTCAAACTAAATGCTGAATTTCAAATTTTATAAAATTTCAATTTATTATTTAAAATAAAAATAAAAATATTCCTTTCGTATGTGAGAATTTTCGTATTTCATAAATTCCAAAATTTGTTATATATTAAAAATGTTGTGATATTTTACGATTATGCTAAAGCATGTCATTTATACATATTTTTGAAGTTGTAATGATGGTTTCCATACATCACATCGAACTTGTGATATTTTACATTTTTATAATGTATGTTGACACTCTTAAAAGCTAATTAATTTTTTATGTTCATCTAATGAATTTGATTAGTGTTATTCTGCTCCATTTAATGTTAATCACAGTTGATTGATTTATCACAGTTCACTAGATTTAAGGCAGTTGATTGATTTCAAACATTTAATTGATTTATCAAAAGTGATAATTATTGCATATTCTGTAGCATTATTTAACCAAATGATATAACGAATAATAAGAAAATTTAAATGACATTTTTAAGTTTATTATAATGTGATACTAAATCATTTTATAATCAAATTCTATACTAAACAAAAAGGTTTTTAAATAATAATTTTATTTATTTTTATGTATTGTAATAACTACATTCAGTATTGTTTACTTTATAAAATCATTAATTAGAAACTTTATTAAATATCGATCACATATTATCACAGATTTCCTTTTTCATTCTCTACAAAACTCATAAATAAATTTAAAAAAAAAATCTGAATTACTAAAATGATTATTAAATTGATAAAATGCGCCTTAAAATTAAAAAATTGTTTTTTTTTTTTTTTTTCATTTTATACCATTTAAACCAAGTGATATAAACATTTTATACAACCTTCGTCAATGCATTCAATCTTTTGGGTTGACATCACAACGTTCTAAAGCAGAATCAAAAAAAAGTCACACCTCAAAGCATCTTTGATATTTCGTGTCTTTACTGTCCATTCATACACTCATTGACAACATATTTCCAACACAACATCGTTGCACTGAGTCCATACAACATTACGACATGATTCCATCACTACACTCTTTCATCACTACATTCTTACAACACTACATGGTATCACTATAGTGTTTTATGCCATCACTTCCACATTTACTATATCACTACATTTTTTCATCACTACAACCGTTTACATATTCTATCACTACTCTCTTACATCACTACAATCGTTCCAACCTTCTATCACTGCATCTTTCTATCACAGACTCAACGTCAGTCAGCAAAGCAGAATTTATTATGAGCCATATAAAAAGTGCTTTGTGTGTCCGGTGCAGAACACAATTTTTAACCAAGGACTTGTGATAATCACTTTTATTTGCCAGTAAAATACAAACACAGACAAAGAGATACTCAAGAAATACCAAAAGTGACCAACACACTCAGACAAGATGAATGTTTTTTGAAACAACAACAAATATAGCAAGTACAACAACAACAAGTATTGTACAAGAAGTTATGCTGTACCGTATTAAACTGAAATAAAAAAAATAAAAAAAATGCCGGTACATCTATTAACAGGACTCTTTGCCAAAGGACACACACACACATAAATGCATGTCTGTAAATCTTTGTATGTAGAAGGAAGGTGTCTCCTTTTGTCTGTCCATTGTTTCCGGTCTGTGCGTGTTGATTTCCTGCCTGGTTCTGGAAAGTGTTTCCTGTGCGGTTCTGCAACAGAGACAGTGATTATATGTGGTAATAAGTGCAACTAACCACTTGGTGATACTTGGCCAAGTTGTCAAGGTGGGAGTAAGTGATGTGAAAGTCTTATGAGAGCAGGACAACAGCAGCTAAGAGTTGTGTATGTGAAGATTTGTGTGTGTTAAGAGTTTTGTGTGTGAAAGAAACCAGTAGAAAAAATGTTTAGAAGCACTTTTTTTTTTAAATTATCACTGTGATATATTTTTATTTTTAATTTTAGCTAACTATGTTTATTATATAAAAAAATATTATTATTAAGTTCGATTTATGTCGGTGTGGTATATTTTAACAATATGTAAATTTTGACAACAATAATTTAAAATGTGTATGCAATAGTAATAATTATTTAGTTATCATTTCATTACAACTATCTATAATTTTAAATATCATTAGGTCGAATTAACTGTAAATAGATGATAATTAATCAGCTACCATTTCCTCAAAAACTCTTTTTAATTATCACTGTGACAGTTTTTTTTTTAAATAGAATGTGATAATATGAATACTATAGTGATATTTATTTTTTTATCATTATATTATATGATAATAATGTTCATTACATCGATTTACACAAAGTGATATTCTTAAAATACCTGTGTGTTTAATCATGTGATAATTAATTTAACTAATTAATTATCACAAGATTACACGATCGTGTCATTTCAGTAAAAGCGCTTTTTAACTATCACTGTCACGAATCTTTCTTTTAAATTTTAGCAAAATATATAAATTTATATCATAATAATATTATATTTTATTCGATTAATGTAGGAGTGATATTTTCAGTAAACATTTTAAATAAATAATAAATTATTTAAAATTAATAACAAAAATATTTCTCGAAAATCAATGATTTAAACTTAATTACGCCAATTTATATAACTGTGATGTTTTTATAATAATTGTACTTGTAATCTTTTCATAATTAATTAATTATCATTTTTTAAAGGAACTTTTTTTAGGAATTATCATGTCCAACATGTTATTCATCACTGTGACACATTTAACTTTACTTTAGATCAATATCTATATAATATATCACAGTAAATATAATAGAAATAGATATTTTGGAGGTACAAATGATAGTTTTACAAAAGTATTTATAACAAATGACTAGGAAAATATGCGTGGTTCAATAGTTGTGATAATATAGTTAACTATACAATTCTCCATAACTACCTATACACATCTCTATAAAATATTTCTAGAATAAATTGGAAGTCTAACTTCTGGATAGAAGATAAGGGTTTTAACATGTTAAACATAGAATATATCACTAATATTCAAATTTTATTAGTCTTTAGTTTGATTGAAGTATTAAATATGATTGATATACGTGTGATGTATCTTCAATAATAAACATATTGTGTTTCTGCTAAAGTAGCAGTAGTTATAATAAAAAAAAGTTTATTTATTTTTTCTTTATTTCTTTGTTTTAATTCTGCTAATGCTAATTGAAATGATTTTATCACAAATAACTAGCCGCGGTAGCTCAGTGGTTAGTGCGTTGGACTGCGAGCCGAAAGGTCCCCGGTTCATGCCTGGTCTGGGGCTAACAACATATTATCATAGAATCATTTTCTATACAGTTCTATACAGGACTGTAGCGCCAAACTATTATATTATTATTATATTATCACAAATAATACTTAGTACCAAAGAAAATTTGTATTTTTTTTTTTTACTATTATTTGATATTTTATAGTGATATATTTGTAAGTGACATTTTAAAACTATTCGTGATACTGTTTGTATAACTCACTCATATATTAAAAATTTACCAAATTCTTGTTTATTACAAAATTATCACATCTTAAAAAAATTGTAAAAATATATTAAAGAAATTAATTATAAAAACTGTGATATATTTAATATACATATATAGTAAAAATTTTCCCTAATAGGCCTCATCACTTCTAACAAGATATATTTTCCCACAGAGTTTGTGATACATTAAAACACATTACTAATGATGCTTTTCTATAGCATATGTTTTACTTTATAACTGTGCGTGTGTGATGTATGTGAGTGATACAACGATTTACTATAAAATGCACAACTATTGTTATTATTATCAACATTATTATTATCACTAAATGTAGAACTATATATAGCATATATGTATGTAAAAGTAGTGATAAATTTTAGGCTGTTACACAGACTGAACTTGAGATGTTCAGAAAATTGCAATGGTTGACAGAGAATAATGAGCATGTCATGGTGTGTCATGTGACATTAGCAACCAGTGAGATATTTGTAGAAATAGCATAGTAATGTAGCAATAGTAATGTCCTTTTTTTGTTATATTTTGTAACTATTATAAGTATATTATTTGTTTTGTGGTGATAGAGCATGAAAATTAATGTTGAAAAATTAAAAATAATCACAGACATTATTTGTAGTCGGAAAAGTTAGCATAAGAAAAATTACCAAACAGTTTTGCAATATTTATAATAAATAGTTTATAAAGATACTTAAGAAAATCACAAATTGTGCTAATGAAAACATTACCGGAACATTTTTTTTTTCTTCAATATAATTATTCCCTTTTCATATACTTTGTGAAGCTATTATTAAAATTATGCTAAATTATTTCAAATATATAATATTTAATGGAGAGGAATTTTTGAGAAAATAATTGTCTTGGGAGAATTCTAGGTAGGAAGAATTATCAACAAAATGTTAATGTGATAGTTAAAATCAACAAAAAGCTTTAGTATCCTTCAAAACTAATTATAACACTTTATACATATTTTTATATCATTCGAAAACTCTTCCCAATTTAAACAAGAAATAAATATTTGGGGAAAAATTATTTTGTTTTGGACAATTTATAGTCCGCGGAAGAATTGTCTACGAGAAGAATTTTTTGAAGAATGAAATGTTTGGGTAATAGTTCTCCGGGGATATTCGCCTTGTGAGGAATTGTATGGGAAAGAATAGTTCGGGGAAAAATTGTCTCGTGGAAAGAATTGTGTGTGGAAAAATTATTTCGTGGAAGATTTGGATGGGGAATTTTTCGCCATCTCTTATTGTAAATGTCTGGAGTGGAATTGTCTTAGGTAAAAATATATCGGCCTAAAAATTATATAGAAGAAACATAATCCGGCTATTATATCAATAATTTTGCGGTGTAGAATTATCCGGGGACGAATTGTTCGGGAAAGAATTGCCTCGGGGAAGAATTATCGCAGGTAAAAAATATATTTGAAAAATATTATACAGCTCTTATATGAATAATTGTCCATCCCTGTGTTAATTTTTCTCCGGACAAATATTGCACGGGCAATTGGGAAACAATTTTCCAGGGAAGAAATGACTTGGGTAATAAATTTATCGAAGGAACATTTTTCGGCTCTTATATGAAGAATTGTACGGAATATAATTGTCCGTCGAAGAATTTTTCTGCGAAGAATTATCTCACTTAAGATTTATCACGGGGAAATTTTATATCGGATAAACATAATCCGGCTCTCATATTAAAAATTGTATGTAGTAGAATTGTCCCGGGAACAATATTTTTAGAGAAAAATTATCTAGGGGAAATATTATAACGAAGAAACATTTTCCTGCTTCTATTTGAGGAATTTTAAAGCGTAGTATTGCCAGGGAATGTTGTTTGAGAAAGTATTGATTGTCTCAAGATATAATTATCCCGGGAAAAATGTATTAGATAAAATATATATTCAGCTTCTACTTGAAAGGTCTGACAAAAGGTAGTATTAAAGGAATTAGTTGTAGGAAAATAAAAATATATATTTAGTGATTTAAGCTTTCGGAAAGTTTTTCAAATAAAATATGAAACAATTTTTAACAATTTGTCATAGGTTCTTAGAGAGTTTTAAATGTTTGAAAAATGTATATTACCTATTAATAAGTTTCATATACTGTTTTAAAGGCTTTTCTATACATTTTGATTGCAAATAAAACAAGATAAAACTATGCTCTAATATAAATATCCAAGTTTAAAACCTTTACAGCACAGCTGATTCCATTTCCTTTCATCTAACTCCCAGATGCATGCATGGCTTAAGCTCACTTTGCTCATATATCCTTAATAATACTTATTCATCTTTCTACTTCCACATTTCTCATTCATTTCCCACTGTCCATCATTCAGCTTTCTTCATTTATTTAGCACACAACGACAACGACGTATATGCAGCTGGGTCCTGAAGAAAAGGTACTTTAGGAAATGAGAAACTTTTGCAGACACTTGCACTTATTTCGACGTAGAAAAATAACAGAACAACAGCAACTACTACAATGGAACAACAATTTAAGTACAGCATAACAATAAGAAATACAAGAAATAAAAGAAAAACAAGAGCTATAAGTAAAATAACAAAAATAAATATAGTTAAGTTTCTACAAACACATTCAAAAGTCCATCAAGCGTATATGAAAAAGCACATCAGGAAAATAAAAACACAAATAAAAGCTAAATAAACATGACAAAAGAAGCGCTAAAGTATGCAGTCACAGAATTAATAGATAGTCATGAAATTTAGATGAACCAAAAGAGTCCACAGCTGATGTATTAAAAATCAAATATTTTGCAATAATGAGATAAGTTTAGAAAAATAAAGGAACTTATGAAATCTAAAAAATTCTATACTCAACAAAATACGCTTTAATTAATAATTGAATTTATTCTTCTATACATCATCGTAGGTATTGTGAATCGACTTCTATTAAATTTGACAATAACTTAAGTTTACTACCTCCTTTACCTAACTCCGTAATAATAATTCAATTCCTCAATATATTCTTCGTTATATTCATCAGTATATTCTACATTATTTTTCTCAATATATTATGCGTTATAGACTTTAATATTTATATCAATCTATTCTTTAATATATTCATCTACATATACTTTTTTCAATATATTCTTCAAACTTATTCTTCAATATATTTTGCAATACATTTTTTAATGTGTCGTTCAATGGACTACGAGCGAATGGACTACAGAAAAAAAATCTACATCATATATCATATTTTGTTCTTCAAACCATTATTCATTGTATTGAAGAACCATTCATAATATTAATGACTAACAACATCAACGTTATGAATGCGATCACAAATATAATGAATGCTTGGTCACTGTCAAAAAAGTGTTCTTCAATATGATGAACTGTATGTGAAGAATACGTTTCATCATATTAATAAAGAAATACATGAAATACAACATACATATACACAGAAAAAAAATTTACATCATATTGATGAATTCCGTTCTTCAACCCATGATTCATTGTGTTGAAGAACCATTCATCATCGCCATCAATGTTATGAATGCTATCATAAATATAAAGAACGCTTGGTAACTGTCGAAAATGTGTTCTTCAATATGATGAACTGTATGTGAAGAATACGTTTCATCATATTAATGAACCAAAATATAAAATACAACAAATATTTTCATCATATTGAAGAACGCTGTTCATTAAATCAACTTTCTATCAACATATTTTTTTTCGTTCATTTTTTGCAGTACTTCTCAGTTCTCAAGTAGTTCTTGTATGTTACTTCTTATATAATGCTTGCTCGACATACATAAATTGGTAAAATGTTTTATAATATATTTATTATAATTACTACTTTTTATTAATAAAAAGTTATATTTATAAAAAATATATTTTTGAAAAAAAAATGTTTTTTTTAAAATTTTTTTTTTTCGAATTTTTTTTTTTCGAAAAACAATTTTTTTTTCCGAATTTTTTTTTTTTTAATTTTTTTTCGGAAATTTATTTTTTTTTCTAATTTTTTACTGTTATTTTTTACATAAAATTTTTACAAAACTTTTTTTCGAATAATTAAAAAAAAAAAAAACATTTTTTTTTTTTGAAAAAAAAAAACATTTTTTTTTTTTTGAAAAAATATTATGAACAAATTCATCAATATGACAATTCAAATTCATTGTATTGAATATTTTGTTCATATATATAATGAATGCATTCATTAATATGTCATTTAATGAGCTGTGGTATCAATATAATGAATCGGTAGTTGGTGAAAAAATTCATAATATTTATGAATAAATTCATCATATTGAAGATTTTTTTTTCTGTGTACATCATATTGAAGAATGCTTTTCATCAAACCATATCTCAATCCAAATATTTATTTTTCGTTCATTTTTTGCAATACTTCTCAGTTCTCAAGTAGTATAGTATGTTATTTCTTATATAATGCTTGCTTGATAAATAAATTTGATAAATAAATTTGTAAAAAGTTTTATAATATAATCATTTATAATTACAACTTTTTAATAATAAACAGTTATATTTATACAAAATATATAAAAAAAATTACGTACATTTTTTTCAGGAATTTTTTTCTACAACAAAAAATTCATTTCAGATAATTATTTTTGTTTTTAATTACATTTTTTCCAATTTCTTTTTTTTCGAATTATCATAAATTATTAAATTTTCGAATTATTTTCGAAAATCAATTAATTTATTTTGAAAAAAAAAATTAGTTCAACAATATTCATCATATTGAATATTATATTCATAAATTTATGTACAAATTCATAGATATTATGATTTAATACATCAAGTATGATGTTCGATAGTATGAATAAGTTCATATATATAATGAATGCATTCAATAATATGTCATTTAATGAAAGGTGGTATCAATATTATAGTTTATAGAAAATTTCATAATATTTATGAATAAATTATTCATATTGATGATTTTTTTTCTGTGTAAGACTACGAGCCGAACATGACAACATCTTTTTCATATAAAACATTTTTGTATACGAAGCTACCTCTCGGCAGACAATGGCAAACCTCCGAGAGTAAACACCGAGTTAAACAAAAATGCATTATGAAAGTTAAATATGTATATATCATGAAAAATTATCTAATTTTCCAAAAAATCAAACTCATCTTCATATAACGGTACTGCGATTTCAAGGTTTAATGTAGAGATGGGCGCGTGCTTGTATTTTTGGTGTCACGCCCAAAAATCTGAGTTCGTGCGTGCAAATCGCCGTGCGTGCTAGTTGCTGTCGTGCCCGTGCGTGTTCGTGCCTCCAAAATCAGACACGCGCCCATTAAATATGTTTTTTATAGTTTCTACCCCAATTAAAAAAAAACCCTTTCAGCTTTACTTATGGATTTAAGAGAATAAAACAGTATCAAACTTAATTTTTGAATTATTTATTACAGGGACTAAAACTATCGGTTCCGGTTCGGGCTCAAAGATTTTTTAAATAGTGGTTTCGATTCCGCCTTTAACCAACACATAAAATGGGTTCCGATTCCGGTTCTTTGCGTTCCCTGACAGGGACTATAATATCTGTTCCGGTTCTGGTTCCGATATTTTTAAAATGGCGGTACCGATTCCAACCAGAAATAAATATATATGTTTCGATTCCAGTTCCCATTCAACACATTTTTAATAACGATTCTGGTTCCAAAAATCTAAACGATTCCGGTATTATTTTTCACGTTTTGCTTGCTTTTTCATGTTTTTCCGTGCTTTTTTCGTGTTTTTACACGGCACCAGGTGTTCGATTTATGAGTACCAGAGAAATGATATAGTTATTAAAAAATCCCTCAATTAATAATAATGTTTCTGATTCTGACTATTATTCTGATTAATTGTAAAAATATATATATATTTTTAGTAATTCAAATTTTGTTTTGCATTTTTTTATTTTCTTACTTTTTACAAATTGTGAGTGATGCAGTTCAAAGAAAATGTTAATTTTTTAATGTACAGGATTTTTCAAATGGGACGCTACAAAAGTAGAGCGACAGGGACAGCAAACGACGCCATATTTCTTGCCGCTCTTTTGACATTTCTCTTCAGTAAGGTTTGTCATTTCATGATGGAAAGATATACGAGCCAACAACGAGTCGAAATCACAGCGAATGCTACAATCAATTTATTGGAAACCAAGTTTGGAGAACGTGTTATCTCACGAAATGGTCCAGTCGATTGGCCACCTCGGTCGTGCGATTTGACGCCGTTAGACTATTTCCTGTGGAGCTACGTCAAGTCTATGGTCTATGCTAACAAGCCAGCGACGATTGATGAACTTCGTACGAATATCGAACGTGAAATTGCAGCAGTATCGGCCGATTTATGCTTGAAAACCGTCGAAAATTGGGTTCAGCGTCTGGACTTCTGCAAGCGTGCCCGTGGTGGCCATGCAAAAGAAATTAAGTTCCATACATAATGGCACTGAACGTACTTTTACAGGAATAAAGAATTTCATTGATATCCAAAACCGTTTTTGTAGCGCTCTTATTGAAAAACCCTTTATCATGTTATATTTTATGCCTTCATACAAAATATGAAAAATTTTGAAATATTTTCGATATTTTTTAATAACATTTGTGTGAGAGGTAGGCTTTGCAGTTGCCCATTTTTGCAAGAAGGGTTGCATCTATATATAAAACGTTTATTCAAAATTTCAATCTCCACTGGTTTTCAAGTTATGATTTTTGACAAGCTAAAAGTGAAAATGGGACACTGTGCGCCGTTCGGAAACGTCATTAAAACTGTAGGTCCCATCACTTTGAGTACAAATATAACACGCACAGCTCAGATGGTGAGAGAGCTCGGTCTAAGTTCTTCAGAACTGTAGCGCAAAAATATTATTATTATTATAATCATCATTGTATACTTCAGTAAATTCTTTAATATACTCCTGAAAATATACTTCAATTTAATCTTAAATTTATTCAGAAATAAATACTTCAATATATTATACAACACATTCTTTAAGGGATTATTCAATACATTGTTAAATATATTCAACAATATAATCTACAATTTTCAGTTTATTTGTCCATCTATTCCCATACATAATCTTCAATTTATTTTTCAGAAAATTCTTTAATATATTCTTTAATATAGTTATCAATTATTTTTGAATAAATTCTCCGATATGTTCTTCAAATCATCACTATAATCTTCAATATATTCCAAAATATGCTATTTCATATATTTCACAATATATTTCACGTAATACATTCCTCATTTTTTGAATTCTTCAATAACACCTTTAACTAATTCGTCAGTGAAATGTCTTATACTTTGAAATTTTCATAAATTTATCAATACATTCAACAACATATTCAACAATATAATCTACCATATATTCTGCAATATATTCTTCAATACATTGCTCAATACATTCTTCAAATTTGTATTTTATATTTCTATCATTTAGAAAAGAACGATTTGAAAAACTATTGACAACATTTATTTAAATTTTAGAACTATAAAACTTATAAAACAAATATAGAAACTGCCAACATTATTTTCAAATAGTAGAAAAACAAAAATTGCTGCTTTTGCTGCTTTTGCTGCATCAACAGCATAAGTCTAACTGCAGTAGCAGCTGCCAATATTTTGGACTCAGTTTCAACTGCAAATCAGTGACATGTACAAATCACCATACTTTTATTTGTAAACGTTAGTTGAAGTCACATTTGTTTTAGCCAACAATGCACATTTCTTACAACGTTTTGTGTAAATGAAGTCGATTCGTTTGAGATTGTATTTTATTATTTTTATTGTATTTTTTAATTGTAGTTTTTGAATATAGTTTTTGAATAATGAATTTTAGTTTTTCAAAATTACATAATTTAACTTCTACTTGAGGTATATGGAAAGTAAAAAATGCGGCTGTTTATGACAAACATCGCTAAAGACACCAAATCCTTAACATTTGAAAAGAAAAATTTTTTTTTTTTACTATAACACCCAAAATGTTCATATTTGACTGCGAATTGTAAGAACACAGAGGTGATGGAGCAAAAGGGACTTCAAATTCGAGATCAGAGACCATATTACACACAAACATTTTTTCCATCAACAACCATCAATCAAATTGATGATTTCAATCATTGAACTAAAATCGTAATTTTTCAATGTTTTTCACATTCAATTTTTTTTATAACATCAAATTTTAAACAAAAATTGGTTCCATTTACAGATTTATGTATTTATAATTCTTATAAGATTTATGATATTTAAATTAATGCAGTTTGTTCAACAAAATTCATCAATATGATGTACACTTATTCATTAATATGATGTAATGGAGTCCTCGCATAATAATTCGTATAGGAATTATAAATACATAAATGTGTAAATGGAGACAAATTTGTGTTTGAAATTTGATGATAAAAAAAATATTGAAAATGAAAAACATTTAAAAAATACGATTTTGATTTAATGAATCAATTCATCAATTTGATGAATCCAAGTAGTTGGTGAAATTTTTGGTTAAATTTTTTGTGTGTACCTTTAACCGTTATCAATTCGAAAGATGGGAGTAAAAATTCTTTTGTTATACTGTGTAATCTGTCAGACCCACAAACTTTTATTTATCTGTGTATTTTTCGGAAAGATGTGGAAAATATACCTGAAAATTCCTCGAGTACGTTTTAGAAAAATTATGTTCGTCACTGTTTACGATAGGTTAGTAGAATTTGTTGTACGGCCATGATCAAGAACTGATAATTCAAAATTTCATTGTCTTATCCCGACCAATTTTATGATCAACATGATCACGGAATGTTTATTTTAATAGGGCAAATATCTACTAGGATAGGTCCACTCAGAAAAAATTTAATACAATCCCATTAACTTTTGTCAATTGGAAAGTGACAAAAAATATTTTCATATAAACTTATTTGTCATAAAAAATGTATAGTATTCTGTAGTATTTAATAGTATTTACCGATAAAAATAATATTTTATCTTTTTGACTGTTTTAAAATGACATAGTTTATGTTTTCTGCCTATTTAAACCTGCTACTTAAATTCTTCAATTGAAGAATGGTTTTTTAAACTTCCACCTTTAGCATTTTCAATTTTTATTACCTTAAACTCGAAAAGTTCATAGTTTCCATTAAATAAAAAATATTATATATTTCTTACCTCATATTATTTTCCACACTTTCTTGCATCTTAAATCTGTTCTTGAATCTAATAAGCAATTTTCGCCAAAATGTTTTCGAAGGTTGCTCTTGCTGCTGCTGTAGATGTCTCGCAGATTTTGCAACAATATCTGCATCATGAGTTTTTGTGGAGTGTTTCTGTGAGTGAGTGAGTCTAGGAAAGTGACTGTGTCTACACTGCAATTCATGCCACATTCACTTCAAGTCCTTTGGCGCAAAATACGATGTGATCCTTGAGGCTACTTATTGTCATTCAGTCACTTTGGACGTTGGCAACTATGGTCGCGAAACGACGCGGCGCGGCTTTTGCCTGGCTCGATTCGTGGCAATTTCAATGGCAGACAGACAAACTGGCTAAGGATTCTCCAAAGCGTGCTAAGGATGCAAAGGATGTGCCACTTGAATTCAACACAAGCGACTGATTTCGAACGCGAAGTGGAAGTGGAGATGAAGCTGCAAATAAGAATGAAAACTATTAATTCAAATTTTCACTAAAAATCCATTTTACACTTATATTAACTAAAAATTCAATTTTTCACTAAAAATTCAATTTTTCACTAAAAATTCAATTTTTCACTAAAAATTCAATTTTTCACTAAAAATTCAATTTTTCACTAAAAATTCAATTTTTCACTAAAAATTCAATTTTTCACTAAAAATTCAATTTTTCACTAAAAATTCAATTTTTCACTAAAAATTCAATTTTTCACTAAAAATTCAATTTTTCACTAAAAATTCAATTTTTCACTAAAAATTCAATTTTTCACTATAAATCCAATTTTTCATTAAACATTCAATTTTTCACTAAACATTCAATTTTTCACTAAAAATTCAATTTTTCACTAAAAATTCAAACTTTCACTAAAAAATCAAATATTCACTAAAAATTCAATTTTTCACTAAAAATTCAATTTTTCACTAAAAATTCAATTTTTCACTAAAAATTCAAATTTTCACTAAAAATTCAATTTTTCACTAAAAAATTCAGTTTTTCACTAAAAATTCAAATTTTCACTAAAAATTCAAATTTTCACTAAAAATTCAATTTTTCACTAAAAATTCAATTTTTCACTAAAAATTCAATTTTTCACTAAAAATTCAATTTTTCACTAAAAATTCAATTTTTCACTAAAAATTCAATTTTTCACTAAAAAATTCAATTTTTCACTAAAAATTCAATTTTTCACTAAAAATTCAAATTTTCACTAAAAATTCAATTTTTCACTAAAAATTCAAATTTTCACTAAAAATTCAATTTTTCACTAAAAATTCAATTTTTCACTAAAAATTCAATTTTTCACTAAAAATTCAAATTTTCACTAAAAATTCAATTTTTCACTAAAAATTCAATTTTTTATTAAAAATTCAAATTTTTAAGTGAAAATTAAATTTTTCATTAAAAATTACAATTTTCACTCAAAATTCAAATTTTCACTAAAAACTCAAATTTTTCATTAAAAATTCATATTTCCACTAAAAATTCCTTTTTTCACTAAAAATTCAATTAATATTAAAAATTTAATTTTTCACTATAAATTCAATTTTTAATTAAAAATATTTTTTTTAATTAAAAATGTTATTTTGAATCTATTTTTCCATTTTAGTTTTGGATATTTAAAAAAAAATATTACATACTTTTTCTTTCAACATATCAAATTTTTCATATTGCCCTAAGCTTGTCTGCATTGTGCTGACATTGTAGAAAAAAAACTAAAAATATCTTGAAAATTCTTCATAATGATTATGAAATTCTGTTAACACCCTGCAGCCATGGAAATGCTCATAAAAATGCAAGATATTCATGCTGCAGTTTGTGATGTCTGCACACAACCAACATATTTTGCTCTTTTCAGAAAGATCTCTATATTAAATACACCTGGTGGTTTCATCTAGTACACTTTGGAAAAAGTTAATAATCCAAATTCATATCTTCTGTCATAATGCACTTTAATTTAATGACACTTCATATCATTTTAATGAATATTTTTCAAATATTCAATTCGAAATAGACCCAAATTTCAATAACTTATTATATAAAATATCAGAGTTTCTATATAAAATATATAAATATGGTAAAAAAGATGATATAAAATTTATTTATAAGGTCGGGGTTGTATTTATGTTATAAATAAAGGGTTTTTCAATAAGAGCGCTACAAAAGTTTTTTTCAAGGGTTCTCAACAGGGACGCTACAAAAGTAGAGCGATAGTGACAGCAAACGACGCCATATTTCTTGCCGCTCTTTTGACATTTTTCTTCAGTAAGGTTTGCCATTTCATTATGGATAGATATATCTTTCCATCATGGTGCCATTTCATGATGGAAAGATAAACGAATTCGAATTTCGATAGTAAATATTAATAATTTCGACTCGTTGTTGGCTCATATATCTTTCCATCATGAAATGGCAAACCTTACTGAAGAGAAATGTCAAAAGAGCGGCAAGAAATATGGCGTCGTTTGCTGTCCCTGTCGCTCTACTTTTGTAGCGTCCCTGTTAAAAAACCCTTTACTAATATATCCAAAATTTCTGTCATATACTTAGAATATTTGGGACGAGATCTCGGCAAAAACACATATAAATGGAATTTTATGGGATGAATATAATATTCAAAAATTGTAAAATTTTAAACGCATACTTCTGGCATATTTTGGGTACGGACATAAAATAGGCATTATTTGACCCAAAAAGTAAGTAACTGACGCTACTATCCTACTAAAAAGGTTGCCTTCAACAACCTAATATAAGTGTCGCTGATCATTGTATTTTTAACCTTGCCATAATCCGACTAGTTTTATGACAAACATGATCTGGCCCATTGTCATGTCTTCGGAAATAAAATTTTAGTTTTTACTGCATTTTTATTATTTTGAAATTTATGCGTACCGTATTTATGAATGATTGTAAAAATAGTAAAATCAAAAAGTAAAACGCATATAAAGTATTTAATTATCACTAATCAAATAACAAAATGTTTACCATTTTTATGGGCTTTCGTTTATTTTCATTTATGTTCTAAGTGCCTGACAATATAAAAATGCAATAGTCAATAAAGGGTCATTAAAATCGTTATGACAATGATTGAATGTGTGGTAGATAAGAGGTTTATGTTTTTCTTTGGAACACTGTCATATAAACCTTATTGGTCTGCGTTATCTTTCTGTTGAGGTTTCTCTATAGGTATTATTGATTTAATAGTATTTAAAAAAATATTTTCAAATGCGCAGAAAAAAATTGTTTGCAGCAAACATAATTCCAATGATAAATGATATGCCAATTATGTAAATCAAAGTATTTTGGTCTAATCTGATACAACAGGATATGATATGTACAGAAAAACATGTACATCATGTTGATGAATTCCGTTTTGATTGCATGATTCATTGTATTGAAGAACCATTCATAATAATAATGACTAACGACATCAATGTTATGAATGCGATCATAAATATTATGAAAGCATTAACTGACAAAAAAGTGTTCTTCAATATGATGAATTGTATGTGTAGAATACGTTTCATCATATTAATGAACAAAAACATAAAATACAATGCAATACAATATACAATGCAATACAAAATACAATATAATGTTTGCTGAACATGCATAAATATAAATATATTTATAATTACAACTTTTTATTAATAAAAAGTTATATTTATAAAAAATACATTTTAAAAAAACAATTCGTTTAAATATTATTTATTCGACAAAAAAATGTGTTGGTCAATTTTATTTTTTTCGAAAAAATATTTTGTTGGTATTTTTTAAATAAAATTTTTACAATAAAAATTTTTTCGAATTATTTTTTTATTATAAACAAATTCATCAATTCAAATTCATTGTAAACAGAAAAATAATCGACGTAAATACAGCAACCATAAATAATTGTGCACCATTAGCTGGTCTAGCAACGAGTTCTAATGTATTTAGTAAACACATTCGCTAAAAATGTGATTTGCTTCCGAAAATATACCAATTAAGGACTTTGCATAAATATCGAACTATTTAATCGGTATAGTCGACGTTTTAAAAGTATTTTTGTTATCTTCACAGTCTTTATAATTCTCATTCAGTTAATTAAAAAAGGATGTTATAAATTCTTGTGAAAGTACATAACATATGCTTTTCTGATGGTGAATTTGGAAGCATAATAAAATATGCAACCATTGCCATCATCAACATTTTTGACGACACACTTAGAGGATGCTCAAGCTCTATAAGTATATAACTTGGCATATACCAAATGTGAATAATATGCGCGCAACCAAATGCGCAAACAAAAAATTCCATCGTTTGCTTGTTTGCCGGCGTTCATTCGCTGCAAGCTCGCATCGTTACGCCGCGTCGCATCAGGTTCTCAGCAACGTCGATTGGTATGCAATTAATTCAATAGTCATTTCAACAAATTATTTAATTGTATTGACGTAACATTTTGCACTTTCTTTTAATTTATTAATTAAGATGATTAAATATTTAATCAATACAATTAACTCCATAGTTGTTTCAGCAAATATTTTAATTGTATTGATGTAACTATTTGTTTATTTTCTGTTAATTTATTAATTAATATGATTAAAAATTTAATCAATTCAATTAAATGACGTATGGGCGATGAATCAATTATAAATTAATTGTATTATTCAAACTTTTTGCTATATTTACACATATATTTTTTTCTGTGTATTGAATATTTCGTTCTTCACTATGATGTTCGATAGTACGAATAATTTCTTATATATAATGAATGTATGCATCAATATGTCATTTAATGAACGGTGGTATCAATATGATGAATCTGTTAGTTGGTGAACAAATTCATAATATTTATGAATAAATTCATCATATAGATGATGTTTTTTTTTCTGTATGATATGATATAGTATGATATGATATCGTCACTATCATGCCAAAGAGATGAATATTTAATTTTTCACATTTCGTCGGTGATACTGCAATACCGCCTAACTGCATGTGGAAATTACGCCTAATTTTGTGTTATAATCGGATTTTTAATGATATGTTAATCGGATAAAAAAGATAAATGCCATTATAAGTTATGACCTACTTCAGTTTTTATAAAGTAAATGCATAATTAAGAGTGTGTGCGACTTCGACTAAATTGTTGACTAAACTAAATTTTGTCGGTACAGCAGCGTTTACTTTTCAATTTATCAAATTTTCGAGCAAACTAAATTGAACCAATTGGAAGACAGCGAACAAATATATGATAATCGATTTATTGTGGACATTAACAATTACCGGTTACCGAATGGCGATTGAATGAAAACCAGTACAATTTTGTTTAGTCAGCAATTTAAGTCGAACTCGCACACACCCTAAGTCTGAAAATAGTTTTGTTTCTTCTGTAAAATTCATTTTGTAAGAGGTATTCGAAAATGTAGATAGGCGGTTTTGCAGTATCATCGACAATTTGCGTTTTTATTTTTGAACGTAGTTTTTCCTCAAGTATACTGTGCCAAAATCGTGTGTAGTTTTGTTGCATATTTCTAGCCACAAAAGACAAAACCAAAAGGGCGAATTCGAAAAATTCAAAATGCTCTCATGTCAAAAGGGCGAATCTTTTCATTTTTTTGCCATAACTTTTTATTGGTCTAAAATAACTTAGTGGTATAATTGTTTGTTTTTAAGATCATCATCATTATTTTATAATATTTTTTTTTTTTTGAATTTTTATCATTTGCAAGAAATATATTTGGCAAAATATTTTTAAATAATGATGTCAATCGATAGGTGCTTTAAAAACAAACAATTAATGCTACTAATGTTACTACATTATCTTGCGCAAATAAAGAGTTATAATCTAAAAAACAAAAATATTTGCGTTTTGGTCAAGATATAGCCTCACAAAATCCGTATTTATAATTCAGTAAATTGACCAAGTCCAAAGATATTTTATAAACGTTAAAATAATTGACGATTAAACCAAAATAACAAAAAATTACTAATTTTTAAAGCACTTCAAACTTTAAAATTTGATTTCCCAATATTTTTAGAAATGCACATTGCCTCTTGCATGACAGTGACGATATGTTATAATATCGTCACTATCATGCCAATGGGGCGAATGTGCAATTTTTGACATTTGCGTTTTTTAACATTTTTGAATGTAGTTTATCCTCAAGTATGCTGTGCCAAAATCGCGTGTCATTTTGTTGTATATTTCTAGCCACAAAAGACAAAACCAAAAGGGCGAATTTTAAAAATTTATAATCTTGTCATGCCAAAAGGGCGAATCTTTTCGTTTTTTCGCCATAACTTTTTATTCGTATAAGATAAAATAGTGGAGTAAAGGCATTTATTATTTGTTTTCAAAGAACCTATCGATGTGCATCATTATTTAAAAATATTTTGCCAAACATTAATTTTCCATTTGTTATTTGCAGGAAAAAATGTTTGGCAAAATATTTATTATTAATGATGCAGATCGATTGGTGCTTTGAAAACAAATAATAATTGCCTTTATGTCACTATTTTATCTTGTACCATTAAAGAGTTATAGCAAAAAAACGAAAAGATTCACCCTTTTGGCATGACAAGATTTTCAATTTTTCCAATTTCTTTGTTTTTTTGCTATAATTTGTTATTGGTGCAAGATAAAATAGTGGTGTAAAGGTATTAATTGTTAGTTTTTTAAGCACCTATCGAACTGCATCATTATTTAAAAATATTTTGCCAAACATTTTTTCCTGCAAATAACAAATGGCAAATTAATGTTTGTCAAAATATTTTTAATTAATTATGCCAATAGATAGGTGCTTTAAAAACATATAATTAATGTCTTACATTACTATTTCATCTTGTGTTATTTAAAAGTTATAACATAAAAAACAAAAATATTTGCGTTTTGATCAGGATATGACCTCATCCGTATTTATAATTCAGTAGATTTTGCAAATCTAAAGATATTTTATACACGTTATAATAATTGACCAAAATAACAGACAAAATTTAAAAAAATATAAATTTTTCTAATTTTCAAAGCACTTCAAACATTAAAATTTGCTTTCCCAACATTTTTAAAAATGGCATGACAGTGACGATATGATATGGTATGGTTATTTTGAAGTAAATTGAATATTTTTCAGTTATTATAGTTTCGAAAATGCTGCGCACATTTGTCGAAATACCAATTTTTAACGTCTGCGAGATTTAACGGCTTTGCGAATTTGTATGCTCCGTTGGTTTTAAAGCCTTTTGCGAAAATGATTTCCGCCGCCACAACTGGTAAAACTGCACCGAGCAAACAATCATGATGTTGGTGAACTGCTTTTGTGATTTAATAACAAAAGATGCGGCGCGCCACCAATACGCGCTGCATTCAAATTCAAATTTGCGCAAAGAAAACAATTTTCAATGGACGCAACGAATTTGCAGCTCAACTTCGAACATAATAGCAAAAAAAATTAAAAAAAATCTTCTCACAAAATTTTCATAACTGCAGTCGACGCAAAGAAAAACACATAGTCCGAATGGCATTTTCGTCGAGATTATATTTCGATTTCCATTTCCGTTTTGATGGCTGCCGGTGCATTTGATGCGCCACAGAACACCAAGCAAATTACCAGCAACGCAGGGTAGTGCTTTGGGAGAAGGTTCAGTACTAAAAGGTAAAAAGATAAAAGGGAAAATAGAAAATAGGAAAATAGGTAAAAAAAGGAAAAAATAAAAACTGTAAAACAATTGAGTGCAAAAAGATGGTTTGGGCGCTGGTTGAATGGTCTGTTTGTATAACCTATAAATTGCAAAAGTCAGGAAGGCGAAAAGTAAACCGCTTTCAAAAAATGTGTAAAATATAAAGACGAAGTTGAAAAGAACTCTATATATGCAAAATTTGGTATGGAAGAAGGTGTCGATTGAAAAAATAGTGTAGAAAGGTATTGAGAAATTATAAGGTGTTTACCGGAGAGAAGTAATGAATGGTTTTGTGTACAAAAACCATAGCAAGTTTGGAGGATGTAGTAGAAATTTAATTTGCATATATAGGTAGGTTTGAAAGTATACAGTAGACTGAATTTAATTTAGAACTTCATTATTTGTCCACTTTATTAAAGTAGAATGCCTAAATGAATAAAAGGACTATAGTACAATAAGATATTGTATAATAGGTATGTTATAGAATAGTATTAATATGGTAAAAAATGAAATAATGTGGTATAAATCTGGTATGGTACGAAGGATAGAGAAAAAAGGTAGTTGGAGAAATATGGGTATAGTAGAGTGTATCAAATTATATGGAATATTTAATATTGCGATATCTTCTTTCTATGTTTGAACTTTCTTTAACCTGGAACTCTAAACTAAGAACAAGATTGAGTTATTGATTGATACGGAATAGAGTGGTATTTTATGGTATTTTCAAATATGAAATGTTATGATCCTGGTATGGTTCTGGTTGTGTGTTATAGTATTGTTTGATATAGAGGACAGAGTATAACATAATTTGAGATTTATAAGTATAAATTAAATGACATATTTAAAAGTGATTTTTCCATCTCTACGTATCATATATTTCTAAAACTGGAGCCTCTAATCTAAGAACAGAACTGTGATACATTACGATATGATGTAGTATGGTACGATATGGATTGGATTGTATGGTAAAAAATGAAATGGTGTGGTAAAGTTCTGGTATAGTATGAAGGATAGATTCTAAAAATAGTTTAAGAAGGTTCGGTACAGTATTGCATTATATACACACAAAAAAAAATACTGATGCAAATTGCATGGAATATCAATAAATAATTTAACTTTTGTTTCACGTCACCTTTCTGTAGCTGAAATCTCTAATAAATGAACAGGGATGTGGTAAAATATGGAATATATACCATAGTTTGGTTCGAATTTGTATGGCAAAGAATGATAAGGACGATTGAATTTAAAAGTAGTTTGAAAGATTCAAATTGTACGAAATATTTCGAACTGAGATATTTTTCACTCCGTTTCGATTTTCTAAAACTAGAATCTGAGTAAGTACAATACTACAATAAGTACAATACTACAGATAAAAAAAAATGCACCAATAATAATAATAATAATAGTTTGGCGCTACTTATTGCCGAATCCGAACGGCGGGTGAGAGCTTTTTCATAGGCAATGGTTTTACTCTCGTAGGTTTACCATTTACTGACGAGAGGTAGCGCGGTATAGAAAATGTTTCTATGAAAAGATGTTGTTAGCCCCAGTCCAGTCTTGAACCGGGGACCTTTGGGCTCGCAGTCCAACGCACTAACCACTGAGCTACCGCGGCTACCAATAACCAGCATTCATCATATTGATGATATCATTCATTTAACTGAAATAGTATTTTTTCAGTGTTTTTCATTATTAATATTTTTTATATTGTCTAATTTGAAACAGTAATTGGTCTCATTTACGTATTTATAATTCTTATAAGATTTATAATATTTGATTGATGAACAAAATTCATCAATATGATGTACACTTTTTCATTAATATGATGAAATGTAGTCATCGAATAATTAGCAATTATAAATCCTTTAAGAATTATAAATACATAAATGTGGAAATGGAGACAAAGTTTTGTTTGAAATTTTATGTTAAAAAAAAAAATATTGAAAATGAAAAAATACTATTTTAATTTAATTGTTGGTGAATATTTTTGTGTGTATATAATGCAATATGGTGTGGGGTAAATTAAGTATGGTATGGATAGGTATGTGTAGTTCTGGTATGGTATATTAAACTACGATATAAGATGGTATAGGGAATAGAGTATCAAAATAGTTTGAGAAGTACACTGATTGAAATTGTACAAAATATTTGAGTAAAAATATAAAAGACACAGCTCAAATGGTGAGAGAGCTCTGACTAGGTTCTTTAGAGCTATAGCCAAATTATTAATATTTAAAACTGACAGAACTCTAAACTGAGAAAAATGCTGTTTTACGACATGGTATTGTTATATGGTATGGTAAGGTATAAATGATGAGGTATAGTTAATAAATTGTTTCAGAAATTAAGAAAAACTGATAAAAATTGGTAGAAATTTTGTTGCTTCAAGTTTTTAGTTATTAGTTGATACAAATATATGGAAATTTTCATGTTTTTCTACATAATTTGAGCTGTATATTTTGATACCATGATTTGAGTATTTAATAATATTAATATTTTGAAATAAACCTAATGAATTTCATATGGATCTGACCAAAGTAATGACCAGTCAAACGAAACAAAATATTGTTACGAAAAGATCTAATTTGCCCCATATTGCAAGCAATCAACAATAATTAATGAGACGTAAGACAATTTAGCGCACTAAGCATGTGTTATAAAGAGACGGAAGATCATTCAGCGCACTGAGGCAGTGTGCGAGAAAGAGATGGAAGATCAGCGCATAAAACACATGAGTGCGAATGAGATGCCAATAGCATGCGTCATTCACGAAACGAGTAGAATGTTCTCGAAACACGTCGAAGCTTGGCGAAACGTGTCGAACTGATGCATGCAGTATATAAGGGAGCCGCATCTGAGGTACAGCACTTCAGTTGTGATTTAATAGTGAACTAGTGCGTCTCGTGAGTGAACATTGTTAAGTTTGCCTTCATCAGTTGATATAAGCTATTATTCTTTAAGTTGTTATTTAAATTAATAAAGTTAATTAATACTAGTTGAAATAATACTAGTTAAAACCCAATATAAGTGCGTTTTTATTTTGTACACAATCCAGCGATACGAACTCGTAGAACAGTTTTCCGTAGACTGAATTTTCGTAACAATATAAATTTGAAGGTTACCTATTACACTGTGCGGCACTAAAATTTGAACTCCAATTTTTTTATTAACAGGTTCTCTATGGTCAGTAGATCAAAAAGGATGTATAAAAGTATACCTCTACACGACTGGGTAAGGCGCTATGTGTTTTAAAAGTGTACAAAGGATAACACAGCACAAAAAAAAAATATTCGCGATCTAAGTATGATATTCCGATGTACGCCAAGATTCTAATCACTACCTCATATTCTGTTTTTTCAGATATTCTCAAGTTTTTGAGTTATTACGTAAAACAAATATATGGTAATTCACGTGTTTTTCTACATATGTTGGTCTGTATCTTTTGCAAATTTGTGTTTTCGATCACATTTCTCTTGTATTCCATTGAGTATACTTCAGCAAATATTTTAAAATAATCAACATGAAATTCGGATTAATTTGACCAAAGTTATGACCAGTCAAACGCAAAAAAATATAAATTTTAAGGTGTACACCTTATTTAATGCATAACATCTATGATTTTCAAAATTAAGTAAGAGTACATATCTTACATCAGGATTGATTTATAATTCCTACCTTGTTTTGTGCAAATTACTCTTTAACTCCTCAGCTTATAGTGAAATTCACAAATTCGATTTAAAAATGTGACTTTTCTTGTACGATATGAACATAGGCAGAAAAATATATTTATACCTTACACTAAGAGTGAAAGGGTGTATTCAGTTTGGTACGCCGTTTGTAACACCCAGAAGGAGACATCTCCGGTACGGAAAAGTAGTTATATTCTTGATCAGCATGACCTCCTGAGTCGATTTAGCGATGTCTGTCTGTCTGTCGGTCAGTCTTTTGAAATCCCTACTACTTTTTAAATTGTAGAGCTAGATAAATGAAACTTATAACTTAAATTACTAATATACCTACGCTGTATGGCGAGATCGGTCCATTGTGACCTATGATCCGACCACTTATGTTAAAATACCTCATATAAAATGTACATATAAAGATCAATTTTTATGTATACGAGCTTAGGTAAACTTTTTTGGTCCAATATATATTGAAATCATGCTCAAATACATGATAATAATATTTTCCGGCGTTCACAAAAAAAAAATCGAAATTCGGTACACCTACCCATTTGTAAATATGGGTATCAAATGAATGGAAATTCTTCAGCGATTGAATGTTTGTAGTTATTTTCAGGATTCGTATACCCTGGTGACCTATAGATCACTTTGAATGGTAACCACACATATGTGTAGGGTATTTATAGTCTGCTTAGACCGACTATAATTTTGATAATCCTAACTATCATAATTACACCTACTTTAAAATTTCCCATGTGATCTAAACTTCCCAACTGGTTTTTTTTAAAGTATGAACATTTAGTAGGTGATCTTCATTTGACTCTATTGTAGGATACTGAGCAAACCCATGGAAAGTAAATCGTGGATAATTAAAAAAGGTATCTATTTGTTGTCTTGTGTAACCAATATAGTTCGTCATTATGTAGAGAAACGGTTCATTGTAAGTTTTTCATGTCTAAGAAGTTATAACCAGTAAAAGAAGGCAGAAAACTATCATAATGTCATTGGGGAAAAAATTCGTCTATAAAAATTAGCTATGATCTTCAAACAACTAAATTTTGCAAAACGTAATATTTCTGCAATATAAGCCTACTAATAACGAACATCAATTTTGAATAGAGCAGTAGAAATATATTATTACAATATTTTTGGTGCACTGAAAATTACAGCATTTCTTAGTTAAAACTGTGACGCGAGATATAACCTATTTTATTTTCTCATAGTTTTGCTCTTGTAACATTTTTAATATTCTAACCAATGATAAGAATAAAATCATCTTTTCTGCATTAGATACGCAAAATTTGTGTTACATGTGAAAAATTTGGTTTGCGAGATATAGACAAAAGAAAATTAAAACTTCAAAAAAATTTATAAATTTGATTTTTATTTATATGATCCATGAATAATGAATAATAGCAGTGGGAATTAATGAAATATAACAACAATCTTGAGATGTTTCCAGATGAATTAAATACTGTTGTTAGTTTTTTTTTTAAGAAGTAAATAAAAATGGTGGCATAATTTCTCATGGAGTTGGGGTTAAGACGAATATACCGTGCACAAAAGAACTCCTTCTAAAATTTTGTTTTACAAATTCCCGAATATTTCAAATAGCTTTGTGCAGCAACAAAGTTAAACACCGGATATTCATAGGTGGCTGCGGGTCACAAAATAAACAAAACTGCATTGTAATCGAATAAAAAAGTAATAAACACAAAACAGCATCCTTACAAAAATATTTTTCCATGAGGACAATGAGAAGAAATACAATAGGAGGAAGATGGAATTGCAAAAAAAAGTAGCAAGAATAAAAATGAAGGTAAAATAAAATGCAAAATTGTGAGCAGAAGAATAACACATTCTGAGGATCATAAATGCATGAATGCATTTTATTGGTTTACATGCAGTAAATGGAAATAACAGGGTGAATAAGTTTTTAGCAAGGTTATTAAAATCATTTATATCAAATCATTTATACAAATATTTAATGTGCACGAAGTAATTTTAAAAATTTTAAATATTTATGATGTCAGTAAATGGAAAAATTATTATGTATTTTATAAAAATACTTCCAGAAACGGTATGAAATGGAAACTATATAAAGATAATTAAAAGATGATTTCAAATTAAGCGTAAAATTGTTTATACAATATTTGGTATATTTGGTAATATTTGGTAAAATATTTCCCAGAATGCCAAAAATAGAATGCCAAAAATTCACAATAAACCCCTGTTTCACAAGGGTTTAACTTTTGTTTACATGCCAATCGTAAATTGCGCTCTGAATGCACCATTGAACTTAGATTTTCCGATGCTGAATCCAAACAACAACAACGTTAAATTTTAGTAGAAAATATATACAAAAAAACATATAGTGAAATATAGAACCATGACTATTGCGACAACAATACAAACAAATCTAAGGATTTAACTTGCATTTGGTGTACAACAATGCGAATCACTCACGGGACTTAAATGCATTTCAAACTATAATAAAAAAAATATATAAAATTAAAAAATACAAAATATGAGAAATATAAGAAATATAAGAAATATAAGAAATATAAGAAATATAAGAAATATAAGAAATATAAGAAATATAAGAAATATAAGAAATATAAGAAATATAAGAAATATAAGAAATATAAGAAATATAAGAAATATAAGAAATATAAGAAATATAAGAAATATAAGAAATATAAGAAATATAAGAAATATAAGAAATATAAGAAATATAAGAAATATAAGAAATATAAGAAATATAAGAAATATAAGAAATATAAGAAATATAAGAAATATAAGAAATATAAGAAATATAAGAAATATAAGAAATATAAGAAATATAAGAAATATAAGAAATATAAGAAATATAAGAAATATAAGAAATATAAGAAATATAAGAAATATAAGAAATATAAGAAATATAAGAAATATAAGAAATATAAGAAATATAAGAAATATAAGAAATATAAGAAATATAAGAAATATAAGAAATATAAGAAATATAAGAAATATAAGAAATATAAGAAATATAAGAAATATAAGAAATATAAGAAATATAAGAAATATAAGAAATATAAGAAATATAAGAAATATAAGAAATATAAGAAATATAAGAAATATAAGAAATATAAGAAATATAAGAAATATAAGAAATATAAGAAATATAAGAAATATAAGAAATATAAGAAATATAAGAAATATAAGAAATATAAGAAATATAAGAAATATAAGAAATATAAGAAATATAAGAAATATAAGAAATATAAGAAATATAAGAAATATAAGAAATATAAGAAATATAAGAAATATAAGAAATATAAGAAATATAAGAAATATAAGAAATATAAGAAATATAAGAAATATAAGAAATATAAGAAATATAAGAAATATAAGAAATATAAGAAATATAAGAAATATAAGAAATATAAGAAATATAAGAAATATAAGAAATATAAGAAATATAAGAAATATAAGAAATATAAGAAATATAAGAAATATAAGAAATATAAGAAATATAAGAAATATAAGAAATATAAGAAATATAAGAAATATAAGAAATATAAGAAATATAAGAAATATAAGAAATATAAGAAATATAAGAAATATAAGAAATATAAGAAATATAAGAAATATAAGAAATATAAGAAATATAAGAAATATAAGAAATATAAGAAATATAAGAAATATAAGAAATATAAGAAATATAAGAAATATAAGAAATATAAGAAATATAAGAAATATAAGAAATATAAGAAATATAAGAAATATAAGAAATATAAGAAATATAAGAAATATAAGAAATATAAGAAATATAAGAAATATAAGAAATATAAGAAATATAAGAAATATAAGAAATATAAGAAATATAAGAAATATAAGAAATATAAGAAATATAAGAAATATAAGAAATATAAGAAATATAAGAAATATAAGAAATATAAGAAATATAAGAAATATAAGAAATATAAGAAATATAAGAAATATAAGAAATATAAGAAATATAAGAAATATAAGAAATATAAGAAATATAAGAAATATAAGAAATATAAGAAATATAAGAAATATAAGAAATATAAGAAATATAAGAAATATAAGAAATATAAGAAATATAAGAAATATAAGAAATATAAGAAATATAAGAAATATAAGAAATATAAGAAATATAAGAAATATAAGAAATATAAGAAATATAAGAAATATAAGAAATATAAGAAATATAAGAAATATAAGAAATATAAGAAATATAAGAAATATAAGAAATATAAGAAATATAAGAAATATAAGAAATATAAGAAATATAAGAAATATAAGAAATATAAGAAATATAAGAAATATAAGAAATATAAGAAATATAAGAAATATAAGAAATATAAGAAATATAAGAAATATAAGAAATATAAGAAATATAAGAAATATAAGAAATATAAGAAATATAAGAAATATAAGAAATATAAGAAATATAAGAAATATAAGAAATATAAGAAATATAAGAAATATCCTATTAATATAATAAATCTGTTTGTTCGTTTGTACGTTTGTACGTTTGTACGTTTGTACGTTTGTACGTTTGTACGTTTGTCCGTTTGTACGTTTGTACGTTTGTTCCGCTTCTCCGTCTAAACGGCTGATCCGATTTCCTTGAAATTTTTACCACAGATGCGGTATGGTCTGGAAGGAATGATAGGCTATATATGGGCGGGATTGGACAAAGAGGCGTGGCACCTCCCATACAACCTAAACTTTCAATTCGATATAACTCGGCACTTTCACCAGCTACGAACATGAAACAAAAAACTCAAATACACAAAAAAATTTAAAAACAAAAAAACAAAAGCACAAAACAAAACAAAATCAAAAATACAAAAGCAAAAGCAATCACGTTTGTTCCGCTTCTCCGTCTAAACGGCTAATCCGATTTTCTTGAAATTTTTACCACAGATGCGGTATGGTCTGGAAGGAATGATAGGCTATATATGGGCGGGATTGGACAAAGAGGCGTGGCACCTCCCATACAACCTAAACTTTCAATACGATATAACTCGGCACTTTCACCAGCTACGAACATGAAACAAAAAACTCAAATACAAAAAAAAATGTAAAAACAAAAAAGCAAAAGCACAACACAAAACAAAAGCAAAAATACAAAAACAAAAGCAATCACGTTTGTTCCGCTTCTCCGTCTAAACGGCTGATCCGATTGTCTTGAAATTTTTACCACAGATGCGGTATGGTCTGGAAGGAATGATAGGCTATATATGGGCGGGATTGGGCAAAGAGGCGTGGCACCTCCCATGCAACCTAAACACGATATAACTCGGCACTTTCACCAGCAACGAACATGAAACAAAAAACTCAAATACAAAAAAAAAATAAAAACAAAAAAGCAAAAGCACAACACAAAACAAAAGCAAAAATACAAAAACAAAACCAATCACATAAAACCACAATCCAAACTAAATAAAAAACAAAAAAAGGAAAGAAAAAGAAAAACAAACTCACCACACTAAAACTAACCAAACTAAAACTCACCACACTAAAATTCACCCTTAAATTAACCACACTAAAACCCACCACACTATAATTCACCACACTAAAACTCACCACACTAAAATTCACCACACTAAAACTCACCACACTAAAACTCACCACACTAAAACTCACCACTTAAAAACTCACCACACTAAAACTCACCACACTAAAACTCACCACACAAAAACTCACCACACTAAAACTCACCACACTAAAACTCACCACACTAAAACTCACCACACTTAAACTCACCACACTAAAACCCACCACACTAAAATTTCACCACACTAAAACTCACCACACAAAAATTCACCACACTAAAACTCACCACACTAAAATTTCTCCACATTAAAACTCATCACACTAAAACTCACCACACTAAAACTCACTATACCCAAAAGTCGCCACACTCAAACTCACCGCACTAAAATTCACAACACTAAAACTCACCACATTTAAACTCACCATACCAAAACTCACCACACTAAAACTTACCACACTAAAACTCACCACACTTAAACTCACCACACTAAAACTCACCACACAAAAATTCAACACACTAAAATTGAACACACTAAAACTCACCACACTAAAATTTCACCACACTAAAACTCACCACACTAAAACTCACTACACTAAAATTTCACCACATTAAAATTCACCACTTTTAAACTCACCACATTAAAACTCACTACACTCAAATTTCGATACACTAAAACTTACCACACTAAAACTCACCGCACTAAAATTCACCACACTAAAACCCACCGCACTATAATTAACCACACTAAAACTCACCACACTAAAATTCACTACACTAAAACTCACCACAATAAAATTCATCACATTAAAATTCATCACACTAAAACTCACCACAATAAAATTCACCACACTAAAACCCACCACACTATAATTGACCACACTAAAACTCACCACACTTAAAAACACCACACTTAAACTCACCACACTCAAATTCACCACACTAAAACTCACCACACTAAAACTCACCACACCAAAACTAACCACAATTAAACTCACCACTCCAAAATTCACCACATCTAAACTCACTACACCGAAACTTACTACATTAAAACCCACCACTCTAAAACTTCTACTGGGAAAAACTCTACGGGGAAGAATTCTACGGGAAAGAATTCTACCGGGAACAATTCTACCGGGAACAATTCTACGTTGAGAATTTTACGGGAAAGCGTTCTATGTGGATTTTACGGGAAGATTTCTACTGAGAATAATTCTGCGGAGAAGCGCAGTCTGAGAAAAAATTGTCTTTGAGAAAAGTTGTTTTGGCGGAGAATTATTTGGTTACCACATTTATAAAACGAATAAAAAAATTTCAACAGCTAAGCACGGGCCCCTCATATCAATAATAAAAAAATGTTTTTTATATTAATAAAATCGCTCCATATCTTTGAATTCAGAAAATCTTGGCACGAGTCGTGCACGGGTCCAGCTAGTAAGAAATATAAGAAATATAAGAAATATAAGAAATATAAGAAATATAAGAAATATAAGAAATATAAGAAATATAAGAAATATAAGAAATATAAGAAATATAAGAAATATAAGAAATATAAGAAATATAAGAAATATAAGAAATATAAGAAATATAAGAAATATAAGAAATATAAGAAATATAAGAAATATAAGAAATATAAGAAATATAAGAAATATAAGAAATATAAGAAATATAAGAAATATAAGAAATATAAGAAATATAAGAAATATAAGAAATATAAGAAATATAAGAAATATAAGAAATATAAGAAATATAAGAAATATAAGAAATATAAGAAATATAAGAAATATAAGAAATATAAGAAATATAAGAAATATAAGAAATATAAGAAATATAAGAAATATAAGAAATATAAGAAATATAAGAAATATAAGAAATATAAGAAATATAAGAAATGTACGAAATTATATTTTGTATTTTATATTTTTCTATACTCAATTATTATGTTTTTGATTTTTAATTTTTAAAGTAAGTGAAAAAAACATTTTAAATTTAAACTTGCTTGCAAAAATATCATAAAACGTGATATTTTTAATATATTTTTAAACTTTTTATTACTTTTATTACTATGTTTTCATCTGTTATTTCTTTGTATTATTTTTGTTTTCAGCGATATTGCAATTGAATTGAGGAAAGTAAAAAATAAACTTTGTGGTTTGTTTTGTTATAATTTTGACCGCATATTAAAACTAAAAATATAAAAATCGACTAAAATAACCAAAAATACTTTTATCGTATAGAACGTGTTTGGAGTTGACTGGTTTTTGATTGCAACAAAGTTTTTTTTTTTGGGGAGTAACAAAATATTGTTGCAGCTGCAACATAGAGAATGTTGCAGAAATATTTTTAAAATATTTAGAGGAACGAATTACCAAAAGAAGGGCTTACATTTTAAAAAAATAATACGATATAGATACTGAATCGTAACCAAGATCGAATGAATTCTCCGACATCTGTAAATACCCAGTATGCTATTCGTTTCGAAATCGTTACGAGATCAATGCGAGAAAAAGGAGAAATCACACGATCGGACACTTTTTCGTATCGATATCGTGCGTTAAATTGGACCTACATGGTAGGTAGATATCGATGCGTTTTGTCGGAGTTTTCTGAAATCGGAACGATATCGTTGAAAAAAATGATCAATATTTTCGATACTGCTTCGAAAAATACTACGATATCGATGCGATATATCGTATCTTGTCAATGAATTAAAATGTACGAGAAATTATAAAAATTAGAATCGATAAAGCAACGAGATCGAACTTTTTTTTAAGTTATTCAATACAAATTCGAGGCATCGAAGGTCTCCGAGACATGGCATACTGGGTAGCCTCAAAACGATATGGACTTAGAATTTTTAAATTCCAAGTATGCCATTCCTTTCGAAGAAGGAGAATTCACACGATATCGGATAATTTTTCGTAGTGAAATCGAGGTTCAAATTCGATGCTTTCTATCGGAATTTTCTCGATACGAGAAATTTTTCGAAATCGGTAAGATATCGAAAAAAGAATGATCAATGTTCGAAATTGGTTCGAAAAAGATTTCAATATCAATTTATCACATTGATATTGAAATATTGTTTAAATAACGTATCTTGGTAAAGATTTTGAATGTATGAGAAATTTAAAAAAAAAATGAAATAGAAAGGCAACGAAAAATCTTTTACCTCTCCTTCAAAAATTGTCAGAAATATTAACCTTTGGTAAACAAGTTATTCAATATTTTTAAATCTAGCCGACGAGTTTTACTTTTACAAGGACACTATAATCCCAATCTGTTACGTTTCGGAAACCTTAATTACTATGGCTGAAACCTTTTTTAACTAACTTCGAAATTTTCTTCTTCAAATTTTTAAACCTTCTTTTATATTCAAACATTTTGACAAGATTCGATATTTAAATATTTATTACATCGATATCGCAATATTGATCAAAGCAATCTCGAACTCTGATTATATTTTACATTTGCTATTTGGTAAAATTTCTCGTACCAAAAAAAAAAAAAACTCCAAATTGGACCTACGTACCAGGACCATGTAGGACCAATTTACCGCTCGATATCGTTACAAGAACGGGTGCGATATCGTGTGAATTCTCCTACTTTTCGAATTGATCTTGTTACGATATCGAATCGATTGGCATACGGGGGGGTTTAAGTATCATTAAAACACATTGAATATTACTTTGGATAACCATAGATTATTAATTTTAAAAAGACAAATTTTCTTTAAACTTTTTCGTAACAAAAAAAGTTTAAATACGCAGTCAAAATGAGCAATTTTTTTTTTTATAGAAATTTTGTATGTGATTTCTATTGGAAATTAGGTACTTCTCGTTGGAGTAGTGTAATCGATTCAAAAATCAACTACTTTCTACAGAACCTGCACTTGCATACGTGATTCTACCTACTAACTTTACATGTGCGTGTTTGGAAGTTCAACTAATATTCAACCACATTTGCATTTGCAATGTTTACACAGCAGCATTTAACTTTGCTGGCCTCGCGCACCTGCGGCATTTGTTTCAAATTTTAAAAGTTTTGCGAGTTTTATTTTTTTATAATTTCTAATATTTCTGATATTTTAGATATTTTCATATTATATAATTTTATATTTTTTATATTTGTAATTTAATAATATATTCACAAAAAAAAATAAAATAAAAACATTTTTTACAACAATTAAAAAAAATAAAAATTTAATTATAAATTGAAAATTTTGATTAGTTATTAAAAAAAATAATTTATCAGTTTATTACTCAAGACTGAAAATTAAAATTTACGTTAAAAATTAAAATTTTCCTTAAAAATTTAAAATTTTCTTAAAAATGTCCTTAAAAATTAAGTTTTTCAGTATAAATTTAATATTTCACTAAAAATTAAAATTATCATAAAAAAAAAAAATGTTTTCTAAAATTTAAATTATTATTAAACATTTTTTTTTTAATTTACATATCACAGTTCATTTTACAGAAAACATATGTTTTTTAATTTAAAATTTCATTCAAAATCAAAAAAAGAAAATTTAATAACTAAAAACTACGCAAATTGGCTCTGATTTTGAGATATTTCTCAACTTCTCATTGCTCAGGATTCATACAAAAAAAAACGGAATGAAATTATCTTAACGACTAGCTGGGCCCGTGCACGACTTGTGCAAAGATTTTGTGAATGCAATGCTATGGAGTAGAGATGGGCCCGTGCACGACTTGTGCAAAGATTTTGTGAATGCAATGCTATGGAGTAGAGATGGGCGCGTGCAGTGCTTTTTTCGTTTTACGCCCGAAAATCTGAGTTCGTGCGTGCTAGTTGCTGTCGTGCCCGTGCGTGTCCGTGTACCCAAAATCAAGCACGCGCCCATTAAATTTTTTTTTTATAAACTACCCCAATTTTAAAAAAAGCCTTGGTATTTTAACCTTTTCTTAAAAATCTGTTGTTTTAGTTTTACTTATGGATTTAAGAGAATAAAACTTAATTTTTGAATTATTTATTACATATTCGGGTTCCAAGATTTTTAAAATTGTGGTTCCGATTCCGGTTTCAACCAACAAATTAAATGGGTTTCGAGTCCGGTTCCATACATTTTTAATAACGGTTCCGATTTCGGTTCTTTGCGTGACAGGGACTATAATATCTGTTCCCGTTCTGGTTCCGATATATAGCGGTACCGATTCCAACCAGAAAAAATATATATGTTCCGATTCCAGTTCCGGGTTAACACATTTTTAATAACGATTCTGGTTTCAAAAATCTAAACGGTTCCGGTATTATTTTTCAAGTTTCGCTTACTTTTTCATGTTTTTCCGTGCTTTTTTTCGTGTTTTTCCGTGTTTCTTCGTGTATTTTAAAATCCCGTGTTTTATCGTGCTTCTCGTGCGTGCCTGTAAATTTACTCGTCGGGCTCGTGCCTGTGCGTGTCCGTGCCATCAAAAACGTGCACGCGCCCATCTCTACTATGGAGCAATTTTATTAATATAAAAAACATTTTTATTATTTATATGAGGGACCCGAGCTTCGCGGTGGACTTTTATTTTTGGTTTTATTAATGTAGTAACCAAAACAAAACTAATTCTCCGCTAAAACAACTTTTCTCATAGACAATTCTTTCTCTCCCCGCATAATTCTTCTGGGTAGAATTCTTTCTGTAGCATTCTTCCCCGTAGAGTTTTTCCCAGTAGAAGAAAATTTTTGGTGTGGTTGAATTTCGGTGTGGTGAATTTTAGTGTGGTGAGTTTTAGTGTGATTAGTTTCAGTGTGGTGAGTTTTAGTGTGGTGAAATTTAGTGTGATGAATTTTTTTGTGTTGAATTTTAGTATGTTGAATTTTAGTATGCTGAATTTTAGGGTGGTGAGTTTTTGTGTGATGAATTTTAGTATGGTGAATTTTAGTGTGGTGAAGTTTAGTGTGGTGAATTTTAGTGTGGTGAGTTTTAGTGTGGTGAATTTTAGTGTAGTGTATTTTAATGTGGTGAATTTTGGTGTGCTGAATTTTAGTGTGTTGAATTTTAATGTGGTGAATTTTAGTGTGGTGAGTTTTAGTCTGGTGAGTTTTAGTGTGGTGAATTTTAGTGTGGTGAGTTTTAGTGTGGTGAATTTGTTTATTAAAGCTCCCCTTTTCTATCAGTAACTTAATGCTTTTTTTTTTGGTAAAAAAATCTATTTGAAAATTTATTAGAGTGCTGTTGATTGCTATCGAAAAGAGTGAAAACTTTTTTTCAATTACGAAAGTATGTATAAAATGATCGGATATGATATATTGAAAACGGCGTTAGGCACCATAACGCCTTTTTTTCAATTTTCGCACTGAATGATTCCAGCAGCGCCTACTATGCTCCTGTGAAATCCTAGATCGATTGCATACAATTTTTAGTCGATTTATGCAAAACGGGTGTTATCTCCATATACAAAAAAATATATATTTTTTATATTTTAACTTTTAAAAAAAATTATTTGAAAAGCATATAATTAGTGTTCTGTTAATGCAAAAAGTTAGACCATGAACCAGTCTATGAAATAGACTCTTTATAAGAATTTAATAAATTATTCAAATGTACTTTTTTGGAGGAAAATCAAAACGTGTCCCACTTTTCCCCAGGCTCTTCTAATATTTTTTAAGAAAATACACAATGCTCATCATAATACTACTTTAAAATTTCCCATGTGATCTAACCTTCCCAACTGATTATACTTTTATATCAATTTTTTCTATTATGGGGAAAAAAGATGTATATTTCTGATATGTGAATAATATTCTGAGAACTTTAAAATTAAGGTATACAATTAAATAGCCCACATTAATATTCCCACCAAAGGTGCAGGGTATTCCATAGTCGAGCACTACCGACTATAAAAGTCCGTCCCATGTGACCGAACTTACCCATGTGACCTAACTTTCCCAACTCGTTTTATTAAATGTAAACATAAATATGTTTACATGTAAATAAAATGATTTTCATATTCAAACATTTATATGTTTGCAAGAACGCCGAAAATTATTCATTCTGAATATAAATATGTTTGAACGAAAACAAAAATATGTGTGGCTGTTATTATAATAATGTTTGGCAATGAAATAATACTTTTGTTTGTATAAAGCTCAAAATATTATGTTTAGGAATGCTCTTTTTTTGCATCGTGTGTATATATCAAATTCTTCTGAAACTGCTTTTACCAAACTCGAACCTTTCAAACAAAAAATAGTTTTCTGAACATAGTTGTTTAACTAATTTTGGAAAGAGCCTAAATGAGATATTTTATGTTTTTAAAAATGTTGAGAATTTAAATTTCTTTTACATTTCAGTTTAATTTTTGTTTTATTAGAATAATTTTGTTAGCCAATTTTATTTTAAAATGTTTCAATAACATCTCGTTCATATTATAATACAATATCCAATCAGGTTTAGATCCAATTTCATTACGTAAGTATTATATCAGGATTTTTATGAAGAATGGATCAGGTTGCCTCACGTGTATTTTAAATTAGAATTACCCGAGTCCACCCTGATCAGGATCATTTCAGGTGGCCTTTGGTAGGGATCTCTTATCGTATTCTGATCAGGGACGAATTTATTCCACATTCGTCCCTTAATCAATTTCCACTCGGGTGTCTTTAAATTCAACAAACATAGATAAGCTATTATACAATTCTCAGAAACATTAATTTATCTGTATATCTGCCGGATATATGCCCAAAAATGTTCAACAAATTAGAGACAATTTTGTTTTTTTTTTATATTAAAATTTAGTTGGTACTTGAGGAATTACTGGTCATAGATGTTGTTGTAATTTTTTGTTCTGTTCTTGTAAAGCACTGTACGACGCGCTGTCAGCTCAAAAAACAAATAATGTTACTCCAAAATTTTGGTGGGTTTTAGGTGGTTTGAAATGATGTAGTTCTTGTGTTGGATATGTTTATGATATATGTGTGTGTGTATTTGATATATATGTGTTTGTGTGTACATATACACATAAATTACCAGCACCGCAATTCGTCTGGTCCTTTAGCCAACTTAAAAGTTGCTGAGTTCCTGCACAGCACCAACTGCAAATCGCACAGCAACAAAAAAAAAGCACAAAGGATATGAAAAACACATAGGGTATTTTTGATTTAATGTAATGGAAATTGGCTTGTTGAAGAGTTTCTTTGCGGTCGAGTGGATTGCATATACAATGGGTTTTTTTTGTTCTGCAACTCGACTATAAGGAGGTGGTTTTTGTTTTGTCTTCTTTTAATAAGAAGACTACTGCAGAATAAGTAGTTGTATAAGTAGGGGTAATACAAGTAGTCTGCGATATAGTATGAGAAGTAGAGGAATATAGCTGTCGTCGAAAGACGTTTAAATATTTCACAAAAAAGGCAGCATCATGAGCACCCGCATCGGGTACTAAAAATAGTACCAACCATCGTCATCCAGTCACCAAGTAGACTTCCCGCATATGCATCATAACTTTCTGACGTAGTAACTAAAACAGTAGCTCTTGCTCTGTGGAGTAAATTTGCTTGGTGTTTTCAATTTTATGTGGTTTTAGTTTGATTAATTTTTTCGCAAATTTCATTTAAATTAAAGTTTTTTTCGCATGCCACAAAAACAAACAACGAAAGCTTATAGGGTTTTGTGGCGCATTTAAAAGTTACTCATGTTGAAAATTAAATTTGTGCTTTGGGTGATTTCGAAAATGTAAATAAAATTTAAAATGTAAAAGAAACTATTTCAAAATTAAGTGCAATTTTTATTAACAATTAAACAAATAATGATTGTTTTTTTAAACTGATAAAACAAATTTTCACTAAAAATTGAAAATGGAAATAAATTCAATTTTTCACTTAAAATTCTATTTTTCACTAAAAATTCAAATTTTCACTAAAAAATTCAATTTGTCACTAAAAATTTTATTATTCATTAAAAATTCAATTTTTCACTTAAAAATCAATTTTTCATTTTAAATTGAAATTCTCACTAAAAACTGCTCTTTTAATTAAAAATTCAAATTTTCACTAAAAATATAATTTTTCACTTAAAAATGAATCTTTCCCTTTAAATTCCATTTTTCAGAAAAAAAAATAAATTTTCACTAAAAATTCAATTTTTCACTAAAATCCAATTTTTCACAAAAAATTCAATTTATCACAAAAAATTCAATTTTTCACAAAAAATTCAATTTTTCACAAAAAATTCAATTTTTCACAAAAAATTCAATTTTTCACTAAAAATTCAATTTTTCACTATAAATTCAATTTTTCACTAAAAATTAAATTTTTCACTAAAAATTCAATTTTTCACTAAAAATTCAATTTTCAACTAAAAATTCAATTTTCAACTAAAAATTGAATTTCTCATTAAAAATCCATTTTATTATTCAAAATTCAATTTTTCACTAAAAGTAAAATTTATTACTAAAAATTCAATTTTTCTCTAGAAATTACATTTTTCATTTAAAATAAAAGTTTTCACTAAAAGTTAAATTTTTTCCCTATATTTTCAATTTTTCATTAAAAGTTCAATTTTTCACTAAAAGTTAAATTTTTACTAAAAATTCAATTTTTTGGTAGAAATTAAATTTTTCACTAAAATTAAAATTTTCCTTAAAAATTGAATTTTTCACTAAAAAAAAAAGGGTGCGTCAACGCCGGCTTGTCCATTGCGTAACCTTTTCAACATTTCCTACACGACAGGAGTTTTTCCATCTTGTTGGAAGGTTGCCAATGTCCAGCCAGTTCCGAAAAAGGGTAAGGCTATGAACCCCGCTAATTACCGACCCATTGCAATATGCAGTGCGCTCTCCAAGGTAATGGAATTCGGCCTTCAATTTTTCACTAAAAGTAAAATTTATTACTAAAAATTCAATTTTTCTCTAGAAATTACATTTTTCATTTAAAATAAAAGTTTTCACTAAAAGTAAAATTTTTTCCCTATAATTTCAATTTTTCATTAAAAATTAAATTTTTCACTAAATGTTAAATTTTTCACTAAAAGTTATATTTTTACTAAAAATTAAATTTTTTGGTTGAAATTAAATTTTTCACTAAAATTAAAATTTTCCTTAAAAATTGAATTTTTCACTAAAAAAAAGTGTGCGTCAACGCTGGCTTGTCCATTGCGTAACCTTTTCAACATCTCCTACACAACAGGAGTTTTTCCATCTTGTTGGAAGGTTGCCAATGTCCAGCCAGTTCCGAAATATGGTGAGGCTACGAACCCCGCTAATTACCGACCCATTGCAATATGCTGTGCGCTCTCCAAGGTAATGGAAAGCGTAATAAACTTCCACCTTGTGAACTATCTGGAGCGAAACGAATTACTTAGTGACCGGCAATATGGTTTCCGTAGGACCAGATCCACCGGTGACTTGATGGCGGTCCTCTCCGAAAAGTGGAATAACTGTACTCACCTTTTGGGAAGAGAGTAAGGTGGTTGCTCTTGATATTTCCAAGGCTTTTGATCGAGTGTGGCATGAAGCCCTGGTATCAAAACCTATTGCATATGGCATTGGTAATTCTTTTACTCGATGGATATCGAGTTTTCTCCAGGGTGGTTCAATACGAGTTGCGATGGATGGTGTTTTCTCAGAACAACATTCCATCAATTCTGGAGTCCCGCAGGGTTCCGTCCTATCCCCGTCCCTATTTCTGGTTTTTATCAATGACCTTCTGTCATCGACCCAGAACCCAATCCATTCCTTTGCAGATGACAGTAACATTTGTCATTCATATTCGTTCAACAAGCGCCCAAACTCTTTGGAGATTGGGAGTAAAAGACACACAATGAATGATACACTCAATAATGACCTTAAAACAATCCCCGAGTGGAGTCTTGCTAATAGAGTTGATTTTAATGCAAGCAAGACCCAATGTTGTCTGTTATCTCACAAAAGAATGGATTCATCCCTCCCTCCCCTCAATATGGACTCTGTGGTTATTGCGTAGTCAGCTGCTCTTGACGTTCTGGGCATATCAATTCAATGTGACCTCCGTTGGAATGATCACATATTTGATGTGTCAAAAGAAGCGGCCAAGTGCCTCGGTTTTTTGAAACGGTGTAAGACATACTTTACTCCTGCTGACTTGCGCACTGTCTACACCACCTATATTCGGCCTAAGATGGAATACAATTCGCACATATGGGCAGGGGCTTCCAAATCTTCCTTGGAGTTCCTGGATCGAATCCAACAACGTGCTATAGAACCACGCATTACAGAGATAATTCGTTCGTCAGTCGCACGATACGTTTGTGGAACAATCTCCCTGCGTCTGTTTTTCCCGACATTTTTAATATTGGGAAATTTAAAGCAAACATCCACCGACACTACTCCATCATTCCTCCTCCCTTTAACCTAGAATCCTTTCTTACGATCAACACTGTGCATTGCATGAATAGGGGGCATCCCCTGAGGTTAGTTGGTTAATTTGTAAAAAAAAAAATTTTATTAAAAAATTAAATTTTTATTAAAAAATTAAATTTTTACTAAAAAATTAAATTTTTACTAAAAAATTCAATTTTTACTTAAAATTCAATTTTTACTTAAAATTCCATTTTTTGGTTGAAATTCAATTTTTCACTAAAATTTAAATTTTCTTAAAAAATAAATTTTTGCTAAAAAAAATTAAAATGTTCACTTAAAATTTAATTTTTCTATAAAAATTGCATTTTTGTATAAAATTTAAATTTATTTATTATTAACCTACGTCAATGTCTAACCCAATACATTAAAACTATGTTTCAATCTAAAACAAGATTATGCCTAAATTATCATAAAAAAGAAACTTAGAAGGCATTATAATCATCACTTTTAAAAGCAGATTGCCGCCTGAAACGTTTTTATTACTACTTTTATTGTAAATAATCTTCATTCCATATAAAACATACTTCAACAATCCTATTAATATAATAAATCTGTTTGTTCGTTTGTACGTTTGTACGTTTGTACGTTTGTACGTTTGTACGTTTGTCCGTTTGTACGTTTGTACGTTTGTACGTTTGTTCCGCTTCTCCGTCTAAACGGCTGATCCGATTTCCTTGAAATTTTTACCACAGATGCGGTATGGTCTGGAAGGAATGATAGGCTATATATGGGCGGGATTGGACAAAGAGGCGTGGCACCTCCCATACAACCTAAACTTTCAATACGATATAACTCGGCACTTTCACCAGCTACGAACATGAAACAAAAAACTCAAATACACAAAAATAATTAAAAACAAAAAACCAAAAGCACAAAACAAAACAAAAGCAAAAATACAAAAACAAAAGCAATCACGTTTGTTCCGCTTCTCCGTCTAAACGGCTGATCCGATTGTCTTGAAATTTTTACCACAGATGCGGTATGGTCTGGAAGGAATGATAGGCTATATATGGGCGGGATTGGGCAAAGAGGCGTGGCACCTCCCATGCAACCTAAACACGATATAACTCGGCACTTTCACCAGCAACGAACATGAAACAAAAAACTCAAATACAAAAAAAAAATATAAAAACAAAAAAGCAAAAGCACAACACAAAACAAAAGCAAAAATACAAAAACAAAACCAATCACATAAAACCACAATCCAAACTAAATGAAAAACAAAAAAAGGAAAGAAAAAGAAAAACAAACTCACCACACTAAAACTAACCAAACTAAAACTCACCACACTAAAATTCACCCTTAAATTAACCACACTAAAACCCACCACACTATAATTCACCACACTAAAACTCACCACACTAAAATTCACCACACTAAAACTCACCACACTAAAACTCACCACACTAAAACTCACCACTTAAAAACTCACCACACTAAAACTCACCTCACTAAAACTCACCACACAAAAACTCACCACACTAAAACTCACCACACTAAAACTCACCACACTAAAACTCACCACACTTAAACTCACCACTCTAAAACCCACCACACTAAAATTTCACCACACTAAAACTCACCACACAAATATTCACCACACTAAAACTCACCACACTAAAATTTCTCTACATTAAAACTCATCACACTAAAACTCACCACACTAAAACTCACTATTCCCAAAAGTCGCCACACTCAAACTCACCGCACTAAAATTCACAACACTAAAACTCACCACATTTAAACTCACCATACCAAAACTCACCACACTAAAACTTACCACACTAAAACTCACCACAATTAAACTCACCACACTAAAACTCACCACACAAAAATTCAACACACTAAAATTGAACACACTAAAACTCACCACACTAAAATTTCACCACACTAAAACTCACCACACTAAAACTCACTACACTAAAATTTCACCACATTAAAATTCACCACTTTTAAACTCACCACATTAAAACTCACTACACTCAAATTTCGATACACTAAAACTTACCACACTAAAACTCACCGCACTAAAATTCACCACACTAAAACCCACCGCACTATAATTAACCACACTAAAACTCACCACCCTAAAATTCACTACACTAAAACTCACCACAATAAAATTCATCACATTAAAATTCATCACACTAAAACTCACCACAATAAAATTCACCACACTAAAACCCACCACACTATAATTGACCACACTAAAACTCACCACACTTAAAAACACCACACTTAAACTCACCACACTCAAATTCACCACACTAAAACTCACCACACTAAAACTCACCACACCAAAACTAACCACAATTAAACTCACCACTCCAAAATTCACCACATCTAAACTCACTACACCGAAACTTACTACATTAAAACCCACCACTCTAAAACTTCTACTGGGAAAAACTCTACGGGGAAGAATTCTACAGGAAAGAATTCTACCGGGAACAATTCTACCGGGATGAATTCTACGTTGAGAATTCTACGGGAAAGCGTTCTATGTGGATTTTACGGGAAGATTTCTACTGAGAATAATTCTGCGGAGAAGCGCAGTCTGAGAAAAAATTGTCTTTGAGAAAAGTTGTTTTGGCGGAGAATTATTTGGTTACCACATTTATAAAACGAATAAAAAAATTTCAACAGCTAAGCACGGGCCCCTCATATCAATAATAAAAAAATGTTTTTTATATTAATAAAATCGCTCCATATCTTTGAATTCAGAAAATCTTGGCACGAGTCGTGCACGGGTCCAGCTAGTTCTAAATATATATGGACTAATCAGTATAATAAACAATTAAAAAGATATTATTATTATTCAAAAATCTTGATTATTAAACACGTGTTTAGCTGTTGATAACATATATGTTTTCTAGACCTCTTATCTTTTGTTTAACAAATACTATGAGTCATTTAAAAAATGTTGTCGTTCACAATGTGACGTCTACTGTTTGTATTTTTATTATATCAATAATGTCAGATGGTTAATTATACAGTTGACAGAATGTGAGAAGTCCCACACTGAATAAGTTGGCTGATAACGCAGTACAGGTATTAAATATAATTAAATTTGTTTATTTTAGGTTTATTTAAAGTTGCGGAAATGATAAATACAATCAAAGTGATTGTAAAGATAAAGAAATTTTTGCATTTTTGCCAATGCATTTTTGTAAATATTGAAAATTTAAATGAAATTGCATTTTTAGATACAAATTGAATTTTGAGTGAAATTTTAATTTTTAATATGAAACTGAACTTCGGTTAAAAAATTCAATATTTAGCAAATTATTTAATTTTTGTAAAAATATAATATTTTTTTATCCAAATTGGTTTATCCTATAATGGCATTTAAAACATCGCTAAATAGTGATTGTCTTAAATTGCATTTTATGTTGTTACTACACTCTAATTCTACGAGAAAAAAAAATAACTTACACATATAAGAACCATACGTAGAAAAACCCGCACTTAGACGTGCACCTACTACACTTCCTCAAGTTGAATAATACAGCAAGTGGCAGCAGCTGTTACAATGTTTATTTGCTACTTTACAACATTTTCAAATGTGTTTGTTTTTTGGTGAGCAACTGACTTTTGTTAAGCGTACAATGGGACTAATAAAAATAATGCTAAACAAAATTTTAAATAAATTTTGTTGTTAAATTTGATGAGAAATAGATATGGCAAGACGTCGCTAATCGAAATGAAATTTGGGAAATGTGAATGTGTAATTTTGATTTTGTAATTTTGAATTTTGTACAGATTTCTTTTTTATAAATCCAAAAAAATCATCAAATTTTTGATTTCATAAGTTTTATTGTTTGATCCATTACATTATTACGGAACGGTTTTGTCTTCTATGTTTGATAATACAGAAAATAAGATACACGCATTTTTGTATTCAGGTTTCTTTACATAAAAATCTGCAACAGCAGCAAAAAATGTTGCTAAAATAGCAAAAATGTTTGTTGAAAAATGAAAGTGCTAGATTTTGCTGAAACTGCAAATGACAGTTTACTGTTTCAGCAAAAAAAAATTGTATCCTATTTGTATCCTATTAGTTGTTTTAACAAATTTTTTGCTGTTAACTCCAATTCATAAAACAACAAAAAAAAATATTTATTATTTCGGATTTTAATATATTTCTTTAATTTCATAAACATTTTTACTATTTAATATATAATAAATTTATCTTCATCTTTATACATTACATTAGATTATATTTTATTTTTCCTTCCCCCTGGTGCATTCACATTTCGCTAACCATTTCACTCTTGCATTCGTGCAATATTATTATGTATAATAAATAAACATGTTGCCGAAAAAGTGACTACACAGAAAAAAATAATAGACGTAAATAAAGCAACCGATATTAATTGCATTCATTAATCAATTCAGCAATTAAATTCACTAATTTAATGAAATCATTTACTGTTCTTCGTTATCTAAGCAATTGCGTTCGCTAATATAATTATTTGTACGTCAATACGATTGCTGAAACTGCGCCGACTAATTAATTTGCTGCATTGACGTACAAATATTCATACTAGCAAACGGAATTGCTGATTTAACGAAGAATAGCAAACGTTTTTATGAAATAAGTGAATTTTATTGCTGGATTGACGAATGAATGCAATTAATACCTGTTGCTATATTTACATCGATTATTATTTCTATCCACGAATTAAAGACGCCGTTATGGCGCCATCTAGTTCATGTTCGCTACACTAGCGATATGCACACCAGCGATGCTAGCGCAATCTTGTGAAAACTAGCAGAATTGAAAATTGTTTATTGAAAATTGTTTATTTTGAGTAGGGATGTAACGGATGTCACTTTTGCGGATGCGGATCTTTAAAACAAAGATACTCGGATGCGAATGCGGATCTCTCTTCACAAATTTTAAATACTTTTGGCTAAAATATATTGAGACGAAATTTCATCGCATTCTGATCAGTATTTCTCAAGTTATTCTGTATTCGGACAGCAAGACGGACAGACAGACGGACATGGCTAAACGGACTCGGGTAGTGATGCTGATCAAGAATATATATACTTTTCCATACCGGACACGCCTCCTAAGTGGCGTTACAATATATGCACAAAGTTAATATACCCTGTACCTCATAGGTGTAGGGTATAAAAATATATATATTAAAATCCAGTTGTATTACCAATAATCAAAAAATAACATTCAATTCATACAATTAAAAAAAATTGAAGCTCGTATTAAGACATTTAATTTTGGCGAAATATTGAATTTTGTTTCTTCAAATTTATTTCTTTACTTTAGATCACTTGATTTGCTTTACAAATATATATCATATAACACTAGACACCAGATTAGAGCATTATTAAAAAACATTTGAAATAAAATTTTATTAATAAGTTTTTAAATCGTCAATTTTCAAACATATATTCCTTATTAGAAATTTCAAAAAAAAAAATATTGAAATAAATTTAATCATAAAAAAAATTATTTGTCAATACAAATTTATTCTAAATAAACTCAAAGAAATTTGAAATGATGTCCATACAAATAACTGAAAAATAACTAATAAAGAAATAGAGCATTTTCCATATAGATCTGTATTTTTTGCGTTTGACCGGTTGTAACTTTGATCAACCCCTTTGATTGCATATATTTCAGTATATTAGCTGAAGTATTTTGAATGAAATTCAAAATAAATCAATCAGAATATTAGAATTGCTTCAAATACTGAGTATGAGCACGCCTAGGGTTGAAACACTTTCAACCCAAAAGTTGTGGGAGCAAATCGTTTTTTAAGAATATGTTTCGGACATCCTCCCCGAGTATTTTAGGACTATATTAAAAAAATCGTAAGAAGGTTTTTAAAATATCTCGATTACAATTTTTTAAAATATTTTTTAAAGATATTTTTTTGATAAACCGCAAAAAAAAATTGAAAACGCAATATTTTAAAAATCCTGCATACTATATTTTTTATTTTAGTCTTAAAATACTCGGGGAGACGTTCGAAACATATTCGAATAAACGAATTTGGTCATAGGACTTATGGGTTGAAGTTATTTCAGGCTCGGAATAACGTACTAAGAAATCATATCATCTATATAAGTATATTAAACTCTTGGTCCGTCTGTCGGTCTGTCTGTGTGTTTCTTCCAGCATCACGACTAAACCGCTGAACCAATTTAACTGAAATTTTGCACCAGGATACTATGGAGTCCGGAGGGTGTAATAGGCAATATATGGGCAAAGGGGCGTGGCACCTCCCATACAACCTAAACTTTCAAAACGACATAACTCGTCACATACACAAGCTAAGAAGATGAAAGAAAAACACAGATACAAAAAAAAATACAAAAGCAAAAACACAAAAACAAATGCAAAAATCAAACACAAAAACAAAAGTAAAAGCACAAAACTTAAGCAATAACTCAAAAACTACAGAAAAATAAAAAAGGATAGAAAACAAAATCAACCACACTAAAATTCACCACACTTAAATTCACCACACTAAAACTCATCACACTAAAATTCACCACACTAAAACTCAACACAATAAAATTCACCACACTCAAATTCACCACACTAAAACTCACCACACTAAAACTCTCCACACTCAAATTCAGCACACTAAAACTCAACACAATAAAATTCACCACACTTAAATGCACCACACTAAAACTCACCACATTGAAACTCACCACACCAAAATTCACCACACTAAAATTCACCACACTAAAATTCACCACACTAAAACTCACCATACTAAAATTCACCACACTACAACTCATCACACTAAAATTCACCACACTAAAACTCACCATACTAAAATTCACCACACTAAAACTCACCACATTGAAACTCACCACACCAAAATTCACCACACTCAAATTCACCCACTTGAACTGAACACACTAAAATTCACCACACTTAAATTGAACACTCAACAATAAAATTCACTACACTTAAACTTACCACACTAAAATTCAACACACTAAAACTCATCACACTAAAACTCACCACACTAAAACTAACCACACTAAAACTTCTACTGGGAAAAACTATACGAGGAAGTATTCTACGGGAAAGAATTCTACTGGGAAGAATTCTACGGGGAAGCACAGTTTGAGAAAGATTTGTATATGAGAAAAGTTGTTTTAGCGGAGAATTAGTTTGGTTTTGGTTACTACATTTATAAAACCAATTAAAAATACGTCAACGGGTCCCTGATATAAATAAAATTATTTATATTAATAAAATTGCTCCATTGCATTCACAAAATCTTTGCACGAGTCGTGTACGCGTCCAGCTAGTTTTTTCTATTTTTGTAATAATAAAATATATTTATTTATTGAGAACGTTTCAACATAATTGTTGTGCTGAAATCGTACATAAAATATTTAATTAATTCACAATTTATTTAAAAAAAAAACAAATTTGTTTAAAAATTTTGAATATGAAGCAAATGTCTGCGGATGTGTCAATGCGGACGCGGATGTGGATGTCAAAATAATGCGGATGCTGGGCTTTTTCGGATGCGGAGCTCTTAACAATTTTGAGTATATGTACCCGAGAGAATTAAATTTTACGGAATTTAATATACAAATATGCGGCTTATTTTGAGACCGTGCAGAAATCAGACAGCTTGTGATACAAACTTCGGCTTTGTCTGTTTGAAATATGTCGAAAAATGTCTGAACTGCCTCGATTCTTTCATATTGTTTGATTTAGTATATAGACCTACAAATGACAGACATTTTTCCCGAGATAATTATTCCCCGGAAAATTCTTTACGCAGACACTAATTCAACGTGAGAATTCTTTTCTGTTATAAGATGCAGACAAATTTGTTTGCGAGATATGAACATGAGAAATTGTGAGAACATTTTTCTAAAATAAAAAAAAAAAAATTGAATAAAATGCGATATTACTTAGTGGACAAAAATGCTAAACAAAATTTTTATTCACTATTATGTAAAGCCATGTATCATCTTTAAAAGATTTACGAAAGTAAATTAGTACTCACGATTAAAAGGTATAAATACTGGATTAAAAAAAATGAAATATTTTTTTACATTTCAAAATTTACAAAATCAGAAAAAAAAAACACACTCGTAAGTTTTAGAATATAATAAGAATGGAGTTTAAAGACGCTACATAACAATGCTTATAACTCATTTTTTTAATTAGGTTTTTTATTCATATTTTTTTTTATTTTTTGAACTTTTTTTAAAAATACTGAGTAATCAAATTTTAAAGTTTGTATTGTAAAATTATTTTTTTTTTATTTTTTGGGTTGTTTTTGTTTTTCGGATTTATTCATCAATGATCATGACGTACATTTAATATCTTCGGGTTTAGACAACATACTGAATTATAAATACGAATTTTGTGTGGCTATATCCTGACCAAAACGCAAATATTTTTGTATTTTTGCTCTAACTCTTTATTTACGCAAGATAAAATAGTGCTGTAAAAGCATTAATTGCTTCTTTTAAAAGCACCTATTGATGGTAAAAATATTTTGCCATCATATAACTTGCTAATGATAAAAATTAAAAAACATATTTTAAAATAATGATGCAAATCGAAAGGGGCTTTAAAAACAAACAATTAATTGCTTTACACAACTATTTATCTTATACCAATAAAAAGTTATGTCAAAAAAACAAGGAGATGCGCCCTTTTGGTATGAGGGGCATTCCATTGTGACGGGCGTTACATTCGTACGATTAAAAAACTTCTCATTTCATAAATAAAAAAGGATAGATATATTTTTAAGGTGCAGAGGATAGATCTTGTGGTCCTCTATGCATGTATAAAAAAACGTTTGCAATAGGTCCTATATCTTTCTACAAATTTGAAGTTAAATGCACGGGCGTTTATCGTACTCATCCAGCCTTGACAAGATTTTCAATTTTTCCAATTTCTTCGTTTTTTTGCTTTAATTTTTTATTGGTGCAAGATAAAATAGTGGTGTATAGGTATTAATTGTTTGTTTTTAAAGTACCTATCGAACTGCATCATTATTTAAAAATATTTTGCCTAACATTTATTCCTGCAAATAACAAATTGCAAATTAATGTTTACAAAATATTTTTAATTAATGATGCAGAACGATAGGTGCTTTGAATACAAACAATAAATGCCTTTGCACCACTATTTTATCTTATTCCAATAAAAAGTTATGGCGAAAAAACGAAAAGATTCGCCTTTTTGGCATGACAAGATTTTCAATTTTTCAAATTCGCCCTTTTGGTTTTGTCTTTTGTGACTAGAAATATCCATCAAAATGACATGCGATTTTGGCACAGCATACTTGAGGAAAAACTACATTAAAAATTGTAAAAAACGCAAATGTCAAAAATTAAACATTCGCCCCCCTTGTCATGATAGTGACGATGTGCGATATGGGTCGTATGAGTGACATAGTAAATTATTAAAATCCATTTTAAAATTTTAAACGAATTGATCCAGAAAAACTGTGATACATGTAATTTTTTTGCATATTTTACGAATTCAAAGAATTACAACCATAAGTTCAATTTTGTCGTACAGTTTTATTTAATTAGCTGTTACTTTAATTAATTCTTGACTATATATGAAATATCTGATTTATGCAGCTTTAAATTCAATTTGTCCCATTGTTCAAAGTGTCATTGTTTTTATGTGTTTGTGTAAAACACATACGAACGTAACTTTTGCGCGCCAAAAACCGCGTTCGTATTTGTTTTTTACTTTTGACTCTCAGAACACGCCAAAAGTTTCTTTGCGGTAGCGCTAAGCCAAAAGTTGCCCTCACGATTTAGCTGTGTTATGTAGGTTTTTATTATATTTGTAATTTTTCATTTATTTAATTTTTACAGCAGCTGCTGCTGCTATAGAACTGCTTCCAGTGTTGCTCTTCTGTTTTGTGCTGCAATTAGATTTTATGTCATACGAGACAGCAATAAAATTTCGCATTATTATTGCTAATTGCAGGCGACAGAATTAATCAAAATACACTCGGTACACATGCCGTCGCATAACTAATGTCACATCCACTTTGTGATTCAGTGTGTAATGTGTCTGTCTGTCTGTGTGCGGTAGGAAGTGCGTCTTTAGCATCATGTTTCCGTTATGCCGACATGGCTTAAACTCTAATTACCGTCAGTGCTACCTGCAGATTAATGTATGCAAAATATGCTCTAAGTATAGAGTTGGCATTGCAGATGTCGAAGAAAACGGACGAATTTATGTTCTTCTTGGTTCAAATATTTTGTGTTCTGTTAATATTGTTGTCGTGTCGCTTATTACTGTTGTGAATAATGTGAATGTTCAGACAACAAAAACAATATTAAAAGCAACCAAATTATTTATAAAATAACCGAAAACATATTAACACAATTGTGAAATATTTGATTAATGATGAAAATCAGGTGAAAAGCAGTCTACCCGCTTTTCAAAGCAGTGCACACTTAGAAGAAAATGTCTAATTAAATAATTAATGGTATTACCATTGATTTTATGCTTCGAAGTTTTTTCATAAACGGTCAAAAATGCAGGTTCATTTTCAAACCTATCAAAATATAAAAATTTATTATATTGATGAAATAATTCATACATACTATGAGTATTTCATTAAAATTATGTTTTATTCATAATTATGATTGATTTTGTGCGAACCATTTTGTCTATACAATACAATATTTTATTATGCATACTATAAAATATCTAACTATAAAATGCTGCATAAAATAATGAAATAAACGAGTTGGGAAAGTTAGGTCACATGGGTAAATTCGGTCACATGGGGCGGATTTTTATAGTCGGTCGGGCCCGACTATGGAATACTCTACACCTTTGATGGTGATATTAATGTGAGATATTTAATTGCATACCTTAATTTTAAAGTTTTTAATTATGCTGAACCTCCCCACCCTCAGAATATTATTCACATATCAGAAATTTACGTCTTATATCCCCATAAATTAAAAAATGTATATAAAAGTATAAAAAAAACAAAACAAAAATTTTAAAATATAATTGGGCAGACCACGCTTATATTTAAAATTTTGAAAGGCTAATATTTCATAGATTTGATTTTAATAATTTACGGATCAAATTTCCACTATGAAAACCCGGGAAATAATGAAAAAAAAGTGGGCGTATCACGCCCATTTTTGGACCACATATTTTTAGGTGAATTCTAATAATACGTTTTAAATTTTATAACTATACCTTGAATACTTTTCGAGTTATTAGTTCCGAAAAAGTTATATAAAAGTGACTTGTATGGGAGGTGGGCGTGTCCGTTGACCGATTTGGCTCATTTTCAAACTCAGTTCCTAATTTTAGCTAAAATATATTGAGACGAAATTTCATCGCATTCTGATCAGTATTTCTCAAGTTATTCTGTATTCGGGCAGCAAGACAGCAAGACAGCAAGACAACAAGACGGACAGACAGACAGACAGACAGACAGACAGACAGACAGACAGACAGACAGACGGACATGGCTCAACGGACTCGGGTAGTGATGCTGATCAATAATATATATACTTTTCCATACCGGACACGCCTCCTAAGGAGCGTTACAATATATGCACAAAGTTAATATACCCTGTACCTCATAGGTGTAGGGTATATAAATGTGAAAGATGTCTATTATATGTCTGTGGCAGACAATTTTAAACCACAAAATCTCAAAAAAAAAAAAACTAAACAATATTTATTTGTTTAAGGAACAACGAAAAAAAAGTGCGATGCCATGCTGACACCGGTCATGAAGTGTAGAACGTGGTATTTAGTGACAACTGCGAGATTTTTTTTTTTTCATTTCGAGTTTGACTACACGAGGACAATAAAACTGCCCGAAATATGTGAAAAGGTTGTCGAGAATACTGAAAAAAGAATCGCATACCAGAGAGAAAGAATGTTATAAAGTGGAAATAAATGAGAGAGTGTCACAGAGAGCATGCATGGTTCTAACATCATATAAAACATATGCGACCCAGACAACCGCACAAAATGCAAAGCGACATTTTTCGGTTATTTACGATGCCATTTATACCGATTTAGTGATTTTTTTTTTGGAGGGACCTGGAATGGAACAGAAGAAATTATGATTTAAAGCGTGAATACGAAATTAAGTGAATGGAGAGAGCAATATTTAATGGCAGCAGAAGGACTAAGGTAAAAAAAGACGACATAAAAAAATTAAATTTCTCATTCAAAAATAATTTGTTCACTACAAATTCAAATTTTCACTAAAAATTCAAATTTTCACTAAAAATTCAAATTTTCACTAAAAATTCAAATTTTCACTAAAAATTCAAATTTTCACTTAAAATTCAAATTTTCACTAAAAATTCAAATATTTACTTAAAATACATTTTTTTACTAATAATTCAAATTTTTTACTTAAATTTTTCATTCAAAAATAATTTTATCACTAACATTTTTTTTACTTAAATTTTTCACTAAAAATTTAATTCTCACTAAAATTTAAATTTTTAACTAAAAATTTATATTTTTAACTAAAAATTTTAATTTTCACTAAAAATTTTAATTTTCACTAAAAATTTTAATTTTCACTAAAAATTTTAATTTTCACTAAAAATTTTAATTTTCACTAAAAATTTTAATTTTCACTAAAAATTTTAATTTTCACTAAAAATTAATTTTTCACTAAAAATTCAATTTTTCACTAAAAATTCAATTTTTCACTAAAAATTCAATTTTTCACTAAAAATTCAATTTTTCACTAAAAATTCAATTTTTCACTAAAAATTCAATTTTTCACTAAAAATTCAATTTTTCACTAAAAATTCAATTTTTTTACTAAAAATTCAATTTTTCACTAAAAATTCAATTTTTCACTAAAAATTAAATTTTTCACTAAAAATTAAATTTTTCACTAAAAATTAAATTTTTCACTAAAAATTAAATTTTTCACTAAAAATTAAATTTTTCACTAAAAATTAAATTTTTCACTAAAAATTAAATTTTTCACTAAAAATTCAAATTTTCACTAAAAATTCAATTTTTTTACTAAAAATTCAATTTTTCACTAAAAATTCAAATTTTCACTAAAAATTCAAATTTTCACTAAAAATTCAAATTTTCACTAAAAATTCAAATTTTCACTAAAAATTCAAATTTTCACTAAAAATTCAAATTTTCACTAAAAATTCAAATTTTCACTAAAAATTCAAATTTTCACTAAAAATTCAAATTTTCACTAAAAATTCAAATTTTCACTAAAAATTCAAAATTTTCACTAAAATTCTAATTCACATTAAAAATTGCAATTTTCATTAAAAATTCAAATTTTCACTAAAATTTCAAATTTTTCACTAAAATTCTAATTCACATTAAAAATTGCAATTTTCATTAAAAATTCAATATTTTTCACCAAAAATAATTTTTATTTTACTAAAATTTTAATTTTTAACTAAAAATTCAAATTTTTATTAAAAATTAATTAAAAAAAATTTCACTAAAATTCAATTTTTCATTAAAAATTCAACTTTAAAAATATTAATACAAATTTAATATATCACAAAAAAATAAAATTTTTAACTACTTCACCTAAATTTCAATTGTCATTCATACGTCACGCATTCTGAAGTGATCTTCTGCATATTATTTATCAAAATTACTTGCAGTTATTAAAATATACTAAAAAATAGTGATAAAGTATCACTCTATAATGACGATCCTAATAATAGAAATCACAAATAAAAGTAGTATCAATCAATAAAATAAATATCATAATTTAACTATTAAATATTATAGTTATCACATGTAATTCGTCATTTTACACAATCAATAATGCATTTGTCACAATCATTGAGCAAATAATAAAATGCAGCAGCTGTCATAATAGAAATGAAATTTAAGATAACAAAAGCCATGACGATGATAATAAGTACGACAAGGAAGAGACTGGTCATGAAATCGGAAAAGCAGTTAACAACATGGTCAGCATTTAAAATGCAATTATTGTATATTTTATTGGCATCGCAAAGAAAAATATTATTTTAATGCATTATTTATTTTGAGTCAAGTTGCAGATGACAGTCTTCGCATGGTCACTGTTTTGGCCATAAACCAGAAAAATAAAGCGTACTACGTTTGGGCTATAACCAAAACTAAATAAAAATAGAAAAAACAAAAATGACTATGTGTGGTACTTAGGTTCAAGTATCGTTAGAGACAGACCCTACGTAGCCAAGTGGCAACACTGACAATAGAAAAATATATGGATGTGAGATGTCAAATTTATGGGTGTCTGTGCAAAAATATTAATATATATGTGTTTGTATTAATAGTTATGTGTTTGTATAAATCTCTGTTCTCATGGAAAAACCATTTATGTCTTGTTAGTAAATTTTTGTTTTAGATAATAAGGTTCAAGTAATTCAAGTGTTAATACTTTTCTTCCAAAAATGCATGCATTAAATGCAATATTAAATTCTCTAATTTAAAATACAATAATACAATAATACAATAATACAATAATACAATAATACAATAATACAATAATACAATAATACAATAATACAATAATACAATAATACAATAATACAATAATACAATAATACAATAATACAATAATACAATAATACAATAATACAATAATACAATAATACAATAATACAATAATACAATAATACAATAATACAATAATACAATAATACAATAATACAATAATACAATAATACAATAATACAATAATACAATAATACAATAATACAATAATACAATAATACAATAATACAATAATACAATAATACAATAATACAATAATACAATAATACAATAATACAATAATACAATAATACAATAATACAATAATACAATAATACAATAATACAATAATACAATAATACAATAATACAATAATACAATAATACAATAATACAATAATACAATAATACAATAATACAATAATACAATAATACAATAATACAATAATACAATAATACAATAATACAATAATACAATAATACAATAATACAATAATACAATAATACAATAATACAATAATACAATAATACAATAATACAATAATACAATAATACAATAATACAATAATACAATAATACAATAATACAATAATACAATAATACAATAATACAATAATACAATAATACAATAATACAATAATACAATAATACAATAATACAATAATACAATAATACAATAATACAATAATACAATAATACAATAATACAATAATACAATAATACAATAATACAATAATACAATAATACAATAATACAATAATACAATAATACAATAATACAATAATACAATCTCTCTATCTATACGTCTAACACTTCTTTAACTCGTTACATTAGTAAAAACATCTTGTAGTTCTTGAACTTTTACAAGTAATTTCCGTTAAAACTTTATTCAATTTTAATATAAAAAAAATACTGATATAGCAAAACAATTATTACAGCTATTTAATGGTTTAAGCCAATTTTAACGGATGTACTTCACATTTTCTTTATCTTATCGCGTACTTCTTGCAATTATTCACATTTATAAAGCTTCATAAAAGTAGTATGCAGTTTGCAAAAATGTAAATAATACATAAAATATTAGATTTACTGGGGGTTTTCAGGTATTTTCAGATATGTCTGTCTTGCGCAATTTTCTTTACTCTAAGAAGTTTTTTTTCTTCTTAATTATTAAATATATACAGGAAATATTCTTCTATATTTAAAAAATAGACTGCTTTATTTAATATATTCTACTTTATTAGCAGAAATTTTCTTTTTTTTCTTTTTATATTTCTTAATACTCAGACAATAAATTCTAGAATTTTAATAGAAATTTATTGTTATTAGGGATATTCTGCTAATTTGCATTGGGGATAAGATTGAATTAAACTGATGAAATTTAATTAAAATTAAAAGTAAACCCTTTGAAATTTAATGTTTTACGGCTTACTTTAACTTTTAGTTATAAATTACACTTTTATTTATAAAATGTTTGCAACAGTGTTTTAAATGAGTTTCGAGTTTTTTTGTCTATGTAGTTTTACCGAGTTTGATTTATTTAGGACAACAAATGCCATTTCGAAAAAAAAGTCTTCCTTTTATAATTTTACCATAAAGTAAAGGGGAAAAGAAATTCTCGCTCAGTCGTTTAAATTCTGCGGTACACGGTTGTCATATGAGATATATGTGCAAAAGAGTGCGGATCACTGGTCAATGATTCTAAGTTCCGAGTTTCCGATTTAGCTTTTTTTTGATTACCTATAATCGTGAGTTCAAAAGAAAAACAATAAGACAGACCGTTTACATCAATTTAATTTGTGGTATATGAGCAAATCCAGAAAACCTTTAACTTTTGAGGTTGACAAAATTTCACAAAAAAATTTGCGGGCATATCTTAGCGCTTTTGAATATAAGCATCACTTTTAATGAAAGCCGTCGAAGATAGAGGCCGGTCCTTATTTAATATAAATCCGTAGGCGTGCTTCACTTTTAATGAAAGCCGTCAAAGACAGAGGTCGGAAACGCTATCCCTAGTAGAAATTTTGGTAGGGCCATGCTCATGAACTGATCATGTCATTATTTGAGATGATCGGGATATGACGAGGCCCACGATGTCCTTGTAACGTAGTGTCCTGATCATGTACTCACCTCAGGCAATGATCATGTACTGATCGGGTAATTCCCCATACCATTATTTTTCTGACCATTGCCTTGTTAAAACATGAGCATACGAAAGCACTACAAATACCCGATGAAATAAAATATCATATCTCATTGAAACCTGATCATTGCCCGATGAAAATTTCTTTATGAGGAACAACTAATGTAGCTTTGATCGGGACCATTTAGATAATGTAAACCCTGCTATGGTGAACATGATAAGGGCATGACACGGTAATGATCATATTTGCTCTAATAGGGGTTACCTGCCGAAACCCAGATCATTTCCCGACGGCGCATCGGGCAAATTTCCACTAGGGATATTGGTTCAATATTCTAAAGAATTGTTTATTTAATACATATAGTTTAATACCATATAATTAAGTATATAACGAAAAATTATTTTTAAGAATTTGTGAATTTTTAAACATTTAAGGCGATTTTTTAAATTTAAAGTGCTGCTGTATTTTGATACTAGGGGATACTATTCAAGTAACATAACTTAAAATCATTGCTATTACAATACGTTGCAAACCAACAATTCCTCATAAGCCGCTACTCACACATTCGATAATAAGTGCAAAATTGTAATTTTTTGTATTTTCAGCGCACATACCGTGGAATAGATTCTGTTATATTATAAATTATTATGAGGAACTATTTTTTGATAATCAAATATAACATAATGTATCAAATACAGTTTAAATCGACCAAATTAAAATGATATATATAAAGTTATTTCGAGTAAATGTTGATTTTTTGTACAATTAAGCATAAAATACAAATTTAAAGTGATCCTGCATTTTTAATCTTAGAGGCACATTTACGCAATATACCTTAGAATTTTTGTTCTTGTATTATCAGTTCATAAAAAATTTCAAATAAGTGATTTCTTGAAAGACGCTCTTGACACAGTCGATAACACGTCAGAAAACAAGAGTTGAAATTTTGTTTTCTCAATAAAAAATGATTGATCAATAATAAAGAAGCTGTATTGTATTTTTAAATTAACTCGTGGCAAAAATTTTCGATCACACCTATGTCCAGTCATATTCAGATGGAATTGTAGATGTGTTTTCGAAAACAGTGCTTTTTTCGAGCCAATCACGGTTTTTTTCGAATGTTTCAGCGTGTCCTTTTTTGTTGGTGTAAGGGGCACATACACAAGTCATATCTTAAAATCTTTATATTTACCTCCTCTATTAAAATTAGATAAAAAAAGATACTTTATATACAAGCCGCGGCTCACACGTTGAAAAGAAGGCGAAATTTTCGTTTCGTTCCATAGGTTGTATCATACCTCTCCAACTCTGTCCAAATTTCCTTTGGTATTTTTTTTTTTACAAATTAAACAACACTCAGGGGATGCCCCCTATTCATGCAATGCATAGTGTTGATCGTAAGAAGCGATGATATTTTAAAGGGAGGGAGAAAAGCAGTATTTTTGATGTTTTGATGTTTATTACCACTTGTAGCAAATCAACGAAGCAACTTATGAACTCAAAAATAATAATAATAATAATTTAGCACTACAGTCCTATAAGAACTTAGACCGAGTTCTCTCACCATTTTGAGCTGTGCGTGTTATATTTGTACTCAAAGTGGTGGGACCTACAGTTTATTGCCGAATCCGAACGGCGGGTGAGAGCTTTTTCATAGGCAATGGTTTTACTCTCGTAGGTTTGCCATTTACTGACGAGAGGTATCGCGGTATAGAAAAATGTTTCTATGAAAAGATGTTGTATGCCCCAGTCCAGGCTTGAACCGGGGACCTTTCGGCTCGCAGTCCAACGCACTAACCACTGAGCTACCGCGGCTACAGTTGGGATTTATTAATTCAAGTATTCTTAACAATATTCAATTAAAATGTAAAATATAAAAACAACAAATCATTTTTATTCATTGGATTTGCTCATATATGCATTTAAATGTTAACTTTGAATGTCTATGGACTTAAATTAGATATTTAACATTTTAAATTATCATTTGGCCAATAAACTTTTTGAGTGTTTTACTCAAAATGTGATAGCATAGATTTTTATTCCCAGACGTGTTATCAGGCAAATCTTTATTGCGATTTAACGCGTTTGACCAAAACCGTTTAACGTTTTTAATGAACGATAATAATCGCTTCAGAAAACGTTTCAATTGTGAAATATAAAAAAATCAGTGAAATAATGAATCGATCAATAATTAACCTTCTTATATCAATCAATGAACGTGCGTTATCAGTCTTTTATACTGTATATGTTTACAAATGCTATTGTAAAACAATAATTGTTTAAAAAAAGTACTAATATTAATAAATTTATTTCGAATGCATTTTGTCTCATTCATGCATTTACAGAAATATATATATATTGGTATTTGTTACCACGGCCAATTGTGATATCAGCTGATACACATATATAAGGTAAAACCTAGTGTCTAATAACCTCTTTTCACCAGAAAAAACAATAAAATGTACAAATAAAAATTTTGATAAAATATATACTTGAGGCAACTCTTAAAATTTGCAACCATTGACGGTGGCGACATTAGTAAAAAGTTTTTGCGCATGAACGGTTCGTAAAATTGAAGATCTATGCGAAATTGAATCGTGAATGTATAAATCGAATTTGAAACGAACGAAAAGTCTAAAAAATATATTCTATTTCTTATATGTTTTCTTTTTTTTAGTAAAAAAAAAGGAATTTTGAAGAAAGAAATTACGAAAATAATTCAAAATGTGGCAGCAAGTGTGGCCATTGCTAGCCGTTGCTATTTTTGTTATCTGTCAAGGTTAGAAAGGATTTTTTTTTTTGTCATGTAAATGAAATGGAATTTTAATTATTTTTAAAGTGAATTTAAAAAAATATAAGTGATATTAAAATAAATCAGACTTTATTTGAGCAAAACTATAATCTTCAAAACAATTTAATAAATGTATAAAACAAAAAATGAATTTTATTAAAAAAAAAAATATTATTTGAATTTAAATGATTCCGAAAAGTGAATAGTGCTAATAATTATAAAAATTTCTAAAAGTCTAATTATACAAATATCAAACTAAAATTATGAAAAATTGCAAAACATACAACATTTTAGTAAAATTCGTTTAAAAAAAATTTCTGTTGTGAAATAAAATGTTTGAAATCAAAACAAATAATAGAAAAAACGTACGAATAAAAAAATAATTTTATTGTGAATTGAAATTCGTGGATTTAAAATGTTAGGTTAAAGTATGATAAATGCATATTTTAAGGTGCAAAAATGATATATTAAAAAATTAGATTAACGAAGATCGACATACTTAACAAAAAAGTAGAACAAAAATTGAAAAATTACCTAATATATACAGTGAAAGTGGAAAATATCATACTCGGAAAAATGTGCAACCAAATAATAATAAAAAAACTTTGACTCCATTTCCACATTTATGTATTTATAATTCTTAATAATAATTGCTAATTATTCGATGACTACATTTCATCATTATAATTGCTAATTATTCGATGACTACATTTCATCATATTAATGAAAAAGTGTACATCATATTGATGAATTTTGTTCATCAATCAAATATTATAAATCTTATAAGAATTATATATACGTAAATAAATACGTAAATGAGACCAATTACTGTTTCAAATTAGACAATATAAAAGATATTAAAAATTAAAAGCACTGAAAAAATACTATTTCAGTTAAATGAATGATATCATCAATATGATGAATGCTGCTTGTTGGTGATTTTTTTATCTGTAGTTTTGTACTTATTGTAGTATTGTACTTACTCAGATTCTAGTTTTAGAAAGTCGAAACGGAGTGAAAAATATCTCAGTTCGAAATATTTCGTACAATTTGAATCTTTCAAACTACTTTTAAATTCAATCGTCCTTATTATATAATTTCATTCTTTGCCATACAAATTCGAACCAAACTATGGTATATATTCCATATTTTACCACATCCCTGTTCTTTTATTAGAGATTTCAGTTACAGTAAGGTGACGTGAAACAAAAGTTAAATTATTTGTTGATATTCCATGCAATTTGCATCAGTATTTTTCTGTGTGTATATAATGCAATACTGTACCGAACCTTCTTAAACTATTTTTAGAACCTATCCTTCATACTATACCAGAACTATACCACACCATTTCATTCGTTACCATACAATCCAATCCATATCGTACCATACTACATCATATCGTAATGTAACACAGTTCTGTTCTTAGATTAGAGGCTCCAGTTTTAGAAATATGATAGGCTGGGCCACCACTATTTTTTTGTTTTTTTACACTGGCGATCTTAAAGTTTTAATGGTACATCTCAAGTATCATTGCACTCCAACTTTTCGCGAAACTTTGAAGTGAAATGGCCTGTTGCTTATAACTCATCCAGATGAATACTAAAAAGTACTCAAAAAAAGTTTTTTGTTGACTTTTTCAAGTTTGATTAGGTGGTCAATTTACATTAAAAAATCAAAGATAAAAGCATTAAAATGTCGTTAGGAATTTTTCTCAAAATTTGATAAAAACGTACGTTGGGCCACCCATTTTCTCATTATTAGAAGCACTCAAAAATAAATTCCTAGCATATAATTGCTCAAATGCAAGTGTTATATTGATTTTTTTTTTAATACAGAGTGTCAGATTGAAACATTTTTAGTTAATTTTGAATGATTTTTCAATTTAGGGTTTTCGGTTCACATTTACGTATGACATATCAAAGTTAATAGCCATCAGTTCATGATTTTGTAAGTTCCATTAAATGAAAAATAATACATATTGGTTCAAAAATTATAATATATTAAAATAATTCATTTTCGGTCTTTTTTAAAAGGTGTTTAACGATTTTTCGTGGTGGCCCAACCAACGGACCATTTTTTATACCCTACACCTCTGAGGTACAGGGTATATTAACTTTGTGCAGATATTGTAACATCACTTAGGAGGCGTGGCCGGTATGGAAAAGTATATATATTCTTGATCAGCAACACTACCCGAGTCCGTTTAGCTATGTCCGTCTGTCTGTCTGTCTGTCTTGCTACTCGTATACGAGGAAACTTGAGAAATACTAGTCAGAATGCGATGAAATTTGGTCACAATATGTTTTATCCAAAAGTAGGAACTGAGTTTGAAAATGAATCGGGCAACAGACAAGACCACCTCCCATACAAGTCACTTTTGTATAAAACTTTAGGAACTAATACCTCGAAAAATATTTATAGTTATAAAATTTAAAACATCCAAAAATCACATCATCCTAAATCACCTAAAAATATATGGTTCAAAAATGGGCGTGAGCAGCCCACATTTTTTTAACATTATTTCCCGGTTGTCATAGTAAAAATTTTAGACGTAAATTTTTAAAATCAAATATGTGTAATATTTGCCTTACAAAATTTTAAATATAGACGTGCTTCCACCAAAGGTGTAGGGTATTCCATAGTCGGGCCCGACCGACTATAAAAGTCCGTCCCATGTGATCGAACTTACCCATGTGACCTAACTTTATCAACTCGTTTTTTTTTTGCGCTTTTTTTTTGTTCTTCAGAAAGTAGGCTGTATTTTATAAAATTTTTATGTAACCATAAAAGTTTCTTCTATAAAATATAGCCCATTAAATGCACTTTAAATTGGTATATATAAAATACAAATTCTATGTCCAACCAACGTTAACTTTTTCAATTACGTAATGTTTCCAAAAAAAATAGGGAAACATTTTCCGAAATTTTCCTTTTATTAAGAAAATAACCTTTCATAATATAAGTACGATAAAACATAAAATTATTTTAAATTGCGCAATATGAAACAAACATTCTTGGTATTAAAAATTCTATATTATTGGCAATAAGTTCTTAGGGCCATATTAAGTTATAAATTTACACTCACACCTCAATTTATTTTTCTAAACTATCATAAAAATGTAATTAACACATTATTGTTTTTGTAATAAACAATTCTGATAAAAACAAATGCAATTAACAAGTATTAAAAAATATAATATACAAACAATCAAAATTACTTCCAGTTTCAGCACAATCCTCCGATTACATCGAATGCTATGTATGCGAAGATTGTGATTCTGACACACTCGATGATTCCATGCTGCAGCTATGTCCACTATTTACAACGACAACAGTAACGACCACCACGACAACCACAGAAATACCACCATCCACAACGCCTGTAGTCACTACAACGGAACATATAGAAACTACTACAACAAAAACTGTATCAGTACCAACCACTACACCTGCGGTTACTACAACATCAGCGCCTATAGAAACTACTACCAAACCTGTGATAATTACTACGACTTCCGGAGAAACTACAAAATCACCTGTAGTAACTTCAACTAAAGCAATTGATGACACTACTAGTTCAGAAGAAACTACGACTCCATTAGATGAAACAAGTACACCAGAAGAAAAAACAACTGAATCTACTAATCCACCAGAAGTGAGCACAACTACAGTTGATAGCAAGACTACTCCCTCCGATGAAACAACAACTCCATCAGAAGAGAGCACAACAACAGTAGAAGACACGACCACAACTGAAACAAGTACTCCATCAGAAGAAAGTACCACAACAGTTGAAGACACGACGACAACTGAAACAAGTACTCCATCAGAAGAAAGCACAACAACAATTGAAGACACGACAACAACTCAAACAAGTACTTCATCAGAAGAAAGTACCACAACTGAAACAAGTACTCCATCAGAAGAAAGTACCACAACTGAAGTAAGTACTCCATCAGAAGAAAGTACCACAACAGTTGAAGACACGACAACAACTGCAACAAGTACTCCATCAGAAGAAAGCACAACAACAGTTGAAGACACGACAATAACTGAAACAAGTACTCCATCAGAAGAAAGTACCACAACAGTTGAATACACGACCACAACTGAAACAAGTACTCCATCAGAAGAAAGCACAACAACAATTGAAGACACGACCACAACTGAAACAAGTACTCCATCAGAAGAAAGTACCACAACAGTTGAAGATACGACCACAACTGAAACAAGTACTCCATCAGAAGAAAGTTCCACAACAGTTGAAGACACGACAACAACTCAAACAAGTACACCATCAGAAGAAAGGACCACAACAGTTGAAGACACGACCACAACTGAAACAAGTACTCCATCAGAAGAAAGTACCACAACAGTTGAAGACACGACCACAACTGAAACAAGTACTCCATCAGAAGAAAGTACCACAACAGTTGAAGATACGACTACAACTGAAACAAGTACTTCATCGGAAGAAAGCACAACAACAGTTGAAGACACCACAACTACTGAAATAAGTACTCCATCAGAAGAAAGTACCACAACAGTTGAAGACACGACGACAACTGCAACAAGTACTCCATCAGAAGAAAGCACAACAACAGTTGAAGACACGACAATAACTGAAACAAGTACTCCATCAGAAGAAAGTACCACAACAGTTGAAGACACGATCACAACTGAAACAAGTACTCCATCAGAAGAAAGCACAACAACAATTGAAGACACGACAACAACACAAACAAGTACTTCATCAGAAGAAAGTACCACAACTGAAACAAGTACTCCATCAGAAGAAAGTACCACAATAGTTGAAGACACGACCACAACTGAAACAAGTACTTCATCAGAAGAAAGCACACCAACAGTTGAAGACACCACAACTACTGAAACAAGTACTTCATCAGAAGAAAGTACCACAACAGTTGAAGACACGACCACAACTGAAACAAGTACTTCATCAGAAGAAAGTACCACAACAGTTGAAGACACGATCACAACTGAAACAAGTACTCCATCAGAAGAAAGCACAACAACAATTGAAGACACGACAACAACTCAAACAAGTACTTCATCAGAAGAAAGTACCACAAATGAAAAAAGTACTCCATCAGAAGAAAGTACCACAACAGTCGAAGACACGATGACAACTGTAACAAGTACTCCATCAGAAGAAAGCACAACAACAGTTGAAGACACGACAATAACTGAAACAAGTACTCCATCAGAAGAAAGTACCACAACAGTTGAAGACACGACGACAACTGAAACAAGTACTCCATCAGAAGAAAGTACCACAACTGAAGTAAGTACTCCATCAGAAGAAAGTACCACAACAGTTGAAGACACGACAACAACTGCAACAAGTACTCCATCAGAAGAAATCACAACAACAATTGAAGACACGACAACAACTCAAACAAGTACTTCATCAGAAGAAAGTAACACAACTGAAACAAGTACTCCATCAGAAGAAAGTACCACAACAGTTGAAGACACGACGACAACTGCAACAAGTACTCCATCAGAAGAAAATACCACAACAGTTGAAGACACGACGACAACTGAAACAAGTACTCCATCAGAAGAAAGTACCACAACTGAAGTAAGTACTCCATCAGAAGAAAGTACCACAACAGTTGAAGACACGACAACAACTGCAACAAGTACTCCATCAGAAGAAATCACAACAACAATTGAAGATACGACAACAACTCAAACAAGTACTTCATCAGAAGAAAGTACCACAACTGAAACAAGTACTCCATCAGAAGAAAGTACCACAACAGTTGAAGATACGACTACAAACGAAACCAGTACTCCATCAGAAGAAAGCACAACAACAATTGAAGACACGACAACAACTCAAACAAGTACTTCATCAGAAGAAAGTACCACAACAGTTGAAGACACGACGACAACTGAAACAAGTACTCCATCAGAAGAAAGAACCACAACTGAAGTAAGTACTCCATCAGAAGAAAGTACCACAACAGTTGAAGACACGACGACAACTGAAACAAGTACTCCATCAGAAGAAAGTACCACAACTGAAGTAAGTACTCCATCAGAAGAAAGTACCACAACAGTTGAAGACACGACGACAACTGAAACAAGAACTCCATCAGAAGAAAGTACCACAACTGAAGTAAGTACTCCATCAGAAGAAAGTACCACAACAGTTGAAGGCACGGCCACAACTGAAACAAGTACTCCATCAGAAGAAAGCACAACAACAATTGAAGACACGACAACAACACAAACAAGTACTTCATCAGAAGAAAGTACCACAACTGAAACAAGTACTTCGTCAGAAGAAAGTACCACAACAGTTGAAGACACGACGGCAACTGAAACAAGTACTCCATCAGAAGAAAGCACAACAACAGTTGAAGACACGACAATAACTGAAACAAGTACTCCATCAGAAGAAAGTACCACAACAGTTGAAGACACGATCACAACTGAAACAAGTACTCCATCAGAAGAAAGCACAACAACAATTGAAGACACGACAACAACACAAACAAGTACTTCATCAGAAGAAAGTACCACAACTGAAACAAGTACTCCATCAGAAGAAAGTACCACAATAGTTGAAGACACGACCACAACTGAAACAAGTACTTCATCAGAAGAAAGCACACCAACAGTTGAAGACACCACAACTACCGAAACAAGTACTTCATCTGAAGAAAGTACCACAACAGTTGAAGACACGACCACAACTGAAACAAGTACTTCATCAGAAAAAAGTACCACAACAGTTGAAGACACGACCACAACTGAAACAAGTACTCCATCAGAAGAAAGTACCACAACAGTTGAAGATACGACTACAACTGAAACAAGTACTCCATCAGAAGATAGTACCACAACAGTTGAAGACAAGACAACAACTGAAACCAGTACTCCATCAGAAGAAAGCACAACAACAGTTGAAGACACCACCACAACCGAAACAAGTACTCCATCTAAAGAAAGCACAACAACACTTGAAGGCACCACAACTACTGAAACAAGTACTCCATCAGAAGAAAGTTCCACAACAGTTGAAGACACGACAACAACTCAAACAAGTACACCATCAGAAGAAAGTACCACAACAGTTGAAGACAACACCACAACCGAAACAAGTACTCCATCTGAAGAAAGCACAACAACAGTTGAAGACACCACAAGTACTGAAACAAGTACTTCATCAGAAGAAAGCACAACAACAATTGAAGACACGACCACAACTGAAACAAGTACTCCATCAGAAGAAAGTTCCACAACAGTTGAAGACACGACCACAACTGAAACAAGTACTTCATCAGAAGAAAGTACCACAACAGTTGAAGACACGACCACAACTGAAACAAATACTCCATCAGAAGAAAGTACCACAACAGTTGAAGATACGACTACAACTGAAACAAGTACTCCATCAGAAGAAAGTACAACAACTGTTGAAGATACGACTACAACTGAAACAAGTTCTCCATCAGAAGAAAGCACAACAACAATTGAAGACACGACCACAACTGAAACAAGTACTCCATCAGAAGAAAGTACCACAACAGTTGAAGACACGACCACAACTGAAACAAGTACTCCATCAGAAGAAAGTACCACAACAGTTGAAGATACGACCACAACTGAAACAAGTACTCCATCAGAAGAAAGTACCACAACAGTTGAAGACACGACCACAACTGAAACAAGTACTTCATCAGAAGAAAGCACAACAACAATTGAAGACACGACCACAACTGAAACAAGTACTCCATCAGAAGAAAGTACCACAACAGTTGAAGACACGACCACAACTGAAACAAGTACTCCATCAGAAGAAAGTACCACAACAGTTGAATACACGACCACAACTGAAACAAGTACTCCATCAGAAGAAAGCACAACAACAATTGAAGACACGACCACAACTGAAACAAGTACTCCATCAGAAGAAAGTACCACAACAGATGAAGATACGACCACAACTGAAACAAGTACTCCATCAGAAGAAAGTTCCACAACAGTTGAAGACACGACAACAACTCAAACAAGTACACCATCAGAAGAAAGTACCACAACAGTTGAAGACACGACCACAACTGAAACAAGTACTCCATCAGAAGAAAGTACCATAACAGTTGAAGACACGACCCCAACTGAAACAAGTACTCCATCAGAAGAAAGTACCACAACAGTTGAAGATACGACTACAACTGAAACAAGTACTTCATCGGAAGAAAGCACAACAACAGTTGAAGACACCACAACTACTGAAATAAGTACTCCATCAGAAGAAAGTACCACAACAGTTGAAGACACGACCACAACTGAAACAAGTACTCTATCAGAAGAAAGTACCACAACAGTTGAAGACACGACCACAACTGAAACAAGTACTCCATCAGAAGAAAGTACCACAATAGTTGAAGACACGACCACAACTGAAACAAGTACTCCATCAGAAGAAAGTACCACAACAGTTGAAGACACGACCACAACTGAAACAAGTACTCCATCAGAAGAAAGTACCACAACAGTTGAAGACACGACCACAACTGAAACAAGTACTCCATCAGAAGAAAGTACCACAACAGTTGAAGATACGACTACAACTGAAACAAGTACTTCATCGGAAGAAAGCACAACAACAGTTGAAGACACCACAACTACTGAAATAAGTACTCCATCAGAAGAAAGTTCCACAACAGTTGAAGACACGACCACAACTGAAACAAGTACTTCATCAGAAGAAAGTACCACAACAGTTGAAGACACGACCACAACTGAAACAAGTACTCCATCAGAAGAAAGTTCCACAACAGTTGAAGACACGACCACAACTGAAACAAATACTCCATCAGAAGAAAGTACCACAACAGTTGAAGATACGACTACAACTGAAACAAGTACTCCATCAGAAGAAAGTACAACAACTGTTGAAGATACGACTACAACTGAAACAAGTTCTCCATCAGAAGAAAGCACAACAACAATTGAAGACACGACCACAACTGAAACAAGTACTCCATCAGAAGAAAGTACCACAACAGTTGAAGACACGACCACAACTGAAACAAGTACTCCATCAGAAGAAAGTACCACAACAGTTGAATACACGACCACAACTGAAACAAGTACTCTATCAGAAGAAAGTACCACAACAGTTGAAGACACGACCACAACTGAAACAAGTACTCCATCAGAAGAAAGTACCACAACAGTTGAAGACACGACCACAACTGAAACAAGTACTCCATCAGAAGAAAGTACCACAACAGTTGAATACACGACCACAACTGAAACAAGTACTCCATCAGAAGAAAGCACAACAACAAATGAAGACACGACCACAACTGAAACAAGTACTCCATCAGAAGAAAGTACCACAACAGTTGAAGACACGACCACAACTGAAACAAGTACTCCATCAGAAGAAAGTTCCACAACAGTTGAAGACACGACAACAACTCAAACAAGTACACCATCAGAAGAAAGTACCACAACAGTTGAAGACACGACCACAACTGAAACAAGTACTCCATCAGAAGAAAGTACCACAACAGTTGAAGACACGACCACAACTGAAACAAGTACTCCATCAGAAGAAATTACCACAACAGTTGAAGATACGACTACAACTGAAACAAGTACTTCATCAGAAGAAAGTACCACAACAGTTGAAGACACGACCACAACTGAAACAAGTACTCTATCAGAAGAAAGTTCCACAACAGTTGAAGACACGACCACAACTGAAACAAGTACTTCATCAGAAGAAAGTACCACAACAGTTGAAGACACGACCACAACTGAAATAAGTACTCCATCAGAAGAAAGTACCACAACAGTTGAAGACACGACCACAACTGAAACAAGTACTCTATCAAAAGAAAGTACCACAACAGTTGAAGACACGACCACAACTGAAACAAGTACTCCATCAGAAGAAAGTACCACAACAGTTGAAGACACGACCACAACCGAAACAAGTACTCCATCTGAAGAAAGCACAACAACAGTTAAAGACACGACCACAACTGAAACAAGTACTCCATCAGAAGATAGTACCACAACAGTTGAATACACGACCACAACTGAAACAAGTACTCCATCAGAAGAAAGCACAACAACAATTGAAGACACGACCACAACTGAAACAAGTAATCCATCAGAAGAAAGTACCACAACAGTTGAAGACACGACCACAACTGAAACAAGTACTCCATCAGAAGAAAGTACCACAACAGTTGAAGATACGACTACAACTGAAACAAGTACTTCATCGGAAGAAAGCACAACAACAGTTGAAGACACCACAACTACTGAAATAAGTACTCCATCAGAAGAAATTACCACAACAGTTGAAGACACGACCACAACTGAAACAAGTACTCTATCAGAAGAAAGTACCACAACAGTTGAAGACACGACCACAACTGAAACAAGTACTCCATCAGAAGATAGTACCACAACAGTTGAAGACACGACCACAACTGAAACAAGTACTCCATCAGAAGAAAGTACCACAACAGTTGAAGACACGACCACAACTGAAACAAGTACTCCATCAGAAGAAAGTACCACAACAGTTGAAGATACGACTACAACTGAAACAAGTACTTCATCAGAAGAAAGCACAACAACAGTTGAAGACACCACAACTACTGAAATAAGTACTCCATCAAAAGAAAGTACCACAACAGTTGAAGACACGACCACAACTGAAACAAGTACTCCATCAGAAGAAAGTACCACAACAATTGAAGATACGACTACAACTGAAACAAGTACTCCATCAGAAGAAAGCACAACAACAATTGAAGACACCACAACAACTGAAACAAGTACTCCATCAGAAGAAAGCACAGCAACAATTGAAGACACGACCACAACTGAAACAAGTACTCCATCAGAAGAAAGCTCAACAACAGTTGAAGACACCACAACTACTGAAAAAAGTACTCCATCAGAAGAAAGTACCACAACAGTTGAAGACACGACCACAACTGAAACAAGTACTAAATCAGAAGAAAGCACAACAACAGTTAAAGACAGTACCACAACTGAAATAAGTACTTCATCAGAAGAAAGCACAACAACAGTTGAAGACACGACCACAACTAAAACAAGTACTCCATCAGTAGAAAGTACCACAACAGTTGAAGATACGACTACAACTGAAACAAGTACTCCATCAGAAGAAAGCACAACTACAGTTGAAGACACCACAAATACTGAAACAAGTACTCCATCAGAAGAAAGTACCACAACAGTTGAAGACACGACCACAACTGAAACAAGTACTCCATCAGAAGATAGTACCACAACAGTTGAAGACACGACCACAACTGAAACAAGAACTCCATCAGAAGAAAGTACCACAACAGTTGAAGACACGACCACAACTGAAACAAGTACTCCATCAGAAGAAAGTACCACAACAGTTGAAGATACGACTACAACTGAAACAAGTACTCCATCAGAAGAAAGCTCAACAACAGTTGAAGACACCACAACTACTGAAACAAGTACTCCATCAGAAGAAAGTACCACAACAGTTGAAGACACGACCACAACTGAAACAAGTACTCCATCAGAAGATAGTACCACAACAGTTGAAGACACGACCACAACTGAAACAAGTACTCCATCAGAAGAAAGTACCACAACAGTAGAAAATACGACCACAACTGAAACAAGTACTCCATCAGAAGAAAGTACCACAACAGTTGAAGACACCACAACTACTGAAACAATTACTCCATCAGAAGAAAGCACAACAACAATTGAAGACACGACCATAACTGAAACAAGAACTTCATCGGAAGAAAGTACCACAACAGTTGAAGACACGACCACAACTAAAACAAGTACTCCATCAGAAGAAAGTACCACAACAGTTGAAGATACGACCACAACTGAAACAAGTACTCCATCAGAAGAAAGCACAACAACAATTGAAGACACGACAACAACTCAAACCAGTACTCGATCAGAAGAAAGTACCACAACACTTGAAGACAACACCACAACCGAAACAAGTACTCCATCTGAAGAAAGCACAACAACAGTTGAAGACATCACAACTACTGAAACAAGTACTCCATCAGAAGAAAGCACAACAACAATTGAAGACACGACCACAACTGAAACAAGTACTCCATCAGAAGAAAGTACCACAACAGTTGAAGACACGACCACAACTGAAACAAGTACTTCATCAAAAGAAAGTACCACAACAGTTGAAGACGCGACCATAACTGAAACAAGTTCTCCTTCAGAAGAAAGTACCACAACAGTTGAAGACACGACCACAACTGAAACAAGTACTCCATCAGAAGAAAGTACCACAATAGTGGAAGACACGACCACAACTGAAACAAGTACTCCATCAGAAGAAAGCTCAACAACAGTTGAAGACACCACAACTACTGAAACAAGTACTCCATCAGAAGAAAGTACCACAACGGTTGAAGACATAACCACAACTGAAACAAGTACTCCATCAGAAGAAAGTACCACAACAGTTGAAGACATCACAACTACTGAAACAAGTACTCCATCAGAAGAAAGCACAACAACAACTGAAGACACGACCACAACTGAAACAAGTACTCCATCAGAAGAAAGTACCACAACAGTTGAAGACACGACCACAACTGAAACAAGTACTTCATCAAAAGAAAGTACCACAACAGTTGAAGACGCGACCATAACTGAAACAAGTACTTCATCAGAAGAAAGTACCACAATAGTTGAAGACACGACCACAACTGAAACAAGTACTTCTTCAGAAGAAAGCACAACAACAGTTGAAGACACCACAACTACTGAAACAAGTACTCCATCAGAAGAAAGTACCACAATAGTGGAAGACACGACCACAACTGAAACAAGTACTCCATCAGAAGAAAGTACCACAATAGTGGAAGACACGACCACAACTGAAACAAGTACTCCATCAGAAGAAAGCTCAACAACAGTTGAAGACACCACAACTACTGAAACAAGTACTCCATCAGAAGAAAGTACCACAACGGTTGAAGACATAACCACAACTCAAACAAGTACTCCATCAGAAGAAAGTACCACAACAGTTGAATATACGACAACAACTGAAACAAGTACTCCATCAGAAGAAAGCACAACTACAATTGAAGACACGACAACAACTCAAACAAGTACTCCATCAGAAGAAAGTACCACAACAGTTGAAGACAACACCACAACCGAAACAAGTACTCCATCAGAAGAAAGTACAACAACAGTTGAAGACACGACCTCAACTGAAACAAGTACTCCATCAGAAGAAAGTACCACAACAGTTGAATACACGACCACAACTGAAACAAGTACTCCATCAGAAGAAAGCTCAACAACAGTTGAAGACACCACAACTACTGAAACAAGTACTCCATCAGAAGAAAGTACCACAACAGTTGAAGACACGACCATAACTGAAACAAGAACTTCATCGGAAGAAAGTACCACAACAGTTGAAGACACGACCACAACTGAAACAAGTACTCCATCAGAAGAAAGTACCACAACAGTTGAAGATACGACTACAACTGAAACAAGTACAACAACAATTGAAGAAACGACAACAACTCAAACCAGTACTCCATCAGAAGAAAGTACCACAACAGTTGAAGACAACACCACAACCGAAACAAGTACTCCATCTGAAGAAAGCACAACAACAGTTGAAGACATCACAACTACTGAAACAAGTACTCCATCAGAAGAAAGCACAACAACAACTGAAGACACGACCACAACTGAAACAAGTACTCCATCAGAAGAAAGTACCACAACAGTTGAAGACACGACCACAACTGAAACAAGTACTTCATCAAAAGAAAGTACCACAACAGTTGAAGACGCGACCATAACTGAAACAAGTACTTCATCAGAAGAAAGTACCACAATAGTTGAAGACACGACCACAACTGAAACAAGTACTTCTTCAGAAGAAAGCACAACAACAGTTGAAGACACCACAACTACTGAAACAAGTACTCCATCAGAAGAAAGCTCAACAACAATTGAAGACACGACCACAACTGAAACAAGTACTTCATCAGAAGAAAGTACCACAACAGTTGAAGATACGACTACAACTGAAACAAGTACTTCATCAGAAGAAAGTACCACAACAGTTGAAGACACGACCACAACTGAAACAAGTACTCCATCAGAAGAAAGTTCCACAACAGTTGAAGATACGACTACAACTGAAACAAGTACTTCATCAGAAGAAAGCACAACAACAGTTGAAGACACCACAACTACTGAAATAAGTACTCCATCAAAAGAAAGTACCACAACAGTTGAAGACACGACCACAACTGAAATAAGTACTCCATCAAAAGAAAGCACAACAACAGTTGAAGACACGACCACAACTGAAACAAGTACTCCATCTGAAGAAAGCACAACAACAGTTGAAGACATCACAACTACTGAAACAAGTACTCCATCAGAAGAAAGTACCACAACAGTTGAAGACACGACCACAACTGAAACAAGTACTTCATCAAAAGAAAGTACCACAACAGTTGAAGACGCGACCATAACTGAAACAAGTACTTCATCAGAAGAAAGTACCACAATAGTTGAAGACACGACCACAACTGAAACAAGTACTTCTTCAGAAGAAAGCACAACAACAGTTGAAGACACCACAACTACTGAAACAAGTACTCCATCAGAAGAAAGCACAACAACAATTGAAGACACGACCACAACTGAAACAAGTACTTCATCAGAAGAAAGTACCACAACAGTTGAAGACACGACCACAACTGAAACAAGTACTCCATCAGAAGAAAGTACCACAACAGTTGAAGACACGACCACAACTGAAACAAGTACTCCATCAGAAGAAAGTACCACAACAGTTGAAGATACGACTACAACTGAAACAAGTACTTCATCAGAAGAAAGCACAACAACAGTTGAAGACACCACAACTACTGAAATAAGTACTCCATCAAAAGAAAGTACCACAACAGTTGAAGACACGACCACAACTGAAACAAGTACTCCATCAGAAGAAAGTACCACAACAATTGAAGATACGACTACAACTGAAACAAGTACTCCATCAGAAGAAAGCAAAACAACAATTGAAGACACCACAACAACTGAAACAAGTACTCCATCAGAAGAAAGCACAACAACAATTGAAGACACGACCACAACTGAAACAAGTACTCCATCAGAAGAAAGCTCAACAACAGTTGAAGACACCACAACTACTGAAAAAAGTACTCCATCAGAAGAAAGTACCACAACAGTTGAAGACACGACCACAACTGAAACAAGTACTAAATCAGAAGAAAGCACAACAACAGTTAAAGACAGTACCACAACTGAAATAAGTACTTCATCAGAAGAAAGCACAACAACAGTTGAAGACACGACCACAACTAAAACAAGTACTCCATCAGTAGAAAGTACCACAACAGTTGAAGATACGACTACAACTGAAACAAGTACTCCATCAGAAGAAAGCACAACTACAGTTGAAGACACCACAAATACTGAAACAAGTACTCCATCAGAAGAAAGTACCACAACAGTTGAAGACACGACCACAACTGAAACAAGTACTCCATCAGAAGATAGTACCACAACAGTTGAAGACACGACCACAACTGAAACAAGAACTCCATCAGAAGAAAGTACCACAACAGTTGAAGACACGACCACAACTGAAACAAGTACTCCATCAGAAGAAAGTACCACAACAGTTGAAGATACGACTGCAACTGAAACAAGTACTCCATCAGAAGAAAGCTCAACAACAGTTGAAGACACCACAACTACTGAAACAAGTACTCCATCAGAAGAAAGTACCACAACAGTTGAAGACACGACCACAACTGAAACAAGTACTCCATCAGAAGATAGTACCACAACAGTTGAAGACACGACCACAACTGAAACAAGTACTCCATCAGAAGAAAGTACCACAACAGTAGAAAATACGACCACAACTGAAACAAGTACTCCATCAGAAGAAAGTACCACAACAGTTGAAGACACCACAACTACTGAAACAATTACTCCATCAGAAGAAAGCACAACAACAATTGAAGACACGACCATAACTGAAACAAGAACTTCATCGGAAGAAAGTACCACAACAGTTGAAGACACGACCACAACTAAAACAAGTACTCCATCAGAAGAAAGTACCACAACAGTTGAAGATACGACCACAACTGAAACAAGTACTCCATCAGAAGAAAGCACAACAACAATTGAAGACACGACAACAACTCAAACCAGTACTCGATCAGAAGAAAGTACCACAACACATGAAGACAACACCACAACCGAAACAAGTACTCCATCTGAAGAAAGCACAACAACAGTTGAAGACACCACAACTACTGAAACAAGTACTCCATCAGAAGAAAGTACCACAACGGTTGAAGACATAACCACAACTGAAACAAGTACTCCATCAGAAGAAAGTACCACAACAGTTGAATATACGACAACAACTGAAACAAGTACTCCATCAGAAGAAAGCACAACTACAATTGAAGACACGACCACAACTGAAACAAGTACTTCATCAAAAGAAAGTACCACAACAGTTGAAGACGCGACCATAACTGAAACAAGTTCTCCTTCAGAAGAAAGTACCACAACAGTTGAAGACACGACCACAACTGAAACAAGTACTCCATCAGAAGAAAGTACCACAATAGTGGAAGACACGACCACAACTGAAACAAGTACTCCATCAGAAGAAAGCTCAACAACAGTTGAAGACACCACAACTACTGAAACAAGTACTCCATCAGAAGAAAGTACCACAACGGTTGAAGACATAACCACAACTGAAACAAGTACTCCATCAGAAGAAAGTAGCACAACAGTTGAAGACACGACCACAACTCAAACAAGTACTCCATCAGAAGAAAGTACCACAACAGTTGAATATACGACAACAACTGAAACAAGTACTCCATCAGAAGAAAGCACAACTACAATTGAAGACACGACAACAACTCAAACAAGTACTCCATCAGAAGAAAGTACCACAACAGTTGAAGACAACACCACAACCGAAACAAGTACTCCATCAGAAGAAAGTACAACAACAGTTGAAGACACGACCTCAACTGAAACAAGTACTCCATCAGAAGAAAGTACCACAACAGTTGAATACACGACCACAACTGAAACAAGTACTCCATCAGAAGAAAGCTCAACAACAGTTGAAGACACCACAACTACTGAAACAAGTACTCCATCAGAAGAAAGTACCACAACAGTTGAAGACACGACCATAACTGAAACAAGAACTTCATCGGAAGAAAGTACCACAACAGTTGAAGACACGACCACAACTGAAACAAGTACTCCATCAGAAGAAAGTACCACAACAGTTGAAGATACGACTACAACTGAAACAAGTACAACAACAATTGAAGAAACGACAACAACTCAAACCAGTACTCCATCAGAAGAAAGTACCACAACAGTTGAAGACAACACCACAACCGAAACAAGTACTCCATCTGAAGAAAGCACAACAACAGTTGAAGACATCACAACTACTGAAACAAGTACTCCATCAGAAGAAAGCACAACAACAACTGAAGACACGACCACAACTGAAACAAGTACTCCATCAGAAGAAAGTACCACAACAGTTGAAGACACGACCACAACTGAAACAAGTACTTCATCAAAAGAAAGTACCACAACAGTTGAAGACGCGACCATAACTGAAACAAGTACTTCATCAGAAGAAAGTACCACAATAGTTGAAGACACGACCACAACTGAAACAAGTACTTCTTCAGAAGAAAGCACAACAACAGTTGAAGACACCACAACTACTGAAACAAGTACTCCATCAGAAGAAAGCACAACAACAATTGAAGACACGACCACAACTGAAACAAGTACTTCATCAGAAGAAAGTACCACAATAGTTCAAGACCCGACCACAACCGAAACAGGTACTCCATCTGAAGAAAGCACAACAACAGTTGAAGACACCACAACTACTGAAATAAGTACTCCATCAGAAGAAAGTACCACAACATTTGAAGACACGACCACAACTGAAACAAGTACTCCATCAGAAGAAAGTACCACAACAGTTGAAGACACGACCACAACTGAAACAAGTACTCCATCAGAAGATAGTACCACAACAGTTGAATACACGACCACAACTGAAACAAGTACTTCATCAGAAGAAAGCACAACAACAATTGAAGACACGACCACAACTGAAACAAGTACTCCATCAGAAGAAAGTCCCACAACAGTTCAAGAGACGACAACAACTCAAACAAGTACTCCATCAGAAGAAAGTACCACAACAATTGAAGACAACACCACAACTGAAACAAGTACTCCATCAGAAGAAAGTACCACAACAGTTGAAGACACGACCACAACTGAAACAAGTACTTCTTCAGAAGAAAGCACAACAACAGTTGAAGACACGACCACAACTGAAACAAGTACTCCATCAGAAGAAAGTACCACAACAGTTGAAGACACGACCACAACTGAAACAAGTACTCCATCAGAAGATAGTACCACAACAGTTGAATACACGACCACAACTGAAACAAGTACTTCATCAGAAGAAAGCACAACAACAATTGAAGACACGACCACAACTGAAACAAGTACTTCATCAGAAGAAAGCACAACAACAGTTGAAGACACCACAACTACTGAAATAAGTACTCCATCAGAAGAAAGTACCACAACAGTTGAAGACACGACCACAACTGAAACAAGTACTCCATCAGAAGAAAGTACCACAACCGTTGAAGATACGACTACAACTGAAACAAGTACTCCATCAGAAGAAAGCACAACAACAATTGAAGACACGACAACAACTCAAACCAGTACTCCATCAGAAGAAAGTACCACATCAGTTGAAGACAACACCACAACCAAAACAAGTACTCCATCTGAAGAAAGCACAACAACAGTTGGAGACATCACAACTTCTGAAACAAGTACTCCATCAGAAGAAAGCACAACAACAATTGAAGACACGACCACAACTGAAACAAGTACTCCATCAGAAGAAAGTACCACAACAGTTGAAGACACGATCACAACTGAAACAAGTACTTCATCAAAAGAAAGTACCACAACAGTTGAAGACGCGACCATAACTGAAACAAGTTCTCCGTCAGAAGAAAGTACCACAACAGTTGAAGACACGACCACAACTGAAACAAGTACTCCATCAGAAGAAAGTCCCACAACAGTTGAAGAGACGACAACAACTCAAACAAGTACTCCATCAGAAGAAAGTACCACAATAGTTGAAGACACGACCACAACTGAAACAAATACTCCGTCAGAAGAAAGTACTACAACAGTTGAAGACACGACCACAACTGAAACAAGTACTCCATCAGAAGAAAAAACCACAATAGTTGAAGACACGACCACAACTGCAACAAGTACTTCTTCAGAAGAAAGCACAACAACAGTTGAAGACACCACAACTACTGAAACAAGTACTCCATCAGAAGAAAGTACCACAACAGTTGAAGACACGACCACAACTGAAACAAGTACTCCATCAGAAGATAGTACCACAACAGTTGAATACACGACCACAACTGAAACAAGTACTTCATCAGAAGAAAGCACAACAACAATTGAAGACACGACCACAACTGAAATAAGTACTTCATCAGAAGAAAGCACAACAACAGTTGAAGATACGACCAAAACTGAAACAAGTACTCCAACAGAAGAAAGTACCACAACAGTTGAACCCACGACCACAACTGAAACAAGTCCTCCATCAGAAGAAAGTACCACAACAGTTGAAGACACGACCACAACTGAAACAAGTACTTCATCAAAAGAAAGTACCACAACAGTTGAAGACACGACCATAACTGAAACAAGTTCTCCGTCAGAAGAAAGTACCACAACAGTTGAAGACACGACCACAACTGAAACAAGTACTCCATCAGAAGAAAGTCCCACAACAGTTGAAGAGACGACAACAACTCAAACAAGTACTCCATCAGAAGAAAGTACCACAATAGTTGAAGACACGACCACAACTGAAACAAATACTCCGTCAGAAGAAAGTACCACAACAGTTGAAGACACGACCACAACTGAAACAAGTACTCCATCAGAAGAAAAAACCACAATAGTTGAAGACACGACCACAACTGCAACAAGTACTTCTTCAGAAGAAAGCACAACAACAGTTGAAGACACCACAACTACTGAAACAAGTACTCCATCAGAAGAAAGTACCACAACAGTTGAAGACACGACCACAACTGAAACAAGTACTCCATCAGAAGATAGTACCACAACAGTTGAATACACGACCACAACTGAAACAAGTACTTCATCAGAAGAAAGCACAACAACAATTGAAGACACGACCACAACTGAAATAAGTACTTCATCAGAAGAAAGCACAACAACAGTTGAAGATACGACCAAAACTGAAACAAGTACTCCAACAGAAGAAAGGACCACAACAGTTGAACCCACGACCACAACTGAAACAAGTACTCCATCAGAAGAAAGTACCACAACAGTTGAAGACACGACCACAACTGAAACAAGTACTTCTTCAGAAGAAAGCACAACATCAGTTGAAGACACGACCACAACTGAAACAAGTACTTCTTCAGAAGAAAGCACAACAACAGTTGAAGACACGACCACAACTGAAACAAGTACTCCATCAGAAGAAAGTACCACAACAGTTGAAGACAACACCACAACCGAAACAAGTACTCCATCTGAAGAAAGCACAACAACAGTTGAAGACACCACAACTACTGAAACAAGTACTCCATCAGAAGAAAGCACAACAACAATTGAAGACACGACCACAACTGAAACAAGTACTCCATCAGAAGAAAGTACCACAATAGTTGAAGACACGACCACAACTGCAACAAGTACTTCTTCAGAAGAAAGCACAACAACAGTTGAAGACACCACAACTACTGAAACAAGTACTCCATCAGAAGAAAGTACCACAACAGTTGAAGACACGACCACAACTGAAACAAGTACTCCATCAGAAGAAAGTACCACAATAGTTGAAGACACGACCACAACTGAAACAAGTACTTCTTCAGAAGAAAGCACAACAACAGTTGAAGACTCCACAACTACTGAAACAAGTACTCCATCAGAAGAAAGTACCACAACAGTTGAAGACACGACCACAACTGAAACAAGTACTCCATCAGAAGATAGTACCACAACAGTTGAATACACGACCACAACTGAAACAAGTACTTCATCAGAAGAAAGCACAACAACAATTGAAGACACGACCACAACTGAAATAAGTACTTCATCAGAAGAAAGCACAACAACAGTTGAAGATACGACCAAAACTGAAACAAGTACTCCAACAGAAGAAAGCACCGCAACAGTTGAAGACACGACCACAACTGAAACAAGTACTCTATCAGAAGAAAGCACCACAACACTTGAAGACATGACCACAACTAAAACAAGTACTCTATTAGAAGAAAGCACAACAACAATTGAAGACACGACAACAACTCAAACAAGAACTTCACCAGAAGAAAGTACCACAACAGTTGAAGATACGACCAAAACTGAAACAAGTACTCCAACAGAAGAAAGCACCGCAACAGTTGAAGACACGACCACAACTGAAACAAGTACTCTATCAGAAGAAAGCACCACAACAATTGAAGACACTACTACTTCCTCAGATGAAATAACGACTTCATCTATCGAAATCACAACAGCAGTTGAGGACACGACTACTGCAGTTGTTGATACTATAATCCCTACATTAGTGGAAAGCTCCTCCATCAGAAACTCAGTTGGCGCCCATAAATATATGGATGTTGTAAAGAATCGTTCACGGCGTTTTATACAAACTTCATCGGCGGCTGTAACACTACGTAGTCCAACGGACTTTTTGTTACGTAAATACCCTGGACATCGTGTGGTGCGTGCATTGATCGATGAGGATGGTACCTCGTATCAATGCTATAAGGTCAGCGTTAAAGGTGATTAGCAAATAATTTTATATTATAAGATATTTTACTGAATAAACATTATTTTAAATAGATGGCCAAAAAACCAAAATAAATCGTGGCTGTGTTTCGGTACCTGTACAGAAGAGCGGCTGTGAAGTACTAGAGACGGAATATGGGAAAATGGAAAAATGTCAGGTGTGTCCCAATGGCAAGTGCAATAATAGTGCAACACTGAGGATTTCTGCTGCAATGTTTTGGATTAGTGTGACAATAATTTTATTGACGACACTATAATCGATTTAAACTGAAAGATGCTGTTTTAGTTGTAATTAATGTTCTTTTAAAGCGACCTGCCTTCATTTATATTGAAAGTAGATGTTTTTGTATATACGATTAATAAGAAACTACTTATTTAAATGTTATTTATTAATAAATTATTGAGAATTTATTTAGTTTTGGCTTTTCTTACAATTAAATAAAAATAATACAATTGTTTTAGTGTATTTAGTAATAAGGTCGATAATATTTACTAGAAATGCAACCCAGAAATACAAGAGTCTTGCAGAAAGAACAAGGATTACCCTATAAGAACAAGCTTAAATTCGATCTGTTGATGCAAGCACAAGAACGACACTGCAAGAGCAAGAGTACTATATTTGTTTGTGTTCCTGCATTCTGTCGGTACTTATAATCTTTCGTATTTCGACACGAAAGATTATTAGATGAAAGTGACTCCATCTTAAACTATTGTGAATTTTTTAAAAATCTAAAAGCAAGAAATGCAATGAGTGTTGATATCATAAATTCGATGTTTTCGTTCGTTTGGAATAAAGACAGAAGCCCCAAATAACTTAAATATCACTTATATTATTAGGATTGTCATTTGTTTAATACAACCGTATTCATCAACAACCTAAAGTGCTACGCTAGAACGTGCGGCAAAATTTCCTTCATTAGCATGTCCTTCATTAGCTTATCGTATAACATGTTTCCGTCCTATCGGTGTCAATGAATATCAGGAATATTTTATCTTGAAAGCAACCCTCTTTTTAGAAGACACTCGGTGGCAACCCTCGTTTAAAGTACCAGACACATTTTGCAGGAAATGCGATGTCCTACCATTGTCCTTCATTTAAATGAGTCCTTTTGCAGTGTTCACATTGAGTTAAAAGTGACAGAAGTGACGAGAACTTTTGCAATTGACAAGGAAAAATAGAAAATTTTGTTGTTAGACCACCTTGACATAAATATCTTTTTGACCTTTGCAAAAACTGTTGCAGTTGAAATGGTATTCTCAATGATGCCAACAACAATCGAAACGTAATGATGAGTTTTTGATGTTAGTTGGTAAAAGGCTACTTTACATAAAATGTGGAAACTTGAAAATTTTTTTGATATATGTTCTAATAAAATATATTTAAAATGTATTTCATTTAATATTTTCAAGTTCAAAATAATTAAAAATAATATTAAACGTTAAATAAAAATTTAAAGTTTTCAAAATAACGTTTTCCTTCAATGTTTTTCTTTTCGTATTAAGCAGCATCAGGAACATCAGCTCATTATGATCATCATTAAAAACAAGAAAACTCCCGCTGGCTATGCACCGGATGCTCCCTTTTTTGGAAATTCAATTATTCGCTACAAATTTGTATTACCGCCGTAGTACTATTTATGTTTTTCTTTTTTAATTAAAAAAAAATACTCATTTTAATTGAAGAAAAGAAGTTGAAAAGAAATGTTAAAAGCTGTGAGTATACAATTTAATTTAAAAAATAATTAAAACAATATTAAAAGTAGAAAAATTCCCAGCGTGCTAATACTATTATCAGTCGAAAAGTTATAATGTTAAAAGACAGTAATTTAAAAGTGTAATATATAGTTTAGTTTCCGGATAAATTAGTTTGAAACAAAGATAAGAAACTCGTCTCTAATTTATTTAGTGAAATAATCCACAGTTCAAGATTTTATATAGTTACGCTCCCGTGTATTTATCACATTTAAACTTCGAAAAACATTTCTGAATTAAATGTGTTTAATTCATCTGAATATATTAAGGAATATGCGACGTTGCAATAAATATTGTATTTCCTAAGGATAATATTTCGCTGAATGCTTCATGTTTTTATCTTAACGTATTACCATAATTTTTAATAAATTTGCTATAACCAAGCCCAAAAATATAACATCATATCCGCAGAAAAAAAATTCTTTATATTGATGAATTTAGGGTGTGTGCGAGTTCGACTAAATTGCTGACTAAACTAAATTGTACAGGTTTTCATTCGATCGCCATTCGGTAACTGGTAATTATACAAGTCCATAATCAATCGATTATCATATGTCTGTTTGCTGTCTTCTAATTTAGTTCAATTTAGTTTGCTCGAAAATGTTCTAAATTGAAAATTCGAACACTGCATTACCGACAAAATTTAGTTTAGTCAGCAATTTAGTCGAACTCGCACACACCCTTAGAGACACCAAACCATTGCACAATGGTCCAGAAGGCCTCTATTTTTGGCATTAAATCAATTTTTTTTAGTTTGCTCTAAAATGTTCTAAATTGAAAAGTCGAACACTGCATTACCGCCAAAATTTTGTTTAGTCAGCAATTTAGTCGAACTCGCACACACCCTTAGAGACACCAAACCATTGCACAATGGTCCAGAAGGCCTCTCTTTTTGGCATTAAATCAATTTTTTTTTTAATAAAAGCAAAAATATAGTATATTCATATAATTGACAATACTATGATTATGACAAAAAATTATATTTTTTTGAGCGATGTGGTACTCTCTTCTTGTTTCGTTGCCTCAAAGTTGCCAACTTCAATTTGTTAATGTTGAGCGTTGCGAAGTAAAAAATTTTCATGATTTGCAAGCGATATTTTTTGACAAGCTAAATACTGACATTTTATTTAGTAGAGAATTTTAATGAAGATATATATCAAGAATAAAATGTTAACTAACTTTATTTTAAGTAAAATATGAACTAAGAATAAACCAGTTGGGAAGGTTAGATCACATGGGAAATTTTAAAGTAGGTGTAATTATGATAGTTAGGATTATGAAAATTATAGTCGGTCTAAGCCGACTATAAATACCCTACACATATGTGTGGTTACCATTTGGAAATTAAGTGATTAGGTCACCAGGGTATACGAATCCTGAAAATAACTACAGACATTCAATCGCTGAAGAATTTCCATTCATTTGATACCCATATTTACAAATGGGTAGGTCTACCGAATTTCGATTTTTTTTTGTGAACCACAAGTCTTTTCGTCGGAAAACATTATTATCATGTATTTGAGCATGATATCAATATATATTTGACCAAAAAAGTTTACCTAAGCACGTATACATAAAAATTGATCTTTATATTTTCATTTTATATGAGGTATTTGAACATAAGTGGTCGGATCATCGGTCACAATGGACCGATCTCGCACATATAGCGTAGATATATTAGTAATCTAAGTTATAAGTTTCATTTATCTAGCTCTTCAATTTTAAATGTAGTAGGGATTTCAACAGACAGACAGACAGACAGACGGACAGACGGACATCGCTAAATCGACTCAGGAGGTCATGCTGATCAAGAATATATATACTTTTCCATACCGGAGATGCTTCCTTCTGGGTGTTACAAACGGCATACCAAACTGAATATACCCTTTCACTCTTAGTGTAGGGTATAAAAATACTTTAATGTAAGTGGTTCATTTTAAAATAGTGTTTATGTTCTGTGGAATAAAAGTAATGTGGATTATAAAGTATTCATCATAATTAAAATATATAGTTAAAGGCGAGAATGTGTACTTTAATATAGTATTTAATTTTCATGCGAATTTTTGCGATTCTGAAATAAAATCTATGTTTTCAGAAACAATAATTATGAAAAAATTATTCATATGTATTCAAAAATATTCACTTTTACAATTTTATGCGAAATTTTGTATTACGGTTATATAAGAAATGGATCTGAGTAAAATTCTAATAGTTGTCAAATTGGGCATTAATCTGAAATTAACTATTTTAAGAAAATGTCTTTTAAATAATCATATATAATCGTAAGCTTGACAGTTTATTTATAAAAATACTGAAATTTAAATTAAATTTTGAATTTTTGGATAACATTATTCTTATTAAATGTTCAACATTTTGATTACTGATTGGAATCAGTAATTAACCGAAATAAACTATTTGAGAACAATTGAAAGATTTTGTGCAAAAAAGGGTCAAGTCCACATTTTTTGATGATAAATGATTATTTTTTTTATATTTCGCGTCGTTTGGTACTAAAATCAACCATATCCGAAGTATTGGTATCTCATACCACGATTTAAATGGTAAATTACGCGATATATCCAAATTAAAAACTAATAGAACCATCTTTAACAAAATTATACTATCAATAAAAATAATATTGAAAATGTTTTATAGTTGAAAAAGAAATATTTGCCTATGATGAATAATTGATTTTAAAACACGCAAATATCATTGGTATGAGAATGACATCGACAGGTGGTAATGCATCTGAAGGTTAAAACTAGAGATGGGAAGATTATAGCAGATTATAGCAGAGCAGATTCACGTGAATCACGGGTGATCACGTGTGATTGAATCTTAATTTTGGTTACGTGATTGTGAGTGAGTAGATCACAAAAGACCGTGAGTTAGTGTGCGTGAGTACAATTTTTTCATCAAAAAAGACCGTGAGTGAGTGTGCGTGAGTGCAATTTTTTCATAGACCACTCCAGAGGGTACCATTATCATTCTAATTATGTCCGCTATCGATTCCTCATTCGATCATAAATGCTGTTTTGACCCCCTTTTGGGTGTCACGGACCACTCCAAAGGGTACCATTAACCGTCCAATGATATCTGCTATCCATTTCCACAATAATTTTTTTTTGGCATTTTTGACCCCCTTTTTGAGGTCATGGACCACCGTACAAATACTATCCAATACACATCATCTATATACATAAAAGAACAAGTCCTGATTGACTGACTGACTGAATGATCGATCAACGCCCAGACCAAACCCTTAGACCTAGGAACATGAAATTTGGACAGGGTGTTCATCTCCCGACGTAGGCGCGCACTAAGTCGGGATTTTTTGAAATTCGCCCCCTAAGGTACAAAAAGGGGCGTGGCAAACGTGAATTTTTAAATGCAAATATCTGTGTACATAAGATAGCCACAGTATTGAAATTTAGCCCAATGATGTATATTGTGGTTGTTTATCATTTTTCCAAATGTGGGCGGGATTAGACCACGGGGCGTGGCACCTCCCATATAACCAAAACATTAAAATTACTATAACTCTTGACATACTAAGAGTAGATTTATAAAAATCAAATGAAATGTTCATATTTAAAACTACAATAGCCACGTAGAATATGGGTGGGATTGGACCACGGGGCGAGGCACCTCCCATATTACCAAAACATTAAAATTGGTATAACTCCTGACATACTTAGAGTAGAGTTATAAAAATCGAACCAAATGTTCATATTTAAAACTCTAATAGCCACGTAGAATGTGAGCGGGATTGGACCACGGGGCGTGGCACCTCCCATATAACCAACACATTAAAATTGCTATAAATCTTGACATACTAATAGTAGAGTTACGAAAATCGAATATTTAAAATTCCAATCGTCACGTAAGATATGGGCGAGATTGGTCCACGAGGCGTGACACCTCCTATATAACCAAAACATTAAAATTGCTATAACTCATGATATACTTAGAGTAGAGTTATAAAAATCGAATCAAATGTTCATATTTAAAACTGCAATAGCCACGTAGAATGTGGGCGGGATTGGACCACGGGGCGTGGCACCTCCTATATAACCAAAACATTAAAATTGATATAAATCCTGACCTACTATGAGCAGAGTTGTAAAAATCGAAACAAATGATCATATTAAACATTGTAATCTTCACGTAGAAAGTGAACGGGATTGGACAAAGGGAGTGGCACGTGAGCGGGCGACGTAGGCACTAAAAAGGGGCAAAAGGGCCGTAATTTAAATTGATATAACTTTGCATTTACAAAAACTTATCACGGGCAACGCTGTGAACGGGTCCAGCTAGTATCATAATTATTGCGTTTTAGAGATGTAGGTTGTATTGGAGGTGCCACGCTCAGTCGACCAATCTCACCAATATATTCCCTATATTCTGCCCGGGTTTACAAATGAAATATGTATTTTTATGCATTATGAAAACAATAGCAAAATACACGTGATTTAGCACGATTTACGGGAATCACGCGTGATCACCCATGATTGTGGTTGAATCTTAATTTACTCACGTGATTGTGAGTGAGTGTGAGTAAAATAAAAATGGTCGTGAGTGAATGTACGTGATTAGAAAAATTCTTTCGTGAGTGTGCGAGAGTCAAAACTCACAATAAAGTGTTATTTTTGTATGAAAGAAAATTTTGTTCCATTTTTTTGGGTCAAAAACGGTCAAGTTTGGCAGTTTAAATAACGTTTTTAAGCCAAGTTACATGGAAAATTTGAGTTTTTCTTTGCAAACCCAACAATACTACGTACTTTATACGATAGAATTTTTAGTACCGAAAAATCGCAATATTGGCTTTTATAAACAGTTTTTATTGATTTTCCAGCTAAGTGAAAAAATAGATTAAAACTATTTTGCACCAAACGTTTCAATGCATGATTTTTGATTATAGTTAAAATAAAAAATAAAAAGAAAATCAATTATTTATTAAAAGATTTCGAATAGTATTCGATTAGATTATAAAAATTCATAGACTCCGTAGTTCAAAAACGTTCTTGCATAAAATACTACACGGAGAAAAATCATGGCTCGGTAATTGTTTAGAGACAAATAAAAACTGTTTGAAAACAATTACGCAAACAAATGCTGTTAATTATAAATAAGAATTTTTTTGGAGGCAAATAAATTTTATTTAGCGAAAATATAATTTATTTAGATTTAGAAATATTTGTTTGGAATTAATATAAAAAGTTTGTTAAAACAAAATTTGTTTACAGACATCAGTTTAATTTAGTATATTGTGTTTGTATATAAATCTAATATTATTGTATAAAATAATATGTACATGGGAACATTGACATAAATACATTTTGTTTAGATTTATTTACAATATTTATTTGCACATATTATTTACACAAATACAATTTGCAGGGAAACATTTGTTGTTTGGGAAATACGTGCATGCAAATATGATTTATTTGCATCCAAACAATATTTTATTTAAGGAATCTTATTTTATTATCACGTAAGTATATTTTATTTGCAGGGAAACATATGTTGTTTGGGTAATATGTACATGCAAATATGATTTATTTGCATCCAAACATTATTTTATTTAAGGAATCTTATTTTATTATCACGTAAGTATATTTTATTTGCAGGGAAACATTTGTTGTTTGGGAAATACGAGCATGCAAATATGATTTATTTGCATCCAAACAATATTTTATTTAAGGAATCTTATTTTATTATCACGTAAGTATATTTTATTTGCAGGAAAACATTTATTGTTTGGGTAATATGTACATGCAAATATGATTTATTTGCATCCAAAAAATATTTTATTTAAGAAATCTTTTTTTATTATCACGTAAGTATATTTTATTTGCAGGTAAACATTTGTTGTTTGGGAAAAACGTGCATACAAATATGATTTATTTGCATCCAAACATTATTTTATTTAAGGAATCTTATTTTATTATCACGTAAGTATATTTTATTTGCAGGGAAACATTTATTGTTTGGGTAATATATGCATGCAAATATGATTTATTTCCATCCTAATATAAAATGTTTGAGTTATTCAAACAATATATATTTGCATATTACCCAAACAATACATTTTTTCCAGAAGTTTGCGTCAGTACTATTTTTTTTCAGCGTGTACCTATAGTTAAGGATAAAATGTTTCTCACACAAAAAACTTTACTCAAAATTTCACCAACTAACTGGATTCATCATATTGATGAATTCATTCATTGAATTAAAAACGTATTTTTTAAATGTTTTTCATTTTCAATATAATTTTTTAACATCAAATTTCAAACACTAATTTGTCTCCATTTATATATTTATAATTCTTATAGAGTTATAATATTTAATTGTTATAATATTTAATTGCGAATGAATAAGTGTAGATCATATTGATGAATTTAGTTCATCAAACCATATTAATTTGAATATCATAAATCTTATAAGAATTATAAATACATAAATGTGTAAATGGGGACAATTTTTTTTTTTTTTAATTTGATGTAATAAAAAAGATTGAAAGTGAAAAAATACGATTTTAGTTCAATGAATGAAATCATCAATATGATGAATACTGGTTGTTGGTGATTTTTTTTTTGTCTGCTTAACTACCTTGAGCGACTAGAAAATTGTATCTAGGGATTCTTAACAACCTTAACAAATATATTCATCAACTTCAACTAAAATGGTTTTAAATTTATGTCAAAAATCAGTTTACCTTTCGTAAAGCTTTAGAGGAAAACAGGCACGAGCAAAGTCAAGTGAGCTGCTGCTGCACAACCAAAATCCTGGTTATAATGGATGCAGCCGTATTTTTTTTTTTTTTTTTCTATTCTAAACAAATTTTTCTCTACACGCAATCACATGCTCCATAAAGCACATGAATTGTTCCAGTTGCTGTAGAATTTTTTTTTACTCATTTCATTGTGATTTTGTTTACACGCAAGAGTAACAAAAACACCAAAAAAAATACATAACACGTCTCACGTGAGTTCGCAAAAAAACTGAAAAACCTATTTTTCTTTAGGTAACTTTACCTAGCAAACAACAACAATAACTACGTAAAATGTTTGTAGGGCGGAAATAATAACAACAACATGAAGCGATTTTTGAACAAGTTTACGCTCGACGAATATAAGTTAAAATCGTGTTTAGTAGATTTATTTATGATTTCGACTGGGTCGTCAAGGAGCTTCAAGGAGCCCAAGAACGAAACTTTGATGAGATGCCATAAAAAATCGAGTGTAGGGTGAACAAATGAGCTAAGATTTTTCTATTTATTTTTTTTTTTTTAGTTTAGTTTGAAGCAACACCATATTTTGGAGGGTTGGTGGGTTATGTGGTAGGAGTAGTAAATTGCTGTTGAGAAAGTCAGATTCAGTGGGTTAAACGTGATAAGCAATAATGAGATATATGGAAAACAGCACATATTATATTTGAATTTTGAGAGAAAATACGATTTTTCTTGTTTTTTTTTTTTTTTTTGATTAAATTTAAATTTTTAGACAAAATTTTAATTATTTATTTTTGACAGAATACTTGAATTCAAATAGAGAAAAAAATATATTTTTTAATTAAAAATTTTAATGAAAAATTTAATTTTTAATGAAAAATTTAATTTTTAATGAAAAATTTAATTTTTAATGAAAAATTTAATTTTCAATGAAAAATTTAATTTTTAATGAAAAATTTAATTTTTAATGATGAATGAAAATTTGAATTTTAGTGAAAAATTGAATTTTGAATGCAAAATTTAATTTTTAATTAAAAATTGAAATTGAAAAAATTTGAATGAAAATTTAATTTTTAATAAAAAATATAATTTTTAATGAAAAATTTAATTTTTAATGAAAAATTTAATTTTTAATGAAAAATTTAATTTTTAATGAAAAATTTATTTTTAATGAAAAATTGAATTTTTAATGAAAAATTGAATTTTTAATGAAATATTTAATTTTTAATGAAAAATTTAATTTTTAATGAAAAATTTAATTTTAATAAAAAGTTGAATTTATAAAGAAAAATTTAATTTTTAATGAAAAATTGAATTTTTAATGAAATATTTAATTTTTAATGAAAAATTGAATTTTAATAAAAAGTTGAATTTTTAATGAAAAATTTAATTTTTAATTAAAAATTGAAATTGAAAAAATTTGAATGAAAATTTAATTTTTCATTAAAAATTTAATTTTTAATGAAAAATTTAATTTTTAATGAAAAATTTAATTTTTAATGAAAAATTTAATTTTTAATGAAAAATTTAATTTTTAATGAAAATTTAATTTTTAATGAAATATTTAATTTTTAATGAAATATTTAAATTTTAATGAAAAATTTAATTTTTAATGAAAAATTGAATTTTTAATGATGAATGAAAATTTGAATTTTAGTGAAAAATTGAATTTTTAATGAAAAATTGAATTTATAATGCAAATTTAATACCTAGTGAAAAATTAAATTTCTAGTGAAAAATTGGATTTTTAGTGAAAAATTGATTTTTTAAGAGAAAAATTTATTTCTGAAAAATTGAATTTTTAGTGAAAATTTTTATTAATTGTTAAAATAATGGATTTAAAGTGAAAATTTAAATTTTAGGTAAAAAAAAATAATTTTTAATGAAAAAAATTAATTTTTAGTTATAAACATTTTTTCATATAAAAATTTATTTTTGGTGAAAAATTGAGTTTTTTTTTAATTTTTAGTGAAAAATTTAATTTTTAGTGAAAAATTTAATTTTTAGTGAAAAATTTAATTTTTAGTGAAAAATTTAATTTTTAGTGAAAATTTGATTTTTTAGTGAAAATTTTAATTTTTAGTGAACAATTTAATTTTTAGTGTAAAATTGAATTTTGAGTAAAAATTTAAATTTTTAGTGAAAAATTGATTTTTTTGTGAAAAATTTAATTGTTAGTGAAAAATTGAATTTGTAGTGAAAAAATAAATTTTTATTTATAAATTTAATTTAAAATTAAAAATAGAATTTGTGTGAAAAATCGATTTTTTGTGAAAAATTTAATTTTAGTGAAAAAATTAATTTTAGTGAAAAATTCATTTTTGAGTAAAAAAATTGATTTTTTTTAAAAAAAAATTTATTTTTAATTGAAAAATTGATATTTATTAGTGAACAATATTTTCAGTGAAAAATTGAATTTTTAGTGAAAAATTTAATTTTTAAAGACAAAATCAATTTTTATTGAAAAATTCAATTTTGTATTATTTTTTAATTTTTGCTAGATTGGATTTATTGGTAAAAAAAAGAATTATTATTTTAAAAAAATATAAAAGCAGTTATTAATTTTTAGATAATTTAAATTTATCAAAAAAAAGAAATTAATGTTGGAGAAAATTTTAAAATGTAACTATTAACAAATTATAATTTACCGTCCAAATCTGGAGTTTAAAACTAAAATTTTAAATTTCGCACGTAAATTGATTTAAATTAAATTTTTGGAAAACTTAAATTTTTACATAAAATTTAAATTTTTAAGAATATTAAAATTATTTAAGTGAAAATTTTAGTTAAAATCATAAAAAGTTAAATGGAAATTTTTAAATTAACATTTTAATAAGTTTTCAATGTCTGTTAATACATTAAAATTTATTTTGAATGTCTAGCGATAATTTGTATATAACAAAAATATAATTGTTGTGGTTAAATATTAAATTTTTTAGAAATGATATCTGTACCTTATTTAGGTAATTTTATTGTCGACTGTTGATATCAAATTGACGTCAGAGAGAAATTATTATTTATTTTAAATTAAATTATTTAATTGAAAGATATAGAGACATGGACAAAATTATAATAGAAATTAAAATTTTAGATTAATTTCTATTAGCTTTTATAGTTTAAAATAAAACTTACCACTGTTAGTAATTCTTTTGTTTTTCATACTTTTTTTGAATAAATAAACGCTTTTTTATATTTTTCCCGAAAACTTAAGCTCGATAAACACTTTTTAATTTTTATTCACTTTTTCACTATTTTTTATTTTATTTCAATATATTTTATGTATATTTTCTTTTTTAATATATATTTTTTTATGATTTTCTTATTTTATGTTTCATTAACCCTTTTTTACATATCAGCTCTCCATAATCCATCAGATAGTAATATTTTTTTTAATATCCGTTTTCTTATCTCTTTTATTACACAACCTGTGCTTGGCTTGCTGCCTTTTTCATCCCAATAACTATTATCAGAGCAATACTTCACACAAATGTTAAGCCACATAAATTTTATCCTATTTAACCCTTTGGTTAAGTAGCTTCGATAGCAACAAAGAAAAATATAAAATAAAAAGACGGCACAAAGTTTTCCGAGCAAAAAGAAAATAAGTGTCAGCTTATAAATTGAGTTTTGGTATTTGGTTGGGGGGATGCAGTAGCCGAAAAAAACAACAGCAGCCTCCCATCGAGCCTGTCTCCCTATTGGAGCCGGCCACATGCTGTGCATGACCGCTCACATTATTAGCTTTAAATTGAACCCTTTTTGGGATGCAATGTATCTTCTTATTCGATGATATTGGCAGAAGTTAAAGTAGTTGATAGTAATGCAATCTGATTTAAAGATGAGCCCAAAGGAACGTTGTCGCTGAGGCACTTTTGAAGACCTCTTGCGTAAATTCACGCAGTATTTCATGTTTAAAGTTCATTTTCATTTCACAAATTGTTTTTGAACTTTTCTAATTAGTAAATTACCACAAATTCACATTTTAATCTATTGAATAGTCTAAAGTTATTTTTTAAATAAATTTTTTAAATATTTAGCAGACTATTTGTTTCGTTGACTTTTATATTTGCACAGTTTTTCTGTAAAGTGCTATTCACAGTAGTGTTTCTGCAACTTAAACTTTAAACTTTGAATAACTCTCGTAAAATTATGTTTAACTTTGAAATTGTTTTTGTAACGGTATTTTTAAAACTATTTAATGTTTTTTAAAGAATTTAATTTCATATTATGCCGTTTAAATTGTTGTGCTTTTGACATGAAATTGTACTATAAAATCAGAGAGTATATATTTGATATAGAGATTCCATACAGGTGGTTTCGCTGCCACTTTTGTCAAATAAATTCAAACATTGGTTATGTGGAAATTGAAACGAAAATGTTGTCAACAGACACATTTTCAAATCAATATTCTGATGTTTTCTGCCACATTTTTGGACAGAAAAATAATTAAAATTTATAAGGCGTTGGATTGCAATATATCTTGGTAAGTTTGATTGCAAATTATCCGCGGACAGATCCAGTTTTGTGCACTGTTTTCCTCTGTTAACTTCAATCTGTAAAATTCCAATTCCACATAACCAATGTTTTCGGCAGCGACGCACGGTGAACAAAATAATGAAATTTTTGAACAAAACGCCATTTTTTTATTTTTAAATTTTCATTTTTTTTTACTGTTACATACATAACAGACCCACTTAGAATAATCTGTAACCATTTTTCTTATAACATTAACAGATTAAGAGATATGAGCCTTCAAAGTTAGGAAAAAATTGCATTCCATACAAAAATATATGGAAATACATATTGGAACATAACTAAAATATCCTTGCATATCCTCTCAAATCCTTAAAATTGTATTTAGGCTTTTACAAAATACACAATCTGAAAAAAGCTTCCAGTTTGCTCCGGTTTACAAGAAAATTGTTGTGAAATACTACCATTTTCGTTAGAAATTTACTTATTTGATTTAAAGCATTTAGTGTAATAATTTTATATCAATTAAACCTACAGATATCCTTCACACGAGCTAACTTTTTTCTAATCACAATTAATGTGGTGAAAAACAAAAAAAAATCATAGCGATATCTATCCCGGATTAGGAGAAATTACGTGTCAAAAATTTCCTTTTTTATTCTAATTTCATACATTTGTGCCTTTTTGTAAATTTATTCCATGGACTGTAAGCGATATCCTCTGTTCGCATTATCTTTTTCCCTAATCACAATTAATGTGGAAAAAATATATCATTCCGATATCGTTTCCGGATTAGGAGAATTTACATGGGAAAAATTACCATTTTTTATACATTTGTTCCTCTTTTTGTAAATTTATTCCAAGGACTGCAAGCGATATCCTTCATTCTCACTAACTTTTTTCTAATCACAATCAATGTGATAAAAATGAAAAATATATCATCCCGATATCGTTCCCGGATTAGGAGAAATGCACTTGGCAAAAATTATCATTTTTCATAAAATTGTTTTGTGTAAATTTATTCCAAAGACAGCAAGCGATATCCTTCGTTCGCACTAAATTGGTTCTAATCATAATCAATGTGATAAAAAGTCAAAAAAATATGATCCCGATATCTTTCCCGGATTAGTAGAAATTACATGGCAAAAAAAAACAGTTTTATTCTAATTTTTTTGTAATTTTATTTCAAGGACTGCAAACGATATCCTTCTTCGCACTAATCACAATCAATGTGGTAAAAAATATTACCCTGATATCGTTCCCGGTTTAGGAGAAATTACATGGCAAAAATTACCATTTTATTTCCTAATTTCATACATATGTACCTTTTTTGTAAATTTATTTTAAGAACTGCAAACGATACCCTTCATTATCACAAACTTATTTCAGATCACTATCAATGTGGTCAAAAATAAATAATACCGATATCGGCTCCAGATTTTAAAAAATCACATGTCAAAAATTTCCCAAATACTCGAAGTTAAATTATTTTTACATAACTTTTGTGAATCAAAAGAAGACATTTTATAGAGCATAACTATACCCTGATATTTTTTTATTAAGTAAAAAAAAATCAACGAAATCTACCGAATTGTTTTGAAGTTAATTTTGTTCAAATAAAGTGCTTTTTTGTTCACCGTGCGACGCCAGCAAACTCGGAAGGAAACTCTATATTAAATGTATACTCTCTGATAAAATTATAATAATTTTTACTTAAATTAATAATTTTCGTTGAACATTTATATTTTTATCAACTATTTAATTTCTTACTAAAACTAATACGACAAATTTTAGTTCAAATAATTTTTATAATATTTGAATATTTGAGTTGATCAAAAATTTATTATTTTTATTTTAAATATTTTGTAATTTTTTTTTTTACTTTTTTCTATAATACGAATATTCTTACTTACTTAATTAATTTCTTGTGACATTTTTTATTAGTTGTTAATTTTGTCATCTTTTTTAATTTATTTAATTGATAAAAATGTTGTCACTGGATTTTTTTTTTAATTTCGTTTCATTTTACCTTGTAAGGGAGTTAATATCTATGTTACCAGAAATTTTAAACTCCTTTTTTAATTTCGTTTACTTTTACCTTGTAAGGGAGTTAATATCTATGTTACCAGAAATTTTAAACTCCTTACAATACACTGTTTTCTTTGCGCAAACAAATTGAACCAACTAAGCTGCCTTTGGCTATATCCTGAGTATTTGGCTTTGCCAGTCTGGCTATATGTTTCGCCTGCAGTTGTATAATAACTAATAACGTCGTTTGTTTTGTGTCAATAAATTCAATTGTTATCATTAATTTCATTTAATATCCTTTAGAGTCTAAATTTGCTGCTGCATCTCATCTTAAGCCAAATATCAACCATGCCAGTGCAATTTCATGCAATGTCCTGACATGCCATGCTTTTGCCCTAATGTAATCTTTGTTGAGCGCTTAAGGTTAGTTCAGGTTTCGTCCTTGTTGTGATATCCTCTAGCGTATTGTTTTGATTGTTATTCTCTTTGTTGTTTGTCTTATACTAATTTGCAATTCAGTATCTTTATTGCTTCGAAAGGATTTGCATTTAAAAAGAAAAATATACATTCAATTTTTCAATAAAAAAAAAAATCCAAATCTTCACTAAAAATTCAAATTTTCAATAAAAATTCTATTTTCCACTGAACATTAATTTTTAACTAAAAACTTTAACTAAAAAATAAATTTTTAACAAAAAATTAAAATATTCGCTAGTTTAAAATGTTCGCTAAAATTCGAGTTGTCAATTTTTAATTAAAAATTTAATTTTCACTAAAAATTAAAGTTTTCAATAAAAATTGGGACTGTACGATTAATTGAATAATTAAGATTTTCTATTAATCATAACATTGATTAATCAATTAATCAGGATTCTTGTTAATCAAAACCATGGTTGAAGTATATACAGGTTAGTTCATTTAGACAGATAGTTGGCATACAGAATGTTGAGAATATCAAAAACAAATATCGAAAATAAAACAATCAATTGTCATTTTAAAATTTATTTAAAGGTTATGTTAATTTTCGCTATTTTATTAAAATTTCACTGCAAAAATTAACTATTTAACGTTTTATATACACGATGGTGTATATATACATGATGGTTGAGATTTAATGATTTTAGAGTTTTGAATTTTTATTAATTTTGTGAAATTGTAAACAAAGCATTGATGTTCTGTTTTGATTTTTTTCGTAAACAAATGTTGAGACTTTCAAACAGTTTTCAAAAAAAAGTAAATGGCGCCTGAATTTTAAAGATGACTTAACCTGTATATACTTCAACCATGATCAAAACTGTGATTAATTGGTTAATCAGTATTTTGATTTATCAGATTATTATATTAATAAACATTTCGTCGCGAAACATTTGAAAATACTGTATTTAATTGTTTTTGAACATTTAAAACACTTTTTCTTATTTTTTAAATTATTTTAAAAATAAATGTTCTCTTTACAAAATTTTCAAATGTTTTTGAATAAAACTGAATACAATTTTACACTAATAATGGTATTTTATGTACTAAATTGCAATTAAATTAATCCATACGTTAATTCAAATTTCGTTATTTTTAAATTTAAAAATAACGAATTGCATCTCTATTGTGAATAGTACTTTCAATCTGAACATAACCCTGAAGTCTCTGACAACTGCAACTGTCAGACTTCAGGGTTTGTTTTTTATTTTTTTTTTAATTCTATCATTTATTTGTTTTGTTGGACGCTAAAATATTTAACGTACATTGATTAAAAATTGTATTTATTAACATTGACTATAAAGAATTCTATTAAACAGAACAAAAATCACACTTGGAACTCAAGAAATTATTAAGCATTCTCAGAAGGAAGAAACCATGTCGAACAATGGGTCAACAGCGATGGAGGATCACAAAGCATGGGTGCGTCACTTGTAAAATAATATATTTAAAATGTATAAACTAATTTATCCACTATTTTAAACGCAGTCTGAATCGGTGAGTCAGCGCTTGGAACGCATCTACAATGATCTCTGCAATTACGAGCAGCAGCTGAACGAGGAGGATCCAATGAAACTAATGGAACTGCTGGAGAGCGTCAACGAGCTGCATGAGGCTACAACCAGCATACGGCAGCATGAGACACTGGTCGATATGAAGCGCCGTGATTTGCAGGAACAGATGCGGCTACTGCAGCAGTCGGTGGAATTGTTGAAGCTTGAGAGCAACTGCAGTGATTTCCAAGATAGATGAAATGGATTAAACATATGTCTCAAAATTAAGTAACCATTTAAGTATTAAATAAGTATTTGTATTAGATTTTTATAAAAATAATAAATACAGTTTTTAAATAATTTTCAATTTTATTTTATTATTTTTTGGACATAATTATTTGCCACAAGTACATTTAACAAGAATACGTATTTAATTTGAAAAAAAAAAACAATTATTCAGCGAAGTATTAAATATTGTAGTTTCGCTGCAACCATTGAACAGCAACAACAAAATTCGCAATTACTATAAAATTTTGCAATTATTAAAAACAGAAAAACTATTTGTAATAATGTGCATAGAAAAACTTATACTATTTTTAATACTATCAACTATTTAGCATTAAATGTGGGAGAATCTTTATATATTTAAAACTAATTATTAACAACAAATTTATCACAATTATTAAGAGAATTATTTAGAATAATAAAAAAAGAGCGAGATTTTTTTTTTTAAATACTATAAAATACACATTACAAGTAATGTTTCGAAAACAAGCGTTGTTTTAAGCCAATACGTGCGTGCATTTAACAATTATTACATATTATAGTTGCTATTGGAATAAAAAAAAATCGTATTTCGTATTTTAGGCTTGAAATTAATTACGAAAAACAACAAAAAAAATGAATAACTAAATACACTCCACACTGTGGACCATGTGTCAGAAGTAATCGCCGCCACCACCACCACCAATCTGCAACCAAGCCAACAGCATTGTCAACGCTGGCTGTAGAAAAACCAATTTTCAGAGATCCGTATTTATGCTGATCGTTGTTAGGAATTCGCCATGCGAATCGGCAACAGCACGTATAATCTCTAGCAGCAGCTCACGCGAAAGGCTACCGATTTTTGGTAAACGTGCGACGGTTGAAAATTCTTTGACAATTAATTTCAACGCATACTCTTTGATGTCATAGATTTTTGTTATATCCGATGCTTCCAGTGTTTGTAGCACATTTTCATAGGTTATATTGTGTTCGAGCGAATATTTGCAGAATGCGTGCAGCCGATTGTTGGCCAGGCCATAGAAGCAGGGCGCCTGAAAGAGATACAAGGCATCCTGTGGCGGTAACTTGGTCTCGCCGTAGTAAATGTAGCGCAACAGCGATTGGAATGCCTCGATGGAGGGCGAAATTTCGCCAATTTGAATCTGTAAAAAAATTTAAATTTGATTAAATTAAATGCGAAAATAGTAAAATTTAGAGTGGAAATAGTAAATTTAAATTTTAAAATATTTAGTTCTTAACGAAAATTGTAAAATTAAATAGAATTTAAAGAATAAGGAATATAATCAATTTCAAATTAAAAGAAAATATTAAAATTGAAAAAGTATATAAGAGAATTAAAATTGAAAATAGTAAAATCTAAAATAGAAATAATAAAAGTTTAATCCATTTTAAATTGTAAACTTAAAGGCAATTTTCACATAAAATGTTAAAAAATTGATTTTGTTTATCAATCAATTCGAACAAAATTTATTTTAAAGTAGATATATGTAATTATAGTAAAAAAACTATTAAAATGAACAATTTTAAATGTGAAAAATTGGAATTTAATATTTCAAAGATAATAAAAATTAAGTTTTAAATGTGAACTGTTAATTAAAAATATTAAAATTACATTTAAAAAAGTAAATAAAAGTCACAGTTATGCCCGTAACTTCAACGAGTAGATATCTATTGGTGTTCGTACCGAACAGATATCTCTTACCTATCCGGTGTTTTTACTCCTTAACTATGCGTTGAAGTTACGAAATTTTGCTTACACGATAGATAACTAAGCACCAGTAGATATCTATTCGTTGAAGTTACGGGCATTAATTAAAATAATTTGAACATACATTCACCGTATTATCGGGCGGCATAAAAGACCTAAACATTCCCTGAAAGTATGAGCAACGCGCGGACAAAATCGATTTGTGCGCCGGTATCACTTGACCATCGAGCATCAGATTAATATCGCAAAAATCCTTGCCAGTGGACTCGAGAAAGAGCGCCATATCGCTCTCAAGTGTGGTACCTATAAATATAACCAAATAATTTTAAAGTATTTTTAAAAATTCAAGGGCAATTTATATTTCAAATTAAAAATTAAATCATACGGATAAATAATTTAAAATAATGAATTCATTTTATATCTGTTATTTCAGCATATTATTCTAGTAATATAAATGTTACCCATATTCTTCTCTGCATTGGGATCGACAATTGCTTTGCTTGGATTAAGGCGTTTGCGTATGATTTCCACCAATAAAGGTTTGTCCAGATCACTAAATTCGCTGGACATGACAACATCCGAAAAGTTCTCCTCCTTTATGATGAACTGCATGCAGTGATCCTTGATTATTTGTATTCTAAATAATTTAAATATTTGTATTAGATAAATAGTCAACAGTACAGTAAATATAGTAAAATTAAAATCAAAAATTAAATTAAAATAATCAAAATTAAAATTAATGTACTTAAAATTAAAATAAAATAATAAATACTAAAGTGAATATAGATAAAAATGAAGTGGAAAAAATAAAAACTAAGATAAAATAATCAAAACTACCTTGAATGTATTAAAAATTCACTGAAAATAATAAAAATTAAAGTAAATACACACAACTAAAGTGACTGTAGTAAAAATAAAAGGGGAAATTATAAAAACTAAAGTAAAAGTAGTAAAATGTAAAATGAATGTAGTTAAAATTAAATTGAAATAATAAAAACTTTAGTGAAAATAGTTAAAACTAAAATGAATATAGTAAAAGTAAATGAAACTAAATAAAAACTAAAATGTAAATAGAGAATCTAGTCAAAATCAAACAAAAATAGTAAAAAATAAATTAAAATATTATAAAACTAACTGAAAAGAGTCAAAACTAAAGTTAATGTAGTGAAATAATAAAAACTAAAAGAAAAATAGTGAACACTAAAGTAAATATAGTAAAAATAAAATAATAAAAACTAAACAAAAAATAGTCAATGTAGTAAAAGTTAAGCAAACATAATAAATATGAATATAATAGAAAAATGAAATAAATTGAATAATAAAAAATAAAATAAAAATTAAATTAAAATCATCAAAACTAAATTGAAGAGTAAAAAAATTAGAAATGAAGTGGAAATAAGAAAAACTAAAAGAAAATAGTCAAAACTACAGTGAATCTACTAAAAATTTATTGAACATAATAAAAATAAAGTCAATAGTCAAAACTAAAGTGAATGTATTAAAAATAAAATGGAAAATAATAAAAACTAAAGTAAAACTAGTAAAAATTAAAGTGAATGTAGTAAAAATTAAATTAAAATTATTAAAACTAAATTATAATAAAATATTAAAATAGTTAAAATAAAGTGAATTTAAATGAAATGAAAATATTAAAAAAAAACTAAAATGAAAATAGAAAATCTAGCCAAAATTAGGCAAAAATAGTAAAAAAAAATTTAAAATATCATAAAACAAACTGAAAAGAGTCAAAACTAAAGTTAATGTAGTAACAATTAAATGAAAGCCATACAAACTAAAGTTAAAATAGTATAAACTATAGTAAATGTCACGAAAAATCTTGAAAACTAAACTATGTGTAATAAACAATAAATCAACTTAAAAACTAAATTGAAAATAGTCAAAACTAAATTAAATGTAGTAAAAAGAAAACAATTTATTTGGTATGAAATCACTTACTTATTTTTATCCGCATTATACAGCGCCTCCAGCACATTCGCCTTCGAGATCTTAAAGTCCAAATATTGAATACAGCCCTGCGCCAGACGCGGCATTAGAAACAAACCAGCCAACTGATAGATGTCCGTGATAAGAATGACAATATTCTTGCTGTACGACTCCTTCAGATCAATGCGATCCGTATAGATATAGTTGAGAATGATCTCAAATGCCTCCGGTGAGGCGCTTGTCAACCGCACCTCCAACATAGGCGTACGATCCGAACTCAACGAAGGCATATCCAAGGGGCCAAATACTTTTTCCATATGCTGTTGACGCAAATCACGTGCAGCCAATATTTTTGTACGCAAATATTTCGAACGTGCCGCAACAAATGCAATATGTGCCATAATCTTAATCTCTTCGGGACCAACCAGAAAATGTATATCGCAAAATTGTTTTTCACGAAAAAATTTGCCAAAATCATCACGCAACGTACACTTCGGATAGCTGGAGAATTGAAAACGATAGGTATCACCGCGTCGTACGCTATTATCGACGGTACCACCAAAAATGTACATGGCATCACCAATGACGGCGCTCGCATGAAATACACGACCCGATGGTATATCTGAATTGGCCTCTGGCGTTATGACCGACCACACTTGTGTATCCAAATCGAAACAATGCAAATCATTGGGTATTGTCGAATCCGCAGAGCCACCAAAAACATAAAGAAACCGATCATGATGTACCATGGTGTGACCATAACGACGTGAAGGTGGCGCGGAGGCAGCACCACGCAAAACATGTTCGTTGCTAATGCGGCGCCATGTTTTAGTTTTAAAGTGAAATTCAAAGAGGGAGTTGGTGATTTGTAGACCACTCTGTCCCGAGAAGACGTACATGCAGTCGCGCGCCACGGCGACGGGGAAATTGCAGCAGGTGGGCGGACGTTCGCCGCGCTGTTCGATCTCCTCCCATTGGTGATTTTCACCCTAAGCAAAGAAGAATTATTATTTTTTAATAATTATTAATGTTTTATTTAGTTGAAAGTTAAAATGCTATCAATAAAATGCTAAAATAGTCAAAACTAAAATAAATTTTACTACATTTATTTTAGTTTTTACATTTTAAATGAACATAATAAAAACTAAAGTGAAAAAAATAGTCAAAACTATAATGAAGTGTAAATAAAAAAAACTAAAGTGAAAATATAAAAATTAAATCAAAATAATCAAAATAACAAAAATAGTAAAAACTAAAGGGAAGTTGGTAAAAACTAAAGTAAATATAGTAAAAATTTACATTAAATATTAAAAACTAAGCTGAAAATTGTAAAAACTAAAGTGAATGTAGTAAAAATTAAGTTTCAATAATAAAAACAAAACCGAATATTAAAGAAATAAATTAAAAAAAAAACTAAAGTGAAAAACTAAATAGTAAAAACTAAGGTAAAAAAAAGAAGAGTAAATAATACAAACTAAAGTGAAAATAAAAAAATAAAAGCTAATGCGAAAATAGTAAAAAGTAATGGAAAAATAGTAAAAACTAATGTAAATATAGTAAAAATTGACTTTAAATGTTAAAAACTAAACTGAAAATAGTAAAAACTAAAGTGAATGTAGTAAATATGAAGTTTAAATAATAAAAACAAAACTAAATATTTAAAAAATAAATTAAAATAAAAAAAAGTGAAAAACTAAATAGTAAAAACAAGGGTAAACATAGTAAATACTAGTGTGAAGGTAGTAAAAATTTAGTAGAAATAATAGCTCAAGGTTAGTGCGTTGGAATGCGAGCCGAAAGGTCACAGGTTCAAGCCTGAGCTGGGACTAACAATATCTTTTCATAGAAACATTTTTCTATACCGTGCTAACTCTCGGTAGTAAATGGCAAATCTACGAGAGTAAAACATTGCCCATGAAAAGCACCTGCCATTCGGATTCGGCATTAAACTGTAGGTCCCACCACTACGAGTACAAATATAATACCGCACACCTCCAAATGGTGAGAGACCTCAGCCTAAGTTCTTATAGGATTGTAGCGCCAAACTATTATTATTATTATAATAAAAACAAAACTCAAAAAAGTCAAAACTAAAATGAATGTTGTAAAAATAAAGTGAATGTGTAAAAATGAAGAGAACATAATACAGTATTTTATAATAATATTTAATAAACATAATACAAACATAATTTTTTGTACATAATGTAATATTTAGTAAGTTTTACTTCAGCAACGACGATATAACAAATTATGATAATTAATTTAAATCCAAAAATGTTTATCAATAACTTACTGTTAAATTCAACGTCCACATATCGTTGAGTCTCGCATTTCCATCATAGCCAGCATAGATCCACATCTTGTGATCGTAGATGGCAGCTGCATGCGCCGAACGTGGCACCGGCACACGACCCGAAAACTTCCACTCCACCCACATGGCGCTGTGAAACTTGTACTCGAACAGATCATTTTTATTGGTTAAATTCAAATTGGAATATATATCGCCCGTATAGCCGCCAAAGATAAACATAGAGCTGCCATAGACTACTGCCGAATGATGATAACGCGGTGCGGGCGGTGTGCCGGTGGCGCATGCACGTCCCCAAGACTTATCCTTGACGCCAAAACGTATCAAATCGTTCAACATGGTTTTGCCATTGTCGCCGCCAAACACATACATGGCGTCTTTGTAGGCGACGACAGTGTGTTTGCTGCGTCTGGAAAATATTAAAAAATAATAAAAAATATTAAAAAAAAAGTAAAAAATATTAAAAAAATATTTAAAAATATTTAAAAAAAATATTAAAAATATTTAAAAAATAGAAAGTATTAACATATATTATAAAATATTAAAAACAATATAACATATTTAAAAATGTTAAAAATTAAAAAAATATACTTAAAAATTATAAAACAACAAATTTCAAAAACACTCACTTTGCACCTACAAACTCCGCGCACTCGAGCATCTTTGTCCACTGATGTGTCGCCGTGTAGGTGCTGAAATCTACATTCAACGCATTACAACTATAGCTGCCGGGCGATACCGATTTATGACTGCTGCTACAGCTACTGGGTAGTGCGGCGGCACCACCGCTACCTCCCGTTGAATAGCACTTCATGGAACTCGAAGTCGAGTGCGACATATTGCTACGCGACACGCAGCTCTTACGACTTTTACGGCTGCCGCTAGCACTGCGACACTTTGTCTTTGTTGAGTCTGTTACAGAGGCGGCTGCGATTCTGGCTGCAACTCCAGCAGCGACTTGACAAGCGACACAACTGCTAGCTGCTGACAATTGTTGTGTTGTTGATGCTGCCGCTTGTTGGGTGTTTTGATTGTTGCCTGAAGCAGAACTTAGACTATTTGAAATAGAGCTAGACGCTAAGCTATTGTGTGCAGCAGCGAACTCAGCAGATCCGACACCGCCACCAACTCCAGAACGACCTGCGCCACCACATCCACTACCACCACTTCCACCGCCACCTCCCGTATCTTCCGTAGACTCTGTCGACTCCGTGCCCAGTATCGCCTTCAGCATCAAAGCATTGCAATTGTAGAATCTTCGGCGTTGACTTATTTTCGCACGGTTGGTAGCGGCACAGGCACTAGTTTGGTTTTGGTTTTTTTGCAGTTTGCAGCTGTGGTCAATCGTCAACGCCCACGCACAATATAGCAAATAATTGAGAGTTGATTGTATAAAACGTATTATTATATTCAATATGCTTATTAATGCATCTTATTAATGCACTTTAAATGTTAATTATTAATTTAATTCTCTCTACGTTATTTATGTAAATCTGCAATTGCGAAAATTTCAACAGCAATGTATAACAAATCGCGGCCGTTGCAATTGCACAAAGGAAAAGTTTTATTGGATTTTTCATGAATGAAATGCTGTTCGTTTTGTTAAGGAACAGCCAGGGAAGCCACCCTTCCATTTCCAAAAAAAAATCCCATTTCCCCACGGTTGGAAAAACACTTCCTGAAATCCTATGGGAAAAACAATCCCATTTGCAGTTGAAAATGCCAATTAAATCCCAAATTAAAATGATAATAAGAACATTATCAGCTAAGTTAAAATGTTATATTATTACTCAATAAATAGAAATTAAAATTCTAACTTTAAAAAAAATATATGAACATTTATAACAGATCTTATTATTTTGCTTTTGTTGTTAGCGACAATTTTTCAACATATAAGTTTGTAACTTCCAATGATTTATAACGGAAAACACATTGTTACGTTCGAATTAAATATAATTATTCGCTTCGTATATAATATGTGGTAATTATTAGCTATAAGTGTAAATATATATATAATTTGTCAATAAAAATAATATATATAATTACATTTAAGAACCATAATTGTATATGAAAATTCACTTAAGAGAAAATATTTCATGTTTGGGAAAAAAAACAGAATTAAAGTAAAAATCCCACCGGAAATTCCAATACCCATTGTGAACTAGAAATCCCAATTTTGGGATTAATCCCAAAAGGTGGCTTCTATGGGAACAGCTGTTCATTATTTTCAATGAATGCACAAAACAGTGTTGCACATTCATTATTTTCAATGTTCATTATTTTCAATGAATGCATAAAACAGTGTTGCACAATTCATATATATTAAATACGTTTCATGCTCTTACCAGAATTGCGACGGACGACGTCAAAAATGCGGCGGTTATAAAAATATAGTAAAATCCGCTCGTTTAAACAGAATTGCGACGGCGACGAAAAAAACGTTTTATTAACTTATGATATAACTGCTGTTTTTCAAATTTTATGCTTCAAAGGGTGTGTTCGACTAAATTGCAGACTAAACTAAATTGTACGGCTTTTCATTGGTTCTCCATTCGGTAACTGGTAATTGTTAAAGTCCGTTATAAATCGATTATTATATGGGTACTGTCATCCAATTTAGTTCAATTTACGGACAAAATTTAGTTTAGTCAGGAATTTAATCGAACTGGCATACACCCTAAATTGTTTTAATTGTTATAAAGTACAGTCTTTTTAAATAAAATAAGCATTTTATCAGCACAATGTCGAATTAATTAGCAATTCATAAGGTTTTCAAAAAATGCAACTCTGTTTCGTTGCCGCTCGACGGCCAAAATAGAAATAAATCTAAATTGACGGAAAATTCGCGGCGTAAAAATCGTCATAGTTGCAGTTCTGTGCCATCTCATTAGGTTATGTGCGTTTTAGCGGATTATCCACCGCGGATTTTCCGTCGTACGCCGCAATTCTGAGGTGCGATTCTGTAACATATTAACGACAAATATCGATATCGTTAACTAACAACAATTGTGGCATGCAGAAGTAATCGTCATGAAAAAATGTACATTTTAACGATATTTGTCGTTAAAAATAGTTTACAATATCGATTTTTGTCGTTAATAAGTTACAGAATCGCCCTACTGGTTAGAGCATTAAGCGTAAACATATTTTAAATTGTCACTTTGTATACTATTTACATTTTAGAAAAAAACACGGTTGTATTTAACAAATATTTCATTATATTACGCACTGCTTTTTCGAAATGTTCATTCATTTACTCAATTTTATATTTTTACAAATTAAAAAAGGCTAAATGAAAGAACACACAAATTTAAAGACAGGGCGCTTATCCGGCGTTCGATTTCATATTAAATTTGTAAACAAATTCTTTGGAATTCAACGTCTCAATATAAAAGAGGCATTGAATTCATTTTAAAAACCAATTCTTGTACTGAGACATCGAATTTAAAAACGTTTGTTTTCAAATTGTTATGATCATTCGATTTCGAAATTCTATCGAAAACCTGAAAATGGACCAAATACAAAAATAAAAATCTAATTCTAGCTTTAAAATGGGCAAATGGCAACTCTGCTGATATGATTTTCAAAATACTGGCGAATGGCAACTAATTTAAGGAAAAAAAATTTTTAAATCGCGCTGTGTCTAAATTATTCTAAACGTTTATTTTGAAACATTTACAATTTCATAAATAACATGTATATTGCAGCCCATTTAAACAGTGGGGAGTCGCCAAAGGTAAATTAGTATTCGAATTATTGATTCCTTATAAAATTAATGGAATAATGCTCCTCCGCAGGACGTTGCAGTGCGTTTTATAAAACAATTGTTACGTCGAAGTCGCCAAGAGCGACAATTCTGCTTAGATTTATCGGTAAAATTTGTCGAGAGTCTACTGTCGCTAATTGGATTTCAATGCGAGATCACAGAGCAGCAACTGGTCAGCGGCAACTATGAGTGGCCGCCGGGACAAATACAAATTTACACATTTTCGGGCAATACTTTCACCTTAAAACCTTTAAAGACATTTCTGTTGCATTTAGCCAAGGTCGTCTTGCAAATGCAACAGCAACAAGGGACTGAGTCTGATGAAGATACCACTACCACATCAGACGGTGAGGAGCCCGAATGCGTAATTGTTTTGTACTTGGAACTGTTGGCCATTTGGTATGAAATTAGTGAAGATCTGCTGGAGGTCGAAAAGGCTTTACCAACATCACACTTTGAAGAGCCGCTGGCCATAATAAGTAAATATATTACACATTAAATACACTTTAAATACATTGGGCTGAAGTGCTGTTTACCGGTCACCTTACCAAACCGAACAAAACAGACTTTTAAATAAAATATATATAAGTTCAATTAAATTTTGTTGATCTATCACCTGCAATCACCCAAAAATTAAAAAATAAAAAATGTCTTTTAAAAAATGTCCCTGAATATAAATCGTACCTGTAGCTCTCCAACATTAACAGTAACTTATTTAATTAATGACTCATACAGTGAGCTGACGTCTAGAAACAACATTCTATCTAGGCATCAGCTCACTGTTAGGAGCTAGAACTAATCAAATCCCTGTGAACCGGCCGTAGACTGTGCGGGTGCCCCTACTTGAAGGCAGCATCATTTTTTTACCAAATTATTTAAATTTTGTGGAATCTTGAAAATGTTTGGGTCATTTAAATTTTTTGGGGAATCTTAAGAATTTCTTTTTTTTTTAAACCGATTTGTCCAAGAATTTTTAATAAAAATTAATTTTTAAAATATTCAGTTTTCGATTATTACTGGAAACGACGTGACTTTGAGGTAAATTTATTAATTTTTAAGATTTTTTCACCTCATTTCCAGATGGCGTATATATTATTTTTTGCATAATTTGAATAATCCAAAAACCAGTTGTGACCTTGGTCGGTTTTCGATTTTTGGTCGCTACGGGGGGCCCAAGCGGACAATATTTTTTTTCGAGTATTCGCCCCTATTAGAGGGCGAGTAGATTTATTAGTTTGTTATTTCGTTCGGCTCTATAAATTAAACTTCTAACAATTTTTAATGAATAATTCAACTTTTAGTAAAAAAAAAAATATTTATTTTATTTTGTTAAAAAAATATTTTTTTTTTGTGAAAAATTTTATTTTTTTTTATTTTTGCATTTTGCAAATTTCTTCATTGTTTTATATTTAATTTAGATTTCAATCTGCTCCTGGGCATACATGAAATACGCAAACTTCATCGCTTGGACTATCATCATCTGGATGCCACTTGCGATTGTCTTTATCGCAGCGCCTTGCAGGGCCTTTTGTAGGATTTTAATTATAAATTTCTTAAAACCTTTTTTTATTTCGCTGCGTTTTACTTGCAGCTATCATGGCTGCCATGCAGAAATCGTAGCAGGCCTCTCAGAACTCTTTGCGCAGGATTACGATTTATTTCACCAACATGCGCCGGATTCTATGAAATTTTTTTACACAGCATTTAGCACTGTAAGTTTTTCATTTTATTAAAATTAAATGTTGTTTTTTTTGTAACTTAACAGCTACATAATATAACGCACATTAAAATCTATGCGTTATTGGGCAAAATGTTGGAGCAGCCCAATCTAATGCAGCAAAAGCAATTGTTGCTGACAAATTATCTCATTGAGCAGGACATGCAAAAGGTCTACTATACGCATCTAAAAAAGGCAAAACCCAAAGGACTGATTTTGGCAGTGCTTGAATTTATAAAAGTTTTGCAAAGGTTTTTATTAAAATATAAAATTAGGCATTTAAATAATTAACTGTGATATATTATAGCAAGCTGCCCACAGTTGATTGTTTTCGCAGAGCATTCATTGAATCCTTTTGGTTGTTTATACTCAATAAAAATAGCAGCATCAGCAGCTTGGCCGCCGAAGTCTATGTAACATTGATGCGACGCAAGTTTAGCGATGATTTTACACTAAAACATATACTAGAGGGTTATTATAGCATTAATGTAATTTAAAAATCTATGTTTTTGAATTTTTGTAAAATAATAAAATATATTTTAGTCATCAGTCGATAATTTAGAGCATTATGTGCGCACTTTGTGGCATGTATTTGATGGTTCACTGTCCACTGTGCATAAATATATTGAACTGCTTAGCGCTGAAAAGACTAATAAAATAATTCGCGCATATATTGCGCATTTTCTATGCATTGTTTTTAAACAAATGCTGCTGAATCCAGGTGAATATTCTTTATTTCGTCAATTGTTAAACTATTTTCTACTATTTTTTGTAGCTGACTATAAAAGGCAGCTCAAACAACTAATGATGTTGCTGCCACCACTACTAGAAGGACTTGAATGTCAGCATACAGCCGGTATTTTATTGCAAATTTATGAGCAGTGTAATTTTGCAGAGTTGCAACTTTATATACCTTCAATTGATGTGGTAACTTTTGTTTTATTATCGTTTCTGTCCTTGAATTTAACATTTTTTAATAATTTTTAGAATGCTTCTGCGTTTGAAGATTATGCGCTTGTAGCCTTTGATGCCGCCGACTACGAGTATCCTTTACTGTCGAAATTATTTGAGCAGCTTATTCACTGCATGCACTTCACCACCAGTTGGGACAAATTGGAAATGTGCAGCATTAACATATATCAGCGATTTAAACAAGTGGATATGAAACTTGATAAGGTAATTAATTTATTAATTTATTAATTTATTAATTTATTAATTTATTAATTTATTAATTTATTAATTTATTAATTTATTAATTTATTAATTTATTAATTTATTAATTTATTAATTTATTAATTTATTAATTTATTAATTTATTAATTTATTAATTTATTAATTTATTAATTTATTAATTTATTAATTTATTAATTTATTAATTTATTAATTTATTAATTTATTAATTTATTAATTTATTAATTTATTAATTTATTAATTTATTAATTTATTAATTTATTAATTTATTAATTTATTAATTTATTAATTTATTAATTTATTAATTTATTAATTTATTAATTTATTAATTTATTAATTTATTAATTTATTAATTTATTAATTTATTAATTTATTAATTTATTAATTTATTAATTTATTAATTTATTAATTTATTAATTTATTAATTTATTAATTTATTAATTTATTAATTTATTAATTTATTAATTTATTAATTTATTAATTTATTAATTTATTAATTTATTAATTTATTAATTTATTAATTTATTAATTTATTAATTTATTAATTTATTAATTTATTAATTTATTAATTTATTAATTTATTAATTTATTAATTTATTAATTTATTAATTTATTAATTTATTAATTTATTAATTTATTAATTTATTAATTTATTAATTTATTAATTTATTAATTTATTAATTTATTAATTTATTAATTTATTAATTTATTAATTTATTAATTTATTAATTTATTAATTTATTAATTTATTAATTTATTAATTTATTAATTTATTAATTTATTAATTTATTAATTTATTAATTTATTAATTTATTAATTTATTAATTTATTAATTTATTAATTTATTAATTTATTAATTTATTAATTTATTAATTTATTAATTTATTAATTTATTAATTTATTAATTTATTAATTTATTAATTTATTAATTTATTAATTTATTAATTTATTAATTTATTAATTTATTAATTTATTAATTTATTAATTTATTAATTTATTAATTTATTAATTTATTAATTTATTAATTTATTAATTTATTAATTTATTAATTTATTAATTTATTAATTTATTAATTTATTAATTTATTAATTTATTAATTTATTAATTTATTAATTTATTAATTTATTAATTTATTAATTTATTAATTTATTAATTTATTAATTTATTAATTTATTAATTTATTAATTTATTAATTTATTAATTTATTAATTTATTAATTTATTAATTTATTAATTTATTAATTTATTAATTTATTAATTTATTAATTTATTAATTTATTAATTTATTAATTTATTAATTTATTAATTTATTAATTTATTAATTTATTAATTTATTAATTTATTAATTTATTAATTTATTAATTTATTAATTTATTAATTTATTAATTTATTAATTTATTAATTTATTAATTTATTAATTTATTAATTTATTAATTTATTAATTTATTAATTTATTAATTTATTAATTTATTAATTTATTAATTTATTAATTTATTAATTTATTAATTTATTAATTTATTAATTTATTAATTTATTAATTTATTAATTTATTAATTTATTAATTTATTAATTTATTAATTTATTAATTTATTAATTTATTAATTTATTAATTTATTAATTTATTAATTTATTAATTTATTAATTTATTAATTTATTAATTTATTAATTTATTAATTTATTAATTTATTAATTTATTAATTTATTAATTTATTAATTTATTAATTTATTAATTTATTAATTTATTAATTTATTAATTTATTAATTTATTAATTTATTAATTTATTAATTTATTAATTTATTAATTTATTAATTTATTAATTTATTAATTTATTAATTTATTAATTTATTAATTTATTAATTTATTAATTTATTAATTTATTAATTTATTAATTTATTAATTTATTAATTTATTAATTTATTAATTTATTAATTTATTAATTTATTAATTTATTAATTTATTAATTTATTAATTTATTAATTTATTAATTTATTAATTTATTAATTTATTAATTTATTAATTTATTAATTTATTAATTTATTAATTTATTAATTTATTAATTTATTAATTTATTAATTTATTAATTTATTAATTTATTAATTTATTAATTTATTAATTTATTAATTTATTAATTTATTAATTTATTAATTTATTAATTTATTAATTTATTAATTTATTAATTTATTAATTTATTAATTTATTAATTTATTAATTTATTAATTTATTAATTTATTAATTTATTAATTTATTAATTTATTAATTTATTAATTTATTAATTTATTAATTTATTAATTTATTAATTTATTAATTTATTAATTTATTAATTTATTAATTTATTAATTTATTAATTTATTAATTTATTAATTTATTAATTTATTAATTTATTAATTTATTAATTTATTAATTTATTAATTTATTAATTTATTAATTTATTAATTTATTAATTTATTAATTTATTATTATTAAAATTTATTTAAAAATTCTGAATTTTTCTAAAAAAAAACAACAACAATTTTTAATTACTGTAGCCCACAAAATCTGCTATAATTGCATATAACGCCTGTCTCCAACAACTCTCACTGTTGCTTAATACAGGCTACAGCATTTTTGATTCCACTCGTGAGCTATCCGAACGCGTTGGACAACGTCTGTTAAAAAAACAGCAAATTGCTGAATTTATGACAAAAACTGATTTATTTCATGGTATAAATAATGCTTTTTATTTTTAAATCAATTGAAGTTAATTTTTCATATCGTCACTGTAATGCCAAAGGGGCGAATGTGCATTTTTAAAAATGTTGAGAAATCAAATTTTAAAGTTTGAAGTGCTTTAAAAATAAGAAAAATTTATTTTTTTTTCAATTTTTTCTGTTATTTTGGTTTATTCATGAATAATTATAACGTATATAAAATATCTTTGGATTTGGACAACTTACTGAATTATAAATACGAATTTTGTGAGGCTATATCCTGACCAAAACGCAAATATTTTTGTTTTTTATGCTATAACTTTTTATTCGCTCAAAATAAAATAGTGATGTAAAGTAATTAATTGTTTGTTTTTAAAGCACCTATCTATTGGCATCATTATATTTTTCCAAACATTAATTTGCCATTTGTTATTTGCAGGAATTTTTTTTTGGCAAATTTAATTAATGATGCCAATCGATAGGTGCTTTAAAAACAGACAATTAATACCTTTAAACTACTATTTTATCTTGCACGAATAAAAAGTTATAGCAAAAAAACGAAGAAATTGGAAAAATTGAAAATCTTGTCATGCCAAAAGGGCGAATCCTTCCTTTTTCGCCATAACTATTTATTGGTATGAGATAAAATAGTGGTGTAAAGGCATTTATTGTTTGTTTTTAAAGCACCTATCGATCTGCATCATTAATTAAAAATATTTTCTTGCAAATAACAAAAATTTGAAAAATTGAAAATCTTGTCATGCCAAAAGGGCGAATCTTTCCTTTTTCGCCATAAATATTTATCGCTACGAGATAAAATAGTGGTGTAAAAGCATTTATTGTTTGTTTTTAAAGCACCTATCGATCTGCATCATTAATTAAAAATATTTTGTCAAACATTAATTTGCCATTTGTTATTTGCAGGAAAAAATGTTTGGCAAAATATTTTTAAATAATGATGCAGATCGATAAGTGCTTTAAAAACACACAATAAATGCCTTTATACCACTATTTTATCTCGTACCATTAAATAGTTATGGCGAAAAAGGAAAGATTTGCCCTTTTGGCATGACAAGATTTTCAATTTTTCCAATTTCTTCGTTTTTTTGCTATAATTTTTTATTGGTGCAAGATATAATAGTAGTGTTGAGGTATTAATTGTTTGTTTTTAAAGCACCTATCGAAATGCATCATTATTTAAAAATATTTTGTAAAAAAATTTATCCTGCAATTAACAAATGGCAATTAATGTTTGACAAAATATTTTTAATTAATGATGCAGATCGATAGGTGCTTTAAAAACAAACAATAAATGTCTTTACACTACTATTTTGTCTCGTACCAATACATAGTTATGGCGAAAAAGGAAAGATTCGCCCTTTTGGCATGACAAGATTTTCAATATTTCAAATTCGCCCTTTTGGTTTTGACTTTTGTGGCTAGAAATATCCAACAAAACGACACGCGATTTTAGCACAGTATACTTGAGGAAAAACTACATTCAAAAATGTAAAAAAACGCAAATGCCAAAAATTGCACATTCGCCCCTTTGGCATGATAGTGACGATATAATATATTGGTTCTTTAGAAATTTATGCCATTGAAATTATATTAACCTGTTTATCACAATTGGCGGATTCATCAACACCTACAGTAAATGAAAATATGTTCATCGTTGAGCAGGCTCAACATCTGGAGCAATATTTATTAGGGCTGTTAAATAATGTTGCGGAGTTGCACAAAATGCCTGTGGTGCGCATAGAGGCGGTAATGATTTTCAAAATATTTTTTAAAATTAATAAACATTTCATAGACACAAATTTAAATTTATCGATATTGCTTTATTACAAATTGTATTCTCCAAATATCCCTACAGATATTTTGCAATTACATCCACTTGATTTGTCTGTTCCATAGTAAGTCGCCGACGTGCTGTCTATCTTTAAATACGAATGTCTATCGTATACTCGTCGATACACTTACTTTTATTAATTTTAATGCAAAAACAGTTGTGCGACATGTAGCCGAGACAATGTATTTGCATCCGCTGCGTATTAATGAGCATCAAATATCAATGTTTCGTCATTTAATAAAATTGCATTCAAACGAAAATATAGCAATTGAATCGAATGTTGCCTGGAAGTTGTGCATTAATTATGGTTTGGTATTTAATTAATAATCTCTTAATATATAAATAAAAATTAATTAAAATTTCTACACAGCCTTCTTATAAATTTCAAGAAGAATTAATGCAGCTGCTTAAAGTGCTTTCGCGCCAACATTTAGAATTGTATAAACACATTTTGCCGGTTTTAATGTATAATCTGTATAAGCGACAGCCGCCGCTAACGGATAATGCAATTGTGGTAAGTTAAATGTTTGTTTTATTTTGCTAAATACGTTCAGAGGAAAATGTTCCATTAAGTACTTAATGGTGCGACCATTGAATTTATGATTTATGCATTAATCGTTTATTTCATATTGATTCAAAAGTTTTCTAATAAATTTGAAAGTACATATTTGAAAAATTAAGTACTATTAATTTAATACTTTCATAAACTATACACTTAAATAAACATTTTTTTCTGGGAGCAGTGTAAAATTTATTTAATTTGTATCTGTTTGTAAAATAATAGTGCGTACTGTATTTTTAATATAATCTATGCTTAAATGCACTCGCAATGAAATACTATAAATTTAATAGTATCATACATTTTTTACTACAACAATTGGTCAATACATTGCATACTTTCTTTATTAATTGTATTTTTTTACCACATAAATACGAAGGTGCGTCCACTACTTTGAATAAACTAAATGTTTAAATACAACGGAAGTAAATACCATAAAAAGTATTGTATTTTAATATAAATTACAATCAGTCAATAGGATGCGTACTTTTATACAAATATTTTAAAACCATTTTGTTTCATTTGCAAAAAAATTAATATTACATTCTCATTTTTAATATGATGTATGCCTAAATAAAGGGTTTTTCAATAATAGCGCTACAAAAGTTTTTTTCAAGGGGTTTTTCAGGGACGCTACAAAAGTAGAGCGACAGGGACTGCAAACGACGCCATATTTCTTGCCGCTCTTCTAACATTTCTCTTCAGTAAGGTTTGCCATTTCATGATGGAAAGATATACGAGTCAACAACGAGTCGAAATTATTAAAATTTACTACCGAAATTCGAATTCGTTGTATACGACAAACATTTTGTATCTATTTTATAGTTTTAATCTCTGAATTAAGTATAAGTGACACTCTTTAAAAATAATAGTACATCGTCTAATTATGGTTTGTATTAAAAACAAAACATTGACTGCCAACCATTAAATTTATAGTACACAGGCATATTAAACTCAATGTGAAAAACTATAAACAATTTTCAACTATATTGTCTTATATTAAATTAATAAAGATTTGCTAATTGCAGTACTATCTAATAAAAAAAAACATTTTAGTTAAAATGAACATATAATTAATACATGTACTATTAAATTAATAGTTTTTCCTTGGAGTATTTACACTTTTTTAACATTAAATAATTTCAAATTAAATTTAAAAATTGAAAATTACTTTTTGGTTTCATTATATAGCAAGCCATTAAATCGCATCGTGAATTCATTAACAATCATGTTTTGGAAAATCCACATGTATTAAAGCTGCATATACTGCTGACTGTTTTGCAAATTACTGAAAAGTTAGGCATGCTAATGGAATTGAAGTCCACTGTCAATCGTATGCTGGCTTTAAAACATTTGACTGTATTAGTATCGGACTTGTCATGGTTAGATCAAAATGTGCTGCAAGTCATGTAAGTTATTAGTAAAAAAATAAGAATATAAATGAAATTATTTATTTACATTTAAAATTATCAGACCAAAAGAGCCTACAACTCACAAACTCAAAATCAAAAAATTTATTAAATATTTTTAACTTTTGTTTTCATCACCTGATGATATTTTATTATTATTTACTTTGTTTTTACTCTATAAAATATTTAGTACTTACTGTGGGTGCAGACAAAGACATAGACTTTTGTCTACTTTAGATAAGCTTATGTTTTTCAAAATGGTTTAAGTAGAGTTTAATGACAATGTCTTCGTTGTCGTCGTTGTCTGACGTAAATACAAATCAATTAATTTTATATAATTATTATGTGTTGGCAATAAATTTAACAAAAAATTGTAAAATTTTCCATACGATAAAAGAAAAGTTGTCAACAACATTGGCGCCATGATTTTTTATTTACCTGGATTTATTTTATTATATTTTGTTGATTTAATTTATTTATTTTTTTTTAATTATTTGTTTTAATATTTATTTTAAAATTCAATTATATGCAGCACATGACAACAGTTGTTCGATTTGATTAATATTTACTACAATTTGATATTTAAGTTTTAAACAAATTAGGCATATTTTTAAAATTTAAATTAGTATTGAGTTGTATTTCTTATTTATTTTATAGTTATTTTTACTAATTTTTTTAGTTTTGCCGTGTAATTTATTTTTTATGATGTGTTCAATATTTTTACTTTTATAATGAATTTTCCTTTATTTTGCGAAGTTGAAAATTCTGTCTTTTTTTATCATTAAATTTTGAATACCTACAAAAAAAATCAAAATAATCCTAATATAGTCTAATATACAAAATTTTCAAAGTTAAGATTCAAAACTAATTGAATAATATTTGAATGAAAATCTTTTTATATTCAATTTTGAACCATTTTAAAAATTTATTCGCAAGTGATAACTATATATTGGTACAAGATAAAATAGTGGAATAAATGTATTAATTGTTTGTTTTTAATGCACCTATCGATTGGCATCATTATTTAAAAATAATTTGCCAAATATTTTTCTTGCAAATAACAAAAATTCGAAAAATTATTTAAAAATTAGTTTTAAATAATGATGCCAATCGATAGGTGCTTTGGTTTTGTCCGTTACTTACTTACTTATTTGGCCATTACAACCCATGATGGGTTTCGGCCGCAGCAATCACCCCTTGCCAGTCGCTTCTGCATTGCGCGCGCTGGCGCCAGTTTTGCACTCCAAGTGTTGTCAGGTTGTCTCGCACTTGGTCGCTCTACCGGAGATTCGGACGCCCTCTCCTACGTTGACCACCACTGGGTACAGAATTGAACACCTTTTTTGCTGGAGCGCTTTCATCCATACGCTCGACATGTCCAAGATCTTAATGCGCTTGACTATGTCAATGTCGACGTAGAGCTCATACAGCTCGTCGTTCCATCTGATTCTGTATTCGTTTTCAACGCATATCGGGCCATAGATTTTCCGAAGAATCTTTCTCTCGAACGCTCCTAAAGCTCGCTCGTGTTGGCAAGCGTCCATGCCTCAGCGCCATAGAGGAGGACTGGCATGATGAGCGACTTATAGAGCGTAATTTTGTCCGTCGAGAGAGGGCTCTGCTCCTCAATTGCCTACTGAGCCCAAAGTAACACCTGTTGGCAAGAGTTATTCTTCGGCTAATCTCCAGGCTGTCATTGTTTTCCTTGTTGATGCTGGTTCCTTGGTATTCGAAGTCCTTCACAACTTCAAAGTTGTGGTTGTCAATAGTGACGTGTTGTCCAAGACCCTGGGACTCTTTGTTTGTTGACTCAAGGTACTTCGTCTTGTTCTCGTTCACCGTAAGACCCATTCGACGCGATTCCCTCTCTAAACTGGAGAATGCTGCACTGACTGCTCGTACGCTCTGCCCAATGATGTCGATATCATCAGCGTACCCGAGCAGCATGGAACTCTTGTTGAAGATAGTGCCATTGTGATGTAGTTGTGCAGCTCTTACAATCTTCTCCATTATTAGGTTGAAGAAGTCACACGATAGAAGTCACACGAATCGCCTTGTCTGAAACCTTGTTCGGTATTAAACGTATCGGTGAGGTTATTTCCAATTCTCACTGAGCAAGGTGTGTCGCTCAGGGTCATCCTGCAAAGCCTTATAAGTTTCGCGGGTATACCGAACTCAGACATGGTGGCGTATAGGCGACTTTATATTGGACTGTCGAAGGCAGCTTTGTAGTCGACGAAGAGGTGGTCGGTGTCGATCTGCCTCTCGTTGGTCTTCCAGGATTTGGCGCAATGTGAAAATCGGTTCTATGGTGGACTTGCCAGGTCTGAAGCCGCACTGATAAGATCCAATCAGGTTTCAGTCTTTCACATAATACGCTCGTTAGAACTTTATACGCGATGTTGAGGAGACTTATCCCACGGTAGTTGGCGCGTATCGTGGGATCCCCCTTCTTAAGGATTGTACAGAGTATACTGAGATTCCATTCGCTAGACATGCTTTCTTCTGACCATATTCTGCTGATGAGCTGGTGCATGCTCGTTATGAGCTCATCGCCTCCGGTCTTAAACAAGTCAGCAAGCAGACCATCCGATCCTGCGGCTTTGTTGTTTTTCAGCCTGTTGATGGCTGTGCAGCAACTGGGGTTGTCAAGCTGTCTTCTCTATCAGCGGAATAGTTGTTATCATCGCCATAATCTCTGTGTACCCTGGACATCTGTTACTAGATTTCCGTCATCGGCCTGACAGGAAGAGGGTCCGATCTTTAAACCTCCGGTCAGGCGTCTTATCTTCTGAAAGAATTTTCGAGCCTCGTTCCTGTCGCCATGCATCTCAATATCTTCACACTCGCGTCTTTCTAATTCTCGCATAAGCGTGTGCGAACCTTGGCTGCAACAAGGAAGTGTTCCGAGTCGATGTTGGCATTTCGGATCGAGCGTACATCCATCACACTAGAAGCCTTCCGTCAATCACAACATGATCAATTTGGTTGCGCGTGTTCTGATCGGGTGACCGCCACGTGGCCTTGTGAATATTGTGAATCTAGTGCTACTAATTACCATGTTTCGTGGTGCGGCGAAGTCGATCAGCCTCATTCCATTGTCGGAGGTGTTGTCGTGGAGGCTGAATTGTCCAACCGTTGAACCAAAGATATTCTCATGGCCCACCTTGGCATTAAAGTCGCCAATCACAATTTTGATGTCGTGACGTAGGCAGGATTCGTCGAGGCGCTCATAGAAAGTCTCTTTAGTTTCATCGTCCTTCTCATTCGTCGGAGCGTGCGCACAAATTAGGCTGATGTAGAAGTATTTAGCCTTGATGCGGATTGTTGCTAGTGCAGCTGTAGTAAATGTCACAAGATGCCTGTTTCGAGCAGCCTTGTCCTGTCCATCGCATTTCCAGGATTGCGGTGATGTCAGCCTTGTATCTTTCGAGGACATCAACCGGCTTGATAGTGGCACCTTCCCTATAAAGGGTTCGGACATTCCACGTGCATATCCGTAAATCATGGTCCTTTATACGTTTGCGTAGGTTGTCATCGTGTTTTCGGGTCGGTATCCGAGGCATTTTTTCTGTTTTCGTTGAATCAGCTTTTTTTATATGGCGGGTCACAAGCCCAACGCACAACCCCCATTTTGGAAGGCCAATATCCCTGTCTCGTTTGTCCATGACCAGACCTCCCACCGGGGTTGAACACCGATCTTCAGCTGGCTTGCGCGTGCACTACATCATTCTGAACCCTGTTTTTGTCCGTAGTGGCTAGAAATATCCGACAAAATCATAAACAATTTGGAGAACTACATTCAAAAATGTCAAAAATTACACATTCGCCCCTTTGGCATGATAATGATGATATATAAATGTTGGTTGGGATGTATTTTGTATATAATGTATATTATAAAATTAAATTTGTTTTATTTTTAGTATCAACATTTTTAATATAGATTATTTTTTATTTTTTGTTGTTCTTTATCTTTTTATAGCATCGATCAAGCAACCAAACTGAAAGAAAACCTACTAACTCCCGCTGAACATAACACCATCGAAACCTTCATCGAGTATTTTAAAAATTGCGCTGAATTTGATTAATGCTTGGAATTTCCCAATTTTTTTTTATTTATTATTTTTTTTTTTCATTTAATTATTTTCTTTTTTTTTCATAATACATCGAGTAAAAGTGAAGTATTTGATTAATGCGCATCATTCATATGAATCATGTGTCCTCGATAAGTTATTAAAAACGTTATTTAAAAATTATATATAAAATGTATTACACAAAAAATTGTATTTTTGCCCATCAAATATGTTTGGAAATAATCAAACAACGTTAATTATTATCTTTTTGACTTTTGATAAGTCACATTAATTATATCATCAAATTATAAACATATGTTTTCTGATAAAAACTTTGTATTTATTTAATTTTTGGAGAATTTCAAATATTATCACATGCATTATCATGTGCAAATATGTCAGACAATGTATTAGACACATTTAAATGCATTTTAATTGATGTGTTTTTTCAATATTTAATATATATAAAAATATTTAAAATAACTAAAAAGTCAACTGCAAATAAAAACAACGCTTGAAGCTGTTTGTAATTTATATAAATTTAGTCAATTGCATGAATGCCGCTAATTGTTTGTAAGTTTAAATTTAAATCACTGTGTCCGTTAAATACCCACGCACAATATGCTGTCTCATGGCGCACGCAAAGTAACAATTTTGTAGATTTTTTCGACATTTTTACTAAGTTTGAAATGTTTGCTTTATTTAAAAATTAATTATAATTTTTTTTTCAAATTGTTGTGCCTAACAACACACAAGTTGCCTTGCTGTCCATAAAGTGCTTTCATGTGCAGCTACTCTTTGTTACTTAGACCAATTGAAAATCAACTGAAGTAGGTTTTTAACCCCATTGTAATCTCACACTCGTAGTAGTAGCTTTGTGTAGTTGGCTACAAATAACATTTGTAAATAGCTGCTATTTGGCGCCACAGCGTGCACAACTTGTTGTTTAACTCAGGTCAGTATTGTTATTATGTTGTCTTTTAATGCTACATATACATTTTAGAGTAATATCAGTAATATTGTGGTCAAGTGTGTGAAGTTGAGGGTTAAGTATTCATTATCGAGCCACCTAAAATCTTCAAAGTACTCCGAATGTCTTCAAAGTATTCACATTTGAATATATGAGGTAAAAATCATATAATCAATTAGTATTCTAACAACTATAATTATTTTTAACTATTTCTCAGGGAGAAGAGACAATAGTTGATGCTATGAAAATGGAAAGAAACAATGGATCTATACAAAGAGAAGAAGAAGTAAAAGAGATATATTTTCATGGCGCAAAAATGGAAGACAGCGAAAGTTGTGATTGCAAAGATATAAAGATGAATGCTGGGCAGAAATTTGGCTGAAAAATTCTTCGAGAAGGTAAGACTTCTACTAGGCGGAGGTTCAAGACCAGAATCTCTGCCTTAAAAGATGAAAACGGGAATCTAATGACCGATATCCATAACAAACTGAGAATATAGATGCAATACTTATTTAAAAAGCTGAACGATGATGACAGTAATTATATCAATGGAAAAACTTGTCCTTGATAACGGCGTTGAAATTCGGTCACCCGATTGTGATAATGGCAGAACTGTTAGCTTGGTTGTATCAAATATAGTATAAAATAATAAAACAAATGAAGGTAAAATAAAACTGAAATGTGATAATCTATATTATCTGAAGATTAAATGGCGAATAACTCTTGCCAACAGGTGCTACTTTGGGCTCAGTAGGCAATTGAGAAGTATAGACCTCTCTCGCCGGACAAAAATAACGCTCTACAAGTCACTCATCATGCCCGTCCTACTTTATGGTGCAGAAACATAGACGCTGGCCTCCACCGATTAGAGTGTACTGGAAGCGTTCGAGAGAAAGATTCTCCGTAAAATCTTTGGTCCTATCAGCTTTGCTAACGAGTATCGAATCAGGATTAGCCATGAGCTGTATGAGTTATTCGACGACATTGACATAGTCAAACACATCAAAATCCAGCGGCTTCGCTGGCTAGGTCATGTCGCACGAATGGATGAAAACACTCCAGCCAAGAAGGTACTTGAATCGAGGATCGAAGGTGGACAGACCAAGATGAGGACAAGCTAGAAATGCTTGGAATTTTTAACTAACGTCAGTGCGCGCAAAGCAGAGGCAACTGGCACGGCTTCATTTCAGCGGCCAAGACCCACACACGTTACGTAAGTAAGTAATACTGTTTTACAAATTAAAGTAAAAATGATTTACTAAATTATATTATAATTTATTTACCTATTTTTTCAGAATGTTGCAATGTCTTATTCATAGCTCAGTTATCGAAAGTTGTTTCAAAACCAGAATCAGTTATATATGAAGTGTATTAATATGAGCAGAAGAAAAAATTATTTCATTTATCATTCGAACACATATATGAACAAAGTATCTAAAAGAGTAGTATATGAAATGGATGAAATAAATATGGCCATACACTAAGAAAACAAAGATGATTACCAGAAATATCACAGCCATAAATATCAAGTTATTTACAAATTATTTAGATCGTATTTGAGACAACGATCTCTCAAATATACGTCAAATACCATAAATATTGCTAACAACCATCTTTTAAATTTACGATTATGTATAGCAACCATCAATTAAACATCTTACAAATATGAAGATAGTTGATGAATATTTGAAAAAGGTACTCCATTCGAATTCGCGGAGTAATTTTCATTGAATTGAACGAAAATTAATCAAATGTATATTTAATTATTATAGAATTAAAACAGTATCCTGGTTATACATCGCCAGAGTCATTATAAATCCTTCAAATGTAAAATTGTACAACGACTTGAGATTTCTTCGCAGAAGAACCACGTCCGACCTGCGATGCTGTCATCAAAGTAAACTCTGAAAAGAAATATTTTCTATCACGTTTTGTTAATTTAAATCACATGATATTTTATTTTCACTTTTACTATTAAAATGTTATATTTGAGTTGGCACTTTTGTACACCATTGAATTTACTTCATTGTTGTGGATAAATCGAGCGTAAGGAAAAAGTACGTCATTTTCCTTTTTTATGTTAGTCAAATGTCAAAATAACTTAAAAGTTTTGCTGCAAATGTCCAAGAACTCTGGATGTTTGCTATCAATCTACTGTAAATATCTCAATTTTCTTTGCTATTGTGGCAAACATCTCGTAACTATCTGCATATATGTCATATTTAAAAAAATATTAATAGTTTTGCTGCAACTTTATTGAAACTTATGGGATGTTTAAATATTTGCTACAAGGCGTAAATTTAAAAGGATAGTTGCAGCAAGAGTTTCATAAACATCTTGTTTTCTTAGTGTATATAATTTCAAAACGAGAATCAGTTATTTATGAAGACCACAAAAAAATGAAACCAGGAATTAATAACATTTCTCATTTATAACGCAACCACAAGTCTGAACATGTATCTAAAAAAAGTTTCAAACATAGAGTCAGTTATATGTGAAGTAGATGAAATATCGCTAGATAAAGTGGATGAAGTATGACCAGACAAAATAAAGCCTGGAGTATTCATAACTTATGTCAAATATGAAAATCGCCAGATGAAGAGATGAAATATGACCAGGAAAAATGAAGCAAGATATTCTAACCTTGCTCATATATCATTAGACCACATTTCTGAATAAGTATCTAATAAAGTTTCAAAACCAGAATATGTTATATATGAAGTGGATGAAATATGACCAGAAAAAAATGAAGCCAGGAATTCATCACCTATTTCAATATCATGCAACCACAAATCTAAACGAGTATCTAAAAAAGTTTCAACCCCAGAATCAGTTATATATGAAATAGAAAAAATATTAATCTAAAGATGTCGACAGTTTCTTTGAAAATATCGACAATGAAGGTATGTACAAAAATTTTAAAGCAAACATATCTTTATTATAGAGTTCTGCATATAAAAATAGTACCGGGATTGACATCCCTAATCATAATACATAAAATTATCAATGGACAAGAAATAAATGCAATTTTATTACTTACATATCATCACAATCAAAAGGAGCGAATGTATAATTTTTGACATTTGCTTTTTTACATTTTTTCTCACATTTTTCCTCAAGTATACTGTGCCAAAATCGTGTGTGGTTTTGTAGGATATTTCTAGCCACAAAATATAAAACCAAAAGGGCAAATTCGAAAAATTGAAAATCTTGTTATGCCAAAAAGTCGAATCTTTTCGTTTTTTTTGGCATAACTTTGTATTGGTGTAAAGGGATTAATTATTTGTTTTCAAAGCACCTATCGATTAGCATCATTATTCAATTTTTATCATTTGCAAGAAAAATGTATGGAAAATTATTTCTAAATGATGATGCCAATCGATTGGTGCTTTAAAAACAAACAATTAATGCCATTACATCACTATTTTATCTTGCGCAAATAAAGAGTTATAGCAAAAAACGAAAAGATTCGACCATTTAGCATGACAAGATTTTCAATTTTTTTAATGTTTCGTTTTTTGTCTTTCATACTTTAAAATTTGATTTCCCATGACAGTGACGATATAATAGTGACCGTGCTTTTCAAATTTAAAATTCCACTTTACAAAACCTATTAACCTAGTTTTGATAAATAAACTCATCAACTGTTTTCTAAATAATTCGGTGATTTTTTTGTATTTCGCTGAAACAAATGTTTTTTTAATTAGTTTCATTATTAACTACATGTCAAAGACAACATGTGTATTTCAATGAAAAGGATTAATTAAGTAGTTAGCAGCAATAGTGTAGAGAATATATGCATGCAATAAACTTTGTAAAGCTAAAGGGCGATAAATTGTTTCATATTTACTTAACTCATTATCGAAAATAAACAGCTCTTATTTAATATTAAAAATTTTAAAAGTTATAGTAATGAACCGATGAATTTATTTAATTCGCAAATATTAAACGTTCAATTCATAATTTATATTATTAACCTGTACAACAACAGGTGCAAGGTTTATGTAGATGAGTAAAAGATAAACAATCTTATTACTCACGTGCAACAAAATTCGTCTACGTCGAGATAAATTCGCAAAACATGAGACGGTGTGAAACGTGTTTATCTTTATTTGATTGAAGAAGAAAAATAAAACAACATTTGTTTGCAATGATAAGAGGTAAAAATCGCATAATAATTTTAATTATGTTTTTTTGTCTTTTTTGTATTTTGTTACAATTATTTTTACAAAAATAAAAGTTAGTTTAATTTAGTTTTTTGCAAATTTAACCAGTTATGCTAAAAATAGCTATTTAGCACTTTGGATTTAAATTATATATGTACACTATATATACTTATATATTAAAATATGTATAAAAATAATTTATATTAATCTAATCTGCAATGAAAACAACAACAATTTGCTTAGCGGCTAATTAGGCGAACAATGTTTATTTATTTTTAAACTGTTTTTATATAATATACACTAAATAATTTATTTGTCCTAACTAAATAATTTTAATTTGTAATTCAATGGATATTTTAATATTTTTATAAATCTTACTAAGCATACCTAAATTTTAGTACCAGCTCTATGGTAGTACCCTAGTAAAAATTGTAATGTGCTCATTTAATTGTTTCCTTCCCCATACTCATACCTTTCTTATACCCCAACCAGTTATTTGCCGTACTTGATCTGGTCATTATTATGTCTACTGTACAATTTAAAAAATTATTAAAAAAATATTTAATTCAGTTTAAGAGCAATCGATATTGTTTAAAAGTTGTAATGTTATTTGAAAGCTTTACATGTTTCTCTGAAAATTGAGGTATTGGTTCGAGGTATTTGTTCAAAGTATTTGGTCCGATTTCTCTCTAAAATGACTATTCAAAATTGCATTTTTACTACTTTTGCTTGATTGATATAGCTTTTATTTACTCTTCTATGGGAATCTTTTCATTGACGTCCTATCATCTGATTAGCATCTAAATTCGTTAGTAGAACGACAAATACTTGCACGGCGGTCACTCTTTCAACTTTTCTTATAGTCTATTTGATATCAAGTGATAGTATGCAACATTTTATTTTATCAACAAATTTCACAAATTTTTCTGCCTTGATCTATGTTTTTATAGCATCAGCAAATATTGTATTAATTTAAAGGTACGCATCAGAAAGATATCAAAAATACTGATTTTGTATAATTTTTAGCATACGGTAGTTGATATTAGTTTTTATAATCGAAATAAAAATCAAATTTTTCCCAGCAAACATTTTGAGTCTTTTAAGACTCCTAAATGTGTCGTATTTATGAGTGTTACCCTCATATATGAGCACTTAAAAGAGCCCAAAAAGGCTCACAACCCTTGGGTAGAGGGCTCCATTTTATGTGCCCAAAAACCCTCAAATTTATGAGACTTTTTACTCCTAAAACAGTCATATTTAAGTACTAAAAAGTGCTCTAATAGGCTACAGAAACTTGGGTAGTGCACGCTTTTAAAAGTCCGAAAATCCGCATATTTTTGATCATTTTAGATATTCTTTGTTCATTTGATCATTTTAAATATCCCTCTTCAGAAATATAGAATGGGTCGTAAACAAATCCAACATAGTACATGATCATGTTTTTCTTAGTCCAGATATCCGTGAGAAAATGCATCCATTCCAAGTTAATTCCTGATATATATAGGTTTGTCTTTTACTTTGAAATGAATTTTCATTTGATTTAAAATTCAGAACGAGGGTGCTCCTAAACGCTCATTAATGAGACTCTTCATGAGTCAAATTTTGCAACGTTCCTAAAACATTCTAAAATAAAGAACTTTTATGAGTCTATTTTCTGAGCGCTCAGAAACAATTTAATATTTGATGCTTTTAGAAGTTTAATTTATAAAGGCGAGTTTACACGATAAAAAAATAAGCTAGAGATAGAGCAAATTAGAGCAAAAAATATCATAAGAGTTGTGTAAACACTACATAGAGCTCCACGATAGGAAGCACTACGGTAGATTTTTGCTCTATATCTAGCTAATTTCTCTATCGTGTATTCGAATAAATATGAATCTTTTATGAGCAATATTTTTGAGTGCTCCGAAAACACCCAAGGAACGAATCAATTGGGGCAACCGTCTTTTTTTGCCAACCGATTTATTTAGTTCTGTCAACATTCGACTGATTCAGTTGTTGCAACACCGCGTATCAGTTCACACAACTAATGAATACAATTGACACAACCAATTTGTTTAGTTGTGGTAGCCAATTTAATTATAAGAAATCGGCCATTTTACCTAGCGCTTCAACGTGTTGCAAACACGAAGTCAGCGTCACAACAGCGTTCCCGAGATAGAACATTGCCGACGATTCGTTGTGCTGCTGACTTCGTGTTTGCAACACGTTGGAGCGCTAGGGCTGCATATATAAATACAACATATAGAAACACAATAGGAAGTACTCTGTAGAATAGTATGTCTCTAGTTGAAGAAAGTATATTTGAGCATGAAAAAACCGAACAGTAAAAACGATCAAGCCTTAAAACAATTCCAAATTTAGTTTAAGACGTGGCACGCACTGTCCGCAGCACAAAACAAAAAAATAGTGAAAAAATCTGAAATCGCCTTAAAACAATTCCAAATATTGTTAAAGACTAAGACGTGGCACGCGCTATCCGCAAAACAAAACGAGTGAAAAATGTAAAGCTTGCGCGACTGGTGTTGTCCTGCTTTGGCATCGCTATTATGCAAGACAACTGATTTCACAGTTGAATCAAATAAATATTGGTTGCTACAACTTAATGTTATATAGATATCTGTTAAGTCAACTAAATATTGGTTAGATCTCATTTTGAATTTAGTTGCCGTGGCAATGGAAACAAAAAAATTGAAAATGGATAAAAAGTTTGTTTCCCCAATCAATGTTGCAGTTGCTTCAACTAATAGTTGGTTACGCTTCATACTATTGTTTACCACAAATGAATTTCAGTTGAAACTGACTAAATTTGGTAGATGCAAATGAATATTCGTTGAAACAACTGCACACCAAGCAATTATTTTTTTGTGTGAATCAGACACTTTTATGAGTCTTTTTTTCTTGGGCTCATTAAACATTCAAAAATTGGTCATTTATGACTCTAATTGCAGAGCGCTCCTAAATTGCTCAATATGTTCATTTGAAATTGCAAATTTAATTTTTAAATTTATTAAGCAATATTTTAGATATAATAGTTTTTACACTACAATAAATGGTTTGAGTATAGTCGACTATATTGACGTTTTTGATGTAAAACTCATTAACTAGATTTTCATAAATTTAAATATTAGTTCTAGAAAAACCTCTTTTTAATATCTAAAAGAATTTTGATCGATCAATAGGTCAACAGATGTAAAATGTTAGTCTATCAAATGTCCTTTCAACAAAAATTAAAAATTTTACTTTAAATATTTGATAAGCAAATGCAAGAACAAGACATGGTAGTCTTGCTTTTGTTCTTGCATCGGAATGTCGTGCTTGTTCTTCTAATACCTTAAACTATTGTATAATACATATTTATCGTTAATTTATTAGTAACATTGAACAATTAAGCACTTAATATAAAATTTAAAATATATACCTAGTTATGAAAAATCTCTCAGTTAATAAACATTAAAAATATATCTTAAAAATTGAATACTAAATAAATCCAGATGTCTATTAATTTTAACTATTATTGTAGCAATAATGCAATCGTTTTTAATGACTGGCTATTAAATGTAACAACTATAATTTAACTAGCCAACGTCATTTATGAGACTTCAATAAAATTTTACCAACATAGTAGTTACTCTATTTTGATAAATACCACCATAGAACCTAAAAAACTAAAGACATTTTTCTTACAACTAATCTAATCTGTAAAATTGTTTTCACAAATATAAAGTTTCAACAAATCTAAGACACAAACTCATCATCAGCAGTATTTTATACTATTTTCTCACTCAATCTACAAAAATAATAAGAAATACCAAGCAAAACTTTGCAATTCTACTGATCTCCCTGAGTCTCGTCAGCTTGTTCGTCTGATTAGCACCTTGTGCTTGAATAAAAGAATTTGAGGCAAACGTCGAATACGACAGACATAAAGTGTTCTCTGGAGCTTATCTAACTTTCCATCAGTTCGCTGTGTATGTTTGCCTGTAATAATTTGCACACACAAAGATTTCGAACGAAAAATAAACCTAACATTTTCGTCATATACGATATGTTTTTTTTTGAAACGTCAGCAAATCATTTATTGTCATAATCACTCAAATTTGTATGTTTGCATAGACGTTCCACAGAGACAACCAGCGATCCACCGAAACATCAGTGATGTTTAAGAATGCACTGTGTGAGGTAATCGGTTTTTTTCTTTTTGAAGAAAATATTAAATAGATTTCAAAAATATATGTGGCTTAATTTTTTTGAATTCCTAAATATTTTAAAAATTGTTCAATTTATTTGAAAAACTTAATACTTGAAAACCAACCATCATACAAATGTTTGATATTCGATGAATTATAATTCGAGCATTTATAAGAATTTGTATATTCGGAATATGTAAAATAACTAGTATTAATCTTTTTCAATATATCGTCGTTACAAAGTAGGAATTAACGACCGGCTCAAAATTGACACGTGCTTGTGCCAATGCTGCTCAGGCCTGTATCAACACTGTTATTCAGGCTCGTTCCAAGACTGTGTCAAGACTGGAAGGATAACTATGTTACAAGCCTGTAGTTCAGGTTTGAACCCAGTCTTGTGTCCCAGGCTGGGACCAAGGCTTGATGTAATTCGTTTTATGTTTTTTTACACCACGTTTATTATTATAGGAGGAAACCATTAAAACAACAGTATTTATTCTATTTAAAATAATAATATTGAAATATTTAAATTTACGGTAGTGATTTTTTCATATACTATTGAATTAATTAGAAAACTTTTGATTTAAAAAGAAAAAACTATTAATACATGAACCATAAGATCAATGGTCGTACCATAAAGTACTTAATAGTACATTTTATTCTGAGTGTACATAAGTAGAAACAAAATAATTCATGTAATTTAATAGTAATTTTTTACAGAATGTGCAGAGATAAAAAAAAATTAAAAAGTGAATTTTGTTTTTTATAATTTAAATTGCTTTTATTTATTTAATTTTAAAAATCTAAAATATACAAGAAGGATTCGGAAAAACTTCTCCGCTTAAGATATAAAATAAGGATCTTAAATAAATTATTGGATATCAAATAATAGTTTTAAAGCTCATACTTTTTGTCAAAGAAAGATAAATTAAGCATTGGAGGGTCTTGTGATTAAAAAAAAAAACAATCTAAATAATCGAGAAATAATTTTAAACATTTATTAAAACTATAATCATTATCATATTACTTATCATGGCATATTTTCATATTTCTTTTATTTGAACCACCAAATCACAAGACCCGCCAGTGTTTCATTATTTCTGCAACATTTTGAAAAAATGAATGACAAAGTCCAAATTAGTATTTTTATAAGGTTTTTCGATGTACTCTTTTGGAAGAGAGTCAACATCTCATTGACTAATGCACAGGTCATGGCTAAGTTCTATTGAAAGTTTTTGAAGAAACAACACCAAATGAAAAACATAACAGAGGCAATGATCATACGGACCGTTTCGGATACAGCCAAGTATTCTCATCAGTGATCTTTGTGTGATGACGTATTGATAACAACAAATAATTCATATATACTAATTCGGTGTGGTTGGGGCTCGAACCGTGTATTATTAAAAGGTTTTTCGATGTACTCTTTTGGAAGAGAGTCGACATCTAATTGACTATGTTTGTAAATTTAAACTTTACGTACATTTTAGAAAAGGAAGAAATCATGGGGTTCAAACATTTGATATATCATTGGAAAGGTAATTTTTTTTTGTCTAAAGCACGATTTTGATATTATTGATATTAATTTATTAACAGATACTTTATAACTAATTTTCTTGACTAGGTTATGTCAGAAATATGCATCTCTTAAACACCCTGTATCTTAAACTGGGTGCAAAATTATACATTTTTTATTTTACGTATTCTTATTTTTATATTCTACACTAAGAGTGAAAGGGTATATTCAGTTTGGTACGCCGTTTGTAATACCCATAAGGAACCATCTCCGGTATGGAAATATATATATATATATCTAGATCAGCATGACCTGAGTCGATTTAGCGATGTCCGTCTGTCTGTCTGTCCCACTGTATGTCTGTCAAAAATCACGATTACAGAAAAAATAGAAGAGCTAGAGCAATGAAACTTTAGATTACCTATATATCTAAGCTGTCTGAACAAGGCATGATCGGTCTATTGTGACCTGAGAACCGACCACTTATGTTCAAATACCGCATATAAAATTTATATCTACAGATCAATTTTACTGTATACGTGCTTAGGAAAACTTTTTTTGGTCAAATATATATTGATTTATGCTCAAATACATGAAAATAATGGTTGATAATCCTAACTATCATACTAACACCTACTTTAAAATTTCCCATGTGATCTAACCTTTCCAACTGGTTTTGATTCATCCGAGCAGCAAATGTCACCAATGATTCCTCAATGATTCTCCTATGTCAGGTCAGAAACATCGATGACCGATAGCATTTTCGCACTGCAAAGCAATGATGACATTTTCATAAAAATGTCCACTGATTCATGCATTAAAAAAATATATTTTTGTTTATTATTTTATTTATTTAATAATTTATATATTTTTTTTATTTATCTTATTTTTTTATTATTTCAATTTTATTATTTCAATTTTATTATTTTCTTCTGTTCTCAGTTGGAATGGTATGTTTACTTGTTAATGTCAATAACGTACTTTACTAACGGCCATCATCTATCAATATTACTACTGCTTATTATCCCGCTTTTATAAAAATTGATCCCTCAGATTAGGCCTATGAATAATATGGCAAGATAACATCGAATGCAAATTTTCAGTTTTACGCGTAAATGCAGCCCCTAGACGTATGTTGTATGCATTTCACATTGCATTTCACAAATAAACGCTGCATACCTTTAGGGGCATGTGACGTGAATGTTTATTTTCATCAATGACGTCATCAATAACATTTCATAAATGACAGATTTTTCACAATGTCATTGATATATGTATATATCAGAGTTGTTAAAGAATGCATTCTTTTGGGAATGCATTCATCTAAAAAATTGAAAAGAATGGGAATTCAAAATGAATGCATTCATTTTTGTCAAAAGAATGGGAATTCAAACGCTTGAATTCCCAATCAGATGGCCTTCAAAATGAATGCATTCATCAAAGAATGCATTCATTTCAGTCTGAATTCTTTTTTGGCAAAAAAGAATTCAAAAAACAATGAATGCATTCATTTTTTGGCATTCATTTGTTTTTGTAATTTGTCAGAAAAATAAGGGTTACAATATTAAAGTCGTAAAATCCCGCATTTTCCGGAATTTTTGTTGTTATTGACATTTTTATGAAAATATATCATTGCTATTGGAAAATTGTAAGAATATATTTTATTAAAATCTGCGTTTTCACAAATATGTGAACAATTACAATGAATTGGACAACTTTGTGGCAAACATTTTCGGGAATTATGGGATCGTGGGACTAGAAGCTCATATTTGTCAGCGACACACATTCGGAAAATTCCGTGAAACTCAAATTTCGTATTTTGAAGCAGCGCAACGTCAACAGAGTTGATGTTGCGCATTTTTGTTTAGTACTAAAAAGAAAGTATTTAATAATACTAATTATGTATATAATGGCATTTAATAAACAATTTAAATAAACTTATTTATTGTATTTATTAATCTAAAATTGTGCGTACGTATAGTGCTTTGAAAAATAATACAAAATTGTCAAATTAAATTACATGTCAACTGGCTTGTTTTTTTTAAATTTCTTATTGGAAATAATTAACACATTTTAATAATTATTAAGGGTGTGTGCGAGTTCGAAAAAATAGCTGACTAAGCTAAACTTTGTCGGTAATGCAGCATTTACTTTTCAATTTAGCTAACTTTCGAGCAAACTAAATTGGAAGACATCAAACAGACATATGATAATCGTTTTATTAGGGACTTTACCAATTACCGCTTACTGAATGGCGATCGAATTAAAATCCGTACAATTTAGTTTAATCAGCAATTTAGTCGAACTTTCAATATGAAAAATGTGCGTTTTAAAAATAGTACTTTGTAGTTCAAAAAGACGAAAAGTACGAACTTACGTTTCTACGTTTTTCTTTTTTTAGTTTTTGGATAACATTTCACATCACCGTGTCTATTTTATTAAAGTAATAATAAAATATAATTATTATTAAAATACAGATGTTATTTACATACAAAAAATATTTCTGACAACGGTTTGGATTATTTTTGTATTATTTTACAGATTATGCCCCTTTCAGTTTGTCCGGCATTTTTAAAAATGTTTTTTTTTTCTAAATGTGTGTGTGTATTTTATTTGCATACATAGTTTAATTTTAGCATAAGAACTAAACATTTGAAAACAATGTAAGTATCGAGTACGAGAAAATAGCGATATTTTACATCTCTAATTGGTACGCGCAACGAAATGTACAAACTTAACGTTTTCCCAACGTTCTTCGCAACAATTTGATCTTTGCGTTTCCTGGAATTGTCATCAATGTTTTCGGCGAGTGCCAACCGCACGGCCGGACTATTGCTATGCGCTCAAGTACAGCGCGCGAAGTCCACGAACTTAGTTCGTGGAATTTTTGCGACCTAACATTTTTGCAATAATCGTTAATTTACGCAATGTCGATTCAGTCGGAAAAGTATTTTCCTGCAACAAATCACATTCGCCGTTTTCTTTATGTTCTTTGTTGCTAGAAATATCCAAAAATGACACAGTATACTTGGGGAAAAACTGTATTAAAAAATGTAATGCCCTTTAGCGTAATAGTGGCGATATGTATATATATTAATTGCGCAAAAACAAAATGTTACTTTATACATAATTAGTAGTTAGTAATAATTTTTAGTACTTCGCTACTAAACAAAAATGCGCAACATCAACACTGTTGACGCTGCGCTGCTTCAAAATACGAAATTTGAGTTTCACGGAATTTGCCGGATGTGTGTCGCTGACAAATAAGAGCTTCTAGTCCCACGATCCCATAATTCCCGAAAATGTTTGCCACAAAGTTGTCCAATTCATTGTAATTGTTCACATATTTGTGAAAACGCAGATTTTAATAAAATATACTCTTATAATTTTCCAATAGCAATGATATATTTTCATAAAAATGTCAATAACAACAAAAATTCCGGAAAATGAGGGATTTTACGACTTCAATATTGTAACCCTTATTTTTCTTACAAATTACAAAAACAAATGAATGCCAAAAAATGAATGTATTCATTGTTTTTTGAATTCTTTTTTGCCAAAAAAGAATTCAGACTGAAATGAATGCATTCTTTGATGAATGCATTCATTTTGAAGGCCATCTGATTGGGAATTCAAGCGTTTGAATTCCCATTCTTTTGACAAAAATGAATGCATTCATTTTGAATTCCCATTCATTTGAGTACAAAAGAATTAAAGAATGCATTCTTTAACAACTCTGGTATATATGACATATGACGTCTTTAATGCAATATCATTTATGAATTGTTGTGGACATATTCATCAAAGACAAATTTTCTAATGTCCTCGATTCATCACTGATGACCTTGTCGTCAATGAGGCCATTTCCTGCTGGGATAGAATGACCCCATGAAATACATCAATAAACCAAACACCCTGTATGTTATTCATTATATTTGTAATGTGTTCTTAAATATTATGAATCTTTATTTTATTGAATATGTTAGGTATATTAATAAATTCATTTCTGATCTTTTCATGATCTTTGAGCTTTTTTCCTAACCGCACGTTTTGAGTTGCACAGTGTTTTGTTGAACTTGCAATTGAAGCGGTAACGATTAATACTCTCCGCTATCAATTTGTAGAGTTCCTTCACATGTCACACTGGATCACTTGATAGCAACAAAAACCAAACCGATAGCATTATAAACAAACAGATAGAGCGTTATTCACACACTTACACGGACAATACTGGAAATGAGGAGCGCTTCAAAGCGCATTGATTAGACATCAAGAAGCTACTAAAACTAATACTAAAACAATAATGCCTAACTTTTGCATTAGTAGACGTTATAAGGTATGCTGGTGTGTGTCTGTCTGTCTTTTATAACGACAGGGTGTAGCTTCTTATGTGTGTTGTCAATATAAAGCGTAATAAAATAGATTATCACAGCAACAACGACATGTCGAAAAACTACTATAAAACAAATTCATTTTTAGCAGTTAGTTTTCAAATTTAATTCGCCTCGAAACTTGAGCGCGCATCGGTCGTTGCGATCGCGCGTGGTCTCTCTCTCTTACGGAGCAGCTCTAGTGTGTTGTGATTTATTTTTTGGTTTAGTTTTTTTTTTTTTGAAATAAATAAAAAAAGTAGCAAAGTGCAAAACCAAGCACGATCGTCGTTTAGTAGGAATTTCTCGAGGTCTCGCCAATCAACAGATTGATTCACAAAACAGAGGCGGAAAAAAAAATCGTCGAAAAAAAAATGGCAAAGAAGTGTATTAAATGTTAGTAGAATTCGCTGGAGATCCGACAGTCATATGACGGACGTTACACGGCGCGTACATACGAGGCGGTCATCATAACAAAAATAATAATAATAAAAAAAATAAACTCGAAAATAACACCTTTGTCCGGTAAAAAGTGCGAAAAACGTTACAAAAAAAAAAACAAGCGATTAATACCAAAAAAAAAAAATTAAGTTTTGTGCAATTTTTATTATATGAAAATAAATAAAATGTTTTTAAATATTTTGTTTTAAAACACTTTTAAAATTTTGAATATGTTTTAAAAACATTTAATGAAATTTGCTGTTTTTGTGAAGTTCAAGAGCTAAACGTAACATTGATTTGCAGTCAATACAAAACTCATTTATCAAGCACAGTTGCAGTTTTAATTAGGAAAACGTATGTTTTTTTTATTAAATTTTGTATTAGTCTTTTTTTTTATTAGTATTTATTAATATGTTAAATATTAAAAAAAGTAAACAGTTATGTAATGTATTTGTCAAAAATGTGATTTTCTGTAGATTTTAAAATATTTGCATAAGTAACACATTTTATGAGAATTTCTCAGAAATGTAATTATATCTTCTTAACAAATGTGATTTATCAACACATTTTTCAGTTCAATTTATTCAAATATTTAATTTAAAAAAAATGTAAATGATATTTCAAATATTTCAAAAGAACTAAATAAAGACAAGAGTTTTTCAAAAAAATATTTTATATTTATTATATACCTTAAGAATTTTTTTATATACCTTAATACAAAAAATACTTTTCAATATCATTCAAACAGATTTTAAGAAAAGATTTAAAAAATGATGTCTAATTTTGCAAACAACTTAAGATACAGGGTGTTTACAAATGCATATTACGAACATATTCTTTTGATGAAGTGATATCAATTTTATGCAAATATTTTAGATCATTAAAATTCCTTTCCAATGGTATATTAGAACTTGGAAACATATGGAATTTTTCTGAGTGTACTAAGTTTTTTCTACCCTAATAAAGTAAAATTCTACTATGGTTGTTTGAACACAGAAAAAAATCATATTGATGAATTCCGTTCTTCAAACTATTATTCATTGTAATGAAGAACTATTCGTAATATTAATGACTAACGACATTAATGTTATGAATGATATTGAAGAGCACTTTTTCGACAGTTCCCAATCGTTCATCATATTTATGTGAACGCTTGGTAACTATCGAAAAAGTGTTCTTCAATATGATGAACTGTATGTGAACAATACGTATCGTCATATTAATGAACAAATATATAAAATACAACATATATGTACATCTTATTGAAGAATGCTGTTCATCAAACTAAATTTCAATCAAATTATTTATTTTTCGTTAAATTTTTGCCATACTTCTCAGTTCTCAAGTAGTTATTGTATGTTATTTCTTATATAATGCTTAATATTTTTATTTATAATTACAATTTTTATTATTAAAAAGTTGTATTTTTAAAAAATATATTTAAAAACATTTTTTTTTTTAAATTTTTATTTAGTTTTTTAAATACAAATTTGTCCAACATTTTTTTTTTCAAATTATTTTCAATTTTTTTTTTAATTCGTAAAGAAAATATCTAAGAATTTAAAAAATATTAGTTCAACCATATTCATCATATTGAATATTAATTTCATAAATATTATGTACAAATTCATAGATATTCCTATATTCATCAATATGACGATCCAAATTCATTGTATTTAATATTTCGTTCTTTACGGTATTTTATACAACGGTGTTCGGTAGTATAAATAAGTTCATACATATAATGAATGCATTCGTCAATATGACATTAAATGAAAGATGGTATTAAAATGATGTATCTGGAAGTTGGTAGAAAAATGCATAATATTTATGAATAAATTCATCATATTGATGCATTTTTGTTGTCTGTGAATGGTTTTTAATCCAGATATTTAAAACGTATACAACATGAATACAAAAACCGATACGGATAACGTAACATGAAACTTTAATACCGACAAATGTAGGAATCCAGTATCGAAACCATTATTGGTGTTAATTTTAATACTTGTTTTCAAATGAAAGTACTGTCTACACAGAAAAAAAATGTACATCATATTGATGAATTCCGTTCTTCAATCCATGATTCATTGTATTGAAGAACCATTCATAATATTAATGACTAACGCCATCAATGTTATGAATGCTATCATATTTTTTCGTTCATTTTGTGCCGTACTTCTCAGTTCTCAAGTAGTTCTTGTATGTTTGTTCTTATATAATGCTTGCTCGACATGCATAAATTAATAAAATATTTTATAACATATTTATTTATAATTACAACTTTTTATTAATAAAAAGTTATATTTTTAAAAAAAAATTTATAAAAAAAAATATATTTTTGAAAAAAAAAAATATATTTTTGAAAAAAAAAAAAAATTTTTTTTTTTAAAACAATTTCTGTTTGTCCGAATATTTTTTTTTCAGATAATTTTTTTTTTAAATTTTTTTTACTGTTATTTTTTAAATAAAATTTTTACAACCTTTTTTAGAATTATTTTATAAAAATAAAAGGTTTTTTGAAAAAATTTTTGAAAAAAAAAATTTTTTTTTTTGAAAAAATTTCTATTTGTCCAAATATTTTTTTTCAAATAATTTTTTTTTTTTAATTTTTTACTGTTATTTAAAAAAAAAAAAAATTTACAACACTTTTTTAGAATTATTTTATAAAAAAAATGTTTTTTGAAAAATTATTATGAACAAATTCATCAATATGACAATTCAAATTCATTGTATTGAATATTTTGCTCATATATATAATTAATATATTCATTATATGTCATTTATTGAACGGTGGTATCAATATGATGAGTCTAGTAGTTGGTGAAAAAATTCATAATATTTATGAATAAATTCATCATATTGAAGAATTTTTTTTTCTGTGTACGAAAAATATTAAAGAAAAAAAGTATTATTTGTTAAATTATATTACGAAAATCAACAAAACTTCTTTTTAAACATTTTTTAATTCAATTAAAATATTTTACTAAAATCCTAGTAGAACTGACAATTTGTGTATGTGCCCGAAAATGTGTTTATTTTCTTTAGAATTTTATCATTAACGTAAACTCGACATAATCAACATAAAAATCACATGTAGTGAACATAGTAGAAATCTAAAAATTCAATTTCACCTACTTTGTTTAATATATATTTTTTTTAGATTATTTATAAAATAAAAAGCTATTTATAATTTATAATGCTTGATAAGAATAACAAAACAAAAAACCTTTAAGCATTATTTTATTCATATCACTTTTAAAAATATTGCTCAAAAAAGTGTAAAATACATTTTAAAATCAATAAATAAAAGTCATACATTATTGTCACATTTGTCAAACAGTCACTTTCTAACTGACAAGTTGTATTTAAATATTAACTACTACTACTAAACACAACAACTTAGCGCCACATATTATAAATCGACGTTGTATAGTAGTAAAACACACCAAATATATTACAAAATATACATTTCTTTTTACGTTCAATCAATAATATTATAAAAAGTAGTTGTTGAATTTAAAAAATTAAAATGTCAGCCGTTAGTTTAACATGTTATCATAAATTGATATCAGTATTGACAATATCGCTTACCAACTGTCAGTTATATAAATATTTTAGCAAGCCATATGTTAAACATTTTAAAAAGTAGTTGGTGAGTTTTACCTCTACAACGTCGCTATTTAAAAAGCTCTCATTCGTACAAATTTGAGTATAAAATTTCGTAAAAATGTATGGCTATTTGACAGTAGTCATAAATGCTTAATGGCTCATATAAATGTTAAATTTATGAGCGTTCACAAAATAAAAAACTTCGTCATTTAGTTCAAAAAAAGAAACATAAATCAATCACTGCTCAATACCAAAAATATGTAGGGGGGAAACTCTTATCAGTAAAGCGTAATTATTGTCACTACTGAGACATATATCTGTCTATCTGGCAAGTGGGTAACACGAAACTGATCGTGGTAGTGATCGTATATGTCGTACTGCTATGTGGGAGAGGGTTCTGTTCTGTTCGTTTCTGCTGATGACGACGACGACGACAACAATGACTATGACTACTACAAAGAATTTGACACAGTGATAAATCATATGCTTATCAATAAATTCATTTTAATTTACGTGTAATTTATTTAAGTAAACAGCATGTTTAAGGTTCATATGAAGTAGAGATTACACTTGATTTTGATCGAGAATGCGATCAGAAAATTGACATTTGTGCAGTGCGTAGCTGTGGTATATAGCAAAGGTATTTATCAGTGATAATGAATGAGGAGTACTCATAAGGTTTTTAAGTAGCTATTTAATAAGTTATTTTGTGTTATTTGCAATGATCTTGGCTTTATCTAAATGCGGTAAATTGCAATAAGTAGAATATTTGGTTTTTTTTTTGTAATTTTTATATAATATTAAATGACTACAATGTGCTTTTTCGAATGAAATAATTTTATAATATATATATATTTTTCACTTTGCAAATTGTGGAGTTTTTGAAAATACGCAGATTAAATCGAATTAATCTATTAATCTACTCTACTAAAAGATAAAAATTCAACATTTAAATTATTTCTATATATTTTCAATATATTTTAAGTGCATACTCAGTTTTTTGCAAATCCATAGTAGACATTATTTTGGGACCAGGATCAGGAAATGAAATTCAGTTTTTCTTTGCCATAACCCCGTCAAATTCAAGATCAACAAGATCCATTCATTATTATTCCTAGTGAAAAATATTCTAGGGCAATGGTCGGGATAATATATATGATCTTCATAGAGTAAATTTTTATTAGGGATTAGAGTAAATTTGGACTCGGCTAACTTTTTTGAGCAAATTGTATTCGAAGTTTCAACCATATACAAAAATTATAATAAAAAAAAAATTATAATAGATGATTTTTAATTGTTAAGAACATTTTTAATATAAAAAAAAATGCAAAAATTTTCAATTATATTTTAAAATATTTAGATATAAACATAAATATATTTTTTAGTATATTTAATTATTTTTTTAGGATTTGATCATCTAAAATACAAAAAAAAAAATCATTTGAACATAGAATTAAAAATGTTTCATAAATCAAGCATATAAGGTCATGTTCCGACTTTCGATCGAATTCCATTCGAAATTCTTATAAAATATGCAAACAAAGGGTTTTGAATTCGATGTCTCCGTTCAATAATTTGAATTTGTTTGATAAACACATTTTGTGTATTGTGTATTGAATTCAAAACCGTTTATTTACAAATTTTATATGAAATTCGATCGGAATTCGAACGAAAGCTGGTACATGGCCGATAACTATTATTTTAGCCACAAAAAGAATCTAATTTTCTCCACGAAGAGAAGCATAACTCTATCTTTCCCACGAACAGAAACACATTTATAATTTTTCTTCAAACAAAAGCACATTTTTAATTTTCCCACGAATAAAAGCATATATTTATTTTTGATACAGATGTACCGACTTTCGATCGAATTCCATTCGAAATTCATATAAAATATGCACTCAAAGGGTTTTGAATTCGATGTCTCCGTACATTGAATCCGTTCAACAATTTGAATTGGTTTGAAAAACACTTTTTTTATCTTGTGAGATTGAATTCAAAACCGTTTATTTACAAATTTTATATGAAATTCGATCGGAATTCGAACGTTGAAAGAATATGCTCGATAATTATTATTTAAGCCACAAAAATAATCTCATTTTCTCCACGAACAGAAGCATAACTCTATCTTTCCAATGAATAGAAAAACATTTTTAATTTTTCTACGAACAAAAGTACATTTTTAATTTTCCCACGAATAAAAGCATATATTTATTTTCGATACAGATATATAGTTTTGTGCGTAATAATTGAAAATTGTTTATGATGGATATTAAGATCAAATTGTTGGCTTTCAAATTGGAACATTATTGGATGGATTTGCACCAATGGGCAAAGATTCACATCCAGATGTGGCATTGGAACATTTTTGGATGTAACCTTGGTACAGTTTATATTCACATCATATATTTATACCCATGTGGCGTTATTGGACATTTTTATGTTTGCAAATTGTGCTCTCTTTGGATTGGCCAGAACCCAACAGCGTCGTTGGACATTTTTTTATTTATTGAGCTAAAACTTAGATGCGTCTTTGGACATGTTTTCGAAAATTTTGTTCCTTTGGGCATTTGGCTAGAATCCAACTACATTATTGGACTTTTCTTCATCATTTCATTATCATTTTTCTAGAGAAATACAATTTATATAGTAAGTTCACATTTGGAATAGCTAAATTAAACAATGAAAAATGGTTAATATATTTTTAACAATTATATTGTTAGCTGACAACTAAATTTTTTACCAACAATAACGTTGGCAAATTCAACTATTTTACTGGTTGTTGTAAAAACTGAGTTTGACAATTTCTAATTGTTATAACTATTTTCCTTGATAGGCACTATAACAACCAAGGTTTTTGGTTAATGTACCAATGTGTATTTTCACTGTGTAGACATTTGTTAAATGTCAAGTTTGCTAATATATACACTTTATTCGTGGCCAAATTTAAAATGTGATTTTTATCATAGTTAGTACAAACGTGTGTCTTATTTGGATGAAAATAAAATGATGTTTCGTTTCGTGACTAAAATCATTATGAGCTTTTTCTCTTGAATATTATAAAAATGTGTTTGTTTTCGTGGTGAAACTGAACTTGTGCTGTTTTTCGTAGTTATAAAAAATATGTTGTTTTTCGTAAACAAATTAAAATGCGTTGGTTTTCGCAAGAGGCGTTAATATGCTATTAATATACACCCAGAAAAAATACTATATAAATAATAGTTTTTTACTATTAAAAATAGTCAATAGGATAAATTATTATTTTAATCGTAAAATACCATTAAATACTAGAAAATACCATGACATTACGATTGAGTTTATATGAAAAGATATATTTTTTGTATACTATTAAATCAATAATTGTCCCACTGACCAATTCTAATGGGATTTGAGGGAATTTTTGTCTGGGTGTAGTTTTTAAAGTACAATTAAAAATTAATAATATTATCCAATAAATGTCATACAATTTTTATTATATATGAAATTGAAAAAAATAAAATGTCTAGATGCAAAAAAACAACGTGATTTTTATATCATTTAATTGAATTTTAATTGTTTAGTGTTATAAAATTATGTTTCCATTTTATCAATCGTGACGCTGCTATGTATTATCTTCGAAAATTTGTAGTAAATTATTTTGAACTTCGGTGTAAAGATATAATACTCAATAAAAAAAAACCAGAAATGAGTGATAACAATAAAATAAAAAAAATAAAAAAACATTTACAAAACACTAATAATACGATTAAATCCGATTAAATATCAGACTAGTGGGCGCGTCATATGCCGCGTTAGACTTTTGTTAATTCGAAGTAAGTTGGGTTAGGCAATGGGTAGGTAAAAGGTTCATCATAAAATAATAAAAAAAAACTTGAAAATAAGCAGAATTTTCTTTTATCAATTGAATGAAATATATATATAATTTATTGTATTATTTTTTTTCGTGAAACGCAAAAAACAAACTTTATAATGGAATTTTTTGTGCAAAATTAGTTGCTTTCGTCAACATAAATAAATATTTGCGATTTGACATTTTTTTTCTTTGTTTTTCTGTAATTTGCACAAAATATAAATACGTGCATAATACGTGATCAGCGCTTATTGACATTCATTATGAGCTGCGAAAATATTTCAATATTACGATTAGCTCAGTATTATTGCAATTTTACTGAAATGAATTTGGTTATAGTATAAAAGTAAATATTTGAATTGTAATAATTGTATAACTTGTCAATTTAGTATACAAAAAATTAAATAGAAAATTATAATAATAGAAAATAATATGTAGTATAAAAATTGAAAAAAAAATTAAATTTACATACATGCCGATTATGGAATCCCGGGAATCCATTGCGGCGGGAAAATTGCTAAAAAGTGATTATAGAATCCCTGGGATTTACTACGGCGGGAGTCGATATAGCAGTCCGCGAATTCGAAAAAAATAGCTATATTATTGAAACGCAGTCTTCATAGATATATATTCACTTTTCAAAAGCGCTCTTCTTTAATCATATAATTTCTTGTTTTATTTGTCTTCCAACATTAGGCAACCGTCTTCGAAATAAAAAATAAGTCTAAATGAATCAATTTCACTTTGTTGGAGGATCAATAAGGTACACTCAGAAGAAAGTGTACCATTAAGTACTTTATGGTACGACCATTGATCTTATGGTTCATGTATTAATAGTTTTTTCTTTTTAAATCAAAAGTTTTCTTATTAATTCAATAGTATTTGAAAAATTCAGTACCACAAATTTAAATATTTCAATATTATTATTTTAAATAGAATAAATACTGTTGTTTTAATGGTTTCCTCCTATAATAATAAACGAGGTGTAAAAAAACACAAAAACGAATACAAACATGTTCGTTTTGTACGTCATTCTGCGTGTTTACTCAAAATGGTCGCATGTATTTTTTGTAATAATCCACATTATTAAACGCGACATTGGTAAGGACTCAATGTATTTAATGTGAATAATTATATTTATATATTTATTTATATTTATATTTTTATTTATTACAGAAAATATATAATACATCGAACTTCTATTATGGCAACAAAATCAAAAATAACTGCAGACTCAAGTACTACAATCAATTCTTGGAAACCAAAGCAAACATTAAATGTGTTATAACCTTTTGCAGCAAAAAGTGTCTTTTTATGTGTGTGTTGTAAAAGTGAATATCAATTTCGACATTTAATTGAAATAATATATACAAAAAATTAACTAAATACATTTTTGTTTTAATAAATTATTAGGAAAATGTAGTTCGACTATACCATAAAATTAATAATACGTATCATAAAATTTGTATAGGTTTTTCTTATTGTAATTAAAATATCACATAAAATTTATGGTACAACCACACATTGTATTAACAGTTTCAATATTACTGAATTAATGGGACGCATCCTATTGACCAATTTTAATGGTATAAATTATTGTTTTTCTATTGAAATACTATCAATTTACCATGATTTTTTTCTGGGTGTAGTTGATTTGAGCGAATTCAATAATATAATTACTCCGAGTGAATCGAATTTACTCCCGTCGCATTGGTTTCCTGTGATTCCATAATGGGCATGAATATAGATATATTCTTCGAATTCCCGGACTACTATATCGACTCCCGCCACGGTAAATCTCAGAAATTCAATATTCTCATTTAAGCAATTTTTCCACTGCAATGGTTTCCCGGGATTCCATAATCGGCATGATTAACTGACATAAGAATTATAAAACAATTACCATTATACTGTTTATTTTTCAAACATTTTTAAAAAATTTTGGATATCGATTTATTTATAATTTTTGTAAAGCGGTATCGATTTTTACGGGTATTGATTTCAATTCTTTGCGTCGACAACCGACCCATTAACCAAGCAATTTTTACTGTTCTCTTAAATATATTCCCCATACACTAATAGAAATCCGATTAAGGATGACAATAATATGGCCTGATCATGTTGATCTTGTTACTGGTAGTGACAAGGTAAAACTACAATGAGTATGTTCCAGTACTACTTCATATTACTACCAAAGTCGGAATTGACGATGGGCACAAGCATGACACAGGCTTGTGCCAATGCTACTCAGGCCTGTGCCAAGGCTGTTATCCAAGCTCGTTCCAAGACTGTGTCAAGACTGGAATGATAACTATGTTACAAGCCTGTATCCCAGGCTTGTATCCAGGCTTGTTAACAAATTTTGTGCCAGCCTTAATTCTCAGTCATGTGCCACACTGTGCTTAGGCCTGTGCCAAGACTGTGTCAAGGCTGGAATGATAACTGTGTTACAATACTGTAAGGATTGTACCAAGGCTTATGCCTCAGTCTTGAAACAGAACATATGCCCCAGACTTGCGACAATCCTTTTGATACTCCTGAAGATTCAGGCTATTGGGCATAATATGTCATGGGCATTGCATTCATTATTCATGTCATTACTCTTGAGAGTTGAGTCTGTGGATAAATAAATATGTAAGAGGTTAACAACCAATTTAACAGTTATACTTACGTTATTTACAGACTTATTGTTCAGACAACTTCAAAGAATATATTTTTTTACGTTTAAAAAATAGTCAACAAACATTTTTTTCTTCAGATAAGTGTTCTTTAACATGAAAACAACACAAAAATGTCACCATAGTAAACTTTAATTTACTCAAGTTAAACTCGGTACACATGCATTACTAGGCATGGGAACGAAAAGTTGTCGAGATGGAATTTTGAATTTCCTTCAGCATATGCGGTTTGGATAATTTGACAATTTTTATATGTGGCTCTATATTGTGTCAGCCTTGTGTCAATATTGGTAAACCGAGGCCTGTGTGGAGTCCGAGAATGAAAATTTTTCCAGGCTTGTGTCCAACATAAACTAACAAGACGTGTTTGAAATCTGGGAATTAAAAATGTGCCAGTCCTGTGTCTAGCTTAGTATATCAAGACCTGTCTGGATTCTGTGAGTGACGATTGTGCCAGGCTTGTGTCTAACCCTAACTAACAAGGCCTGTGTAAAGTCTAGGAGTGACGCTTGTCCAGGCTTGTGTTTAATCTAAACTAACGAGTCTTGTTTGAAATCTGGAAATGACAAATGTGCCAGGCTTGTGTCTAGCTTGATATATCAAGGCTTGTGTGGAGTCTGTGACTAACGATTGTGCTAGCCTTGTCTCTGGCCCGATATACCAAGCCTTGGTAGTCAAGCTTGTAACAAGCCTGGCACTTTTGTTGCAACCTGGAAATTCCTACCTGGGTAGGGTTACCAACACTAAAAGGATGTAGTTTTGATTATAACCAATTTGTAATGATTTGGTGTGTGTCTATGATATTATTTAAAGTGACAAGCTTCAAAAATACCGATTTTTTAAATATCATTATTAATGATTCATTCACATTTCGTAAAAACACCCTTCAAAAATTCCAATTTGAGGAATATTATAATAATTTGATATTAATTAAAATTAACGATAGGCTCGATAATACGGACTAACTTTTTTCGGATCACTATCAATGTGAAAAAAAAATAAAAAAAAATCCATTTCGATATTAACTCCCGATTTTGAGAAATAACATGTCAGTAACTACCATTTTATTAAAATTTGACACATTTATGTATTTATTTGTAAATTTATTCCAAGAACTACAAACAATATCCTTCATTCGCAGTAATTTATTATTTATAATGATTTTTACCGAAACTAATAGTTTATAAAACCGACAACGATATTTGATTCTGTTTCAACACACAGAAAAAAAAATCCCTCAAATCCCATTAAAATTGGTCAATAGGACAATTATTGATTTAATAGTATACAAAAAAAAATAAATCTTTTATATGAACTCAATGGCAATGTTATGGTATTTTCTTGTATTTAATGATCTTTTCCAATTAAAATAATAATTTATCCTAATGACTATTTTTAATAGTAAAAAACTGTTATTTATATAGTATTTTTTTTCTGGGTGAATCTCTTATTATTTATTTGCCATTTTGTGATATATTAATAAATTTACGATTTATCTTCTCGATTTCGTATAAAGACTTAAAATTCAAAGCATTTGTATTGAAAAAAAAACTATTGCAATAATATCAAAAAAAAACTATTAATTGTATGGTATATTTACTGAAAGTGCTATCGAGTAAATATAGAAATCATTTCGTGAACGAAGTAATTTTTAACTTATCAATCATTTCTGAACGAATTTTCTATGTAAATTTCCATTCTAACAATTTTGAATTAACTTTCTAGAAAAAAACATTTTTTTTTTCAAATGATTTTAAAATATTTGCTTTTACTTGAACGATTTGAATCTGATTTTTTTGACTAAGAGCTAGTTTTTTAGTCTGAATTTAACTTAGTTTGTGGTTTAAACTTCGTTTAAAATCAGAATCGACTTTTTAACAGTGAAGGGTTATAAACTACGTTTAAACATTCAATGTTTTTAATATGAAATTTTCTCATAACACTTTTCACTATTTTCTGCCGCTTCGTTGTTTTTCAAATTATTATTAATTTTTGTATTTTTGCACACTGCATTGAAAATAAACACTCACGTGCACTTTAGTTGTGCACTCGATCTGTTATTTTTCTGAAACAATTTTGTTATTCATTTAATTTTGAATGACATTTATTAGAATCGAGAGATTTATTTAACATTAGCCTCTTATTCATGGTTATAATTTAAATTATTATTATATTTAATTTATTATATTCATTTATAAATTCTTATTACTATTTTGAATTATCTACAGATTATCTCAAAATTTTTCCGTTTCAAACAAAAAATACCCCTTAACTGTACAACTTACTCCAAAGTTCAGCCGGTTTTGGCCAGCACAATTATCACATCATTTCACAAACTATTTTTAAATTCGAAAAATAAAAATCAATTAGCAACTTTAATTAGGCATTTTACAAGGCTTATCATATCTAACAAACACTATTAGTTTCGTTGCGTATCTTCAGTCGAAGACACTATATAACCGACAATAAACAATGTTAGGTATTGGTGGCGCTCTATGCGATTTCAGTAAATGTTGAAATTCACAAATAATCAAATAAAGATTAGCGAATGGTCAGATCATATTAACAGAAGTTTATGTAGTTGCCGTTTTATTTGTTGCTCTTTTTATAATTTTTATATATTATTTTTTTTTTTAGTTTTTAAAAATTTTCAGCTTTAGTGACGTCTAGACTGCCTTAATATTATTTGCCACTTACTGATATTGTAACACGTTTTCAAACATACTTCAAAGAAAACGTCATATAAATTGACATTTGTTTTTGTTTAGCAACTGTTTTTATTATTAAGTAGAATTACACCGAGAAAAAAGTTCAATTTAAAATTTAAAGTTCACACTTTTAGATTTAAAGTAGGGCTGTGCGATTAATCATTTTATCGGAATATGATTAATCGTAAACAGGATTAATCAATTATTCGATTAATCGTTTTTTAACCAAAAATACGATTAATCGGTTAATCAGATTTTTGATTAATCAAAATAACGATTAACTGAACAAACAGAAATCTGATTAATTGAATTCGATTAATTGTTTTTTTTTATATAAAATCTACTTGCTACGCATCTTTTTAGGCATTTGTTAATCAAATTTCAGTATTTTTTTGAATATTTTTTAGTCAGCAATTTTTTTTTATTATTTTGATTAATTGAAAGTTATAATTAACATTTTAATCGTGTTTTCGCTTAATTGAAAAATACGATTAATCGAATAATTGATTAATAGTGATTGCGATTAATCAGCATTTCCGGTAAAACTCCGGTAAAAATTGCACAGCCCTAATTTTAAACTTCAAATTTAAAGTAGAATAAATTTAAATTGAAATTTAAAACTATTTACATGCAGAACATAGTTCACAGTAATGAATTTTATTATCGAATTAAGAACTATAAACTAAGATTAGAAGTATAGCGAAGAAAATGTGTGACGCTAGTTAGGGACATTATTTCTCCGCAATTTTCTAATAAAATTAAATATGGTAGGTACTATAAAATTTAATTTGAGACTTTTAAATGAATTTTTAAATTTAAAGTTAATTAGAAATTAAAAGCAAAAACTTTGAATTTGAAAATTTTCTAGTTTTTTTTTTATACATTTTTAATTATAAATTTTACCAGTGCTTCAAGTGTTTTTAAAGTGTTATTTTCCAAGTGTATAGTAGTTTATATCATATTGTATTTTGTTGTTCTTTAGTTGTTTTTATTATTTTAAAAGATACGCGTTAAATTTTGATATGATTTGCAGCAGTTTGTAGCTCTCTAATCACAGACCAAAATAAACACTTTGTTTCGGAACTCAGTCAAAGAATGTATAAAAAGACACACAAACGTTTTTAATTTATTTAATTTTTTTTTTTTGCAAAAGGTTTGTCCGCTGCGTAACGTAATTCTGTGTGATTAAGCGTTGGAATAAGTGAAAAAATAAGTTTTTAAAAATAGACCAAGACGTGTGTAACAAATATAAATATCTTTATTAAGTGCTGGAATACTGAATCATAAATGAATTTAGTTGTAAATTTGATAGAAAATATTAAAAAATGTTTAATTTTTGTATATTTAAATTTTAACAAATGAGTTGCATACATATTATTTCAATGCTATTAAATTAACGAAAATATTATAAAACAAAATTTAAATTTTTAAGCATTATTTAAATTTTCTAGTTTTTCTTATATTTATCTTTAAAATATAAATTATTTAATAATAAAAAAAAATATATGAAAAATTTATATTAATCGACTTTGAGGAAATAAAAAAAAACTATATACGTATTTAAAAAACTTGTCTTTAAGTAAATAAAGGGTTTTTCAACAGGGACGCTACAAAAGTAGAGCGACAGGGACATCAAACGACGCCATATTTCTTGCCGCTCTTTTGACATTTCTCTTCAGTAAGGCTTGCCATTTCATGATGGAAATATATACGAATTCGAATTTCGGTAGTAAATTTTAATAATTTCGACTCGTTGTTGGCTCGTATATCTTTCCATCATGAAATGGCAAACCTTACTGAAGAGAAATGTCAAAAGAGCGGCAAGAAATATGGCGTCGTTTGCTGTCCCTGTCGCTCTACTTTTGTAGCGTCCCTGTTGAAAAACCCTTGAAAAAAACTTTTGTAGCGCTCTTATTGAAAAACCCTTTATTATTAAATTCACTGCCAGATATTGTCTTTTGCAAATACCCGAGTGTACATTTCTTAAGGATAGCCTCAAGCTGAAGTTATTATATACGTAACGTGCCCAAATGTCATCGGAATGGAACGTAACGTTTCTATAAATGCGTAAATCATAAATAGTTATAATGAACGTAGCGTGCGTATCCGAAACGTAAAGCATTTGGATTTCTACATTGCATACGTGTTAAATTTGAAAACATACGTCTATTATAACTCCAGCTTTAGTTTACATCCGTCCCAGATGAAAATACGATAAGGCATCCCTACCGAAGTCCACCTAATAAGGATCGACTAGGATAAGCCTACATTCAATTTCACGTAAGATAAAGTGATTCATCATTTACGTAAAACCTGATCTTAAGCTTTATTAAGGTAATCACACGCTGCAAAAAAGGGCTTTACATATATCTTTAGAACTTTATGCAAACAAAAGTATTATTTCATTGCCAAACATTATTATAATAACAGCCAAACAAATTTTTGTTTTCGTTCAAACATATTATTTGTTCAGAATGAATAATTTTCGGCGTTGTTGCAAACATATATATGTTTGAATATGAAAAACGTTGTATTCACATGTAAACATATTTATGTTTACATTTACAATCGAGCTTTGGAGTGGTGTAGTCTATGAATTCCATAGTACACACCGAAAATTCCTCCTTTGGCATGAGATTGGATGAACGAAAAAGTTAGTTGAAACAATCAACATCATTAGCAGCATATACATTCTGTAAATTCTTCTAAAACTCTTCGAAAAGGTTCTAAAATTGTTTGCAATTAGTTTTAGTCCAAACTACAACTCATTTTGTTTTGTGTATTAAAACCGATTATTCGGTTGCGAGAACTGAATAAAGTGGTTAGGCAAAGAGTGGGTTGGCGAAACATATCTCTATTACGTCTGTATTAGAGGGACGGAATCTAGTCTGTATAATAAATCAATTTATTATTTCAATTAAAATATTTCTCATAAAAATGTAACTTTTTCCAAAAATATAAAATAATTTTTCCTACAAAATTAATTTTTCACTAAAAATTAAATTTTGTACTAAAAATAATATTTTTACCTAAAAATTTTTTTTTTATTAAAGGTTCCCTTTTATACAAAAAAAAACTCAAATTCAATTTCAGACCATAAATGATTATTTATAAAAAATTAAACTATTCCCTAAAATTTCTCTTTTTATATTAATTATTTTTGTTTGTATTTCATATAATTTAATTTATTGAATATTTATTATTTTTTTATTTTTAGTATTTGTTTTCCGCGCAACTAACATTTTGTTCCGTCGTCGCCTTGCAAAATGTCACCGCGACGATGGATTCTGTTGCTGATATTTTACATATCTTATCTGATGTTTGGCGCAAGCATATATTATCACATCGAACATAATATAGAGAAGCAACAACGTGCCGAGGCCTTGAATGAGCGCATCGAAATTAATGGTATGTATAGCAACTATTAAAAATATATTGAACATGATGTTTTGAATATATCATAAACATCTACAGTGTTTTCAAGATAATTTTAAAAAATATTAATTGCAAAATGCTATGTTATAAGACTTCCATGCCAAAAAGCTGCCGCCGGCAGGCAAACCAATTTTTGAAATCTGTCGATATTCTGCCCGAATCTGCCGAATATTTTGTTTGGGGAATACACAAAATTGTTTTAATTTTTAAAGAATAAAAATATAAATTATGAAAGTATTATCAATCATTTATAATAATTACTTTTCCGAAACCTTTTTATATTTTATAGTATTTTTTTTTTTCAATAATTTATTTCAAAACACTTTGAATGAATTACATCCGATAGACAGAAATCTACATAACGAAATATATTAAATACGCTGAAGTGCTTTATTTTAATTCTTGATTAAATATTATGATGACCTATTGCCATGAAAAATGTAAAATCTGAACAGAAAATGTTCCGAAATACTAGGAATTGAAATAAACGATAAGCCACATGTGCTACTAATCCAGACCGATTAAATGTTATAAAATTCAAAGCATGCTACCGCATGTCACAACCTTACAACTCACCTTTTCAAATAATTTATAACGGTTGCACTAATGCGCAATTATATGATTATACCTACTGTGTATAGGATTTATAAATTTAATGGGTTATATTTGAAAAATTGATAAAAATTTCTTATCAATGTCAGTCAATGTCAATCAATATATTTTCACGTACCATACGTATGTTTAAAATTAGTTTACACTCGAAAAGGCTTATAAGCCACTTGTAAGAGATAATAATAAATTTAATAATATAAAGAAAAATATGATTTAGATTATAAACATTGTGATAGTAAAATACAACTCTGAATACACCAGAGGTATTTAAACAATGACGTAATAAGTTTAAAATTGAAAGGAATTTTTAAATTATTTATATTAATACACAAAATAAATTACAGTAAAGTAAGTAGAATCAAAAATTGTTATAAATTAGTTAAAAACACATTAAGAAATTTGCTTTTTTTTAAACATTTCCTTAATTTAAAAATTACATTTACTTTTTTCATTGTAAAATCAGTAGTAACTTCCAGTACAATATCATCTCGCACTAAATCTTCCATGTGCAATCAAGCATTTTAAATTTAATTCACGTGATTTGAATAACAAAATTAGTATTGCGGAAATATCTAGATAGATAACTCAAGTGACACCGAGTGGTGATCATCGGTCACCATACATCCAATAATCGCTGTGTCGTATCGTATCGTGCGCGCAATATCACAACAGCGAACTTTGTGATAAATTGAATTGTTAGTCACAACAAAAACAACAAGAACAACAAGTACATTGTCATAGGCTCGTTTTTCAATTGAATCGTAGGTCGCCGCGCCACTCGTTGTTTGAGTCTATCGAACAGTTAGCGGTCTCCTAGGCGGCCGTTAGGTTGTGTGACGTTTAATCGGCTATTTAAATATTTTGAAACAATTGTAGTTATTTGATATAGCGCTATTATGTATGTGGAATGATGCCACCTAAAAGAAAATACAATAAATTTTAACTAAAAATTAAAAATGTTTACTAAAACTTAAATTTTTCACTAAAACTTTAATTTTTCACTAAAAATTAAATTTTTCACTAAAAATTAAATTTTTCATTAAAAATTAATTTTTTCACAAAATATTTAATTTTTTCCACTAAAAATTCAAATTTTTCACTAAAAATTCAATTTTTCACTAAAAATTCAAGTTTTCACTAAAATTCAACTTTTCACTAAAAATTCAATTTTTCACTAAAAATTCAATTTTTCACTAAAAATTCAATTTTTCACTAAAAATTCAATTTTTCACTAAAAATTCAATTTTTCATTAAAAATTCAATTTTTCACTAAAAATTCAATTTTTCACTAAAAATTCAATTTTTCACTAAAAATTCAATTTTTCACTAAAAATTCAATTTTTCACTAAAAATTCAATTTTTCACTAAAAATTCAATTTTTCACTAAAAATTCAATTTTTCACTAAAAATTCAATTTTTCACTAAAAATTCAATTTTTCACTAAAAATTCAATTTTTCACTAAAAATTCAATTTTTCACTAAAAATTCAACTTTTCACTAAAAATTCAATTTTTCACTAAAAATTCAAATTTTCACTAAAAATTCAATTTTTCACTAAAAATTCAAATTTTCACTAAAAATTTAAATTTTCTACTGAAAATTCAATTTTCTACTGAAAATTCAACTTTTCACTAAAAATTAAATTTTTCACTAAAAATTAAATTTTTCACTAAAAATTAAATTTTTCACTAAAAATTAAATTTTTCACTAAAAATTAAATTTTTCACTAAAAATTAAATTTTTCACTAAAAATTCAAATTTCCACGAAAAATACAATTTACAACTAAAAATTCAATTTATAACTAAAAATTCAATTTTTCACTAAAAATTCACTAAGAAATTCTCATGAAAAATTTAATTTCTTGTAAAAATTCAACTTCTTGAATAAAAATAATGAATTTCATTAAATATTCAAAATTCTTTTGAAATGTTTTTAAAAATGTGGCAACACTGTTCTTTATCACAGCTTCAAATATCGTAAATTTACCATGAGAGGTGTGTTTAGCCAACAAATTAATGGCGACAGACAGGCTTGAGCTGACATTTACCGTTTTGGTTCAATTGACTATGAGATGGCGTTGTTCAAGTTCGATGTCAAAATCATTAACGTCGCTTTGTCAATGCAAATAAAGAGTAACTAAAAAAGTATAATGAAAAGCAATTAATTAAAGCACTTTTAGAGTACTATAAAATATTACTATATAGAAAATATATCAATTACTAGGGTACTATACAAAATTAAGGCACGTTCTACAAAATATTTAAATAACTTATTTCAAACCTATTTCATACATATAAATACCCTATTATACAATACAAATACCTCACAAAATTGATCGTTATAACGACTTAATACTAATTATAATATATAATTTTAATAAATATAAAAATGTCTATTAAATACAAGTGTAAATAACGCGTGCCATTAATGTTAAATATTGAAATTTATAATCACGCATTGATTAGCTTAAATTGTACCCTATAAACACTCCTTAAATGCCAACTCTTTTTGAACATGATTCATAATAACAAATTTTTGCAAATACATAGGAAATTTATATGCTATATTTTAATTTATATTTTTATATAAAAGTCATGCGATGTGGTGTGAAAAATTTTCATTATAAATAAAAATAAAATAATTTCACACAAAATATTTCATACATAAAGTAATAATTATATATTTTTTTTTTTTTTTGTTGGTCAAAACGTGCATGTAAATTTCATTTATTTAAATTTTATAAATAAAACTGCAAATATTGAACGGCGTTTTTTTTTTAATTTCAACATTTTATTGTTGTCTGTACTACGTCTGTCTGTCTGTATTATTAATACATAAAATAGGTGTTAATTTTGTAGACATATAAACTATAAAAGCTCTAATTAAATGCTTGGATACTTGATACACACGCTCTATAAAATTTATTTTATGTTTAAAAATTAACGAACTCTGAAAATAAATATTAAAAATCAAAAATTAAGGCGAGTATGTAGTGACTTCAAAAAAGGTGCCGCATAGTGGAACTAGTAGGGGGATTGTAATTTCATTTAAAATAATTTAAATATTCTTTTAATATAAAATGTTATCATTTAAAACTATTTTATCTAATTAATATGTAGAACATCATTAAATTTATTTAAATTCTTACACGCTGCAAATAAAAGGTCTCTCCCAAATATAATTTTGCAGGCATTAACATATATGTTTGGAATTTTATGTAAACATATTATATAATTGACTGATAAATCATTTGTAAACAGGGTTGTATTGAGACTTGAACAGTGTTGTAATGAGCTCTGACTTACATTATAATATCCCGGAAACATTTTAATGTTACCCCTTAAAATGGAGAATGTTCTAATGGAAACATAATAATTACTACATCCAAACAAAATAAATATTTGAACCGAAACATAAATATGTTCAAAATAAAACATGATTTTGAACGACCTGAATATAAATATGTTTCCAGTGAAACATATCATTTGTTTCAGTTCAAAAAGTGGTATGTTTGCATTGAAACATATTTAAATATTTTTGGAAAGAAATCCTGAAAATAAAATAAAAATAATTTTTTTTTTTTTTTTATTAAAAATGCACAGTGGGAATTTATATTAATTGAATTCATATACAAATTTTTAAATGCATAAATAAATAATTCGTTTAAAACTGCAAGTACAAGTGGTAGCATCAATGACTGCACAATTGCACCAGCAGACCAGACGACCAAACGATCCAGGCTCGCTTTATATTTGGAACAGTTACAGTTGATCTCAGTACATCACATAGCGTAGGCAAGGAATATACGGAGGATTTTGTAAAAAAACATAATTCTGTTTGAAAATCGAAACACAGATTATTTGAGGTTTTTTCACTTTAGTTTCAGAAATATACTGCACTATACTGCACTATATTATACTCTGTTACTATTAGTATTTTTTATAACACAATTTATATATTTATTTAATTTACAAATATCAAAATTATTACCGACTCGAACACGTTTTCTCAACAAACAACAAAATACACGTACGCAGAAGTTGCCGATCACCGAGTGTCAACTTTGTGTACAAGAAGAGAGCTTCAAGAATACATTTATTTACATTTGAATTCATTTTTTTTTGTTTGTCTTCAAACATCAGTATGTTTAAAATTACCCTATACATACTTCAAACAACGACAAAAGAGACGTAGGTAGAAAATTCTGCTCAACGCGTGCCAACTTCGTATACAAGAAGAATGTTGCAAGAATACACTTATTTAAATCCAATTTCTTTTTTGTTTGTTTGTAAACATCAATATGTTCAAACGATGGCGTCGGTAGAAAATGCTGCACAACGTTGCCAACTTCGTCAGTCGATAAATTATCGAATTAAGACGAGCGTATTTAGATTTGATTAGCATTTTCTGTGTTTCGAAACATAGTTTTAACCAAGTAAATTGCCAAGAAATAGTTTATTCAAATGCAATGAAAATTTTATGTTGGTACTGGAACATATTTATGGTAAATTTGACAGATTCTGCTGGACAAGATAATAATGTTTACACGTGAACAAAAATAAATTCAATTTCGATTATAATTTAATTACACTTCATTCCTAATACATGTATGGTAATTTCGTATTACTTTTTAATTACATTCAAACATATTCAAACAAATCTTTTCTACCCGTGTAGTTTTAGAAACTTCAAGATCGTGGGATCTGAGATGAGAACACCAAAATAGTTTTGTTTTATTTATTGTAAATGTTTCAAGCAATTTTTATTTGTTTTTTTTAGATAGAATGTTAATGAAATAATATTAAAATGCGCAATGTAATATCAACATCTTACATAAAATCTAATGTTTTTTGAAGTGTATAAAACCTTCTGAAGTACTTTTTGAGTTTAAGCAATAAAAAACTTTTTGAGGTGTCTTTGTGCAAAAATTGACGAATTATAGGACTTCCTTGTTTAATCACGCACATTTTCAGTCCCAAACAGCGTAGAATTAGATGGAATCTAATTTCTACGTTTTGTTGAACTAGGTCTTTTCGTTTTTTTGTAATCTAAAGCAATAAATAGGTGGCCCGACAGACGAATAGTGTTATATCGACTAGAGTGACACGACTTCTTCTGGGTATTGCAAACAGATCACCAAACACTTCACTTGTTGTTGAGTGTAGACTACACAAAAACCCTTTGAAGCATAATTTGTACAGAAATGAACGAATTACAATACTTTCTTAATTGATCACGGCCATTTTTAATACCAAACATAGAAGATATACAAGCAATCTACATTTTATGTTTTTATGAACTACCTTGTTTCATTTTCCTATAATCGGGATTTCCACAAATATGTAGATAGACTGTCGAACAACGCAAAATCGACTAGTATGTCACGGCTCCTTCTGGGTATTACAAACAGATTACAAAACATTTCACATATTTATGATTGTAAGCTATGAAAAAATCATTTGAAGCCAACTTTATACAAAAATGAAGGATCCCGATCAATCACGAACATAGTAGCTATCCAAGTAATCTAAATTCTACGTTTTAATGAACTGGTTTCGTTTTCTTGTAATCGTCATTTCAATAAACAGGCAGTATCGACTAGAATATCACGGCTTGTGATTCGATTCAAAGACTTTCCCAGATTTTTTTTAATTTCAAATAATATTGGGAATGGGCATAATTAATTTACACATTTCTGTATTTTTTTTATATTTACAGAGGTAAACATTCGTTACATCATTTACGAGTCCCGGAGCCAGATATAAAATGTATTCATGTTATCCGTAGAAATGCAGGGTTGTACCAATTAAAAGGGTTGTACCAGGTTGCAGGGTTGTACCAGGTTGCAGGGTTGTACCAAGGCTTATCCATACAATAATTTACATATTAATGTATCAATAACTATTGTTAATATTAATTCAAATTCTATGAATAGTTTCAGTAGTGTAACAACAAATTTACAATAACTTTTTATTCTAATCATATCTTCAAGGAATCAAGTTAGAAAGATTCTGAAAGAATGCGAAAAATGCAGTAATTTATTTGATAATCGAATGTGAAAATTCTGTAATGAAATTAAAGACGGAGAAAAAGACTATAATACAAGATTATTACAAAAATCTTACACATGACGACCATCGAATGATGATTGCTCTTAATGTATACTTTAGGTTTAGTTTACAACCATTTCAGAAATACCTTCAATTGGCCAAATGAAAAATATCTTTACGACTTTATTTCGAAGTAGTCGATAAATCTGTGTCTTAGGTTTTTTGGAAGTATTTAGTATTTTGAAGCCTAATTTGAAATTGTCGAATTATACAAGGGGCATTCCATTCGTACGATTAAAAACCTTCTCATTTGATAAATAAAAAAGGATAGATATATTTTTAAGATGCAGAGCATATATCTTATGATCCTTTATGCATGTATAAAAAACTTTTGCAATAGGTCCTATATCTTTCTACAAATTTGAAGTTAAATGCTGTGACGGGCGTTACACGTACTTTTTCAAAAACTGAGTTTACTCCACAAAGTATTAAATTTTAGCTAAACTAATCGAACTATGGAGATTAAGTATATCTCAATTACTTCATTAATAATGGGAGTTCTCCCCTCTATAATAAAATTCTGATATGGTTACTTTGATCACTGATTTATAAAGTATCAAAACTTGTGACGGGTGTTACACATTTTGTGACGGGCGTTACCTGTACGAATTCTATACAAATATACATGAATATTCAAATTATGAATTGTAATTTTTTGACGAAAAAGAGCTAATTTTTGTGATAGGAATGGTAAACCGTTATTTTAAGGCACACCGCAATATTCGCATTTCTAAAATAACTTTTTTTTTGGGATTTTTTATGATTGCTTTGTAAAGTTTGGAATTCCCCTTTTTTATCTTTACTTATTGAATATTTTGGAATATTTACTACTTTTTCTATGGTTAAATAATAATATAATTGATTATTGATGCATATATTAAAAAATATATAATTTTCCCGTTTTTTTGTTTTGCGAAGATTGTTAATTGTGACGGGTGTTACAATATTTCGGCTGGATATAGCAACTATCTGGAATATCTATGAAACCAAAGACTATAATAAATGAATAGATACGACAAAAATCTTTACTTTTACAAAGTTTCCCAATTGTAGGTTTGCAAAATAGTTCGGAAAATAACTTTTACTATATTTTTTTTTGTGACGGGCGTTACAATTCAAAAAAGTAAAACTGTTTGGTTAATAGTCAGTACTTTAAACTACTTATCACCAATGCAATGCGTGGCATACTTTCACAAAATAATTACATTTCAAATTGTACTATTCAATTTTCTTTCTGATTTAAAACAAAGCAAACTACAGTGTTTTATATAGTGCCTCAATTTTGTACTATAATAAATTTCAAAAAAATATTTGAATTTAATTGAGAAAAAAACACATTTGCCATGCATTTTTGTAAATTCTGATCACAGAATATGAAATTAGAAGTATTTCTTATCCTAAAAATCATTAAACGGAATCAAAAGGTTTAACTTTAAGGGCCAGTTTTTCAGTGCTCGTTTAAACGTAGTTTAATTAATATTATCATTTAATTAATATTCTCATTAAATTAAACGTCGTTTAATTTTGTTAGCAGTTTTTCAGTGATAGTTTAAAATGAACACAGACCAAGACAATACATATGGCACCACAGGCAAATGACAAATAATTCTCTCGATTTTGACTTCTGATAAATGTCATTCAAAATTAAATAAATAAAAGAAATGTTTCAGAAAAATGAAATTAATGTATTTTTAAATTTATTTAATGCATAGTGTGCAAAAATACAAAAATTAATAATTATTTGTGAAACAGCGCAGCGACAGAAAACAGTGAAAATACTTTGAAAGTTTAAACGTAGTTTAAACCATCAGCATCGGTCGCTTAAACTAAGTTTAAACGACGGTTGAAGTTCACTGAAAAAATCGATTTTGGTTTTCAACGAAGCCGCAAACAAAGTTCAACTAGCACTGAAAAACTGGCTCTGATATATCACACCTTGGTAACGTTTTCTGTGGAATGCCTCACAAGTCTCTTGACAGTTCACGCCCATTTTCAATACCAAACAGCGTAGACATATAAGCAATCTATTGAACCAGTTCTTAAGGTTTCCCATTTAATCGTGATTTCAACAAACAGGTGGAAGAACAGACGAGCAACGCTAAATCGAATAGAATGCTACGAATCCTTCTAAATATTACAAAGATATGATCAAATCCTTTACTTTTTGATATATTTCTAGAAAACAACCTTATAAAGTCGAATTTTTTCTTTCTTATTGGCTATTAAAAATAGTTAAAAAAATTAGGTTGAATTCTTTTCTAAAATGAACAGTTGTTTACAAAGAATGCACCTATATTTTTCACTATTAAATAATTTTCTTAATCTGCAAAAAAGTCCATTAAAAGCATCTAATGCACGTTGCAATCATTTAAATCTAACAAAAGTTCGTTTAAATTCCATGCCTTTCATTTTTCTCGCATCAATCAGTTAAATATAACTACGGTTCATATTTTCGTTTTATGAGGTTGTTAAATATGATTTAGCGTAATTTCAAGTCTTTATCACGATCATCAACGTCATCTTGATTTGTAGTTGAAGACACATTTAAAGAAATAAATCACCGCTCTTGACGACGACGACAATCACGTTCATCAATTGCGCTTTAATTAATTAAATTATTTAATTAGTGCGATCAGATTAGTGGACTGATCGTTTTGTAAGTCGCCAACGATGAACGTCATCGTTTTGTGTGGTACGAACGATTTGTACGTTCATTGAATTCAATTAAATGGTCATTAAATTGTTTTGAGGAAGTAACTACTTCCGATTTATGTGGCGGCATTTAAAAGCAGATGGTGTGTAATTATATTGAAAAGAGATCAAAGAGATTGCAGAGATTTTATATAGGGAATTTAAATTATAGGAATTTCTGTAAATTTTAAATTTCTAAAGCACATATTCTATGTTTAAAGTTATAAAAAGTATTTTTAAATTTAAAACACTTGATGATAGTTTATATAGAGTACACTGGGGTAAAGTGGGAAACGTTTTGATGTGCCTTAAAAAAATACATTTAAATGTTTTTTTTTTTAATTTTTTTGAAGAGTCTTTTATTGAGAATTGGTCGTCATCAAATTTTTTTTGCTTTAACAGAATACAATTTATATGTCTTTTAATTGATTTTTGGCCCATTTTCAAAACAGCTCATTTTCGGACCTCTTGAAAACTCTTGGGGTAAAGTGGGAAACATTAAACAAATCGACAAACAATTTGTTATTTCTGCACTATTTCATGTTTATTTACAACAAAAAAAATAATATAAATACAATATCAATATGTAAAAAATATTAATAAAATGTAAAAAATAAATTTATGGTAATGCAAAAAATTAATGTGAAAGAAAAAATAATTAATATTCATTAATAACTATCAGAAAAAAAGATATAAAAATTAAAAAATCAAACAATAATTCGTCTTCCATTAGAATTGCTTAAAATACATTTCGTATTTTCCCAACAACAAAAAAAAAAAAACAAATGGTTCCCACATTACCCTAAACCAATATAGCAATTTCTACTTGACTTAGCACCATTTAAGCTACGTTCAATTATTTGCAAAACCCATTTGTATTTTTAAAGATAAATTCAAATATACTTATTTAATTAAAAAGTCCAAATTGTACACTTTTTGAAAGCAAATACCAGAGAAAACTTTTTTAATACATTTTTTTGACTTGTTTTTGAAAATCAATAAGAAAGTACAAAATTGATTAAAATCGTGGATGAAAAAGTGGATGCTATATTAAGTAGCACAGTAGTATTTTTTTTGTCTAAAAATGCAATAATATTTAAAAAAAAATACATTTCCCACATTACCCCATTTCCCACTTTACCCCAGGCTCCCCTAATTTGAATGCAATTTCCACTAAAATTGTCAATTCAGTTAGATCTACTCAAATGATGTTCTTTTCTATACCAATTTTGAAAAAAATATATATATTTTATTAATTTTTGTTCTACAATTACGATATATTCGATACTCAAAGAAATCTAAGAAAAATATTCCAGTGAAAATTTGACTATAGATCTCTGACCACAAGAACACTACTGTATTATTGAAATTGAGATCAAACTTTGAATAGAAGACGTAATTTTTTGTCAGAGACCTAATATCTTGAGTATCTTTTTGTTGGATATATTAACTACCATTTAATTCCACTGGGTCTTATATTATAAAATATTTAAAAATAACAATATGAGACTAAATGAACCACAAAGAAGTATTTTGAATAAATTAAATATTCTACAAAAAATATTTCTAATTTAGCTATTAAACTCAGAAAAAAAACCTTACAATTAATAGTTTTTTTACTATTAATTAAAATTATTGTAATAAATAGTAAAAATATAGTCCATAGAACATATTCTTATTTTAATCGGTAAATACCATTAAATACTACAAAATACTATTAAATTATTATTGAATTTATATGAAATTATTTATTTTTGTATACTATTAAATCAGTAATTCTTCTATTGGCCAATTTTTTGGGATTTTATCTTTATCGTTTTTCGGAATATATATTTTTTTTAACACAAAAACTATCTGAGCTCGAAGTATTAGCAGTTTTTATGTAAAAATATAACTACCTAGAACGATATCGCAATTTCTGTCATTCAATTTATTCTGCTGATATCGAAAATGTTTTAAGTTTCGCTAAACAAAGTATATTTCTATAGAAAATTCAATACAAACCATATATTTTATGTTTTATATCGAAAATTTAATTATTTCGTGATCGTGTAAAAAAAATATATATTTTGAAACAATTTATAGAGTTCTTCCAAAAATAATATAATTTACTTATTGTATATTGTTGTCTTTACATATAGTAATTAATATTAATTACATTATCAGTCAAAAACTAAAAACTTTAAGTACATCGATAACGAAACACTTTAGTCAGTGACTCTATACGGAGTGCTCGTAATACTCATTAAATACCTTAAATTGACATTCATTGACAGGTGTTTTCGAATAAAAACAAATCTTTTTATAACATTTAAACTATGGTAGATTTTTTGAAAATATCTTTTAATGCCAGGTATCAACGGGTGGTTCTTAGTTCCAATGACAGGTTCTTAAAGTTTGTATAGTACTTATATCAGGAATCAACCGGTACTTATTAATGACTTATTACTTGACAGGTTCTTAGAGAAGTAAAGAACTTAAACTTTACATTATGTTCTATTTGTTATAGATTTTATATAAAGTATGTCATAAGACTTTATTGTTGAAATAATATTTAAATGACTATGACGCAACACGATTTTGTCTATGGACAACTCATACATCATATCTAAATCATTTGTGGTTGTTGATATTGACTGTATACTCAGTTTTTAGCCTATAAGTTTAAGGTACAGTTAGTAAACTTAGTTTAAACTAGATGTTATTTTGGGCCGGTTTTACAGTGATAGTTTAACTAGATTTGTGGGTTAAACATAGTTTAATCTCAGAATTCAGTTTTACAATGACTTTAAATCCTCGTTTTAAATCCTCGTTTTAAATCAGTTTAAACGTCTTACGTTGGCCGTTTAAACTACGTTTAAAATCTTAATGTTTTTGACAGATACTATCTACAAGTATGAGAGTTGCACTCTTTTTGAACTTTCCGTCCACGCTCTCTGTTTCTTGTTTCCGAATTGTCTGTCGGCATGTTTGTTTTCTTGTATTTCAGCATTGTATAAATCAAACTACTATCCTCACATGTACCGAAGTTGCTAGATCTTTTGTATATTTCATTTATTTTATTAAACTAAAATCTATTTTCAATGTCTTGATTTACAAAATGTTTGCATAAAACTATCAGCTGTTCCAAATGAGAGAAATAATCGATAATTTGTTGACATTTGACGGTGATGCCATATTTATTCGACTTGACGCAGTTCATTTTAAACTTTCACTGTAAAACAGCTATCAGAGTTATGCCCGATTTACATTGTATCTTCTGTGAGTCTCACTGTATCTCCTAGGGTTGCATTTTTTTAAATTTTCATATAAAAATAGTATTTTTTTGATAAAATGCACCCCTAGGAGGTACAGTGAGACTCACAGAAGATACAATGTAATTCGGGCATTAAACGTCGTTTAAATTTATGAGACGTTTAATTAAACAAATGTTAAACTAGGTTTAAACTAGCACTGTAAAACCGGTCCTTAGTCTATAGGTAACATTTCACAAATATATTAAATGTTATATTAACGGTTTACTAAATTTCTAACTGTCTGTAAAACTTAAAAGCCATTCGGCCATTTCGATTAGGAACTATAGCCGTTAAAAACTGTGTAAAAGTTTAAACTAAGTTTAAAATTGCACTGGAAAACTGAACGTAAGTTGTATTCACCACTACACTATTTTAAAAATTAATAAATACAAACAAATGAAAAAATGGAAACTCTACGAAACGAAATTTTTGTTCAAGTTGTCAAGAAGATTTTTAATATTAAAAGAAATGCCATTATGAAACATGTCCTTTTAACGTAATTGTCATCATAAAATTTAGTATTGGTTTAAATCTTAGAATGCCGGTAAATTAAACTTCAAATGGTGTAGAATATATAGGAGAATTTCTAGTTTATAAACCGTTCCCGAAATGAATATTCTGAAACCGCAACCAAACTGAAACCGCTATACAAACACCAAAAATTAATCGGTATACAAAACCGTTTCGTTAACAAACGTTAATTGAAATCAAAGCCTTAATTTGGGTTTTATTCTTTAGTTATTATATTCTCTACAATTAATAACAATGTCTCGGTCAAGAAAATTACATATATACCTAAGCAATTACTGTTTACTAATTTTATAAAAAATACCAACTGAAATTGGGAATAATGATAACACCATATTTTATTCGAAATCTATTTTGATTTTAATCTATTACAGTTTTTTATTGCATATTGTTTTACCTTAGGATTAGTAGATTTTTAATTTATTTAAGCATCGTAATAATTTATTGCTATTATTCATATTTCGATCTTTATCGCTTGCAGCTTATTTGCTCGAACAGTTGTCCAATAAAAATGCCACCACACAAGACGAAGTGCTACAGCGTATTACCGATTATTGTGGCAAACCGGTTACCGATTATCATACCGATGAATTCGATCCACCGTATACGTGGACCTTCTATCATTCGTTCTTTTTTGCCTTTACGGTTTGTTCGACCGTAGGTTATGGCAACATATCGCCGAATTCAACATTGGGACGCATGATAATGATATTTTATTCATTGATTGGAATACCGGTGAATGCGATACTCTTCTCCGGTTTGGGTGATTACTTTAGTAGAATGGTGAGTACCTGATTAAAAAATGTACATAAAAATATCTATTTTTTATACATTATATTTATTACTTAGGCTGTGTGCGAGTTCGAACAAATTTCTGACTCAACTAATTTGCACATGTTTTCATTCGATACCCATTCGGTAACCGGTAATTGTTAAAATACCTAATCAATGGATTATTATATTTCTGTTTGCTGTCATCCAATTGAATTAGTAAAAACAGCCGACAAAATTTATTTTAGTCAGCTATTTAGTCGAACTCGCACACACCCTTAATATTAAAACAGCAATGAAATGCATTTAATAACATTGTATAATAAATTCTGTATAATTCTGAATACATAATTTTTAACATATTTGTTTATTTATATTAATTTATTTTGTATCTTTTTAGTTTCAAGCAATTTATCGCCGTTATAAAAAATACAAAATGTCCAATGATGTACGCTATGTGCCGCCACAATTGGGTCTCGTTACAACGGTGGCCATTGCTTTGATACCCGGTATATCGCTGTTCATATTATTGCCCTCATGGGCTTTTTCATATTTCGAGGACTGGCCCTATTCGCTGGCTATTTACTATTCATATGTAACAACGACGACTATTGGCTTTGGTGACTATGTACCGACATTTCAGCCGCATCAGGTGAGTAGTGACAAATATTTATTAAAATAATATTTAATTAAACATTTTTTTTATTTTTATACTTTAATAGCCTAGCAAATTTGGCGCCTGGTTTATAGTTTACGAAGTCTCTATCATAATCTGGTTTATCTTCTCGTTGGGTTATTTGCTGATGATCATGACATTTATTACGAGGTAATTAGTTGAATATTTAATTGTTTAAAATAGCTCAATTATTGAGTGTTTAAATTAGTTATAAAGTAACAATGTGTAATTTAAATTACTAAACGCAAGTTTTTTTTGATACTACTTTAAACTTCAGTTTAAATGTTACTCATACGTCATGTGGTACAAACTCATAACGTCGTTATAGAAGTAAAAGTCAGCAACTACATTTTAAAAATGTCGATAATAGGTTACTAATCGCATTTTATTGATGATAATATGTTAATATTTTGCATGAGGTTTTGAGTTTCGAAATTTATCAATTACTTTTTATAATATTAATCAATAAACTTGGATATTGGAAATTGTATTTGATGATGTTTATTTCTATGACGACGAATTACATATTTGGAAAAAAAAACAAATTTCACTAAATAACAAAATTCGTTGGATTCCGGTATTAAAGGCCAAAAGAAATGCACTTGTATCAACGTTTTCTATGTTTACGTTTTCTATTTTATATAAAAATGCATTTCATTATAAAAAATATTATTAAATAAAAATATTATAAATAATATAAAAAAATCCTGGTACCTGGATTGAAAAACAATGCACAAACTCTCATTTTGTATTGCTTTGCTGTCTAGTGAAAACATGAGTTTTATTACATTACAAAGAAATACTTCGAAACTTCGAAACAAGGACAGAAAATGTACACAAAAGCAAAAATATTTGAAAAAACAGCAGTGTTTCAGAATCGAGACTGCATTTAAACAGAAAATAGCGAGATATTAAAGATAGCATTCAAAATTCATAGAGAAAGTTTGAAATAAATTTGTATTTAAAAATCAAAGAACAAGAGTTTTGAAATTGCTCAAGCAGTTTAAACCCTATGGTAATGTTTTCCACTGCAAGTTTAAACTTAGTTTAAACTCTTCGACATTTTTAAAAGGACTATAATTCCTAATGAGAACGAACAATTAATAATCAGTTAATATGGTATTTTAAGTATTTGTGATATGTTGAATATAGACCAAATTAGATTTAAACTACGTTTGATTATAAAGAGGTTACTGAGGCAGCATTTAAACAGCAAATAGCGATAGAAATTTGAGACAACATTCAACAATCAAGGAGAGTTTGGAAATAAAAGTTGCATTTAAAAACCAAGCCCGATAATTATGAAATTTCTCAATCAGTTTAAACCCAGTGGTCCAGTTTTTCAGTGCCAGTTTAAACTTAGTTTAAAATGTTCCACATTTTTAAAACGAAGAAATGTCTTTAAATTTTACAGACCGATAGACAATTAATAATCAGTTAATATGGTATTTTAAATACATGTAATATATTGACTATAGGCAAAATTAGATCTAGTTTAAACTACGTTTAATTTGAAAAAGTAACTGGAGGAGCATTTAAACAACAAATAGTGAATGATTTGAGACAACATTCAACCATCAAGAAGAGTTTGGAAATAAAAAGTTGCATTTAAAAAGCAAAGAGCGATAGTTATAAAATTTTTCAATCAGTTTAAACCCTGTAGTCCAGTTTTTCAGTGCAAGTTTAAATTCTTCCACACTTTTAAAAGTACTATAATTCCTAATAAGAACGAACAAATGTCTTTAAATTTTACAGACCGATAGACTATTAATAATCAGTTAATAAGGTATTTTAAATATTTGTGTTATGTTGACTATAAACCGAATTAGATCTAGTTTAAACTACGTTTAATTTGAAAAGGTGACTGGAGCAGCATTTAAAGAGCAAATAGTGAATGATTTGAGACAACATTCAACCATCAAGAAGAGTTTAGAAATAAAAAGTTGCATTTAAAAAGCAAAGCACGATAGTTATGAAAATTTTCAATCAGTTTAAACCCTGTAGTCCAGTTTTTCAGTGCAAGTTTAAACTCTTCCACACTTTTAAAAGGACTATAATCCTAATAAGAATGAACAAATGTCTTTAAATTTTACAGACCTATAGACTATTAATAATCAGTTAATATGGTATTTTAAATATTTGTGTTATGTTGACTATAAACCGAATTAGATCTAGTTTAAACTACGTTTAATTTGAAAAAGTGACTGGAGCAGCATTTAAAGAGCATATAGCGAATGATTTGAGACAACATTCAACCATCAAGAAGAGTTTGGAAATAAAAAGTTGCATTTAGAAAGCAAAGAGCGATAGTTATGAAATTTCTCAATCAGTTCAAACCCAGTGGTCCAGTTTTTCAGTGTAATTTTAAACTTAGTTTAAAATCTTTCACATTTTTAAAACGAAGAAATGTCTTTAAATTTTACAGACCGATAGACAATTAATAATCAGTTAATATGGTATTTTAAATATTTGTGTTATGTTGACTATAAACCGAATTAGATCTAGTTTAAACTACGTTTAATTTGAAAAGGTGACTGGAGCAGCATTTAAACAACAAATAGCGAATGATTTGAGACAACATTCAACCATCAAGAAGAGTTTGGAAATAAAAAGTTGCATTTAAAAAGCAAAGAGCGATAGTTATGAAATTTCTCAATCAGTTTAAACCCAGTGGTCCAGTTTTTCAGTGCAAGTTTAAACTTAGTTTAAACTCTTCCACACTTTTAAAAGTACTGAAATTCCTAATAAGAACGAAAAATGTCTTTAAATTTTACAGACCGATAGACTATTAATAATCAGTTAATATGATATTTTAAATATTTGTGTAATGTTGACTATAAACTGAATTAAATCTAGTTTAAACTACGTTTAATTTGAAAAGGTGACTGGAGCAGCATTTAAAGAGCAAATAGTGAATGATTTGAGACAACATTCAACCATCAAGAAGAGTTTGGAAATAAAAAGTTGCATTTAAAAAGCAAAGCGCGATAGTTATGAAATTTTTCAATCAGTTTAAACCCTGTAGTCCAGTTTTTCAGTGCAAGTTTAAACTTAGTTTAAAATCTTTCACACTTTTAAAAGGACTATAATTCCTAATCAGAACGCCCGAATGTGTTTAAATTTTACAGACCGATAGACAACTAATAATCAGTTAATATAACATTTTAAATATTTGTAATATGTTTTATATATTTTAAACTAAGTTTAAATTAAAAAACTATATCTGAAAAATACAATATAATTTTTAAACTGTGATAGTTTTTGTCTTCAGTGGCTAATACTGAAATTATATGAGATTTATATTTGTAAAATTATTTAACCCTCGCGTTATTTATGGGTCATGTTTGACACATGTTTATTATTTTTAAACTTTTAGCTAATATACCGGAATCCATTTGTCTAGTTTTGTTTATTTTTTTTTCTTTTTTGTGTATTGCAACTTTTAATTCATGTTTATTAATTTAAATTTATAATTGGGTAATCATAGCTCGTTTAATAAATTTCATTAAATTCGTTACATTATTTAAAATATTAATTTAAATATTAGTGAAAATATTAAATAAAAATTGGTACTAATTGGTTCATTTAATATTGTTCACTCTATTCACTGCTAATTCATGTGTATTATTTTAAAAAGTAATAATAATTGGAAAAAACACATATTTGGCACAAAATTGGTTAACCATTTAATTAATATATTTCATAAAATTCTAAACATAATGCATTTTATATACTCTATATATTCTTCACACACATTTTCACATTTTCACTGACATAAGTTCAAAATTAATATCATATTTGCAGAGGTTTACAAAGTAAAAAGTTGGCTTATTTGGAACAACAGCTATCGTCCAATATTAAATCAACACAGAATCGCATTTGGAATGGCGTCACCAAAGATGTGGGCTATTTGAGAAGAATTTTAAATGAATTGTATATTCTGAAATTCAAGGTAAACTATTTTGCAAAATCACAAAAGTGTTTTTTGCAATTTCTATAAAAATTTCGTAATATTTTGAACAATTAATTTTGGGCTTATGCATTACAACACTTAGTTATTAATTAAATGGTATTTATTATAGCTGCAAATTAGTTTTTATACATTTACTAATATGCATAATTACAAACGTAGTTTTATATTTAATAAGTTATAATGGGTTAAGTAGAATAAATTAAAAAAAAAATATTTTAACCAATTGCAGAATACAAAAGTTAACATTTCATGTATCAAAACAATAATATTCCATAATATTTATATAAAACTTATTTAGTAATATCCAATTAATATAATAAATCTATTCATTTGTTGGTTTTTTTTGTTTGTTCCGCATCTCCGTCTAAACGGCTGAAATTTATTTTTTACCACAGATTAGGTAGGGTCTGTAAGGAATGATAGGCTGTATATGGACGGGATTGGACAAGGGGGCGTGGCACCTCCCATATAACCTAAACTTTCTAAAGGCTCGAATACACGATAGAGAAATTAGCTGGAGATAGAGAAAAAAAAATCTACTGTAGAGCTCCCTACGTGGAGCTCTATGTAGTCTTTACACAGCTCTATGAGATTTTTGCTCTATTTTTCTCTATCTCGCCCTAAATGATATAACTCGGTACTTTTGCTAGCAACATGAAACAAAAAACTCAAATACAAAAAATATATAAAAGCAAAAATACAAACACAGAAAAAAATCAAAACTACAAATACAAAAGCACAAAAAAATCAAGAATATAAAAGCAAAAACACATAAAGAACAGCAAAATCAAAACACAGAAATTAAAGTAAAAAACCAAAAAACAAAAAAAATACCTAATCCAAATACACAAAAACAAAAGCATATAAAAAAAAAAGGAACAACGAAATCAATAACCCAAAAAAACAAAAGCAAAAAGACAAAAACAAAGGCAAAAAAAAAACAAAATCAAAAACAACAGCAAAATTTTAAAACACAAAATCAAAAACACAAAAACAAAGGCAAAGGCAAAAAAAACAAAATCAAAAACAACAGCAAAATATAAAAACACAAAAGCAAAAACAAATCAAAAACAGAAACAAAATAAAAACACAAAAGCAAAACACAAAAACACTAAAACAAAATCAAAAGCAAAAAAAAAACAAAAACAAAAACGCGAAATCAAAATCAAAAAACCAAATCAAAAATAACTGTAAGAACAAAACACAAAATCAAAAACATAAAGGCAAAACCACAAACACACAATAAATATAAAAGCAAAAATTAAAAGAATAAACAAAAATCAAAGAAAAAAGCTTAAACACAAAAATTGGCAAGTTTAAAACAAACATCCACCGATTCTACTCCATCTTTCCTCCCTCCCAATACCCTATAATCCCTTCATTCGAGCAACACTGTGCATTGCATCAATAGGGGGCATCCCCTGAGACTTGGTTAATATGTAAAAAAAAATAATAATAAAAACAGAAGAACAAAAGAACAAAAGTCAAAACACAAAAATAAAAGTAAAATTCCAAAAACAAAAAGCAAAAACACAATCGAAAATATATAAAAACATATCAAAAACACAAAAAAAACAAAACAAATACAAAGTCAAAGTCAACTTTTAACTCAAAAACAAAAGCAAAAACAGAAACAAACAAATAAAAACCTTTTAAGTTTTTTAAGGCAAATAAAAAAAAAACAAATCAAAAAACAAAAGTAAAACAAAAACAGGAAAAATGCAAAAAGCAACACATAAATAAGAGAAAATAACTACAAACCAAAATCAAAGATAGACACAAAAAAAAACAAACATTGCAAAAGTTTCAATGTTACTCATACGTCAGGTAATTGTTTAATTTTGCTTCAAATATTCTAAAAAAATGCAAAAAAATTGTCTTGGGAACTTTGAGCTCTGTGGGAAAACAAGCAATATGAAAATCACATTTTTAGGCAAAGAGGTAGACAAAATGGACGAAACCTACCTATTCCTAGATATTTTGTAAACGAAAATTCGTAGATAATTAATAGACATAAGGTAAACTGTGGTAGTCAGAAGCAGATTCTGGTAGACTTTGCATAATTACAAGTCAAATTACAATTTCTATAACTTTTATTTTTTTACAAATTAACCAACGCTTAGGGAATGCCCCCTTTTTTAAGGGAGGGGGAAAGATAGAGTAGTGTCGGTGGATGTTTGCTTTAAATTTCCTAATATTAAAATTGTCGGGAAAAGACGCAGGGAGATTATTCCACAAACGTATCGTGCGACTTAAGAACGAATTCTCTCTGTAATGTGAGGTTCTGTTGAGAACCGAGTGTACTACAAAGGGGTGGGCTTGGTTATTTCATCAATGCACATAATTCTTATTGTGTTCATTGGAAAAGGAAAACTTTAGCGACTTTAAATGTAGAATCTGCAGAGTAAGATCGCTGATAAAGGAGCTTGACTACCTCTGAAACAGCTATTCGAACTGCCACTCAATGTATTTTTGCAAATTGTTTGTTGTTTTATTTGTTGCTACAAAACACCCAATTTGTACCGACTGAACCTTGAGCACGTTAAGACAATATCTTAAAATAACTATTATTTCTTAAAGTTTCAACCGTGTATAGCTTTTCAAAAGGGTCAAAATTAGTTTTAGTTAATTGAATATTACTCATACGTCATGTTATACCTATTAAAATACTCTGGTTTAGAAAATAATCTGATTTCATTATTAAAAATTTAATATTGAGGCAAATAACTAATAATGCAAAGAATTATTATTTATTATGTCTATCAATATTGTAGAATTTAACATAATACAAATTGGTATTTTATTATATATTTTTTTGTATTATTATTTTTGTTTTATTTTACAATGTATTAATTAGTTATTTAAAAGCCATCATTTGGTAAAATGCACTTTATTTTGAGAATATGCTCCACTGTCTGCACGAAACACATCACACAGTTAAACAGAATTTTATAAATAATGGGACTACATTTACATATATGTTAAAAATGTTTAAACTTAATGTCGGCACATTGTGAAAGCGTTGATGTACCTTTAGTACTTTATATTTTTGTACTTTAGTATTTTTTGTATTTATTCTAATATGCATAAACATAAAATATGCACGATTAAAAACAATAAGGCAAGTTTGTGTTTAATTTGTTGTAATTAAAGTTTTAAAATTGAAATTCTCGAAACTGTAAAACTTAAAGCTGAAAATATGTAAATTTAAGAAATAAAAAAAAAAAAATTAAAAATCCTTAAACTTAATGACTACAAATACGCCTAAATCTATTTATATTTGCAACTTTTCTGTGACACTATCAACACGGGCTGTTACTAAAACGGGTTTCAATCAGTTGATTATTTGAACGCATAGATTAATATTTTTCTACTTTTATTTGTTATAATTTTTATAGTTTTTTCGGAAGAAAAATCGAAAAATCTTCAAGAAGAAGAGCTGTAAGTAGAAAAATGTCATGTTTTTAATGTTATTATTCGAAATTAACGTGCACTTTATCAAATTTTCTTTTAAATCTATAAATTTATTTTAAAAAAGTTCTTTAGTGTTTTATTTTTTAATGTAGTTTATGATATATTTTTAATAAAAAAATAAAACATTTTTTTTTTTTTTTTTTGGAATATCTACTAAGATCCACAGCACTCAGACAGACTATATCCATTGTACTGTGAAATCTATTCCCTACAATTTTGTGGTTAATATCACCGGGGTTCGAACCCGAGACCTTCAGAATGCTAGTTCAACGCGTTACCTCTAGACTGCTGTGTTTGAAGATACTTTAGTTAATTTTAATCTAAATCAAATTTTCGATAATATACTTTTTTAAAAAATTGGTCAGTTTCATTTTTAAATAATCGATAGTCTTCGTATTGGTTTAACTATTGACATTAGTTTAATATTCGGTATTCGTTTAATTTATGGTATTCGATTAATTTTTAGTGTAAATCGAATTCTAGATTTTTTTTATTCATAAATGTATTGAATAGTCGAATATTGAAGAGAATAAATATAATTATAATAAAAATCAATTAATAAAAAAATAAAGAGTTTTAAACAAATTTTATAAGTAATAAAATCAATTGTTGATTTGAATGAAAAGGGTTTTTCAACAGGGACGCAACAAAAGTAAAACGACAGGAACAGCAAACGACGCCATATTTCTTGCCGCTCTTTTGACATTTCTCTTCAGTCTTTGCCATTTCATGATGGAAAGATATACGAGCCAACAACGAGTCGAAATTATTAAAATTTACTACCGTAATTCGAATTCGTATATCTTTCCATCATGAAATGGCAAACCTTACTTACTTACTTACATGTACTTTTATATTTAATACTTATAAATCACAATTTGATCAATTTAGATATACACAGAAAAATGTACATCATATTGATGAATTCCGTTCATCAAACCAAGATTCATTGTATTGAAGATCCATTCATAATATTAATGACTAACGACATCAATGTTATGAATGCAATCATAAATATGATGAACGCTTTGTAACTGTCGAAAAAGTGTTCTTCAATATAATGTAAACTGTATGTAAAGAATACGTTTCATCATATTAATGAACAAAAACATAAAATACAACATATTTTACTTCATATTGAAGAATGATGTTCATCAAAACAAATTTCAATCAAAATATTTATTTTTCGTTAATTTTTTGATTATTGTAATGGGGACTATTTTAAAAATTTTTGTTTGAAAAAAAAAAAAATTTAACTCAATTTTTTTTAAATTTATTTTTTTACAAAAAAAAAATGGTTTAAAAAAAAAATGTTTTTTGGGCCAAATTTTTTTTTCGAAAAATTTTGTTTTTCCAATTTTTTAAATAACTTTTTTACAACAAAAATTTTATTTTGTAAAATATTTGTTTTCAATTTTTTTTAATAATATGTTTACAACAACACTTTTTTCGAATTATTTAATTTTTTTTTTTAATTCACATCTTCATAAATATTATGAACAAATTCATCAATATGACGATTCAAATTCATTGTATTGAATAATTCGTTTCTGTTTCGATTTAGATTTTCGTGTTTTTGTTACTTTATGTACATTTTTAGCCCGTAACTATAGTCAAAATTAACCTAGAGCTTAAATTTAATTACGAATTTTTTGAAAGTTTTTGTAGGAAAATGAATGTCAAAAAGCTGAACATTAAAATATACTCCAGTTTAAAATTGTCTATAGTTATGCCCCATTGTGTTCTACATATCGTTAAGAAAAGTCCAATTATGTTACTCACAAAAGAACCAAAATAAGAGACAGAGTTTGTTGAAACAGTAATACAATTTCGTAAAAGATGTCGTATCTACTTTTTTAGTTTATCATTTTTGGGGAACGTCATTTCAATTCAATTTTAAAATTTGAGCACCAACACACGAACTTTAGGTCTCGGCGGATCCATTTCCCATATTCGAATTTCGACGCAAACTCATCACATCGACTTTTCTCATTTATTAGAGCATTTTTAGGACTTGATCTTTTTAATCAAATTCTATAAAAAAAAACATAAACCTTGGTTCTCATAGATTACCAACCGTCTGATTTTGAGAACCTCGTTTAAAAATTTAAAGATATATAAAGGTTTTTGTAAATGAACAATTGGTATTTTGAAAATGTATTTGGTGACTTTTCGTTCTACAACGACGATATAAAGTATTTTGAGTAATCGATTTAAATATACGTTTATTTTGAATTAAAATACGGTTACTTTAGCAGACCGTTACTTAAAAAAAAAAACGGTTTCTTTAGATACGGTTACTTTAGTACATATTATAATTTTAATAGTTTATCTTTTGGTATTTATTTATTTTGAGTAATCATTAAACCTTTTTTTTTTGTTGTACCAATTACACTTATCACACACGCACACACAAACACTACTAATGCATTTTTTTTTTGTTTTTCCCTTTCCCTTCTCCATTTTCTCTCCCTCACTCAACACTATGCTCACTAATACAGCCTGTCTACAATGAACCAGATTATCACCTTTACCGTTCCAACTCCTGCCCCGACCTCTCCATGTACCGCGTGGATCCGCCTGTCATAAGTCGCAAGCGCGCCTACTCCGAGTGCTACGATGTGCATGAGGCGCGTCAGACAGCGCAACGCTTTATGGTGGGCTCCTCCTCAGACACGGATCTGGATAAGTTCGATAGACAGAAATCGTTTGAGTCCGCCGAGGCATTCCGCCAAACGACTGGCATGTTGGCGAAAGTGGTGTCGGCATTGGCCAGCGTACAAGCACCACCGTCCGAAGAGCTCGAGCATTATAGTACAATTGGTTCGGCGGGCATGTATGGCGGCTACCATGGTTTCTCCGATTCACAGATATTGGCCAGCGAATGGTCCTTTCCCAGCGTACAGGGTGGTATGCAACAGCAGCGACGTCGTGGACGTGCTTGCTCCGACTTTAATATTAATCCGACGGCGGCGACAAATTCGCAGCTTCAAAACGAATGGACCTGGAGCGGTGGCGACAATAATCAACTGCAGCTGGCGATTAATAATCGCGTTAAACTCAGCAATGGACAAGGCACACAACGTCCGATGGATTATGTTTTAAATGTCGAAGAAGACGATGCAGAGTTGAAGCCGCGCGTCAAGAAATTCTCAGTGCCCGATGGACTGCGCAAATTGTTTCCCTTTAAGAAACGCAACTCACAGCTGGAGTTTTTGGCCGCCAGCGATGCTGCTGCAGCAGCTTCGGCGACTAATGGCGGCACGCGCAAATTTTCAGTGGTCAGCGTGCCGGAAATGCAGGCGCATGCTGCACATCCTGCTGACTACTACAGCACTGTAAATGTTGGACGCAAATCAACGTTGCCACCTATATTGCAGTCTGCGCAGCTTTTCCCCTCCGATGGCAGTTTGTCGTCGCGTTTATCAGCTGCCGCGCATACTGACAGCGAACAGGCGACTTTGCCGCTTGGCACCACTAATGCCTATCAGCGTAATGCCGCCGCTGCAACACGCAAACGTCGCGAATCAATATTTGCGCAGAATCCAGCGATAGCAGCGCGTCGCGGCAGCATGTTTCCGCCAACAGCGGCGGCGCTAAATGCACAACGGCGCGGCAGTCTTTTCAACAATAATAACGAAAGACGTGGCAGCAATGTTTCAATGGCAGCGCCTCCTACAATGCCGTTGCCACCAAGGCGCGGCAGTATGTTCCCATCGGCAGGCGGCGCCGGTGCACGTCGCCCCTCATTATTCAGTTCAACCTCGAATGAAGACATGGACGTCTTGGAGCAGACAACGCTGGCCGATTTGATACGTGCGCTAGAGGTAATGCATACGCAGGCCGTAATGGACGACAATAATGCACCCAGTGGCGGCCCACTCTCAAAGAGTGACAAGAAAAAACGCAAGGCAAGCGCAGCCGCTTTAGAGCCACCCTCATTGCCACCGCTACTAGCGCTACTCGGCGGTGCCAACAATAACAATAAAGTGTTGTCAACGACAGCAGCCAATCGTTTGTATGCGCGACGTGCGACCATTGTTGGTACATTGCCGGCATCATTTAATAACGCGTCAACGCTACAACCATCACAATTGTCATCGCTGCAGAGCACCGCCAACGCGGCGTCCGGCAGCATTTTGACACAGCGCCGTCGTCAGTCTACGGTACAAATTGTCGAGCCGCCGCCAAGCTACACGGAAAAGGATGCTGCGGCGCCGAAATTCAATCGACGCTTTAGCATACGCCCTACTGCGCTGCAGATACCGCCGGGAAAGGCACCACCGCCAGGCGTAAATATTAGCAGTCTACTGCAATCAAACGCTGGCGTGTCTGCTGCAGCACCAACGACGACGTCATCGCCTAGTATCACTTCGAATATGTCGCAGACTGCGTTGCAGCGGCGACTCTCATTGCGTCCTTCGCCGCTAGCGCGTGAACTTACGTTGACGCCTGTGGCGAGTGGTGGAGGCGGCGCTGGTGGAGGCGGCACAAATAGTAGTGTCAGCGGTGCGGACAGCAGCGCGCGTTTGCTGCCACCACCGGCGGGCTTACGTTCGACGGCAACTACAAGCAGCAGCACACATTCGCCGCTGTCGCGTATTGTGCAAATATCGCAGGCGCAGCGCAAGAGCAGCATGCCGGACGGTTACGCGCAGGATCGCAATAAGAAACCGGAGGGCGGCAAGTAATGGGTGCATAATTAAGGAAATAGTATCAATATTCCAGAAGCTGACTTTTTTTATTTGTTATTTAATGGTTAAATAATATGTATTCTTCTCTGAAAAGCAATTCGTAGTGTTAATTATTGTTATATATACATTTTTAACTGTTTTTATAGTTTTACTATAATTTAGCAAAATATATCGTTAAAATGTACGAAAAACTATCAGATTTATCGATTATTGAATCGATAAAATTCAAAAAATTGGATTAAAAGCAATCGATGTTTAATCCATTTTATATTTAAGTAGTTTTTATTAGTTTAATATTTAGTAGACTATATTGTTGAGCAAATCTTTGCAGAAATAAATTGCTAAATCGATTAACATTGTAGTAGTTTAATTTATATTTGACAGATATAATTACTAACATATTTCCAAAATGAAATTTAGACTAATTGAACAAAGTATTAACAAAATTATTAAATAAGAAACGTTTGAATTCACAAAATGTATAACAAATCGAAAACAATTTTAATAAAATTAACAAATAGTTGTAATATAAGCAATAAAATGACGACAATAAAATAATATAGAACAATATATTTTACATAGTTACATTCCTCATAATTGCCAAATATATTTTACATAATCATAAATTTATGTTCGAAATTGTTGCATTTTCAATATTCTCATAACATTTAATCACACTTATTTATTTAATAAACTAATATGTTAAATTATTGAATTAGTTAAATTGATCGAAATAAAATTGAAAAAAAAAAAGAAACAAAAAACACCAGAAAAAACTTTAGTTTTATTTTATACCAACTTTTTGCGAAAATGTTTTATTCCATTAAAAATTTTTAAATTTGAAATTTTTACAGACACTGAATTTTTAGAGAACATTTTAATTTTTAGAGAAAATTTAAATTTTTTGAGTAAATTAAAATTTTTAGAGATAATTTAAATTTTTAGAGAAAATTTGAATTTTTGTAGAAAACTTGAATTATTAGAAAATTTTGAATTTAAAAAATAAAATCGGATTTTTAAATAAAATTTGAATTTTTAGAGAAATATTGAATTTTATAGAGAAAATTTGAATATTTAGAGAACCTTTGAGTTTTTAGAAACAAATAAAATTTATAGAAAAAATATATTATTTGAAAAAATTTGATTATGTCAGAAAATTTGAATTTTTAGAGAAAATTTGAAGTTAAAAAAAAAAAAAATTTAGAGAAAATATGAATTTTCAGCACAAATAAAATTTTTAGAAACAATTTTAATTATTTGAAAAAAAAAAATTATTATGGAGAAAAATTTGAATTTTTATAAAAAAAATTAAACCTCTTAAAGAAAACTTGAATTTTTAGAAAAAATTTAAATTTTTGGAGAAATTTTGAACTATAAGTGAAAATTTTGATTTTGAGAGATAATTGAAATTGTTAGAGAATATTTGAATTTTTAGATAAAATTTGATTAATATGAATATATGAATTTAATGAGATAATTTGAATTTTTAGAGAAAATATGAATATTAGAGTAAATTTTAATATTAAGAGAAAATTTGCATTTTTGGAAGAAATTTTATTTTATAAGGAAAAAATTAATTTTTATTTCTCTAAATTTTCTGTAAAGATTCAAAATATTATTTTAGAGACCTACGGAGTAACCCTAAATCCACAACACAAAAAAAAAATTAAATTATTTTTAATTTAGTTGAATACAAAATTTCTAATAATTCATAATTTCTTTGTATAAGTAAACTTTCATTAAGCATTAACACCCTATTAAACTTATAATATTGGTTCATATTAATAAACTTGTTTAAAACTAGAAGAAGAATGTTCCGCATTGTCTTCAATTGCTATGCTTAAAACCACATTCTTTTGTTCGAAAAAATACAATTTTATATTGGTAGACATTAAAAAAAAACGTTGGACTGACCAATTACTTTAATAATTTTGAAACAAAACAAAAAGATTTGCTCAGCATTTTTTTATTAATATGGCCCATTGTTACATTGTCATATATATATATCTATATATTTCTAAAATATAAATAATTTAATCATAAAATTTCATATAAAAACCCTTTTTAAATTCCTGCAATTGACAATTTAAATTCAAAATTTTAAAAAATAACAGCACTACGTTTGAAAGTCACTGTCTCGCATACAGTTTGCAAAGCACAATTGCAACAGGTTATTTGGATTTACAACTGACAGCTGTTGTCAAAATGTGAACTGTCAAAAACGGCCGTGGTCGTCGCTTATTTTTTTGGTTCGTTTTGATAGCATTTTTTTATTTCATAATAAAAGGAAATTCTACGCAAACAAAACAACAAAAAATCAAATAAATAAGTAGATTAATAGATAGTAAAATTATTAACAAATTAAGTACATAATATGGACGACGGTTCACAACGACTTATTGAGGATTGTTTTCTACGACCCGTCAGCGATGCGCGTACAACGTAAGTGTAAAATTCGAAATACATTAATAAATAATTAAAATATATAAATCTCTTAATATTTATAAATGCTGCATGTAGAAATGTGCCCGTCGAGCCGCCCCCATCGAAGGTGGCACTCAAAACGGAGCTGTCTATGTTGCGTCTATCCGATGAGTCACAGAAAATGACAATGGAAACATTGCGCTGCATACATGGCGACGATTTTCAGCTAGACGATCCGGCCAAATACAAAGATCGCGGCACACGTATGAAAAAAAGCTACTGGGAAGATCGCGGCACCTTGATTGTGCAGAGTGTCAGTAATTTTGCCAGGCCAACAGGTGGCGGCAGTGCTAACGGTGGCGAATCCGATGCTCCCGAGGATCGTTTGCGACGCTATGCATTGCTGAAGCTTGAAAATTATGGTTTTCCGGTGTCACATTGTGTTGAAGCCTATGATCATTGTGAGGGCGACACTGATGCAGCGCTGGCGTTGCTCTATCGCAAATATATGCGCGTGCCGGATAATCCGGAACCTAATGAAAACTATCCGCAGGATATGACACAACAAGAGCTGCTCGATTTGCGTGCCGATGAACGTGATGCTTTAGAATCTATTTATGATAAGTCATTTGAGGAGAAAGAACGAAATCGTGTCTGGAGTTTGAAATTCCAAATCGAGCATCTGCTGCGTCACAGTCCCAGCGAGATCAGGAAACAGCGTGAGGCGGCGCAACCAGCGAAACAGGCGGCAACGACTAATGGCAAACGTACGAAACCGCGTTGTCGCAATTTCGACAAAGAGGGCACCTGCAAGTTTGGACCCAACTGCAGGTTTGCGCATGTGCCGCCGCAACGTGAAGAGACGGAGAAGAAATCAAAAGGTAGGAATTATTAATAAAAATATTAATATTAATAAAATATTGAACATTTTTAATTTAATTAAATAATTATTTTTTAAATTTCGAAGTTTGAATAATTTGAATTTTAAAATTAGTGAATTTTAAGTGAAAACTTGAATTTTTTAGTGAATAGAATTTTTTTTTTATAGAAATATTGAATTTTTAGTGAAATTTGAATTTAAAGTGAAAAATTGAATCGTTAGCGAAATTTTTAAGTGTAAATTTTATTTTTTAGTGAGAAGAAATTAAATTTTTAGAAAAAATTAATTTTAAAATTTTTTTATTTTAAAAATATTTTTGGAATAAAATAAAATTTAATTTTAGTAAATTATTTGTTCGTAGAAAAAATTCAAATTAATGAAGATATTTGTAATGAAAAAATAAATTTTTAGTTAAAATTCTATAAACATTTTCTTTAAGGCATGCTTGACGAAAACGACAACGAAAAATGGTTCTACCTCGAGGTGCGCTTTCCGTCCGACACTCGCTACCCCTACGCCGCACCTTACATCTACCTCAAGACCACTTGCCACGACATACCGCGTGAGGTGTTGCTGCGCATAGCACGTAAATTGTATCGCGAAGCCTGTGACATCACACAAGACGGCATGCCATGCGTCTACACAATAAGTGATCAACTGCAAATGGACGAAACAATATCACAATTTATAGCAGCAGATAATGAACGTTTTTTGGATCCTGAAAAATCGCTCTTCTATGTAGAGGAGCAATCCACAGACGAATTGACCAATGGCAGTGGTATTAGCGTTGTACTGCCTACACATTATGAACGTGGTCAGACGGCGCGTGGCGATGGCGCACAACGCAGCACCGAACAGGTCGCACGGGAGAATCGAAATTTGTTACGCAAGTTTATGGAGCGTCAACGTGATGAACGCTATCGTAAAATGATGCAGGGCAGACAGAAGTTGCCGGCATTTGATAAAATGACTGAAATTCTATCGATTATGGACAATTCTCAGGTGAGATTTTTTAAATTCTTAAGGGTATTTTTAAATTAAAATTAGTCGTAGTGTTTTTATTTTTTCATACTGGTATCAGCAATATTTAAATTGGAATGAGGTACTGAATCTGCTTTTTTTATACTACACCATTTAATTTAATAATTGAAATTCAGAAATTCAATTTGAAAATCAAACTTTACCTACTTTGAAAGTAAACAAGAAATATATATTCTAAAATAGCGTTCAAATATGAGTTCTTTTATAAATACAAATTTTAGTGTTTAACATATAAAAAGGGGTACTTGAAAAAAATATTGGATACCCATTCCAAAGTCACCATCTGACTTAGTATGTTAAAATAACTATTTTTACTATTTTATATTGGTACCCATGTCAAAATTTTTATTTTTTACCGAATATAGATTTATAATCTTTTATAATTAATTTTGTATCGTTCATAATTCTTACTTTTCCATATTTTTACATCTTAAAGTCTTGTTTTTAAAATTAATTAATTTCATAATTTATATATATATTTTTTTAAATTTACTTTATAATTCAAAATTATTATCATAATTATTAATTTTAATTTATCTTTTTCATAATTCTTTTATTTCGTATTCAGAATTCCTAATTTTATAATTCTTACTTTTCATATTTATACTAACAAATTAACTAACTAATCAAATTAAACGCTTTTTTAACATTTCACATTCTTTTTTCAGGTCATTGTCATTTCCGGCGAAACCGGCTGCGGCAAATCCACCCAAGTGCCACAATTTATACTCGACAATTGGCTGTTTCAGTCCTCCAAACTGGAGAAAACCGATCGCATGCCACATGTTGAGGTTATTTGCACACAACCGCGACGGCTTTCTGCCATAGGTGTTGCCGAACGTGTTGCTGATGAACGTGCCGATCGTATTGGCCAAATTGTTGGCTATCAAATACGTTTGGAAAATAAAATATCGGCCAGCACTCGTCTTACATTCTGTACCACTGGTATTTTGTTGCGTCGCTTGGCCTCTGATCCGTTGCTCGAATCCGTGTCACATGTTGTTGTCGACGAAGTGCACGAACGTAGCGAAGAGTCTGATTTTCTACTGATGATACTCAAGGGCATTCTTAAAAAACGCAAAGATCTAAAGGTCATACTTATGTCTGCCACTTTAAATGCGAAACTATTTTCCGACTACTTTGGTGGCATTCCTGTGCTTGATATTCCTGGTCGTACCTTCCCCGTGGAACAGTTGTTCCTCGAGGATATACTCGAATTGAGTGGTTTTATAATGGAACTCGATTCACAGTATAGTCGTAAGATTAAGAAGAAAGAAGAGGAGGAAATAATGCGTGAAATGGAATTTGCCGATATAAAGGCAGAGAATGTGGCGCCGCCAAATAAAATCAAAGACGAGAATTTAAATCTGACCGCAATGTATTCGCGTTATAGCGGTAAGTTTTAAAGGAAAGATTTTAGTTTTCAGTACACAGTTTTTAAGCAAAACATTTAATATTTTTGAACTATTTTTTAATAAGTAAAATATTTTTTTTATTCAAAAATATTAATTTCAAATTTTTGAAGTCACATTTAAATCTTTCTTTGTTCTTCAAAACAAATATAAATACTTTGTGTACTCGTGTATTATAAAGTACTCATAAGTTTTGGTTACTCGAATTCAAAAAGGTATCGAAGTTGTCATCACTATTTTATTTGCCTTGTTTATGTTCAGGGTTTACACGTACTTAATAAATAATTTATTTCTAATTTGAATTTTTTATTAAACTTAATTTTTTTAATAATTTAATTATGTTTAATTATTTAGTAATAATTGTATAAATGCATTATTTATTAATTTATATTAAAATTTGATTTTTATAGATTACTCCAAAAAGACCTGCAAATCCATGTATCTCATGGAACCTATGCGCATCAATCCAGAGCTTATCGAGGCCGTCCTGAAATACATTGTCGAAGGCGAACACAGTTGGCCACGCGAGGGCACAATACTGATCTTCTTGCCGGGTCTGCAAGAGATACAAACGGTGCACGAGGCACTTTGTGATAGCTCCATCTTTGGACCACGGTAATGATTATTTATAAATCTAATTTCATTGAAATTTTAAATATATTTAAAATTTTAATTCTACAAAACAGCGCTGGCAAATTCCTGCTCGTACCGCTGCACTCTACACTCTCCAGCGAAGAGCAAGGCGCCGTCTTTCGTCCCGCGCCAGGTGGTAAACGTAAAATTGTGCTCAGCACAAATATAGCAGAAACCTCAGTGACCATTGACGATTGTGTGTTTGTCATCGATTATGGCCTCATGAAGGAGAAACGTTTCGACTCTAATCGTAATATGGAATCACTCGACTTGGTCTGGGTCTCACGTGCCAATGCAATGCAACGTAAGGGACGCGCTGGTCGCGTTATGCCTGGCATTTGCATTCATCTGTATACAGGTCATCGCTTTAGGCATAATATATTGGCACAGCCAGTGCCGGAAATACATCGTGTACCGTTGGAGCAACTGTTATTGCGCATCAAAACGTTGCCCAATTTTGATGGTCATAATCTGGTGGAAGTATTAGGTATTAATGCACTGAAATTAATGGCGCATAGACAATTTAAAGTCAACTTTAAATTTACCCCTTATTTTGTAAAACGATATGAAAAGTTATTCGTTAAAAAAACGTATGAAATTCCAGTGACAGAATATTTTGTATTAAATGAAATAAAAACGACGACGAAATGAACAAGTAAACAAAAGCTGTCACTGGGAATTTTGACGAGTCATTTTTCGTTTCGTTTTAAAAAATAAGGAGGTTAAAGTATCTTTTTGACCATTTATTCTGTACAAAATTTGTCAAAAATGTCGAATTTATTTATGTTAAATATATTTATTGCTTATTATTATTCATATTTATGACAACCTTAGGTCGAACTCTTGAGCCTCCCACTGAGGAGAACATCATATCCGCCGTCACGCGTCTGCAAGATGTTGGTGCCTTGGATGAGTTGCAGGGTTTAACACCTTTGGGTCATCATCTTGCCGCACTGCCTGTCGATGTGCGTATTGGCAAGCTTATGTTGTTTGGTGCCATATTTCAGTGTCTGGACAGCGTGCTGACGATAGCCGCCTGTCTCAGCAGCAAATCGCCCTTTGTCAGTCCATTCAATAAACGCGCGGAGGCGGAGAAACGCAAACGCGAGTTCGCCATTTGTAATAGCGATCATTTGACCTGTTTATTGGCCTATAAGGTAAAAAATAATCATATTTAATATCGTTTTTTATAATTATTTATTAGTTTAATATATTTCTAATATATACAACTCTTTTAGAAATGGTTGGACGTGTCGAAGCGTAGTTTCTTTGCCAGTCGCAATTATGCCGAGGAGCATTTTCTCTCTCTCAAGACGCTACAAACTATTTCAGAGGTAAAATATCAATTTCTAGAGCTGTTAGTCTCCATTGGTTTTGTGCCGGTGAATGTGCCACGAAAACGCAAAAACGCCGAAGATAATGTGCTGAATTTGACTGGTAGGTTTTTTAAAATCTTATTATAATTTATAATAATCAATTTAAGTAATTTTTTATTATTTATTGCATTTGATAAAGGCTAAAACATTTAACAGTAACATTTTATATTTTAATTCATTCAATTATTTATTAAAATAAAGGTCCCGATCTAAATCTAAACGGCGAGAACAATCGTCTGCTCATATCGCTTATGTGCGCTGCCCTCTATCCTAATATTGTAAAAATACAAACGCCCGAAAGAAGCTACATACAAACTGCCGGTGGTGCAATGCCAAAACTGGCCACCGCCCGTGATTTACGTTTTAAGACACGCGAAGACGGTTACGTTGCGATACATCCATCGTCCGTTAACTCGGACGTGGGTACTTTTCAATCGCCGTTTCTCGTCTATCAGGAGAAGGTGAAGACATCACGCATCTTTATACGCGAATGCTCGATGCTGCCACTTGTACCGTTAGTGCTTTTCGCTGGCAGTGATTTAAAAATTGAACTGCATGGTGGTGATTTTCTATTTCTACTCGAAGATGGCTGGATTATATTGAAGGCGCATAATCATGAAACCGCCGAAATGATACAGTGTTTGCGCATTGAGCTGCTGAAATTACTGGAGGAAAAGATACGTGATCCATGTCTGAATTTGTTGCATCACGAGAATGGCAAAAAAATCATACAAAATATTGTTTATTTAATAACAAATAATAATTAATTAAATGCTTTATATCGCTGAGTCAGTCAGTCAGTGTATAGTTTTCTGAAGAAAAGTTATCTACAACTACAAAATTATAGAATAATTTGTCTAATTTCAGTTCAATTAAATTTTTTAACCAATGACAATGATGCAATGTGTGTGATATATGTGACGAAAAATATATTTTATATAATAACAAACAGTTTAATTTTTTTAATACTTTTTAGTGAACTTTTTTTAACATTTAGTTTAAAAATAATTTTTGGAAGTAAATAATTAATTAGGAAGAAAACATTTAAGAAAATTAAAGGTTAAAGTAAAAAAAAAATAGTACCGTCCGGAAATTTGAGTACCAAAAGTGTAAAAATACAGTATAACAAATATTTTATTTTTTCAATAATAGTAAAAAAAAAAATAAAAACTGTAAAACATCTGAAAAATTGAATAGTACATCACTTTTCATTTCGTAATGTTTTGAAAAAAATCGTAGTGCAAATTTCCATACGGATCGTCCGGAATTATTCTGCGATTTATTACGAAATAACTGCAAACTTCAGGAACAAAGTGTATATAAACAAAAATAAAGTAAATTGTCTCAGCTATGTTCCGAAATATTTCAAAAAAATATATTGTACGCAAAAAATTATTTTTAGAATAAAAATCGTACCGATAATTTCTATTCGGAATTGTTTGTCCCTTCCGGAATTTTTTTGTGATTTATTATGAAAAAACTATAAACTTTAGGAACAAAGTGTAAATATACAAAGAAAGCACATGATTTCAACTATTTTTTAAACTATGTCAAAAAAATCATTAGTACGCAAAATTTGTTGACTTTCTGGCATTTCCATATGAACCTCGACATGCACTTCCGTTTTTGTCCCGTCCGGAACGCCCACTATTTCATTTATATCTTTTGATCTACCGTATAGAATTCTCTAAATGCAGATAGATATTAAGTCCTATTTAAATACTACATGCACAAAAAAGTAGATTCATTAATTTTCCTTTGAGATATTAAAGGTTTAAGCATACGAATGTCCCGTCCGGAACTGCAGGAAATGTCTTAGTAGTTGTACCAGTTTTTTATTTTTCAAGGTCACGAGGGGTCCGAGTGGCTATTTTTTGTTGGTGTAACTTTTTTACAAAAATAAAGGGGTCGAACATTTTTTTTTTCGCTTCGCCCGGTAATGTGAACTTCTACCAAATTAAATACGATCTTTAAAGTCGTCTTTATTTCGATGATTGCTTACGTTGATAGGTGAATGTTCCATATTCCTTTGGATCAAAATTGTTTACAAATTTGTTCTTCGATCTTCTGGAATTTAATTATTCAATACAAAATTTGAATAAAATTCTAGTTCTGTGAAATAGATTCAGTATGATTTTTATTATTAAATATTTAATTTCTTTCGAAAATAAAAATATTCAATTTTATTTCAATAATTTTATTTTTCTTAAAAAAAAAGTGTTATTTATTTTTTATACGTGGCAACTGTTCAATCAGCATTGGTGTTGGCAACTCTGTGCACTTGTCAACGCATTGAACACCACCACATTGAACACCATCAGCTGTTTGTTGAAAAGAAAAACGAAAACGTAAATTATTTATCTACTGTTCTTCCAATATTCAATTTATAAAATTAAATATTGGAAGAATAAATTACAAAGTTAGCAGATAATTAGAAAACAAAGTGCAGCAACATGGAATCGGTGTCCAATTTGGAGGCCTGCCGCATATGCGCCAACTTCTATGTAACCTCCAGCGATGTGGATTTTGTGAATCTCTTCGAGTCGTCGGAGACGCTACAACAGGAACTCAATTTTATTGAGGAGGAACTAAGGGGTTGGCATTTAAACGTAAGTGCATACAAAAATATCATAATTTCATTAATAAATGTGTGTTTTGAAGTTTTCTTTAATAAAAAAGATATACATAAATGTTGCACTTAATTGAGTGTTGAGTGCTTTATCAGCATGTTGTAGTAGTGGGAACTATAACATTATAAGTAGTAAAACAAAGTAGCACAATGTAATAACACGACAGGTATTATTTTTAGATTCATATAATTTAAAGATTTCTAGAAAATACGCTTGGTTGACTGATATAGCACATAAAATGTGGTACAACAAGCTACCACATAAGTATGTAACATGTATAGCAACAAACACAAAAAATAAACAATTTTTTGATGGTTGGAAACGGAACAGATATTTCAACAAGTCTGAGTCCCTGTCAGAGACCGCAAAGAATCAGCAGCGGAATCGTTTAGATTTTTGGAACCGGAATCGGAACCTTTTTTAAAAACCGGAGGAACAGGAATCAGAACACAATTTTTTTTTTCTTGGAACCGGAATCGGAACCGCCATTTTAAATATCTTAGAACTTAAATCTTAAAAACGGTTAGTACCGATATTCCAAAGGGTATTAGTCCATGTATAGGGGTGAATAGAGGTTGTCCTCAAGGAGTCGTTCTCTCCCCCCTGCTCTGGTGTATGCTGGTTGACTCTCTGCTCAACGATATTGATGGACCAGGCCTATGCCGACGTTGTCGCCATTCTTGCCACAGGCTTTTCCCTCAATGAGGTGTGTGTTAAAACACAAAACTCATTAATCAAATTGACAGCTGGTGTACTGCAAACGGACTTTCCGTCAACTCTCACAAAACAGGGATTGTTCTCTTCACTAGGAAAAGAATAATCACAGGATTATCTCTACCAGTACTTAAGGGTGTCACTATTCCTCTGTCTAATGAAGTAAAATATCTGGGCTTAACTCTAGATAGTAAACTACTTTGGACAAAACATGTTGAAAATAAAATTTCGCGAGCATTGAATGCCTTCTGGCAATGCAGAGGAATTTTTGGGAAGACATGGTGACTATCGCCGAGCAAAACCTTATGGATTTACACGGCAATGATAAGACCGATTATATCATATGCATCGGTAGTTTGGTGGAACAAGCTGTCGCGAAAGTGCGTGACAACTAGTCTTGCTAAGATTCAGAGAACCGTGTGTCTGGGTGTTACGGGTGTCTTTCCCACTACACCTGGTCCAGCACTGAATGCAATCTTAACCACTTGACATCTACCTCAGAGTCGAAGCCATGAAAGGCTGCTGGAGTTTAAAACGAGGTGGTTTCTGGTTTAATGTTCCCTGGAATATCTCTGACATTGCACTTGACACTCCATTAGACACCTGTCTACTGGAGATGCCCTCTGATGCAATGATAACAGAAATATTAACAAGACGAAATTTTGAGGTTTGCCAACCTGACAATAAAGACTGGCTCACGCCTGACTGTGAGCCGGGTAGAGGGTCACACCGCATTTTCACAGACGTCTCCCGAACCGATCAGGGAGCTGGTGCTGGAGTGTTTGTGGAACCGGATGACCGCCGACTTCACTTCGCCTTAGGCGACAATGCCTCGGTATTTCAAGCTGAAGTTTATGCCATACTTATGGCTATGGACTACATTGCGGATAATAGATGGCAGAACAGAGCTATATCAGTTTGCTGCTATAGTCAGGCTGCTCTTATGGCTTTGAACAACCCGGTCATCACATCCAAAATTGTACGTCAATGCAGATCAATCTCAATTGTGTTGGTAAATACAATACACTGAAACTGATTTGGGTGCCGGGCCATAAAGGAGTTTCGGGCAATGAAACATCTGACGAACTAGCTCGTGCTGGATCTGAGGATAATCCATTTGGACCGGAACCTGTGCTTGGACTACCTGTATCTACGGGATAATTCGCCATCAGCTCTTGGATCGCCACTGCACACAAGAGCAGATGGCTGAATGAGACGAAATTCAGATTCTCCAAGCTAATGACACCGACGATAAACAAAAGATCGGCCTCCTTTTTACTTCCATTAAGTAGAAAGGAGTGCAGAAAACTGACGGGACACAACGCATGTGAAAAACACATGAACGCAATCGGTCTGGACGAAAGCGCCTTATGTTCTGCCTGCTACGAAGAAACTGGCACCACAGAGCACTATCTCTGTGACTGTCCAGCATTTTCTAGAATTAGAAGGCAGATCTTTGGCACAGACGTGATGAGAGAGGATCAGCTTCACTCTCTATCACACAATAGCCTTCTTAGATTCAATAATGAATCTAAGAAGTATCATTAAAAACCAGGGAACTGGGTCACAGCACAATGGATATAACCCTGGCTCTATTTTTATCCCACAAAAAAACTACCTGTATATAAGGAAGAAGACTGGAAAACTTTTAAATTCATAGGGTCTTTACCTGTTATGGAATAATGGTGTCTTACGTCTGAATTTCACTACTGGGCATATAAAATCCAAAAACACAATCAGTGCTATTCTAAATATTTATTCCACTGTAATTTTTAAAAATTGTTCGTTAAAATAATGCAAACATCTTTAATATTCTATTTAGATATCATGCAACGATGGTCTGCCACAGCGCATCTGCGGCAATTGCTTCACCAAGTTCTGCAGCATTTACGCCTTTCGCGAGGAGTGTCACGAGGCACAGCAGAAGCTACTGCAGGCATTTGTCGAAGGCGACTGCGTCGAGGAAGTGGTAACGGCACAAGAGTCAACGCCACCGCAAGGCAATGACGAAGAATTGATAATCGGCACATTGGATGGAGTGCGCGAGGAAACAGTGCCGATGACCACAGAGCATGACTATCAGCAGCAGCAACAGCAAGAGCAGCAACCCTATCACGAAGTCGAAATTAAACAGCAAATCGATATAAAACCAGCGCTAAGTGCTGATGAAATGGCAGTGCAATCACTTGAAATCTCAGAGCAACAAGTGCTAGAAGAGGAACACGTTACTAAAGTGGAGACAATTCAATCAAATGAAGACTTGGAGCAAGTGTTGCGTGGCAACTACATAGTCAAAAGCATTGATGACGAGTGCAGCAATAATTCATCACAAAACAATAGCGTCGACTATGAGCAGACGACGACGACAACAACAGGCAATGATAATGGTTATACATCATCGCTGGAAGATAATGATACGGCATCGCAAACACCATTGGCCTGTCAATATTGCTACTATGTAACGACACAACGTCCGTTGTCATTTCGCACCGATGAAGAATTGTCACAGCATTTTTTCGATGCACACGATCCAACATATCCGTATACGTGTCCGCAGTGTCCGCTAAAGTTTAGCAACGGACGACAGCGTCTGCAGCATGTCAAGGAGCAACATGTGAGCAATTCGAGCACTTGTCGATTTTGTTGCGTACCTCTAATGGGTCTGACGCAACGTGAACACATGAACAAATGTACGTTTCTGGGTGACTGGACTTGTTCCAAGTGCAGCGTAGAGTTGAACGGTGTTACGTACGCTGAATATCAGGCGCATTATCAACGAAATCATACCAAGAAATTGCATAATTGCGATTTGTGTGGGCGGGTGTTTGCGAATCGTATCATGTGGGAGAATCATCAGTCGATGCATAAGCGGAATACATCGATATTTTGGTGTAATGAGTGCAAGGAGGGTGAGTGAGCAATTTTTTTTATATTTATTTTTTAGCTAAAGACATCAAATAAGTCAAAGATGTAGAAAACAAATACATATTACATTTTCTGCAATATGTAGAACACAAATTTGTAATACATACATTGCGTAAATATATTGTGTAGTAAAATCAAATCGAAAATATAAAAATTAAAAACTAAAAAAAGATTTTATGAATTTGCTAAATTCGAATAATTTGAAAAAAAAAACATTTTTTTTACCCTCCCCAGCATTTCCCGATGCCTACGAATTAAAGAAACACAAATATAAAGAACACAGCGGCGCGTTGCCTGTCTCATGCGATTATTGTGATAAATGTAAGTGGCAAACATTTCAAATTTTTAATTTATTATATGAAATTTTGTAAAAAATGAATAATTCTTATTGTATGCTTGTAGCCTTTGTTACCTACGCCTTTCTCAACCGTCATATGCTACACTTTCATCCAGAGAAATTGGAAAACGCCGCTGCCAGCACCTCCATCAGCTGCAACAATTGTGGTCTTGATTTTTCATCGCTGCACAAATTGCGTTATCATCAGCAAAAACAACGCGATGAGAATGGCAAATGCATTCCACCGCCGACAAAGGAAAGAAAACCCGTTTCCTCGCCACTCTATCCATGTCCGTACTGTTCGAAACGTTACTATGTAAAGTTGCAACTGGAGCGTCACATCACCTCGCACGATGTTAGCAAGCGTCCGTATCGTTGCGATCGTTGTCACATTATGTGTCGTTCGCCGGCCGAGCTGAAACAGCATCAGAGTATTGCACACGTGCAGTCCAAGCCATTCGTTTGTCAGGAATGTGGCAAAAAGTTTAATTATAAAAAAGATTTGCGCGATCACATGCTGTATCATCAGGAGTTGCATACGCCGTGTCCGGAGGAAGGCTGTGGATTTATTTGCAAAAACGATAAGCTGCTCAACGAGCATATACGACAGAAACATCGGCTGATGCCATGCGAATTTTGCAGTGAAACATTTACGCAGCAACGATTGGCGGGTGAGTTGAACAAAAAATGGCAATTTAAATTTATTAATTTATTAATTTATTAATTTATTAATTTATTAATTTATTAATTTATTAATTTATTAATTTATTAATTTATTAATTTATTAATTTATTAATTTATTAATTTATTAATTTATTAATTTATTAATTTATTAATTTATTAATTTATTAATTTATTAATTTATTAATTTATTAATTTATTAATTTATTAATTTATTAATTTATTAATTTATTAATTTATTAATTTATTAATTTATTAATTTATTAATTTATTAATTTATTAATTTATTAATTTATTAATTTATTAATTTATTAATTTATTAATTTATTAATTTATTAATTTATTAATTTATTAATTTATTAATTTATTAATTTATTAATTTATTAATTTATTAATTTATTAATTTATTAATTTATTAATTTATTAATTTATTAATTTATTAATTTATTAATTTATTAATTTATTAATTTATTAATTTATTAATTTATTAATTTATTAATTTATTAATTTATTAATTTATTAATTTATTAATTTATTAATTTATTAATTTATTAATTTATTAATTTATTAATTTATTAATTTATTAATTTATTAATTTATTAATTTATTAATTTATTAATTTATTAATTTATTAATTTATTAATTTATTAATTTATTAATTTATTAATTTATTAATTTATTAATTTATTAATTTATTAATTTATTAATTTATTAATTTATTAATTTATTAATTTATTAATTTATTAATTTATTAATTTATTAATTTATTAATTTATTAATTTATTAATTTATTAATTTATTAATTTATTAATTTATTAATTTATTAATTTATTAATTTATTAATTTATTAATTTATTAATTTATTAATTTATTAATTTATTAATTTATTAATTTATTAATTTATTAATTTATTAATTTATTAATTTATTAATTTATTAATTTATTAATTTATTAATTTATTAATTTATTAATTTATTAATTTATTAATTTATTAATTTATTAATTTATTAATTTATTAATTTATTAATTTATTAATTTATTAATTTATTAATTTATTAATTTATTAATTTATTAATTTATTAATTTATTAATTTATTAATTTATTAATTTATTAATTTAGTAATTTAGTAATTTAGTAATTTAGTAATTTAGTAATTTAGTAATTTAGTAATTTAGTAATTTAGTAATTTAGTAATTTAGTAATTTAGTAATTTAGTAATTTAGTAATTTAGTAATTTAGTAATTTAGTAATTTAGTAATTTAGTAATTTATTAATTTATTAATTTATTAATTTATTAATTTATTAATTTATTAGTTTATTAATTTATTAATTTATTAATTTTTTAATTTATTAATTTAATAAAATTAAATTAAAAGAAAAAATATTTCATAAAATAAATTTTATTAAAATTGTAGCTCACTTGCGCACCGCTCACAAAGAGGAAATGGCCATGGAAGAAGAATTGGATGATTTCAAATCAGAAATCGAAGAAAAGGTTGTCGTTGAATTTGTCACCGATGGCGTGAGCAATGAGATTGTGCTGAATGAGCAGCCCGATCATGAATTCGCTGGCAATAGTAGTAACTATGAAGACTATGCCATGGAGCAGATAATCGAGCTAGAGCATGAGATTGACGTTATTTAGTCAGAACAAAGAGTTGATGTATTTAAGGCTTATACAATTTAAAATGATTTCAAATTAATTTTAAAACTAATTTACTATCTATATATAATATGCATTGATTTTTTTTTTTATAAAATTATAAATATATATTTTTTTATATTAATTTCTTCGCCTCATATAGTACCAAGCACCTTGCAATTTTCAAATGCAACTGAGTAACTTGACGAAATAACGAAAATAGCGTACTTATTGATCACATAATGATTAAAATATTTAGATATATAAATTAATTTGTTCTATAGTTCATCATATTTTAAATAGAAGCAGTTGAGTTTCTTTAATAGAATAGTTTGTTGTAAAAAGAGCTACTAACAAATTCATAAAAATATTAAATATTTCATTATATTGTTGTACATATTCATAAATACTATGAATTCTACATCATTATTATGAAATACAATAAATTTGAATAAAGCAGTTTATAATATCTAAGTTTAGTAGACATTTAAAAAACTAAAAATTTCTAATAATATTGAATATTTGATTATATTCATAAATACTATGAATTATTCGTCAATATTATGCAACAATTATAAATATAATGAATTTGATTGAATGATAGTGCACAAATTAATTCATTAATTTATTGAATTTCATTTGTAAAAAACTTGCAATTTTAAAAAACATTTAAATCAACTCAATTATAAAATATCTGCACAAAAGAATAATTTAGTGCTTATAAAATTAATTTAGTTTTAAAATTATATTAATTCAGTGTAGTACACTAAGCTTTTCCCCACACTATATGTCTTCTTTTTACACATTATCAGCATAATAATGATACGCGTTTAATTTTACACTCAACACAATAAAAATTATTTTTTATTATTATTATCAATATGCAATCACATACAAATAACCAAAAATAAAATAATTGCCGGCAGCAACAATTGTTCAAATCCATTCAACGTTATTCTTTTATAAAGTAACCATGAAAAACGAAAAAAAAAACCCATAAAATATCTACAACAATCAATGCTTGAATTAATAAAATTATTTCTGGCTTTCTGTAAGTTATCTATCTACGTTAATCTTATCTAAACTTCATGTGGACTCGTACACAATTCGGAAATACTTGCAGATAAGCCAACGCCTCGCCTGCTGTGTTTATTCAGTATATTTTGCAAAAACTACTGAGCATTTTTGTTGTTTATTACTGCTAGTTATTAAATAAAGATTTATTATATTCGTATATGTAATAATTAGCGTATCTCTTTATATGGTAATTCCCAATAAATATGTTTTATTATATGCAGATTGATAACTAATAAATATTTGCTGTAATATTTTCATATTTCATTATGATAAAATGTATTTTTTTTTTGTGGTATTTTATTTGTAATTTTTAATTATTTTTGTGGAAATTTTATGCAGTAAAACTATCTAAGAAAAAACAGCCAAACGCAGATTCAAAACGCAGATTCGAAAAATGTATTAGAAATCTTTGGCTATCTTTTAATATATTGATATCATTGACAGGGGCAGACAGCGCAGCATTCTACAGATTGGAGAAAAAATGATCTAGCGGTGAACGAAGACAAGCCGAAGTAACGTGTGTCAACGAACAATAAAGAGTGCGTGCATCTTGGACAGAAAGCGAATGTTGACACCCACTAATTCGACATTGTGAAGGACTTCGTCTATCTTGTATGCAGCATTACCACCAACAACGACGTCAGCCTGGAGATTAAACGGAGAATAACTCTTGACAATAGGTGCTACTTTGGGCTCAGTAGACAATTGAGAAGCAAAGACCTCCCTCGTCGGACAAAAATAACGCTCTACAAGTCACTCATCATGCCAGTTCTACTTTATGGTGCAGAAACATTGGACGCTGGCCTCCACCGATGAGAGAACACTGGGAGCGTTTGGGATAAATATTCTCCGTAAATATTTGGCCCTATCAGCTTTGCTAACGAGTATCGAATCAGGATTATCCATGAGCTGTATGAGCTATTCGACGAATTTGACATAGTGAAGCGCATCAAGATCCAGCAGTTTCGCTGGCTAGGTCATGCCTAACGAATGGATAAAAAAGCTCAAGCTAAGAAGGTGCATTTAATCGAGACTCGCAGGTGGACAGCATAAATGAAGGCGTCTAAATCAGCGTTGGAAAGACGTAAGTTAATGATAAAATGACAACAGTTGGTATTTTTAAATGGCGTCATCGCAAAGCAGAAGCGACTGGCGAAGCTTTATATCACACGGTTGTAAGGGCCATGTAAGTAAGTAATAGTTTTTTAAGTTCGTATAGTTCTATTTTTATATATTTCTTTATCTACCAATCATTGTTCTTAGCACTTTTGATTTTTTTTTTGTTTTGTTGTTTAATTATTTAGTTTTTCCAATTATTTTAGATTTACAAATTGAAATTAATACAAATACTCCGAGATAAGATTTAAGAATTGACATTGATGAAAAACAATACAAAACCTGTAAGAAAAGTTAGGTCACATGGGATATTTTGTAGTAGGGAAATTGTGATAGTTGGTGTGGTGAAGTTAGTGAGAATTATGAAAGTTTTAGTCGATCTAAGCCGACTATTTGAAATTCTGAAAATAACTACAAATTTGTAATCACTAAAAAATGTCCTTTAATTTGATACCCATATGTACAAATCGGTAGGTGTACCGAATTTTGTTTTTTTTTTCGGGGAACCACATGTCGATTTGCGTGAAAACTTTTTTTGTTTTATATTTGAGCATAATGTCAATATATACCTTCACTTAAGCCAGAATAAAGTAAAGTTGATCTGTAGATGTAAATTTTATATGAGGTATTTGAACGTAAGTGGTCGGTTCACAGGTCACAATAGCCTATATAAGTAATCTAAATCGACACAGAAGGTCATGCTGATAAAATATATCTATAAATATATCTAATCAAACGAGAAATACTTATAGTAACGATTTGGCTGATAGTTATCCAAAAGTTATTCAGAAAAATGTCTGAAATATAATTTTATATTATTTATTAAACGCGAATTATAAAAACTGATGTTTATAATCTGATTTTTACTAAACGTTGCCATATTCAATATAATGTTATATAATATAATGTATTATTCCAACTTCGAATCAATTTTTTTACACTAAGAAACCAAAGATCTTTGAAATCATTAGACTCTTAAACATCATTGAAGTTGTAAATTATTCATGTCAAATTGAAACTTGAACTTTATGTGATATTTAGAAAATATTAACAGTTTTGCTGCAAAAGTATTAATATCTATGAAATATGCGAATATGTGCAGCAAACCTACCTATTCCTCAAGTAGTTGCAGTAAATCTACTACAAATACGACATTTTTTTGGTGATGTTTATAGGAAACATCTCATAAATTCAAATTACTTACACATTTGCCACAAATTTATTTCTTTTTACAGCATATTGTAATTATTGTAACAGGTATTTTTTTTCGAATTAGTTGCAGCAACACTCTCATTAACATACTGTTTGGTATTGCGAAATACGAATTCAATTTGATTAAAATACGAATTCGATCGAATGCTGCACAATGTACCTATATAAATATGACCAATTTGAATTGATTTGTAATTGAATTAGTGTAACTGATTGTTATCCAAAAGTTATACACATAATGTAATACAGAACATATATAGAATTTAAATTTAACATCGAAATCTAATCACTCGATTAGATATCTCTCAAACAATCAATTTATATCAAATGTATTTCGAAAATTATTTTTTTAAAATAACAAATTTATGGAAAATCGTTTCATAATGTTATTAATGAAACAAGAATTATTACAAAACTTATTAGACTCGGAATTTTCAATATGACATTATAATGTACGCCTATTCTGAAGTCCGTCATAGCCAATATCCGTACACGAGTTTTCGCGTGAATACAAAATCAGCTTTTTATGTCAAATTTGTAGAATATTTTTATGCCGTATTTTGAATTCGATTCGGGGTCTTAGAATAACCTAATCTGAATTCGAATGAAAGTGTCCGCTACAACAGGCTTAAGAAAAGGGTGATTATTTCATAATCAATAACTGAAAGTTAATAGATTACATCGTTTTAATCACCATATACAATTTTAATAATAGGGAATATTCAATAGGGCATATTTAATTTCGTTAAGCAAAGTTTGGCTGTTTCATAATAATACTTTTTATTTGTTTATTATTCAATGAGGAACTAACCAAAATCTTAAAAATATTAAGTGAGTGCATAGTTCTGCACAAAAAATTGATTTTTTTACGATTAAAAGTATTTTAGATTTTACTTCAACCACTTTAGAATAGATTTAGAACAATTTGAAGCGTATACATATGATTTTTCAAGCGCCAACCCAATATGACAGATACTTCAACAATTTTTTAGAAAATTTGTCTCAAACGAATGCAGTTTGTTGTTACAACTAAATTTTTATAAATGATTTTTCAGGGTACATAAATACAAAAATATATAATTTTAAATATAGATGTTATTCATTCTTATATGATATTCTTTTTGTGACGTATGTATAATCGCTTGTTATTATAATTCCCTAATATTATAATGTTGGTATCAATCAAAAAAACCGGGTGCAATTGCCCCATAAAACTTTGATCTTACACCCCTTATCACGAAATGGCTCTTTTGTGACTAATAGTAACAAATATACATATTTGTTCTGTACATTCAATATTATTTTAGAGAAATAAAGTATTTCATAAGTACTTATATTAATCTAAAAAAAACTATATTTGCTTGTATCTATCTAATCTCGACGTTTCGTATCTCAAAATTCGATTTCCAATACCCAAAATATAAAAAACAGCATTATGTGAATTAATCTAATTTTTTTTATAGCAATTATCTGAGTGCAAACATTTTTTGATTGTTTAGAAAATAAGATTTCTTGACTATTATTTAATTTACTTATTAATATTATGTTATAAATATTACACAATTAATGTTTATTTGTATTCAGAAAGTAGCAAACTATTTTCAGTAAAGATCAAAACATGTTTAATACAAATATTAAAGAATTTTGTGTTTCTCAAGGAAATGTTTTTTTTTTTTGCCAGTATTGTGTAGGAATAAAACTAAGGAATAAAACTGTAGGAATAAAACTAACTAAATAAATTAAAATATGGTATGTTATTCGATTGATTAACATCATTGGATACAAATATTGATATCTATCCATAAATTGGCAGGTGTTTCGTATTTTTAAAATCCACTATTGATATTTACAATATGTAGTTGGTGAGTTTAACTTCTATAACGACGATAAATATAATAATGCTATAATGATCAGTGCTAACATATTGTTTTAAAAATCATTAGTTGCTATGTAACCATACTAATATTGAGTTCTATATAGAAACATTTATTAATAAGAAACCTTTTTTAACATGTATACTTCCAATTATTGGTTAAAATTATCTTATAACTGTTATCCGTGCCATCGTCTATGGAATTCTATATGGAACTCAATTTCTACTATCGCCATCTTATCTACTAATGTGTTATTTCCTTTATGCTATGTTATTAGTGATGGACATTGTTACTTTGTTTTACGATTTTACGATTAATGGAAATTTTCCTGTATTTTAACATAAAAACTCGACTAACTTTAACTTGTTTATGTCCAATTTTCTAATTACATTTTCAAATTAAACAGGGTTTAAAATAGAAGTAATTTCTTCCATAGTCAACATTTCACAAATATTAAAAATATCATATTAACTGATTACGAATTCTCTATCTGTCTGTAACATTTAACGACATTCGGCCATTTAATTAGATCTGTAGATGTTTTAAAAATGTAGAAATATTCAAACTTAGTTTAAACTTGCTCTGACCAACTAGACCTTTGAGTTATACAATTTATAGCTACTTTATCATCTACTTGTTTCTTTACCATTATAAACGCCATTTGTCAGTTCAAAGATTTATTTTTTATTGAAGTATCCTTTTCTGAGGTACAAATAAATACATAATTAATTAAAGCTCTCCATAAACTTATGCCTAACAACGAAAAGTTAAATACAAATACATAATAGTTATATTGTTCCATTAGAAATCGAACGAATCATCGACATACTGTCCCTGGCTCAGACTACGTTCCACTTGTCGCACACGCTTATACCATGTGGGATCCGATTCGCTCACCGACTGCGGACGTCCCGACGCATTACGATACAAATACTCTGTGATGCCATGTCCTTTACCGCCATTCACCGTGCACGACACAAACTGATTGTAGACCTTCGACTCCCAATTACCGCCTATATAACGCACCGCTTCATGCTCAACACGTATTTGCACAAAATACTTATCGGTTGCCGTGTGCACAATAAAATTCTGATTTTGTGGCGGTGTGCCCTTCTCTCCATACGAATACAACTCAAAATTACTCTTTGTTATGGGCTCATAGACACCGGCACGTGTGCAAACATAACCCACCTTTAGTGAGGAAAGAAAGAATGAGGGTTGACTCAAATTACCAACCACCATGCTGGTGCCATCGTCCAGAAAGAGTGTAAAATACACATAACGATTGATTGTCGACAGGCAGCGTTCAGTGCCAAAGCTGTGATCACGAAAACCGTGCAACTGCAGGTGCGTCAGCTCATTTTCAACGTGTAGCTCACCCGTGAGTTCACCATTTTGCTCGTAGTGTGTGCGACGATCTAATATATGATCGACATTCTTGAGCATGCTATAGAAAGCGCTATTCCACGATTCGCGTGCTATCGAATCGGCTATAACGCCTGCACTCAGATCTTTATTATAATCGAAGTGCGTGAGCTGTGTGCTAAAGACAACATCAAGGCTCACGGTGACACACCGGTTCTCTGAGACGCGACGCAATTCGCCGTCATAACGCAAACGCCAACGACGCATGCCTTCTTCGGGGTAAATGTGACAGCCATCACATTTAAATTCCAAATTCTCAGTCTCACCGTCCGTGGTGAAATGCACCATGTCCGGTAGATTTGGTGAACAGAGCATTCCACTGCCGGGTAGCCACACATAGATGCAACACTTTTGTACACCACGCTTGCGTCGCTCCAGTGTCACCATCAGTTTGACGCCCTCTGCATTGGCGGCCATAAATGAGACAACGTCATAGCTCTTGGGATTGTCGCACAGCGGCTGTGGTTGATCGAACTGCTCCAAATTTAATTTATTCTCTTGATTTTTATAGATTTTCTTGCGGATCTGCTTGAGCACCAACAGGGCGATGCCATATTTCAAATGATAGAAGAGTGTTTTGCGCGGATAGATGCCAAAAATTAGACGTCCTTTAAGACGCAAAATTAGCAATGCCGCGACGAAGAGCGCGATGATAGCACCCACGCTACCAAAAACCGATGCAATCACATACATTATTGTGGTAAACGTTTCTTACAAACAACTTTTTTGTTTTATGTCAAAACAAAACTGTTTGGTTTTCTTAAAACTGTATTTGGTTTTTAAAAGTCTTTTAATTTAAAAAATTTCTTTTTATTTATAAAAAAAAACTCTTGTTCTATATAGTTCTTCAGTTATTGTAAAGGTCTTCTATATTTTAAAAACACTTTTATTTTGAAAACTAGTTCCGTTTTATAACCGTAATCTTTTTTCGTGTAATATTTTTTATAATTCTTCCGTTTATAACCTGCTATGTGCTGGCTTTCGCATCAACTACTAACTGCCACTGGTCACATACTGAATTGTTGGACTTTCGGCATCCACTCCAGACGTATTATTAATAGCTGCACGTATATTATTTTGCTATAGGTTATTTTTTTTTTTTTAATTTATTTGCCCTCTGCGATAAGATTCCATGGCACACACACTTTTTTCCATCTTCTTCTTTTTCTGTACATAGATTAGATTTGAGTTCTTGTTTTGTATTTTACCATTTTGATGCAGGTGGGGTTTGGGGTACCGTGGGTGTGTTATCACTCTTTTGGAGTGTTTGGTAACGATTGAAAATAAGGTACTTCTGATATGATTCTCAATATAAACCACATTTTGTAAAGAACATTTCTTTACACCTCCAAAATCTGATATCAAAAATGAAACATCATTTTTGGTTATGTGCGTCTATATCATAGACTCGATAATCCGAATATCCAAATACGAATATCCAAACTGAGTTATGAACTTAAGACAATTTTTGGTATTGTGAGTTTAATTTAGAGCTATCGGTTCAAAGTTTCGTATTATTTTATAAAAAAAACGAGTTGGGAAAGTTAAAGTTGTGATTCTGATCAGGAATATATAAACTTTTCATACCGGCCACATCCCCCAAGGAGCGTTACAATATATGTACAAAATTAATATAACCTGTACTTCAGAGGTGTAGGGTATAGATCATTCGAGCATATTCTGATATTAATTTTGTATTCGTTACAAAGATTTTGTACTGAAAAAAAAAAATTATGAAAAACCAAAAAAAAAAAAAAAATAATAGGTATTTAAATTAAATATTAATATAAAAAAATTTAATACGATTTCAATATTAAATTATTATTATGCCGTTACACCCAGAAAAAAATCATGGTAAATTGATAGTATTTCACCAGAAAAACAATAATTTATACCATTAAAATTGGTCAATAGGATGCGTCCCATCAGTTCAGTATTATTGTAACCCTTAATACAATGTGTGGTTGTACCATAAGTTTTATAATGTGATAGTGTAATTTCAATAAGAAAGACCTATACAAATTTAATGATATGTATTATTAATTTTATGGTATAGTCGAATTGCATTTTCCTAATAATTTATTAAAACAAATATGTATTTTAGTTAATTTATTGTATATATTATTTTATTTAAATGTCGAAATTGATATTCACTTTTACAACACACACACAAAAAGACACTTCTTGCTGCAAAAGATTATAAAACATTTAATGTTTGCTTTGGTTTCCAATAATTGATTGTAGTACTTGAATCTGCAGTTATTTTTGAGTCCGTTACCATAATAGAAGTTCGATGTATTATTTACTTTCTGTAATAAATAAAAATATAAATATAAATAAATATATAAATATAATTTATTTAAATTAAATACATTGAGCCCTTACCAATGTCGCGTTTAATAATGTGGATTATAACAAAAAAATACATGCGACCATTTTGAGTAAACACGCAGAATGACGTACAAAACGAACATGTTTGTATTCGTTTTATGTTTTTTTTACACCACGTTTATTATTATAGGAGGAAACCATTAAAACAACAGTATTTATTCTATTTAAAATAATAATATTGAAATATTTAAATTTATGGTACTAATTTTTTCAAATACTATTGAATTAATTAGAAAACTTTTGATTTAAAAAGAAAAAACTATTAATACATGAACCATAAGATCAATGGTCGTACCATAAAGTACTTAATGGTACATTTTCTTCTGAGTGTATATATTTCAAATAATTCTACGCTAGATACAATTTATAATAAAGTTATAATAACTTTAAAATGTAAAGCATGCTCTTTGGAATATTTACAATGTATTTTTTCGTAAACCAATGTAACCCTAAAATCGTTCATATTGATTTTGAATATTGGTTTATCTCTGATTTTGGTATACACCCAAAAAAAAATACTATATATATAATAGTTTTTTACTATTAAAAATAGTCAATAGGATAAATTATTATTTTAATCGGAAAATACCATTAAATACCAGAAAATACCATGACATTGTCATTGAGTTTATATGAGAAGATTTATTTTTTGTATACTATTAAATCAATAATTGTACTATTGACCAATTTTAATGGGATTTTAGGGAATTTTTTTCTGGGTGTAATGTTCAGTTTAGTTACGTTTTCAGTTTTAAAAATTAAATGGTTTCGAAAATATATTGGTGTGATTTCCGATTTCCGACATTGAAATACAAATATTTTACTTTTTATTATTTTGTTGTCTCAACTAATACTATTAAGCCCGTAATGGTTAAAGTATTAATCGCTATTTCATATTATTACAAAAGTATTGTAATAATTTGATACTATTTGAATAATTCAGTAACATTAATTTAATAATTTCAATATTATTGAATATAAATAAATACTATTATTTTAATGTTTGTCAATAGGACAATTATTGTTTTAATAGTATACAAAAAATAAATCTTTTCATATAAACTCAATGGCAATGTCATGGTATTTTCTAGTATTTAATGGTATTTTCCGATTAAAATAATAATTTATTATATAATAATAGAATAAAAACTTACGAGAGTAAAACGTAGGTTTGCCATTTACTGACGAGAGGTAGCGCGGTATAGAAAAATGTTTCTATGAAAAGATGTTGTTAGCCCCAGTCCAGGCTTGAACCGGGGACCTTTCGGCTTGCAGTCCAACGCACTAACCACTGAGCTACCGCGGCTACATCTATTAAATATTTTTATTAGTAAAAAACTATTATTTATATAGTATTATTTTCTGGGTGTAGCATCAAATAATAAATATAGGTCTTGCAATTATATAAAACAAGGGCGCATTATAAAAAATAATGATTGTAATATTTTTTACTAATGGTATGCATTATTTTATTTTTAAAATACTATTAATTTATCAGGTTTTTAATCTGGGTTTATAAAAATAAAATTTTAATTTATCTTTCTAACAACATTTTATATTGTTTAACATTATTCAATTTCAACCTTTACCAACACTATAAAAATCAATATTTTATTTTCTGTTTTATCTTTTGTTATAAATATCAGTTCTTTCAATTTTTATTATTTCCTTTTTATTTTTTAATAAGGTGTCTTATCAGTGCTGTTATAATTTTGTATTATCATTTTATACTTCTTTAAAATGTTTATGTATGTAAATATTGTATGTGTTTTTTTTTTTTAAATATGACGTCTAAAATACGCTCATTTATGTCCATAAGTTAATTATTTAGCTTGTGACATATTTCGTCTGGCAATATATTTTGTTGCTGAAAATTTTTGTATTGTCATGTACGAATGTACTTGGATTTTTAAATAATTAGTAAGTGCAATAATATACCTGCGAATAAAAGATACTAAATGAAAAACGAAAGCATTTAATTTTCAATAAATTTTATTTGTTGTGATATCAGTATAGTTAACATATGTAAACTTATTACTTTTTATTTTAAATATAATATATATATATTTTTTATAATATTTTTTTATATATGTATATTTTGTATGTATATAATAATACTTTCTGATCATTTATATAATTGTGTGTATATAATATATATTTAAGGTATGCATAAGTATTGTTTTTAACATATTCGTGATTGGAAAAAAAAACTTATTGTAAAAGTTGTAAGTAAACAAACGAAAATTTAAGAAAACTTTAAAAATATTTGAAACAAAAAATACTATATTGAAAAGTGTTATAAATTTAAAATATTTAAAACCAAAATTTCATAATATTTAAATTTTTTAAATTAAAAATTTTAAAAATTCAAATTTAAATTAAATTTAAAATATTTTTCAAATATAGTTTAAATTCAAAATATATTAAAAACCCAAATAAAAAAACTTTAGATGAGACACTGCTTAATACGCATGTAAACAACTATATAAACATATTCTATAGTTTTGTATAAAGTTTTTTTTGTATATAATTTAATCACTACACTACAATTTTAAAATGCTACATACGTTTTTAAGTAGTATTTTTAAAATCTTTAATAAAACATAAACGTCTATTTGTCGCTGTTTGTGTCTGTATTTAGTTGGCAAAATATGGTATAACTTAATAAAAAAATTTGCCATAAAAAAAACTTTAAAAACCAAAAAAATTAATACCCACTTTATGAATTTCTAAACGAACGTGTATTTCTATACGAAAATTGATGTCAAAATTTCGTCACACAAATTTTCATTTTATGTTACTTGACTTTTAAACCTTTGAAATTTATTTAAAATTACGTCACTTTCGTCCAATAGTCTATCGTTTCGAGATACAGAATTTGTTCAATTTCATTTTTATTACAAAGTTATCCGTCATTTTGCAACTTCCAATCAAACATTCAATGGAATTCGACATTAATATCGAATTTCTATCGAATTAAAATCATCCAAGTCAAATTCATTCATTTGAGAAACCTTTTTTGTTTTGAAAAATTAATTCAAAATCGTTTGAATGATACTCAATTGATATCTATCAATCGATAGCTGGAACATGCGACATGATTTTATTTCAAAACTTTCAAATATTTACAGGTTATATATAATACAGATTTTTAATTCAATTAAATGGATACAATGCATTGTCATTTACCTTTTTGTTAAGCTTAAATTACATTACCGAATTTATGTTTAATTCAAAAAAAAACGAGTTGGGAAAGTTAGGTCACATGGGTAAGTTCGGTCACATGGGGCGGATTTTTATAGTCGGTCGGGCCCGACTATGGAATACCCTACACCTTTGGTGGGGATATTAATGTGGGATATTTAATTGCATACCTTAATTTTAAAGGTTTTAATTATGCTGAACCTCCCCACCCTCAGATTATTATTCATATATCAGAAATTTACGTCTTATATCCCCATAAATTACAAAATTTATATAAAAGTATAAACAACTAAAAATAGTTGTCTCAGCAAATTATTTAAATGTATTGATGTAACTTTTTGTTTTTTTTTTCTGTTAATTTGTTACTTAAGATGATTAAATATTTAATCAATACAATTAATTCCATAATCCTTTCAGCAAATAATTTAATTGTATTGATGTAACTTTTTGGTTATTTTCTGTAAATTTAATAATTAATATGATCAAATATTTTATCAATTCAGCATTAAAGGTCGTATCGGCGATGAATCAATTAAACATTAATTGTATTGATCAAATTTTTTGCTATATTTACACATACATTTTTTCTGTGTATATATATTAAAAAGTTGCTTTAATGCCGAAAATAGTTCAGTTTAAAGGAGTTGTTCATTCAAATTCCAATTTTCGAACATTTTTAAATAACAAAATTCGATACTTCACTACAAAGTTTTAGCGAGGGTTTTTCGTATTATTCCAATTTCATCAACAACTAATTGGCTATAAATACAAAATCTTTTATATTTTTTTGTTTAAAACATTTGACAAATTTAAAATTTCAATTAGTTTTATAATAACTAAGTATTTTTTTAATATTAAAATCAGTTTATACAGCAGAAACTATGCTAATACCTCACACAAACAACGGCTAATTAACGTTTATGCCACAAATCTTTATTCAATTAGGTTGCAATTATGTCACAAAATTTGACAATGATTTTTAAAAACAGCTATTATTTGAATAATTAATTTGTTTATTTAAAATTTCACACAAAATGTGTGTTCAACATGTTTAACAAACTATTTATTTTTATTATTAATAATTTTGCTAGTTTTTATTTAATGATTTTATTTAATTTTTGTATTTTGTTTAAATTTTATGTTGTTTTTAGTAGTTATAAACAGAGATGTGTTATAAAAGAGCTTAATAATAATTTAAAATATATTTAATAAAGTATAGTAATTATTAATAATATAAAGTAGAATAAAGTAGAAAATTTGTGTTTTAGTTAGTTTTGCTTTGGAGCGACAAATAAATGCAGCCAAAATGGAATTTTGAAACAATTTACAAATAATTTACAAAATTTTATTTTTACAGATATTAAATTATATAAAGTTTAATTTATAAAAAAAAAATAATGTATACAAAATTAGATTTTATAAATAATATTTTATAGTTAATTGTTAAAAGTGTTTTACGAAAATAGTTCTTTGGCACACTCTACAATACAGCTTCGTTGTGCGAAGTGAATTGATTTTGTTATTTTTCTTTTTTTTATATTTTTAATTTAAAATATTTATGCTACTCTATAAAATGAGACAACATTTTTTTCTATGGATATAACATACAAGATTTCTATATAATTCGCAGGTGCAGATTTGGAATGCATACTGAGTATTTTTAGTGATAGGATTAATGTGTATATCACAAAAAGTAGCACAGTTATCAGAATGTTAGTAATTTTCATCAATAATTTGTATTATATGCTTGATATATAAATCAGTTTCTTTTTTTCTCATAAAAAAAAACTATCAAATAGTGTTAAAAAAACTATCAATTAAAAAACTTCAATATTTTCAAGTTTAGCTTCAAATAAATTGAAAACTAATCAGAATATCTACATTCCATTTAATATTAAAATTTCCTTTGACATTTTAAAGAAAAATGTTTTTTTAATATTATTCAAAACTTCTTTAGTAAAATTCTGTAATTTTTGAATTGTAAAAAGTGATTAAAAAGAGCATTACATTTTAATTGCAATTTTCTAGAATTAATGCGCATCTTTAAAAAAGTAGAACCAATACCTGAAAATTTGCACTTTTTTCGATAATTTGTGGTATGTACTTGATAAAAGTAAAACATTTTCTTTTTCTTATAAAATCCTGAAACTAAAAAAAAAATCAAAAATAGTCTTTAAAAAATTCTAATTTTTTCCTGTTTACCATTAAATAACTTGAAAACTAATTGGAATATGTACATTCTTTTCAATATTAAAAATTCCTTTGACAGCTAAAAGGAGAATGTCTTTTAAAGTTTTTGAGAAAACTAGTTCAGTGAAATTTTGTAATTTTTTATTTAAAAAGTCACTGAAAAGAGTCTCAAATTTCGTTTACAATTTTCTATAATAGTTTTAATGCGCATCTTTGAAAAAATAGAACCGATAACTGAAAGTTAGTAATTTTTATCGTTAGTTTGTAGTATGTTCTTGATAAATAGAAACCGTTTTCTTATTTCTCATTAAATTTCAAAAAAATTGAAATAATTTAAAAAAGTCTTCAAAAAATCTAAATTTTTCAAATTTGGCTACAAATAACTTCAGAACTAATTAATAATTCAAAACTTTTAATATTGAAAATTCCTTTGACAATTGAAAGCAAAATATCATTGAAAGTTTTTTTTAGAAAATTGGTAAAATTCAGTAATTTTATTAAAACGAATTTCTTGTCTGTCTGTTCGGTACAAATTTTGTAATTTATGAGCTACAGTCTTGAGATTTTAAATATTGCCTCGAAATGGATGACAATGCATTATTATCGTTTTCTTGCCATCCCGTTCATCATGGTTCCATATTAAAGACACTTTGAAACATGAATGTTTTTCATTTTAATAATATTAGGCCTTTCGAATTCTTTCAGATGAAAATCTAACTGACACAAAAAAATAAAAAAAATAAAAAATATAAAATAAAAAATATATTTTTTTAATATTAAACATTTTTAAGGTGAATTTTTTGTATGATTTAAAATGAAACGTAGGGCGGTAAAAAAAAATTGAGGAGCTCATTTCCAAAACGTGCTATCCACTTAAATATAAAATGCTTTTATTTACAAATATACGGACCAATTATGATTATTTAAAAAAAGTAAATGTATAGAACGAGATATCGAAAATATTAGAAGTGGAAAACACCTTATTCCAATTTGATTCTACCATTGAGTAAGAGTAATTAGGGTTTTACTAAAACTATCTTGGTTTCACATAGCACGTTTTGGAAATGAGCTCCTCAATTTATTGGATCATAAAAGTTCACATGAAAAACGTTTTATATTAAAAAATATATTTTATTTCATATTTTTTTTAATTCAATTAGAATTTTTGTTTTTATACATTTTGTGTTCGGAATCAGCAACTTCAAATTATATAAAAATGTTGTATGTACTACCCATAGATAAAATCGTGTTTACTAAGTAGTATTATTAATTAAAAGCACGCAATAGTAGTATTTGTATTTTTGGCAAAAGTGAAATTCGTTTTGTGTTTTTGTTGTGTTGAGATTTAGCAAATAAATTTGCTAAAATGGAAAACTGATATGTTGTTTGTTATTCGTAGTTTTTTTTAGTTCTCGTTTTTTTTCCTTAGTTTTGTTTTTTTTTTTTGAGAAAATGGACTTCGACTTTGTGGTATACATTGTGTGATGTGTTGTGTTTTAAATGATTTTTTTGAATGCACAGATTAGATTTAAATGTATATTTATTTAAATCAATATTTAAAAAAAAGCTATATTTAAAATAAATTATTTTTAAAATAATACAAAACTTGCAGAGGGTGCGCAAAATAAATAAATACAAGCTTAAGAATTAAACATAAAATAAGGTATAAATAGCTTTTTCTTTTAAATTGTATTTAATGGTTTATGGTACTATTTATTGGTTTAGGCTACTATTAAATAACATTTGAATATGTTTATTTGCAAGAGACTAATAAGAACATTTGCTACATTTTATATTTTTAATGTTAAGTTAAATAACACCGTACGACAAAATTAATTTTTTTTGCACACTTAAGAAAAGCTTTTATATATTAAGTACACCGAAGTATAAAATAATAAACGTGTTTTCCAGTTTTTCTAGAGCAAGCTCAAATATTTATTGCATTTTAAGTTGAACAATATGCTACATAAATTGGGTTATTTTTGTTATAAAAGACAAAAAACTTAATTTATACTTATCACGATATTTTTTTTAGTGACAACATTTACTATATTTAAAACCTTTATAACCATTATTTTTTTGTGAGTTTCAACTCTTTTTTTTACTTGTTTTGAAAAAAGGGCCAAAATGACTCGTTAAATTTACTTGTGGTCAGTTTGAATACCGCATAGATCGAATATCAGAATATATTAAAATTTTAAAACATAGTAAGTAACCCTCAAAGTTAGTTTTTAATGTGTCATTTTAACTTTTTTTGAAATAAAAGAGTATAAAAGAGTTGAAAACTACAAAAAACCAGTAGGGAAGGTTAAGTCACATGGGAAATTTTGAAGTAAAGATATTGTGATAGTTGGTGTGCTGAAGTTAGTAGGAATTACGAAAGTTATAGTCGGTCTAAGCCGACTTTAAAAACCCTACACATATGTGATACTGTGTGCGGTGATCACTTAAAGTAGTGCATAGGTGACCAGTGTTTACAAATCATGAAAATAAATACAAACTTGAAATCGCTAAAGAATTTTCTTTCATTTGATACCCATATGTACAAATGGGTAGGTGTACCGAATTTCGATTTTTTTTTCGGAACCACAAGTCGGTTCCCGAGAAAACATTATTTTCATATATTTGAACATAAAGTCAATATATACTTTACCTAAACTCGTATAAAGTAAAATTCCTGATGTACATTTTTTAAAGTATTTGAACATAAGTAATCGGTTAGCAGGTTACGATGAACCGATCATGTCAATTTTCTTGTTAAGACAACGAAGATATATAAGTAATCTAAATTAGAAGTTTTATAGATCTAGCTCTTCTAATTTTTCTGTAAGCGTGATTTCAACAGACAGACGCTAAATCGACTCATCGCTAAATCGACTCAGCACGTCATGCTGATCAAGAATATATATATATATACTTTTCCATACCGAAGATGGTTCTTTCTGGGTGTTACAAACGGCGTGCCAGTATATATTAGATTTTTTCATGTGCGCAAAAAAAGGTTTTGTACGGTGCAATAAATATTATCTAAATTGTTGGCTAAACTATGTGGTGTGCAGCATAGAGTTTACAAAAAATATTAGGTTTTTAAGAGTATTTTACTTTAAAATAGTTATTTTCATTGACTTCATATTGTACAAAAAAGACACAATATTCTATATATTTTTCAATATACTATACGATACCCAATATTCTATACGATTCCCAATAATCTAACAAAACTCTGAAACTAGTAAATATTAAAGCAATGAAATTCCGCATTTAGAGGACACTTTAAAGCGTATTAAACGAATTGTTAACAAAAGGTCTATAGTTTAACTTTTTTTGTTATTTTCTTTAAACAATTTTAAAAGTATTTGACAATTAACTAACGAAAGATTCATGATTTAAAATGTTAAATGTTATGCCTTTAAAATAAACCTATAACATTTTAAATTGCATCGTCATTAGCTGTGTTTTTTTTTTCATAATTTAAATTTGAGCCGGAACAAATTTTGTTCGCAAAACAAAAACAATTTGAGACAGATAAATCTATCCAGCTCAAATTTGTTTTTGTTTTGCGTACAAAATTTGTTCCAGCTCAAATTTAAATTATGAAAAAAACACAGCTATTGTTAAAGTAAAAATCACCACTGATTCTCGAGCAGCTAGAATAAGCGTCAATCGATTTCGTGACTATTTCAAATATAAAATGAATTCGTTTCTCTTTTTTTATATGAAATAAACATTTTTGCAGAACTTCTGTGTTCGTTTCTCAAAGAACGGCTCACAGCACGTCTTCGAAAATAGTTTGACTCATTGCTGTTAGCATTCCATAGAATGTGTGATGGCTGCGCTTCCCTTTTGTATTTGAAAAATATTAGAAATAGTCACGAAATCGATTGACGCTTATTCTCTAGAAGGCGTGTTGGAAGTAGAGATGGGCGCGTGCCTGTTTTTGATGGTACGAGCACGAGCCCGTGCACGAGCCCGACGAGTAAAATTACAGGCACGCACGAGAAGCATGATAAAGCACGGGGTTTTAAAAGACACGAAGAAACACGGAAAAACAACACAAAACACGGAAAAACATGAAAAAGCAAGCAAAACTTGAAAAATAATACCGGAACCGTTTAGATTTTTGGAACCAGAATCGTTATTAAAAATGTGTTGAACAGGAACTGGAATTGAATCATATATATTTATTTCTGGTTGGAATCGGTACCGTCATTTTAAAAATATCGGAATCAGAACCGGAACAGATATTATAGTCCCTGTCAGGGAACGCAAAGAACCGGAATCGGAACCTTTATAAAAAAATGTATGGAACCGAAATCGAAATCCATTTTATGTGTTGGTTGACAGCGGAATCGAAACCACAATTTAAAAATCTTCGAAGCCGAACCGGAGCCGATATTCCAATAGGTTTTAGTCGCTGTAATAAATAATTCAAAAATTAAGTTTGATACTGTTTTATTCTCTTAAATCCATAAGTAAAACTAAAACAACAGATTTTTAAGAAAAGGCTAAAATATCACAAAATTTTTATTTTCTGAAGCTGGAAGGGTTTTTTTAAATTGGGATATAAACTTTAATGGGCGCGTGCCTGATTTTGGAGGAACGGACACACACGGGCACGACAGCAACTAGCACGTACGGAGATTTGCACGCACGAACTCAGATTTTCGGGCGTGACACGAAAAAAGCACGGCACGCGCCCAACTCTAGTTGGAAGTAAACTAGCTTCAGTGATGGCAGAATGTATATTGCGCATGCTATGAAGTTGTTATAGAAGAGCTTCTGCTGGCAAAGCCTGAGCAATTTTACTACTGGGTAAGTTACAAACATTTAAAGCAAGAGGCTTACAAAAATCCTTTTAAATCCGACGATTTCTAATAGCTGAGGCCAACATCCTAGTAGAAATTTACCCAATTAGGGTAGACATGATCATCAGCTAATCATGTTGTTCTTGTAATTGGTCGGGGGTATGATGAGGAAAAACTTCAATGATTCGTTTCCGATCATGACACTCGTATAATTTCTACTAGGGCATTGGCATAAATTAACCCTTTAATCGGCAAGATAGAAATATTACGTTTTTTATTATGAGAATTTTGGTTTTAGAGTAATTTTGGTACGAGAAACACGAATCCGAAGTTCATTTGTCGTTTTTTTGTTGTTTTGTTTAGCCGCCAAGTGCAAGAACGTCTACAGAACGTCTCCACTAAACACTATATTTGTCACTAATTGTTATTTCGCACATGAAACTTATAATAAATTATCAAAATATATATTACAACCATTTCCCAAAAAAAATCCGAATCCGATTTAGCTACCGGAAAGTACTTTTAAAAAATATTTTAATTTTGACTAAAAGTCACAAATACATCTCGCGTCTGTTTTCAATAAGAATTTCACTTGACTCACCATTTGATGTATACAATCAATACGAACAAAGGTTTTGGCGCATTGAGCGCGAAAAAAACTTGAATTTAAAGAATTATTGGATTTGAGTGAAGACCGAATGTAGACTGTCTTGTCGTTTAAAGGGGTTAATGAAAACAATATATTTCAACATTGAAAATAATTTGATTTGGTGAGTTTTACTTCTGCAACGACGATATTTTGGTAAATTAAGCAATATCATTTTAATACAAATTATAAATTGTTTTGGCACCAAAAAGTGGAGAAGTTGATATAAAAAAATATTGTAAAAAGAAGTTTAATAAAAATGTATTCAAATGTTTATTGTTCGGTTCAGCATATGTACATTAGACTGACAATGGAAAATCATGATTTCGAATCGAGAGGAGGTCACCCCCCTAGAAATGCTCTATTGGATGAGAAAATCGATGTGAAGAATTTTCAGCGAAATCCGAATACACACAGAAAAATAAGATAGGTTAATCAAACCGAAAAAAGTTGTTAATAAACCATTTTTCTATTTTGTATTGAAAACACAAACAACAAGTACAATTCAGGTGGTTAATCTAATCGACAAAAAATTGTTAAAATAAATTGAGACATTTTTAACCATAAAAATAGTTAAACTAATCGTAAGAATTGTTGTATAGCATATAAATTTAACCATAAAAATGGTATGGACTAACCACGGAAATGGTAAAGTTACTATTCTCAACCACTAAAATGGTAAAACTAACCAAATAAAAATGTAACTTTACTATTTTGGTTGGTTATCTAACCGAAAAGATGGTTGCGACGCAATTATTTCCTCTCATCTCTCTTTACGATGAGAATATCGAGAATATTGATGATTTGAACAAAATGAAACAACTCGTTCGTTAATATTCAGTGACAAACTATTCGTGGACGAGTGCTTACGCACCGGTTGATTTAAGTGATTTTCAATTAACTTATAAATTAAACAATTTAAAATGAGTTTTTGAAATAGTGAATTGTTCAATATATTGTGTGTTCTGCAGACGGATGATCCAGATAATTCTGTCAATTCTGGCTTCGTTAGCGGAACATCACTGACATCGAATCTCCTTCATGTTCACAGGCATCCAGTTCTTCGTTTAATGACTTTGTTAGTGTATATATGCAAAATAAATCATAAATAATTGTAAATTTTTAGGATTTTCAATAAATCTTGAATGCCCATCGAACTGGTGAATATGTTCTGCGGTTGGAAAAAGTAGATGACGCTGGGAAGAAAATCTTAATTGATGCGCAGAAATACGTTTAAATATTATAAATATATTTATTAAGTACTTTATACTATCGTGAAATACAATTTTTTTTGGTAAATAAACTATTTTTATGGTAAATGAACTATTTTCCATGGGAACTATTTTCATGGTACACGAACAATTTTTCAAGGTAAATGAACTATTATTCATGGTACTCGAACTATTATTCTTGGTAGATGAACAATTTTTCATGGTAAACGAACTATTTTCACGAACTATTATTTTAACAATTTTTAGTCGGTTCGATTTACCACGTTTTTCGGTCACTGCAATTTTAACCGTCGTTTTCGGTTAGATTTACCTATCTCTTTCTTTGTGTGTATGGAAAATGGACCCGCCGGGACCTCAAAGTAAGCGTTTTCGTACCTAAATCGACAATTTGACAATTGTATTGAAATTATGTCTCTCAAACACATTAAACATTTATAGTTTATTGCGTTTAAGGGACGTCATTTCAATTCAATTTTGAAATTGTTGATTTAGGTCTTAATCCAATGAATTATAATTTGTTTCTGCCAAAACTGAATTTTTAAAGTGATTTAAATAAAAACCTTATTTAGTTATTGCGCTTTAAAATGTCGTATAAATGCGTGAAGTCTATAAAACTAAAAATCAAGAAAGCACCAACCAATTTAACATGATATTTAATATATGCATTAATTATTTGCAAACTAATTTATAATTCAATGCTGGCTAAACCATGCAACGTTATTTGTAAATATCTAAAACTCACTCATGCAATTCTCTACGACGTTTTATAACAATGCTAAATAGCTAAGGCTAATAAAACAAATTCAAAACATTATTTTTTAGGGGATTAAGAGATTATTTTAGAAAGTCAATTCTAACAAATGTTTTAAGGAGACAATACTTCAAAGAAATAATTTTTAAACACACTATTCCTTACATAGTTAATACTTTAAAGATTCTATAAACGAAAAAGACATTTTATTTTGTCAAATTAAAGCTTCTGCTTCAATGCCTTAGAATAGAAAAGCAGGAATTATTGTTGAAATTTAAATAATTTTACCATTTTTTTATATTAATAGCTTATTTTATAATATTATAAAAATAATAAATTATAGCCAGCATAAAAAACTTATTCGAAAATATATATATAAAAAATAAAAAAAAGCTTTGCTTAAATTAAAATTAGTTTGAAGTTAGTTGTGTTGTGTTTTTTAAATAAATTAATAAAGCATAACAGTTGCTTGACTTTTGACTTAAACTAAAATAAAATAGTTTCTTGTGTTGTAGTTGCATAGATAAAGTTAATAGTTATTTTTTTTATCTATTTTTGGCTTATTTTGTAAAGTTTTTAAGACTTACAAGTTGTTAAACATCAACTACTTTCGTAGGCCAACTGAAAAGTTTTGCATATTTTGAAATTGTATATGCAATAATTGATCCGCTTCATAGTGTTTGTCTCTTCGTTAACATTTTCCAGTGCTGTTTTTTTTATATTTTTTAAGATTTACATATCGACATTGTTGGGTGTCGCTGAGAGTGCCATTTTTGAGAGTGTAGCCAAGGAGCGCTTCGGGAAGGTGTTGTTGCCATCAGAGGGATCGGAAAAAAGTTTGCGGAAGCTGTAAAAATTGTGAATTTTTAAAGTATATTTGATTTTTTAGTTCATTTTTATTTTTTGTGTTATATAAAGAATTCTAAAATATGTAATATTTTGTGGAAATTAAACATTTTGAATGAAACTAAATATGATTTTAATATATATAGATTTACAATTTTCATTTCCAATTAAGCTAAACTACATAAGAACTATATTTTAATGCATACGTTGAATGTAAAATTACAATACAGTGAGTAGATAAATAAATTTAATAATATTATATTTTATAGAAAAATAATAATTTTGAAGAGAAAACATAACCCCTTAATTAAGAATCCCAATAGAAAAAATATGCTTGAAAGGTAAACAATATTTCCTACAATACATTGTGTACAAACATCAAATGAGTATTTATGACTGAATGGAACTAGCCATTACTCACTGATTACTAAGTAATGTGGAAATAGAATAGGTACTCTGAAATCCAAACATTATCTTAACTTTATCGAAACGTTACAAAGCACACATTACTACTGCACACCAAGTAATGTGGAACTCATTGTAATACACCACAGCTTATTACTACTGCGTACAAAGTAATGTACAAATGGAAACAATCCTCATTAATACTGTATACAAAGGAGTGTACAATGTATAGCACAGCGTATAAAGCAATGCGCATATGAAATCAGCACTCATTACTACTGCGTACAAAGTAATGTGAAAATAGAACCACCACTCTTAGTTCTGCGTAACAAGTAAAAAAGAATTGAATGCTCATTACTACTACGTACAAAGTAATGTACATACGGAAGTTCTCCTATATACTAACGCATTGAATGCACTGCATAAATGGACTGCATACAAAGTAATGTACAAATATAACATCTTCTCAATACTAAAGTGCATTAAGTAATACACATATGGAAATACATCTCATTACTACTGTGTACCGCGGTAGCTCAGTGGTTAGTGCGTTGGACTGCGAGCCGAAAGGTCCCCGGTTCAAGCCTGGACTGGGGATAACAACATCTTTTCATAGAAACATTTTTCTATACCGCGCTACCTCTCGTCAGTAAATGGCAAACCTACGAGAGTAAAACCATTGCCTATGAAAAAGCTCTCACCCGCCGTTCGGATTCGGCAATAAACTGTAGGTCCCACCACTTTGAGTACAAATATAACACGCACAGCTCAAAATGGTGAGAGAGCTCGGCCGAAGTTCTACACAGGACTGTAGCGCCAAACTACTATTATTATTATTACTGTGTACAAAGTAATGTAATAGCGTACCCCTTATTACTACTGCCTACAAATTAATGTATAAAGTGAGTCGATTAAGTGAGAAGTAATGCAACAAGTAAGCACCTCTAACAAATGTTTGATTATGACCCAGTTGGAAATTTCCTGATAACTCATTACTACAGCGTACAAAATAATGTGAAAATAGAATTACCACTCTTAGTGCTGCGTAATAAGTAAAAAAGAATTGAATGCTCATTACTAATACGTACAAAGTAATGAACATATGAAAGTTATCCTATTACTAACGCATTGAAAGTACTGCATAAATGGACTGCATACAAAGTAATGTACAAATAGAACATCTTCTCAATACTAAAGTGCATTAAGTAATGCACATATGGAAATACTCATTACTACTGTGTACAAAGTAATGTAATAGCGTACCCCTTATTACTACTGCCTACAAAATAATGTACAAATGTAACCAACCTTCCTTAAAACTACATACAAATTAATGTATAAAGTGAGTCGATCAAGTGAGAAGTAATGCAATAAGTCAGCACCCCTAACAAATGTTTGATTATGACCCAGTTGGAAATTTCCACATAACGTAATCGATGATTTCTTCATTAAAGTCGGTACCCCATATATTCCAACTTGCACAGAGATTGTGCTGGGCGTTAAATTAAGCTATAGCATCTACTTTTAGATTCAAAATTAAATGTAGAAATTGTATTCATACAATCTAATACTCATTGCATTGTTATGTTACGTTTATAACTCTGAAACTTTCGATTACATTGTAAGCATGTTGTACAGGAGTGGTCCGATTTAATATTACAACAGAAAACAATTAGTAATGGGAGTTGATTCGGATAGATCTAGCCTGAATTGTATATATTTTAGTTTCTCATAATGTCACATTACATTATGAGAATTTTTATCAAAATGTAATGTAGAATTTAGAGATTACTTACATTTCCAATTGGAAAGGTAATGATGTATGGTATCACTCTATTACATTAAATAGAAATAGATATATACAACAGAAAATCTCGGTTTCTGTTGAATGAACTATGTAATGTAGTATGTAATTGATGATGTCTCTGTACAGCAATACTTTGTAATCTACATTGAATGCATTTTGGTACTAGGTCATATCTATGCAAAAGTAATCAGTATTAAGCATTACGATTCAATTTAATTATGTGGGCAGTAATCGACTATGTAATGCCGCTATATGCTATTGGGATTTCAATAAAAAAAAGTTTGTAGAAAAACAGAATATTTTGAATAAAAAGTGGATTTTTAATAAAAAAAAATTGATTTTTAATAAAAAAAAAATTGGTTTTTAATAAAAAAAAAATTGATTTTTAATAAAAAAAAATTGATTTTTAATAAAAAAAAAATTATAAAAAAAAATAATTTTAACTAAAAATAATGATTCTTATTAAGAATATACATATATATTTTTGATTAAAAAAAATTATAAAAAAAAACTAATGATTTCTTACAACAAAAAAAACAATTAATTTTAATTAAAAAAGTTAATTTTTAAGTTAAAATTAGAAAAAACTATTTTTAACAATAAAAAAAGATTTGTTTAAAGAAAATATATTAAAAAATGATTTTTTACAACAAAAATAATAATAATAATAAAAAAAAAAGTTTTTTAATAAAAAAAAAACGAAAGATTTTTAATAAAAAAAAAACATTTTTAATAAAAAAAAAATATTTTTAATTAAAAAAAAAGATTTTTAATTAAAAAAAAAGATTTTTAATAAAAAAAAAATATTTGTTTTTGTTTTACGACCTCTTTTGATTATTTTAAAATATTGTCTTAACGTGCTCAAGGTCCAATCGGTAACAAATAAAACAACAAACAATTGGCAAAATGCATTGAGTGGCAGATCGTACAGCTGTTTCAGAGGCAGCCAAGCCCCTTCAGCGATCTTTCTACATTTCAAGTCGCTTAAGTTTTATGTAAAAAAATGATTTTTAATTTTAAAAAATTAATTTTGATAAAATAAAAATAATTTTTAACTGAAAAATGATTGTTAATTTTAAAAAATTAAATTTGATAAAAAAATTTAAGTGAAAATACATTTTTAATAATAAAAAAATATATTTTATAAAATAAAATCGATTTAAAAAAAATAATAAAAAAAAGTATTTTTTGATTTAAATTAATATTGATCCGAAATTCTTTAAAATATTTATATTTTTATTGAGAAATTAAATTTTAAAAAAATAAAATTTTTAATAGAAATGAAAAAGTCTTTTGAATAATTTTAAAAATCAAAAATAATTTGAAAAAAAAATATTTTATATTGTTATTTGAAATTCAAAACACTTACAATTTACGTATGCCCGACTCTGGTGCCTTTTTCCAGGGCGCATCATCCGGCTCATACGGCAATGGACCCTGCACCGGCGCATCATGATCTGGTGGCCTACAGAAAAAGTAACACAAGTTTTATTTACAAATTATAATTAAATAAAAGTAAACAGAGCGCAACACAACACAAAGCATGAAACACAAAACAGAACCAAAAAAAACTCATCATAAAAAATAAAACACAAAAAAAATAACAAAGTATAAATCACAAACAAACAAAAAAACACGTAGAAACACATAATAAAATAAAAACAAACAATAAAAACACACAACAATTAGCAGCCACAAACACAGCCAACAACTAGCCGCCAACCACACGCCACCCAACGGCTAGCCACCACCCATCTGTCATACATTCAATTTACCAACTAAACACACAACTCACGTGTCACATAATGGCTCATCGTGTGATTCATCAACAGCAGCATCATCTGTTTTCGTTTCGGGTGGCTTCAATGCCAACAGCTCCTCCTGCAAGTTGTCAATGGTGGTGAGGAGCTCATCACGTTCGCTAATCAACTCCTTCAGTTCGAGCGTTGTGTAACGTGCGCGGTTCGGATCATTTTCATCGCCCAACGACGAATGCACCAGATCCTCATTCTCCTTTTCGGCCAAACCGAGTCGTTTACGCAAGTGGTTTATATCGCGATACTGGTCCTGTATCTGGGCCAGGAAGTCGGCACGTTCCTCACACAATGTTCTCACCTGCGCCTGCAGCAGTTTGTTGCGGCGTCGCGTGTCACGTCCGGACGACTTGAGGCTCTCCACTTGTATGTTTAACTAGTGGGTGTAACAGAAGAACAAGAAGAAGTGGAAAAAGTTGGAGGTTGGTTAGTCATTTAGTTGTTTAGTCGTTTAGTAAAATGTTATTAAAGTCGAGACGAGACGAGCAGCAAAAAAAAAGTTATAATTGAATTGTGTCGCAATTGCACAGTGAACATAGTAGATAGGAGGGCCGACCGGACCAGCAGTTAACTGGCAAAACGCAAACGAGCGTTAAATTGCTTTGTAAAACGTTGTTGATAGCGTCAGGCGAACAAGTGATGTAAGCGAATTAAAAATATGGTTCGTTTGTCTAGTTACCAAGCGATTTAATGTATTCTTATAATTTTCTTTAATCATACTAAAGGTTTTTATAATTGTTGAAATGTGATTTTTGAAGTTTTCATTAAGGTTGAAGATTTGTTTAAAGTTATTTTCAGTGGTCTTATACAAATGTTATGCAGATTTTTTATTTCCATTTCGTTTAAATTATTTTCCATAAATTAACAACATAAATAATTATTTTCAATCATGTTTTATAAAGTTTATTTAAAGGTTTCTTTCAGAAATATATGGGCAGTTCCAGAAAAACATCAACCGAAAAATTCAAAATGCTCAAATCTTTAAAAATTCTAAATATAGCAGTTTTTCATGTACTTTGAGTAACCAAATTGAATAATTTCAAAGAAATACAGTTACAAAATATTATTTTCTGTTTTTTCAGACAACCTTAATCAATATTTCTAAAGCTTAAAAATAATAAGCATTGAAATTAAGATAAGGGACAAATTTTGATTTTTGTATAAGGGTGGCCTTTTGTCACGTACGTAACCAAAAAAAAACTACATTTATTATAATATTAAACTAACAAAATTTTTTGAAGAAATGAATTCTCTGTTTCTAAAGCAGAATTTTCTCGGCATTACCAAAAATGTAAATTTCGATCAGCTAGTAAAATTTTTGACAGCTAATTGAAATCTGTCACGTCCGGAACTTTGAGTACCAAAAGTATAAAAAAATATAATTTTTTTTTTCACATAAATGAAAAATAAAAAACTAGAAAGCATCTGAAAATTCGCTTTTTATTTCGTAATAATAATTATTAATATTATTAGAAGATATAAAATTATTTTTAGCAAAAAATCGTAGTATGTCCAATCTACGTCGACCTCAGCAGTTCAGAGGTAACGCGCTGGACATGCATTCTGAAGGTCTCGGGTTCGAATCCCGGCTTGGGCATCGTGGTGATATTAACCACAAAATTGTAGGGAATAGATTTCACAGTACAATGGATATAGTCTGTCTGAGTGCTGTGGATCTTAGTAGATATTCCAAAAAAAAAAATGTCCATTCCACGTCAGTAATATCAATATTGGCACGATGTCTTTCGATTTTGATGAAATTTTGTGGATAGATGAAGATCGATGGAGTTTCGCACAGTTTCTGAACTATCAAGTTTTAAATTTCAAATGAAAATTTTTCTCCATACAAAATTGCTTTTGCCGCATCGCTTTAATTTCATATTTTGCTTGTTATAATTTCCTATGATATACCAGAAATAGTGTGGCAGAGAACCAATTTCGTATGAAGAAAAATCGGCAATTGAACTTTAAAACTTGATAGTTCAGAAACTATGCGAGACGCCATCGAAATTATTTTTTTAAAACGACGCGTAAAACTTCAGGGTTTCAAAAAAAATGATTAATGGTGGGGCGTATACGTAACAGTGATTTGAAAAATATTTTTAACTTTTTCTATGTTAAATGTATTTTATTTTTTTAAATTGTTATTTTTATTTGACTGCGTGATTATAAAGCTTATATAAACCATTAGTTTCATTAAAATATGTTAACTAGTTACAGAGATATAAATAATGAATCTAATATAGTACTTTGATGTTTCGATTCGCATAACTTTGTTGGAGTTGAGAAATCAAAAAAACTAAGTACACAGTTATTTTATATTTTTCGGTCTCTATCTCTCTAAATCGGAAGACATCGTGCCATGATTGATATGTCTGACGTGGAATGACCCTAGTGCATACAGAACATCCGGAATTATTCTGTGTGTAATTACAAAATAACTATAAACATTAGGAACAAAGTGCACGGATAGAAAAGATTTATTTGAATGTAATTAAAAAGTAATACGAAATTACCATACAAATATTAGGAATGAAGTGTAATTAAATTATAATCGAAATTGAATTTATTTTTGTTCACGTGTAAACATTATTATATTGTCCAGCAGAATCTGTCAAATTTACCATAAATATGTTACAATACCAACATAAAATTTTAATTGCATTTGAATAAACTATTTCTTGGCAATTTACTTGGTTAAAACAATGTTTCGAAACACAGAAAATGCTAATCAAATTTAAATACAACGTATGTTCGCAACGCTCGTCTTAATTCGATAATTTATCGACTGACGAAGTTGGCAACGTTGTGCAGCATTTTCTACCGACGCCATCGTTTGAACATATTGCTGTTTACAAACAAACAAAAAAGAAATTGGATTTAAATAAGTGTATTTTTGCAACATTCTTCTTGTATACGAAGTCGGCACGCGTTGAGCAGAATTTTCTACCTACGTCTCTTTTGTCGTCGTTTGAAGTATGTATAGGGTCATTTTTAACATACTGATGTTTGAAGACAAACAAAAAAAAATGAATTCAAATGTAAATAAAGGTAGCTCTCTTCTTGTATACAAAGTTGACACTCGGTGATCGGCATTTTCTGCGTACGTGTCTTTTGTTGTTCGTTGAGAAAACGTGTTCGCGTCGGTAATAATTTTGTTATTTGTAAATTAAATAAATATATAAATTGTGTTATAAAAAGTACTAATAGTAACAGAGTATAATATAGTGCAGTATATAATTTCTAAAACTAATGTGAAAAAACCACAAATAAAAATCAGTGTTTCGATTTTCAAACAGAATTTGGCATGTTTTTTTACCAAAGCCTCCGTGAATTCCTTGCCTATGCTATGTGCTGTACTGAGATCTACTGTAACTGTACCAAATATAAAGCGAGCCTGAATCGGCTGGTTTAGCGTCTGCTGGTGCAATTGTGCATTCATTGATGCTGTCACTTGTACTTGCAGTTTTAAACGAATTATTTATATATGCATTTAAATATTTGTATATGAATTCTATTATTATAATTTTCAACTGTGCATGTTTAAAGATGTTTAATAAAAATATATAAATTATTTTAAATTATTTTCAGGATTTTTTCCAAAAATATTTAAATATGTTTCTATGCAAACATACTACTTTTTGAACTGAAACAACTGATATGTTTCACTGAAAACATATTTATATTCAGGTCGTTCAAAATCATGTTATATTTTAAACATATTTATGTTTCGGTTCAAATATTTATTTTATTTGGATGTAGTAATTATTATGTTTCCATTAGAACATACTCCATTTTAAGGTACAACATTAAAATGTTTCCGGCATATTATAATATAAGTCAGAGCTCATTACAAAACTGTTCAAGTCTCAATACAACCCTGTTTAAAAATGATTTATCAGTCAATTTTATATTATGTTTACATAAAATTCCAAACATACATGTTAATGCCTGCAAAATTATGTTTGGGAGAGTCCTTTTTTTTGCAGCGAAAATAAAGTAAATTGTCTCAGCTATGTTCTGAGATAATTAAAAAAATATATATATGGTACGCCAAAAATATTTTTAGAAAAATAATCGTAGTAATAATTTCTATACGGAGCTTTTTGTCCCGTTCGGAATTTTTCTGTGATTTAATATGAAAAAACTATAAATTTTAAAAACAATGTGTAAATATAGGGTTTTTCAATAAGAGCGCTATAAAAGTTTTTTTCAAGGATTTTCAACAGGGACGCTACAAAAGTAGAGCGACACGGACAGCAAACGACGCCATATTTCTTACCGATCTTTTGACATTTCTCTTCAATAAGATTTGCCATTTCATGATGGAAAGATGTACGAGCCAACAACGAGTCGAAATTATTAAAATTTACTACAGAAATTCGAATTCGTATATCTTTCCATCATGAAATGGCAAACCTTACTGAAGAGAAATGTCAAAAGAGCGGCAAGAAATATGGCGTCGTTTGCTGTCCCTGTCGCTCTACTTTTGTAGCGTCCCTGTTGAAAAACTTTTGTAGCGCTCTTATTGAAAAACCCTTTATAAAAGTTCAAAAACAATTCTATAGACATAATGGCACATAATCATAGACAATTTAAAGTCAAAGTTAAGCTATTTTATATATTTTGAATAGCATAAAATGTCCAAAAGCTAATTTTAAGGTTAATTTTAAATTTATGATAAAGTGCCAACGTTTTTATTAAAAATGTTTTATAACTAATTAAGTGTCAGATATCTTTAGACGTTATATTGGAGAATTTCATAAATTTTTGAACATTTTTTTCTACTTACATTTTCAATTTCGCTGTACTTGTTCTGCAGCTCACGTTCGCGCTGTTTCAGCTCGTTGCGTTGCTTGTAGATCTGCTCCTTGAGCCGCTGCAGCACTTGCGTGTCCGACAAGGCGCTATGCAGCTCATGATTCGTAATACTGATGAAACTCTCGGTAAGACTGGCACCAAGACCAGATGATTGCGCCGATGCCGATTGCAAATCTTGCGTCTGTTTGACCAGACGCTTATTTTCGTCCTGTAGACTAGAGACCAAAGCAACTAGTTCGTTTGACTCGGAGCGCCATTGTTCCTCGATTACTTCAAGCTCCTGAAATTTAAGATATTTGAATGTTTTTTTTTTACAAATTTACGAAACTCTCAGGAGATACCCCATATTAATGCACAGTGTTGATTGTGGGAAAGGATTATAGATTAAAGGTAGAAAGAAAAGATGGAATAGTGTCGGTGAACGCTTATTTTGTTTAGGTTTTAAAGATTTGTTTGAGTTAAAAGTGTTTTTGTTATTTATAAATGTTTTCTTGCAATTTTTACTAAATTAATTTTCTACAAAATTTAAGATTTAAACATGTTTTTGTCAATTTTATGGTTTTCGTATATTTGGAGTTTAAAGATTTCTTAAATTTCACTTTTCTTGTTTTAAGATTTTTTGTAAATTTAACGTTTTTATATTTGAGATTTTTGTATATTTGAGAATTTAGTTGGATATTGAAACCGTAACCAAAAACCGTTAACAAACCGATTCGTTTGGAACACTGAAACGAAGCCATTTACATAAATTAGTTATCCAATATCATTTGATTTTTGCTCAACTTATTTATTGGAAACCAAAAACCGAAATCGTTACGTTATAAAGTTTAAAACCGAAACAAAGAAGCAAACCAATATTTAAAATTTTTAAATTTTCAGAAAACTTACTTTATCAAATCGCTTCCGAAACTCTGCCTTTTCGTTCTTCTCACTCTCTAGCTGCGTTATTTTATCTCGCAACTCTTGAATTGTAGCATTTTCACGCTCATTCTTGGTAGCCAGCGCCTCCAACAGCTCCAACGTATTAATAATTTTGGGCATTAAGCCCGTCACAGCATCACTGCCATAATGATCGATGATTTTCTCGTACTCCTTGCCGATGTCCGATGCCAGATCGTAGACATCGACGACGCCAATATCGTCGATTGCGTCCAGAACCATTTCACCCATTTCATTTAAGTGAAACCCGGGCATGGAACTGAGCAAACGAAACGCCACAATTCCAAGCAATGCTTTTTTAAATTTTTAACAAAGGGGATTTTCTTTTTAGTTTAGTTTTTATTTACGGAATATATGCAGCCCCTACAACTACCAGCAGCTGCCTCTGTTCACCTGCTACTGCGTTTATCCGCCTGTTTAACACTTCCGTCTATCTATCTATTTAGCTGTCCGTCTGTCTTTATGTCCGATTCTATATTACTGTCCACCACGCACTGTCGATTGGTATATTTTGTGTATAAGCAAAAATTCAATTTGCACTTTTTTTTCAGCGACGATGATTTTTTCACTTTTTATTCCAACTTTTCACTATTATTTAATACACTTTTTTTAGAATTTAGACGGACCTTTAGTGAATGGATTTGTTTTAATTATTTTAATAGCACCTTTTGCTTTTGAAATACATTAATTATATGTAAACAGTAAGGAATTGAAAAATGCACAACGTATTTGCAAAATTCGTCACTGAAAATTCAATGAATAAATTTTGACAGCTGACTAATGCGAGAGAAGTTCTCTCAGAGAACAGATGATGACCAGTGTTGCAAAAGCCGTTTTTCTGACCTTTTTTTTTCTTCTAAAAGTACGAAACGTAAACCCCGATTTATATTTAGAGTATTCAGAGTTCATCGTATTTTAGTATCCCAATAAGCAATGAGTTTAAGGTTCGATAATTTGGAGAATTTTCTTTTACAACCAGTGTGGATGTAATGTCATGATCAAGCCGAATAAATTAATGTTATTCCAACGTTAAAAAAACTTGACACGAAATTCACTACACAAAATTACTAAGTGGCAACCCAGTGACGTGATAAATTAAATGTCAACAAGAAAATTTTATTTTTTTTCTCCACTACATATGCGCATTCGCACAATCAGTGAGATCATTGTTTTTCGCTGGAATTAGCAATCAGACAAATTAATTAATATATAAGTGCAGGTCCAAACACAAAAGTCATCCCGAGAATTCTACTGCACGGAAAATTCACGATGAGCTGATATACAATGTAAGTGGCCAAGGTTTACGAATACGTTTATGAAATATTAATATATTTTCATTCATACGCAGACAACATTGATATTTTACGCGAACCTGGCAAAGATATACATCGCAGTGGCGCAATTGAATTCACTGGTAGAACATACTTTAATTCCTTTTAATATATAGTATTATAACTTATATGCGTTTTCTTTTATTTTATATTTAAACCTATAATTAGGGAAATATATGCGCTTGAATTCAAGTGTAATTTGAAGGTCGAATCACATTTTATTTATAGCTTACAATTAAGTTAAACCTCGAATGTATAAAGAATGTCGGAATTCAAGTTTAGGCTAGATTCAATTGGATAAAACGCTACCAGTTTTGCTAGAGAACGCTATGGTTTTCAAGCTTACAATTACAAAAGTTGAACGCTTTTCTCCAGTGAAAGTTTCCATATCCATGTTCAATATACATTCAATAATCACTTAATACCCAGGTTTTTGGTTTATTGGGATGGTATTCGTACCATGTATTATATATACGATACAATAACGCAGAAACGTCAATTTGTTATTCCATTCCTTGTAAAAGTGAAATGCCACGAGTGTTGTATTTGAGAGTAGCCCTGAGGCATGTTTTTTGGTGTAGTATTTGGCGAAATGAAAAAAAAGTGTGAAATTGAAGACTTTGGTGCACATAAAATGTTAATTTATTTGTTTTTTTTTTTTTAAATCGAGATATATTAATGATAACTTCATACATTTATTTGACGAAATATTTGAACAAGCAGAAAAGTGGTACTCACAGTTCAATTGCCGTACTGTCGTATTCGTACAATGTTGTATGTACGGGTATAATTCGTACATAAGTAGCGGACATTTAAAATAACAATCCTCCTATATGTTTATTTGTTTCAAAATGTACACAATCTTTAAATTGTCGTCATCACTTTTGAGACGTCGAGAAAATTCTATGCAACTTTTTCAAATTTTCAAAAACAAAATTGATCAAAACATCTTTTTCTTGTGTCATTTGTCAAAGATATTTTTAATAGTATTTTTTCATTTATTGAAATAATTGTGTATCATTTTGTAATGCAATACTCATGCTGACCAATGAGCAGAGTTGCCATGACTTTTTGTATTCATGGAAAAAGTAGAAACAAATTCGCGTAGTCTATATTAAGTTAATGTTTATTATATAAGCATTTTAACATTAGGTACTTTTAATTTGACTCTTTAATTATACGTGTAATTAAAGAGTTTATGATAAGAAAAATTCACATTTTCACTAATATATACAATTTTCAATAATAATTAAAAATGTTAGGGGAAAATCCGTTGGAACACTGAAACAAAAGGAGAGTTAAAATAATAACAAAAATTTAATTATTTTAATGAATGGATGTTAAATATTTTGTTTTTGTAATTTTAAAGAATGGAGATAATTTCTTCAGTTTGAAGAGTAATCGTTATATCGACATATTTCTTCAATATGAATAAAAATATTTTTAATATTAACGGATTTTATTCATCTTAATTTCTCTTTGTTCAGCTAAAATGACAACTACAACGTTAAATATTTTAATACAATTATATTTTATTTTTATAATTAATAATATATAATAATTGTATATAAAAAAATACTAAATTATCGCAAAATATTTATTGTAAATTAAATATAACATTTAAATATAATTAAAACATTTATATAAAAACCTTTACAATGATTATTTACATATTTCAAACTAGATAAATAACAATCTTAGAATTTCCATTATGATATAAACTTCACTAATGATTTTTTTATGTGTTCTCAAAATTTTTTATTAATACCAAATTTAAATAATTTAAGTAATTACTTTCTCAAAAAAAGTACTCGATATCGTTAAACGATCAATTATCGAAGACAAAATATTAGGTACCCAATACAAAAGCCATCACTATTTTTGTGCAGCAAAAATCGTGAACAGACAGAAAACGAAAACGCGTCGATAAAAACTGTTTAATAATTCTGCAAATAATGAGTAAATAATAAATAAAAACGCAATTAACAAAGCAACAATCAAAGCCGCCGCTTTAAAAATAGAATTTGCGTGGAAAAAGTGAGAAAACATTAGAAAAAACACATTTTTTGTGTCTGCACCAGACGGTGTTGTTGTTGTTGTCACCGCCCAATACCAACGGACGGAATCTAAAACCTGGGAGCCTCCAACGTGTGTCGTCTGACCGTCCGTCCTTCCAGCCAGCTGAATGCAAGGGGTGGCGGAGTTTGAACGACGACGACGGCGAGTTTTGCGATTGCATTAAAAATAGACAAAGTGGTATCAATTGTGACTAATCTTTAACAACCACTAGTGCAATTATTATAAAATTGTGAAATTTTTCATATTTAATTTGTTGTGGATTATAAACAAGTGAAAAACTGCATAAACTACATAGAAAACGTGCTGTAGCAGCTCAAATATGTTTCAATTTGAGACAAATTGCGATGCAAAATCGTCGATAATGGAACCAATGGACTCGACCTGTGTCAAGGTGAGTGCAACAAGGCGATGTTGTTTGGTTTTAAATATTTGGTTGGAGTGGCAGCAGGTTGTTCGAAAATGCTTTAGTATTTATAAAATTTAAATGTAAAAATAATTAAATGTAATTAAAATCGAATTTTGAAATATAAAAATCATTCTATGGTACTCTCCCGAAAATCAGAAAATATTTTTTTAATATAACAATCCAATGAATTAAAAATGTCGAGGAATTTCTGGAATTTTATTCTTTTGTATTTGTTTTATTCTCATTTCAATTTGATAATTCTCAATTTAATATGTGCTTTTCTTAAATCAAATTTACTTTTCTGAACACAATTTTACCATTTCTGAATACTACTACAATGTTTGTATTAACTCCATTTCAAGTCATTTTTGATAAGTCGAATATTTCAAATAACTCTGAATTTAATGATGGGGCTTTATTATATAATTTCATAATTTCTGAACTAAATTTGACCCTTTCTGTATTATTGTAACTATTTTGAAATTAAATTGCCGTATTTTAAATACAATTTGACTCTTATGAATTTCATTTATTCATTTCTGAAATCAAAATGTGACTATCTATATTCAAATTGACTTTTATGAATTTCAATTTATCAATATCGGTATTAAAGTTGACTTTTATGAATTCAATTTTCTCTGAATTACATATTTTTGGAATTTCAAATCGAAAAAAAATGACCTAAATTAAATTAGTTCCTTAGAAATCACTTTCTGAATTTAATATTTGTCACTTTCTTGGAATTCCATTGTACCGCTTCTGTATTACATTTGCATCTTTCTGAAATCAATTTGGCTATTATGAATTAACTCTCCTAAACTCATTTCTCTTCTACATTTGTTTATTTTCAGTTAAATTTGATTATTTTCAATTTAATAAGTACTTTTCTAAAATCAAATTGAATACAAGTAGGCATTTTTTGAAAACAATTTAACTCTATTCCAAATCATTCTAAAAAAAACCTGTATCGAATTTCCAAATTTCAAATGACACGAAATTTATGAATTCCATTTCCTCGTAAGTTAAATGTTAATAAAACCACTTTTTCTAAATTATGAAACTTAATTGTTTTTGGCAGAAAATAATACACTTTTCTATTATCTATTATCAAAAAAATGCAATTTGTAACAAGAACCTATATCACTTTACGTTTTGATAACTAAACTCAACCCAAGTGCGCAATACTTGTTGGAAATAACCAAAAACAAAAATCCACAAAAACGTTATTGCCCCTTTTGCTTTAGGTACGCAATAATCTGTTGATAACACTTTAAGGAGGAGGTCATTCAATTAATACAACAATAAATAATTTAATATTAATTTTCAGAAATGATAAGAAGACTCGACTGAAATCAAAGTACAAGGAGGCGCGTCTTCCAGTTAATATACAAAGCAAGCGACGTAGATTATTTGATGTAATTGTTAAATAATATTAATTCATTAATAATAATATTCAGTTTTGAATAGTAAATCAAAACACTTAAACTTTGTACTGTAAATTAACTCAAATGTGTTATTTTTAAGCGACCACTGTGTTCAAAATTCTGGGCGTGCACTAATAAAGCATAGTTTATTGCAAACGTCTTTTCTTTACCTATTCAACGATCACAATAACTAATCTCCCAGGAGTTTCAGATTATACAAATTTTGGCGCTAAACATTGTACTAAAAGATACCACAACAGTGATGTTTTTCAGTGACCGCTGTGACCTAGATGCAGTTGGTGAACAAATAAAACATAGTTTATGAAAAGATTCTTTCATTATTTATCCAACGATCAACGTCAATCACTAACTATCCAGGTATTTGAGATTATTCGAATTTTAAGCCTAAACTTTGTACTAAACCTTACCACAAAAGTGATATTTTTCAGTGACTGCCATGACCAAGAATCTCGTTATTATAAATTAAAAACAAAAATTAAAATTTCGAAAAACATTTCCTCAGTAAATAATTTTTTCCAGCTGCTAATGAAGTTTATTGAATACGTCCGAAACACAATGACGTACGTATTTCAATTAAAATTATATTTAAAAATATTTTGCAAAGCATGCAATATATTTTATAAAACAACAAATTAAAAAGAAACCTATACGTCATATTGCTATAGTGTCAAAGTTTAATGTGCGCATTAATTTTTGAAATTATGTAGCGTAAAAATGCAGTAGCTCAAAATTTCGAGACTTGTTGCCTACAATTTGCGCACATTTTATTTTTAACTTTATAAAATATATATGCCTCGAACGAACATTGACCACCACTCCACTTCAGGATATTGTAATAACCTTGCTTTATGTCAGTCGATGATCTCTGAGTGTTTTGTTTTGTGTTCTGTCTTTCTGTCTGTTTAAAGAGAAATACGCTACGATTGTCAGATATACACAAGACATACATATCGAGTAATATATATGCGCGCTATAAATGCATTGTCGCGCTCTATATTAACTTCATTCTCATTATAAACATTACTCTTTTTAAGAAATTAATAATTTTTTGCTCGTTTTACCCCGTTAAAAAGAGGAACAAATACAGCAAATAATTTAAAATACTGTTTAAAGATAATAAATATATAATTGAATAAATTAATTTATATTACGAATAATATTACTAAATGTTTAAAATATTTCATTCAACGTATTTCTTTAGTTAACAATATTATATCATTCTATAACAAATTATTTTGTTGTTGCAGCAAAATAATTTGATTAAAAAAGATGTCATTTTGCCGCACTGTGTTATTATTTTAGCTAATGTTTTTATTAAATTAAAAATATGAATTTTTATTATTTATTACATTAGCAAACATATTAATTATATAAACAATAGCTGGACCCGTTCACAGCTTCGCCCGTGCTAAGTTTTTGTAATTGTAAAACTATATCGTTTATAAAAATGGATACATTTACGCCCCTTTTTCCCATTTTAGTGCGTGTCTACGTCGCTTTTTCCACAACAAGTTTAGAGCCATGCCCCTTTTTCTAATCTCGCTCACATTCCACGTGGCTATTAACATTTTTAAAAATTAACCTTTGTTTCGATTTGTACAACTCTGCTTTTAGTAAGTCAGGAGTTTTTGCATTTTACCCAACTTAGGCCTTTATGTAGATCCAAATAATTTAATGATGTTGTCGCCGAAACCATGGATTTAATTCGAGTCAATTCTATGGCAATTATGAAAGCGATAGATACTGATTGAATCTAATAGGTTCTGAAGAGTTGTCGTGTTATAAAGAGGACATTCAAAATAGATTTGATCAGGCACTTAGGCCGTTTCATTTTCTCGTCCATATGACTAATTCAGTATATAGAAGAAAACGGCTACCAGATCCAACACTGTGCATTTTTTCCACAAAGTATTCTTTAAAAAGATGTTATTTAGCAGTTCTTGTCATCGAAAGGGTGGGAGGTAAAGGGTTTTTTCAACAGGGACGCTACAAAAGTAGAGCGACAGGGACAGCAACCGACGCCATATTTCTTGCCGCTCTTTTGACATTTCTCTTCAGTAAGGTTTGCCATTTCATGATGGAAAGATATACGAGCCAACAACGAGTCGAAATTATTAAAATTTACTACCGAAATTCGAGTGTAAAAAATCAAAAATTCATCTTCAGCGATGAGGCTCATTTCAGGCTGATTATTGGTCAGACAGCAATCCACACGTACTCCATGAGTCATCATTGCATCACGAAAAAAATTACGGTTTGGTGCGGTTTATGGGCCGGCGGCGTCATTGGGCCGTACTTCTTCCCTGATGATCAAGACCGCCACGTTACTGTGAATGGGAATCGCTACCGTTCAATGATAACCGAATATTTTTGGCCCCAATTAGATGATATGGACTTGGAGGACATGTGGTTCCAACAGGCCACAATCAATTTATTGGAAACCAAGTTTTGAGAACGTGTTATCTCACGAAATGGTCCAGTCGTGCGATTTGACGCCGTTAGACTATTTTCTGTGGGGCTACGTCAAGTCTATGGTCTATGCCAACAAGCCAGGGACGATTGATGAACTTCGTACGAATATCGAACGTGAAATTGCAGCAGTATCGGCCGATTCATGCTTGAAAACCGTCGAAAATTGGGTTCAGCGTCTGGACTTCTGCAAGCGTGCCCGTGGTGGCCATGCAAAAGAAATCGAGTTCCATACATAATGGCATCGAACGTACTTTTACAGGAATAAAGAATTTCATTGATATTCAAAACCGTGTTTGTTTTATTTAAAAAAAAAACTTTTGTAGCGGCTCTTATTGAAAAACCCTTTATAACTAACAGATAAATCCTATTGAAATTATGTTATTAATAAATAATCAAATAAAAAATTCAATAAAATCCAAAATAATCCAATAAAATCGAATAAAAACCAAAAAAAATCTGGTGGAGTGGATTTAAAAAAACATCCGGACTTTTTCCAGCCCTGATTCTACGTGACGATTACAATGTTTAATATAATATTTTGCTCTGCTCTTAGTAGGTAAAGAGTAATAGCAATTGCCACGCCTCATTGTCCAATTCCGTCCATATTCTACGTGATGATCGGAGTTTTAAATATAAACGTTTTATTTGATTTTTATAACTCTACTCTTAGTATGTCAGGAGTTATAGCATTTTTAATGTTTTTGTTATATGAAAAGTGCCACGCCCTTTTATACAATCCCGTCCACATTCTACTTGACGATTCTACATTTTTAATATGAACCTTTGTTTCAATTTTCATAACTCTGGTAAGAAGTTATAGCATTTTTAAAGTTATGGTTATATGGGAAGTGCCACTTCCCTTTATCAAATTCCGTCCACATTTAGCAAAAATATAAACAACAACAAAATACATTACTGAGCTCAATTTCATGACTGTGACTATCTTATACAGATATTTTGAATATAAAGTTCAGTTTTTCCACGCTCACTTTTGAACCTTAGGAGACGAATTTCAGAAAATCCCATCGTAGTGCGCTCTTACGTTGGGAATTCAACACCCTGTCCAAATTTCAAGTTCTATAGGTCAAATTTAGATTTTTTCATTTTTCCGGCTTTTCCTTTGGGTTTTTCCGACTTTTCTTTTTTCCTAATCCTCTCTTGCAACAAAATGCAAAAAATTCAGGCAAATCCGTCTATTCTTCTCCCATGATGCTCTGGCACACACAGGACATTTCATTTTTATATATATAAAAAGATGTTGTTGCTATGTTTACGAAAAGTTTGTTATGTTAACACTAATCATTAATTGATGCAGCTAATGGTTTGTAAAGGGTTTTTCAATAAGAGCGCTACAAAAGTTTTTTTCAAGGGTTTTTCAACAGGGACACTACAAAAGTAGAGCGACAGGGACAGCAAACGACGTCATATTTCTTGCCGCTCTTTTGACATTTCTCTTCAGTAAGGTTTGCCATTTCATGATGGAAAGATATACGAGCCAATAACGAGTCGAAATTATTTAAAATTTACTACCGAAATTCGAATTCGTATATCTTTCCATCATGAAATGGCAAACCGTACTGAAGAGAAATGTCAAAAGAGCGGCAAGAAATATGGCGTCGTTTGCTGTCCCTGTCGTTCTACTTTTGTAGCGTCCCTGTTAAAAAAAACCCTTTATTAATTATAATATGTGTTGATTTTTTATTTTTTTAGTTAAATTGATCTGCATAGTTTAGAAAAATTGAAAATTTAGACAATTTTTTTCTGTGTACATATAAGAACTCTCTCTCTCTCTATAAACAGAATACTCTTCAAACAACGCACTCTTATACTACATAGTCTTCACTGCACAAAGCCTCTTATCTTACGATAATACAGACGTATTGCAATTACGATTGCAGAATGTAAAAATTAACGATAAAATAAAATAATAAGATTCCGGCAACAATAAATAAAAACAAACAACAAAATAAGGCAGAACAGTAAGCGACAATGACATGAAATTGAATGGAATTGAATTGAAAAATCTGCGTCTTTTTTTTAATGGAACGTTTATCGTAGTTCGTTCTGTGTGTGATACGTAAATGACGTGACAGACGGACGGGCTGTGTTTTGCATTTGTCTATCAGTTTCGGTTAAGTTTTAATTGATACCATTTTGTGAAATATGTTGTTTAAATAAAGAAAGGATTTTTAAAAATATAAAAACAACTTTAAATACATAAAAGTTATAAATATATAAATATTACAAATAAATAAAAGTTTTAAATAAATAAAATTTAAAAAGTTTTAAATAAATAAAATTGAAAAAGTTTTAAATAAATAAAATTGAAAAAAAAAAAAATTTAAATAAATAAAATTAAATTAAAAAGCAGAAAAGTTTTAAATAAATAAAATTAAAAACATAAATAAGTTGATAATAAAATTATTGTAAATATGTGAAGTTTTAAAAAATTTAAGTAAACAATCAATCTAACACCAAAATAATAATAAAGTAATGAAAATTTATAAAACATAAATAAAAGTTTTATTTTATATAAAAACAAGTTTATATTTTTTTATATTTTAAGTTTTTAATAAATATTTAAAATTTGAACAATAATTAAAATGTTTTTAAATTAATTTATTAAAAGTACTTTGCTTAAAAAATGTAAAATTCACACAAATAATGCAAATTATAAAAAATATTTTACATCTGAAAAATGTGCAAATTTTTCTACATGCGACTGTGTTTTGTTATTTTCTTCAATCACTGAACTACCTCAAACCACCCAGTACTTAGCACATTTTGTGCGACTTATTGTTTGCATATTTCAGTTATTTGCAAATATTTGAATATTGTATAAAAAATCAAGTTTATTGTAAAGTGTTTTAATAATACTATTTAAGTGAATTGTTCAACTTGTTCCCTGTGTGTTGCACTTGTCACGTATTTCAATTGCTCTACAATTGGGCAACAGGTTATAACTGCATTGCCGGTTGTAGAACTTCCGTCAAAATGGCTTTTCTCAGATCTATATCGGAGGTAAGCGGTGAATAAATTTATTAAAGATACAAAATTTATTGAATTATTTGTTTATTGTAATAGATTTTTAAGATCTATAAGAGATAAATATTTCACATGGACATATTGAATTAATTTAAGTACCTAAAAATTTTAGTTATTTCTTGATTCTTAAATATTTTTTTTTCAAAAATACCCAATAGGAAATAGCATCTTTACATAGTCGATAACTGCCTAATTATTAAGACCAAATCGCAATGTTGCGTTAGGTCGTGTTTGCGTTGACAGAAAAAGTAGAATCAATAGAAACCAATGATTCAAATCGAAAGAAGACCTCATGCGTTTTATCGTAAATTCTCACAAATATTGTAAACGCATCAGGAACGCAAAAGTAGAGCTACTCTCTACTAGGTCGTCCATTTGACAATTGTCTAATAATCGTTATTTCATAGAATTTAGTTTCCTTAAGAAATGTATTTGAAAACAATAACAATAATTTTGTTTGACCAAAAAATTGATTTCTAGTGCCCGAAAATTGTATTTTTAATGCGAATAAGAAAAAACGGTTCGAAACGCAACCGTAACGCAATGCTTAATTGTGAAATGCGTAATTGGAAAACTGTGCTGATGCGTTGGGGGAACACAGATCGTAACGCCTGAGCAACGCATGGCCAAAGTCGGTAAACGGACGACCGATCTAACGCAACGTTGCGATTTGGCCTTTAACGAATCGTAACGCGTCGGAATCTCAATATTGAATTCTGTTTACTTTTACACATACATGAAGACCTATTGCAATTGCCACATGATCTAAATTGAAAAACAGCAATATGTAAGACAAATTCATGTATTTTGAATGACTCCTTTCCATTTTTATCATTAATAAATATAAGCGCGTACATTTCAATAGCTTTTAAATTCGTTTAATTTTTGATTTTTTTTTATAATTTAAAAATCAATTGACATCAGATAAATACAAAAAAAATAACAAGTATCTGTTTCATTTTCACATTTTTTAGTAATCAGTGGGTAAGGGAGGGTAGTTTTGATTATTTTGATTACTTCGTAAGTGGAGCATGGAACTAGTCATGTTTCTAAATTACTGCTACATTATAAATGATCTCGTAATTCGAATTTGTAGAGCATGTATTGAAGAAAACATTGGTTACTGTTCGAACTAGGTCGGAATATTTCCTATGGGGTAGATAAAGAAAGGAGTAGGGAGAGTTTAAGAATTTAAAAAGCAAGAAGTAAGAATTGTTAGAGCAATTTAAACCATGTGCGAAGAAAATAAAATTAAACGTGGCTTCCGTTTAAAGTATGTCAGACGACGCCATGCATACAGAAATCGCCAGACATACTGCGAATTCCTTTGGATAGGTGTACCGAATTTCGATATTTTTTATGATATTTATATATTTGACAAAAAGTAAAAGGTTTGTCTCACCAAAATAATTCACTTCGACCGGTAACAGAAAATAATTTCGTTGATTTAAATGCTATATTTCACAAAATTAGGTGTATCGCAAGTCACAATCAACCGAACACGTCCATTTTCAATACCTGACAACCTAGGTATGCGAGTAATATAATTCCTGAGTTTCATTAATCTAGCTTTTCTGATTTTTCTATAATTGTGACTACAACAAACATATATAACATGACAGGTGTAGGTGACACCGATTAAGAATTTTATACTTTTCCCTACCTGCCACGCCTCCATTTCGTTATCACAAACGGATGACGAAATTAAATATATCAAATGAAATATAACAATTTTAGTTTGTATTAGGGTATTAGTTATGTCTCACCCTCTAAATTGTTAATTAGCACTAAAAAAATTAAGTGTGCACACAACGAGATCACGTGCCGTACCGCAAGGTAATTGAAAATTGTACTAGGAGGTGAAATTTTGTATATTCAAAAAATATTTCGTGCAAACAATCTTTTGGAACTGTTTGCAATACAAAATTTACGATATTTCGATGATTTGCCGAGTTATCGATTGTTTTGTACAGCAATAAAATCAGACATCTAAGGATTATTTATTTTTTATACCCAATAAAAATTTCGTCAAGCCTTAGCAAATATATTTTTTTTTATTTTCTTTATTTTCAATAATATTTTTTGGCTATTCCCCAAGCTTTAATAATATGTCGAAATCATGAATTATAAAGACTTGCGTATAACTATATAAAATAGTTCATATAAACTGTAGTAACTATATTAAAAAGTATAAAATCAAGTGACTAAATCTAGTCACTTTATCAAACATTATGAAATCAATATGTTCTACAAGCTCATTAGCATAGAATATTCTACCCTTATTAAAAACTTGTACAAAAATTATTTCAAAACTATACTTTCTACACTTGTAATGCACTAGAAATTGACTTGAAAATGGTTTGAAGTGAAATGTATGCTTTATTTTTATTTTCTTTTTTATGCAAGGCGTTTGCTCTCAGACTTCAAACAGAAAAAATATGTTTCAATGTTTTTCATTCGAGTTTGAATATTATAAACAATCACAATTATAGTCGCCATATCATTAATAACTACAAAATTCATCAAATGTTGCGTCTCAATTATCAAATACGAAATTCTGGAAACGGTGTCCAAAAACCCGCAACATCATGTACCTTTTTATGAAAATGGAACCACGGATACCCGGAAAACAGAACTAAAGTGATTTTCAAGAAGAGCGCTACAAAAGTTTTTTTCAAGGGTTTTTCAACAGGGACGCTACAAAAGTAGAGCGACAGGGACAGCAAACGACGCCATATTTCTTGCCGCTCTTTTGACATTTCTCTTCAGTAAGGATTGCCATTTCATGATGGAAAGATATATGAGCCAACAACGAGTCGAAATTATTAAAATTTACTACCGAAATTCGAATTCGTATATTTTTCCATCATGAAATGGCAAACCTTACTGAAGAGAAATGTCAAAAGAACGGCAAGAAATATGGCGTCGTTTGCTGTCTCTGTCGCTCTACTTTTGTAGCGTCCCTGTTGAAAAACCCTTTATTAATAATTACCAATATTTAATACTTTTGCGATTTAACATGCATATTCCTTTTCACTTCCTTTTTATATTTCCAATTCCCTTTTTTTATTGTCTTGATACAGAAAAATGTAGTATACGAATATGTTGAGAATTTTTATCATCATCAAGTGTAGTTTTATTGTGTAGTTTAATATGAATATCAAGTGCTATTTTTGAACTATGATATAAGTGTGAATATCCACAATATATAGGCTAAAATTCCAGCCATTAACAAGTGCATAGTATTAGTGTATTTCAAATAGAAATCAAAGTTTTCTTCAACTACGATATGCGTGAATATTTTGAAAAATAGACGTTTTGATGGATAATGCTATATTTTACAACTTACATCCATGCTATTCTCAACACAATAAATTGAGAAAAATACTTGATTTAAACTTACAAACCATTTTAATTTAACGGCAAATGTTTATTGGATTTAAACACAAAATACAGGTACAGTATATTGTATGCCAAATTAATGAAAATTAATTAAGCTTTATACAAAACTGATTATTTAAAATATTTACTTTTGTATAGTCAAAAATTTCTTCATAGTCTGAATTTTAGACGTCCTTGCGGCACGGCACGGTTTTCTAGATTTGGTGAGAGCGCTAAAAATCGAAAAAATACAACAAATGAGACCCTAGTATGTATGAATTACATTTCACCAACATTGGATCCACGACTATCAGTCAATTCCCTACTCATTTTTTCGTGTGTTGTGAGTTTCTGGACTCCATATTTTGCACAAAGCGCATTTTGATATGTAAACTGTTGGGACTTGTCGATTAACTTTGCCATTAAAGATCACAGACGTCTTATATTTAATAAACATATTTTTTCTTATTAAAAATAACTTATCACAAAATTAACATAAATATGTTTTTTTTTGTGCACATTTCCCATAACAAAATATTTTTTTATAATTTTTCTGTTTCTTTTTCTAATTGTGTGTGGTTTCTATGTTTACAAATGACACCACAAGTAGTTATGCGGTTTTATATTTATATATAGTATTTATTTTTATTTATTTTTTGTAATTATTATTCACGATCACATTCTATATTTTGCTGCTTGAATTGAAGACTTTTCGTCAAAGTTACCCTAATAGAAATGTAAACTATTAGGGAAGTTGTGAACGGATTAAGGCAAGATAATTATACAAAAATCAGTTGCTGATCTTGAACCTAATAAATTTGCAACAATGCTACTTTTTCATAGTTTTTTTTAACCCTTTTGTTACGGTTTTATTACAATAATTTATAAGTAATGCATAAAGTAATTCCAAATTTTTGCTATTGAGAGCCACCTATTGAGAGTCGACCGTTTAATAAGTGTTTTGTTCTTCTCTTCAAGTATTTCCCATTAACAGCTGTTGTACATGTTTGAAAAATAAAATATTTTAATATTTTTTGTGATAAATTGTTTTGCTTCGTTCTCGTCGCAATTTTGGTATCAATACTGTTGTTAAAAGATACTTTTTCATTAAATAAACGTATTTTGCTGTGCTAAATTGTTTTGCTTTTAACTGCGTAATTTTTACCGAAATACTTATCTACGAAAGGCTTAAGTTTATTGAACTGTGGTATTATTTTTATATTTTATTCATTTACTAAGAGAATTGTAGAATTATTAAATAATTATACAACGTACAAATTGAAATTAATATATCAAATTTCATTACCGCGTAATCATAGACAATTTAAAGTGAAATTTAAAATCAGCTTTTTTGTATTTTATTCTATATAAAATTTGTCAAAAAAGTCATTTTTTTTAATTGAATTTGAATTGTCTATGATTATGCGCCATTGATACTATTAACACATTAAAGTGAGACTTTCGATTACTTTCCACCGTCCATATTTAGTGTATCTATATTGAAACAATATAAAAATAAAAACTACTTGGTATGATCTGATTTTTTACATATTTATACCTTAAATTAAGAGTGAAATGGTATACTCAGTTTGGTTATTCATTTGTAACACCCAATGGAGTGTTACAAGAAGGCATGTGTCCGTTATAGAGTCTATTTAGTAATGTCCGTCTGTCTGTTGTAATCACGATTACAGGAAAACCAGAAGAGCTAGTTCAATGAAACTCCAATGTTTGATGAATTATATACCTACGCTGCCTTGTTTTAAAAATGGTCATGATCGGTCGATTGTAACCGGTGACCTGAACACTTATGTTCAAATACCTCATATACATCTATGAGTAAATTGTAATTTATTAAAACTACCATGATTTAATATTTTACATATATCTTTAAAAAGTACTAATCGATTATTTTTCTTATTGATCTGTCTTTTTTTAGGACGACGCCATGATACCCGATCTGGTAAACGATACCGACTTCAAATCCATACCCATTATACCAACACTCACCAGCGAACAGTATGAGGTACACGATCATTCCACCGGACGCTCCTTTCTGCTCATGGATGCCAACGAAAATCTGCACATTGTAACGCCAGAGCTATTCTGCAAAAAGTTACGTTGCCTAGAGACTGACAAAATCAAAGTGATCTCAATATTTGGCAACACCGGCGATGGCAAATCGCACACCATGAATCATACGTTCTTTGGCGGGGAGGAAATTTTCAAAACATCACCGGAACAGGACTCTTGTACGGTGGGCGTGTACGCAGCGATGCAGCATGAGTTGGGCGTTTTGTGTCTCGACACGGAGGGGTTGCTGGGCACAACAGCGAAGAGTAATCGACGCATGCGCATGTTGATGAAGGTAACATTTTTAAGTTTTACTTTATTTAAATATTCAATATTTCATTTTCATTATATTTTTTTACAGATTCTTGCAATTTCCGATATTGTCATCTATCGTACGCGCTCTGAGCGTCTACACAGCGACATGTACGACTTTCTGGGCACCGCTTCCAAGGCCTTTTGTTCGCACTTTGCGCAGGCGCTACAATCGCTGGCCATACCCGGCACCGCCAAGACGCTGGGTCCCGCTGTTTTAGTGTTTCACGAGACGCGTCACACAAAGCCGCTCGAGAGTTGTAAGTGAGATGATTTTTTTGAAAACTTTGAATTAAAATAAATAAAAAAAAATCTAATTAATAAAACAGCCGTCGAAGAGAGCGCCGAGGATATGTTGCGCGAGTCCTTCTCCCGCCTCAATCTGGACACAAACGCCTTCAGTTCGTTGCGCTACGTTGGCATTCAGACGAGCAATAATCGTGTCACCGATTATACCAAAATCATTGCCGCCATACGCATGGAAATCGAAAATACATCGGTGCGTTCACCACGTCAGCCGGGCGTTGTGTTCAAGGCAATGAAGGCTTTAAATTTGAAGTTTTCTGGTGAAATCATTGAGAAAGCCATTAATCCATTTCCCGAACAGTACTTTACGTGCACGGTACACTGCGAGTCGTGTAGTCGACGCTGTCAACGTTCGATGGGTCATGTGCTCGATGGCGAGAATCACATGAGTTCGCATCCGTGCAACTATCAGCATCAGTTTGAGAATAAAGTCTATCTGTGCAAGAGTTGCTACAACAATGGCAAAGAGGTAGAGCGATCTTGCGTGAATTAGAAATGTAATTTTTAAATGTAATTCGTATTATTTTTCTATAATACACAGGTCATTGTTACCATACGCACGCAGGCGCAAAGTGACAGCCACTGGTATGGCTTGGCGAAATACGCATGGAAGGGCCCTGTCATCGAGTGTCCGCATTGTGGCGAAATCTATCGCGCGCGTCAGTATTGGATGGGCAACAAGTCGCCGGAGGCTACGGCAGTGCGGTGAGTTTAAAAATTATAATGTAAATAAAAAAAATATATAATTATATAAAATATACAAATTCAAAAATTATATTCCAATTCTTGTTATATTAAAATTCAGGAATTATATTAAAATTCAGGAATTGTATTAAAATTCAGGAATTATATTAAAATTCAGGAATTATATTAAAATTCAGGAATTATATTTAAATTTAAGAATTATATTCTAATTTAAAATTATATTTAAATTTAAGAATTATGTTCATATTCAAGAATTATATTCAATTTCATTAATTATTTTCAATTTCAAGAATTATTTTCAAATCAAGAATTATATTCAAGTTCAAGAATTATGTTCAATTTTAAGAATTTATTCAAATTCAAAAATTATATTCAAATTCATGAATTATATTCAAATTGAAGAATTTTATAAAAATTCAAGAATTATATTCAAATTGAATTCTAATTTTTGAAATATTTTTCAATTTTCAAGAGACTTATTGTTTTTTCTTCTTGTCTGTCTTTGCAGCTCCGAGATTGTGCATGTCTGGAAGGGCGGCAACATCACCGCCAAGGGACCTGTACACTCCGCACAAATGATTCTCGATGGTGTCTCGTATTTCAGCGATGCTATTACGAGTATTGGTGCACAGCCAACGCGCGCTCTGACGGGCTGGTTGGCGGATAAAGTGGCGCCCAGCTACTGGAAGCCAAATCATGAAATTACGGTGAGAAATAAAGATTAAAATATAGTTTAACATTTAGGTTAAAATATAGTTTAAACGAACATTTAAAATATAGTTAAAATTAACATTTATTTAAAATTAACATATAGTTTAAACTATAGATTAAAATATATGTTAAACTATAGTTTAAAATGTATGTTAAACTATAGTTTGAAATATAGGTTAAACTATAGTTTAAACAATATTAAAATATAATTCAAATGTAGTTTAAATTAAGGTTTAAATGTAATTTAAATTAAGGTTTAAATGTTATTTAGCTAGAGTTTAAATATAGTTTAAATTCAAATTTTAATGTAGTTAAAAATATAGTTTAAACAATAGATTAAAATATATGTTAAAATATAGTTTAAAATAAAGGTTAAACTATAGTTTAAACAATAATTAAATATAGTTTAAACTAGAGTTAAATATATAGTATAAAATATAGTGTAAATTTTGATTGTAATATAGTTTTAACCATAGTTTAAATGTAGTTTAAATTAAGGTTTATATATAACTAAAGTTTAAATACAGTTTAAATTAAAATGTTAATGTAGTTCAAAATATAGTTTAAAATGTAGTTTAAACTATACTTTGAAATCCAGTTTAAATCATAGTTTAAAATGTAGTTTAATCTTTATTTTAAAATATAGTTTAAACTTTATTTTAAAATATAGTTTAAACTTTATTTTAAAATAAAATTTAAACTTTATTTTAAAATATAGTTTAAAACATAGTTTAAAATATATTTTGAAATGTTTAAAATATATTTTGAAATATTGTTTAAAATATATTTTAAAATATCGCTTATAATAAACTATATTATATAGCTTTAAACACAATTTAAATGTAGTTTAAACTAATGTTTAAAATGTAGTTTAAACTAATGTTTAAAATGTAGTTTTAACTAATGTTTAAAATCTAGTTTAAGCTATAGTTTGAAATCTAGTTTAAACTATAGTTTGAAATCTAGTTAATACTATAGTTTAAAATAAACTTTAAACTATAGTTTAAAATATAGTATAAATAATAGTTTAAACTATATTTTTAAACATAGTTTAAAACGTAGTTTAAAATGCAGTTTAAGATATAGTTTAAACTCAAATTTCAAATATTATTATAAAATATTTGAAATTATAACATTTATTTCATTCTTTTTCACACAGCACTGCCACGCCTGCAAGCAGCACTTTGAAAAGTCCCGCCTGCCTAAACATCATTGTCGCGGCTGCGGTGAAGGCTTCTGTCACGCGTGCAGCCAACACAAAATGGCGGTGCCGGCGCGTGGTTGGTCGGAACCAGTGCGCGTCTGCAATGACTGTCGTCAGCAGTTGCAGCGCAAACAGGATTCAACCCCAGGTGGGTGATAATAATATTTTTTTATTTTTTAAATTGCCAACAATTTGCACTGTCGCATCGTCGTAAGACGAAGTTTCTTAAATATTTCTAAATGATTTTGTTTTCATTTTGACTTATGCCGCGTACAGCGAGCGGCGACGCAACAAATCTTAAACAAACCACAACTCAAACTATCAATAATAATAATGCAGGGCCACCCAGCGATGAGGCGGATATTTTGGTGCGTAAATACGGCGAAACCATATACAACACCATCAGCAGTGTGGCCGCGGTGGCCTTGGAATATCCAAAGGGTAAGTTTTTAAAATTGAAATTATTATAATTTAAAAAATAAAATAAAACTTTAAAATAATTGGTGCATAATCATAAAAAATTTAAAAACTAAATTTCACTGTTTTATCAAAAGCTGTATAAAATATAAATAAAATGAAATATTTATTTAAATTGTCAAAAAGGCTGATTTTTATTTTAAAATTGACTTTAAATTGTCTATCAGCCTTACCAATAAACGATATAAAGTCAATTTTAACAATAGGATCAAATTTTCAATCATTTTTTCAGATATTCATTTGTCAAAAAGCTCATACTAACTTTAAAGTCGACTTTATTTCGTTTACTGGTGACTATGCGCCATAATAACAGAATTATTATAAATTTTATTTAAAGGAGTACTGTTTTAAATAATTGCTAGCATTTTTCAACTTTCGATCGAATCGTATTTCACAGCCTTATAACATAAAACTAATCTTAATCTATTTTCAAATATTACAGAAATCATTAAAGACACTGCACGTCCCACGTACTGGGTGCCCGATGCAGAGGCGCCCAACTGCAGTATCTGCAAAATGCTCTTTGGCACCGCCGAGGAGCTGCAAATGGCCAAAGTCAAGGGCAGTCTGCATGCGCCGCGCAACACAGACAACCAAAGCGGCAACACTCAACAAAGTAACAACACAAATAGTGACAACAACAGTAATAACAGCGGCAGCAGCAACAACACAAATCCCAATACAAATAACAGCAACACAATTAAAAACCAGAGCAACATCACTAATGAAGCCACCGCCACTTTAACGCCCAAAAGACGCGACAGCATTAGCAGCCACTGCGGCATTAACATTGTGGGCGACTGTAAGCGACATCATTGTCGCCGCTGTGGTCAGGCGGTTTGTGCCGATTGCTCGTTGGCGCGTGCGCCGGTGCCAGAACGTGGCTGGCAGACAAACGTACGCATTTGCGATGCGTGCAATTGCGTCTCAAGCAGTGGTGCTGGCGATGCACAAAATAAAACTGATTGAATTTTAGGCAGCATTTATTTTCTATTTTGAATTGATTTTATTATCTAATTTCAGTAGGTTTTATTTAATTTTTCATTGTTTTATTAATTTTTTTCATTATTGTATCATAATTTATTTTGTTTTTTTAGTTTTTCATGGTTTTATAAATTTTTCTCTTTTTTATTATTTTTTTCATTTTTTTATTACTTTTCTTCTTTTGTCATTTTTATTTTCTATGTTTTATTAACTTTTTCATTGTTTTATTTGTTAATTCTGCTTTTTATTTAATTTTTTCTTATATTTTAAATTATTAATTTTTAACTTTTTGTATTTTTTTTTTATCTAAATTTATTTTAAATGCCAGTCGTCAATGCTGCTGTTATTATATGTATAGATCTGTGAAGTTATATTGAAACATATATAATGTATATTCTAAGTATATTTGTGCAGTTAGCCGCATATTAAACGGTGCGCTTTATTTATTACCTCATAAGCCTAGTTTAGACAACAACAAATACGCCACATATATATTTGTTGCACATATAAAAAAAACATATTTAAATTGAAAACATATTTAGCTACATGTTAGCCATGAAAATACTTTTTCTGTTTGCTAAAAATCTTTATAATACAAAATTGTTTAAAATAATAATAAAATGTGAATATAAAAATTATTAAAAATAAAAATTGTTTAAACTCAGCAGATATATTTGCATATTTTAGAAAATGTTGTCGTTCCAGCAGAAAAACTTATAAAATACAGCTTAAAAATGTAAAAAAGTGATTTATAAATAATGTTAGATTTTTTAATATTTGGATTGATCCATGAAACATATAATTTAAAAGCAAATTTCAACAGCTTAAGAATTATATTTTCGAATGATATTTTACCAAATTAAGCTGTAAACTTACAAAATTTGTTTAACACAAACATTTTAAAAGATTAAGTTTTTCAACTACAATGAAAAAATGCGTTTGAACAACTCTATCTCCCTTAAACGTAAAACGAAAAACGTCAGAAAATTGTGAAATTCATAGAACATGATAGGAGAACAGAAAAATATGAATTTTTGGTATCCAGACGAGAAGAGATGTGCAGAATTAAATTTATTTCACAACTAAAAATTATATAAATTGTTAATTACAAAATATAAGTTCGTCATTGGAACTTTTCTGTATCAGGTGAATCGCATTTTATGTTGTGGACATAAAAATAGTAATGGTCTCATATAAATTCCGGAGCATCTTCTTGTAAAGATGAGAACGGGAATCTAATACAGAAATCTAGAGCACACTGAAGATATGGTGGGATCACTTCTCTAAACTGCTGACCGATGATGATGACAGCAATTCCACCGATAGAGAAGTAAACCCGGCAACCCCAGTACTTGATGACGACGTTGAGATTCCGCCACCCGACCATGACGAGGTCAGAACAGCAATTTTTTGACTGAAAAAGCCGCAGGTGCTGTTGGCCTGCCTGCTGAGTTCTTTATGGCGACGAGCTAATAGAGAGCATTCACGAGCTCGTAACCACGAGCTCGGAACCTCAGTGTAATCTGCCCAATCCTTAAGAAAGGGGATCCCAATATTAGCGCCAACTATCGTGGGATCAGCCTTCTTAATATCGCATACAAGGTTCTATCGAGCGTATTATGCGAAAGACTGGAGCCCATCGTCAACAGACTGATTGGATCTTATCAGTGCGGCATCAGACCTGGAAAGTCCACCATAAATCAGATTTTCACATTGCGCCTAATCCAGGAAAAGACCCTAGAAAAACAGATCGACACCTACCACATATTAATCGACTATAAAGCCGCCTTCTACACTCCGACAAGGGAACAATTATACGCCGCAATGTCTGAGTTCGGTATACCTGCGGAACTTATAAGACTTCGTTGAGCAACACACGTTGCTCAGTGAGAATAGGAAAATACCTCTCGTAGCCATTTCATACTGAACGATGTTTCAGACAGGGTGACTCCCTATCGTGCGACTTTATTAACATATTGATGGAGACAATAGTTCAAGTTGCCGAACTCAGTCAAAGCGGCACTAACTTCAACAAAACTGTCGAGCTGTCGCATATGCCAACGATATTAATATCATTGGCAGGAGCACACGAGCAATCAGCTCAGCATTCTCCAGATTGGCGAAAGAGTTGTGTCGTATGGGTCTAGCGGTGAACGAGGACAAGACGAAGTTCTTTGTGTCAACAAACAAAAAAGAGTCCGTGCGTCTTGGACAAAATGCTGATTTTGACACCAACAAGTTCGACATTATGAAGGACTTCGTCTATCTGGGATCCAAACGGAGAATAACTCTTGCCAACAGGTGCTACTTTGAGCTCAGTAGGCAATTGAGTAGAGAGCCCTCTCTTGCCGGACAAAAATAACGCTCTACAAGTCACTCATCATGCCCGTTCTTATTTATGGTGCAGAAACATGGACGATGGTATCCACCGATGAGAAAGACAGTTAGGAAAATAAATTAAGATTCTATAATAAAAACTTATCAAATTATCATTGTTAAATTATGAAAAATGATGTACCTACAAAAATATTGATTTTTTTAATAAATTAATTAGTTTTTAACCAAGATTAGTAATTTAATTTCTTATGTGGAGCTGCACAAAAATGCACAACAATATATCATTTTAACGCCTGAAATATTTTATTTAAAATTTTTCAATTTTTAAAAATATTTTTTTTTATATTATTTAAAAAGTCTTCGCGGACCGCAGATGAAAGGTTGGCGGACTGCGTGTTTGACATGCCTGCTTTACAATATCGGTTCTGGTTCCAAGAAGAAAATGTACCATTAAGTACTGTATGGTACGACCATTGACCTTATGGTTCATGCATTAATAGTTTTTTCTTTTTAAATCAAAAGTTTTCTAATTAATTCAATAGTATTTGAAAAATTCACTACCATAAATTTAAATATTTCAATATTATTATTTTAAATAGAAAAATACTGTTGTTTTAATGGTTTCCTCCTATTATAATAAAAGGGGTGTAAAAAAACATAAAAACGAATACAAACATGTTCGTTTTGTACGTCATTCTGCGTGTTTACTCAAAATGGTCGCATGTATTTTTTGTAATAATCCACATTATTAAACGCGACATTGGTAAGGACTCAAAGTATTTAATGTAAATAATTATATTTATATATTTATTTATATTTATATTTTTATTTATTACAGAAAATAAATAATATATCGAACTTCTATTATGGAAACGGACTCAAAAGGTTATAACTGTGTTATAACTTTTTTTTTTAGCAAGAACTGTCTTTTTTGTGTGTGTTGTAAAAGTGAATATCAATTTCGACATTTAAATAAAATAATATATACAATAAATTAACTAAAATACATTTTTGTTTTAATAAATTATTAGGAAAATGTAATTCGACTATACCATAAAATTAATAATACGTATCATTAAATTTGCATAGATCTTTCTTATTGTAATTAAAATATCACATTATAAAATTTATGGTACAGCCACACATTGTATTAACATTTTCAATATTACTGAACTAATGGGACGCATCCTATTGACCAATTTTAATGGTATAAATTATTGTTTTTCTATTGAAATACTATCAATTTACCATGATTTTTTTCTGGGTGTGGGTTTCTATTCCGGTTCCACACATTTTTTAAATATGTACCGGTTCTTTACGGCCCTTTATTATAAATAATTTAAAAATTAACTTTAATAATAATAGTTTGCCGCTATAGTCCTGTATAGAACTTCAGCCGAGCTCTCTCACCATTTTAGCAGTGCGTGTTATACTTGTACTTAAATTAACTTTGGTACTGTTTTATTCTCGGAATCGGAACCTATCCGGAATCGAAACCTGTCGGGGACCGCAAAGAACCGGAATCGTAACCGTTATTAAAAATGTGTGGAACTGCCACTGATATTCCAAAGATTTAAAATACCACGATTATTTTATTTTCTGATGCTGGAAGAAAATGGTTTTCTAAATTGGAGTAGAAACTAAACAAAATAATCATTAATGGGCGCGTGCCAGATTTTAGAGACACGGACGCGCACGGGCACGACGACAACTAGCACGCATGAACTCAGATTTTCGGGCGTGACACGAAAAAAGCACGGCACGCGTCCATCTCTAGTTGAAACTAATCGATGTTTTGCCATTTAGTTGTAATATATATTTGTTGGTTTTAATGTAAAATGTTGGTCAGAGGGATAAAGAGGCCGATATAGGTAATATATGTAATAATCTGTTCTTATTTTATTTTTTCCTATTCCAGAAAACACATCCACAAAATAAGATGACATTTATTTCATTTAATTTTTATTTTTGTTTGTTTTATGAATAAGAGCAAGTAAATGAGAAAAATAATACATTAATTTGCATAATTCTTTTAGGCATTTTTAAAATTTTTCTGATACAGTACGTTTACTATAGTAATGTAGATTCAGATTTCCCCCATTACAACCAATTTACATTGTAATATGGAAAAGGATGACCCCTCATTACATCATACTTACAATGTAATCTAAAGATTTAGTAGACTTGAGGAATCCTTAAATTACATTGTTTTTCAAAATTGGAATGTATGTCAATGCATTTTCTACACCGGAATGTAATCTAGAAGGTAGCAGCTATAGCTCGGTTTATAATTAATATTGTCATAGATTTCCCGTCTAGGAAATGCCTGTGGTAAAAGTAATGGGAACTTGGTATGGAGTTCATCGATTACATAATGAGGAATTTACCTACTGCGGTGTATCAATACTGCTCAGCTTCTAAAAAATTGACAAATGAGATTTATATTTGTTAACCTTTATATCTCTCGTTGGTTGAACAGCAACCGAAATTTTTCAAAAATAAATGTTTCTCTCAGACCGAAACTGAATATTTTCTTAATTCAAATTTTCCATAGACCGAAAACGAAAATTTTTAAAAATAAAGGTTTCTCTCAGACCAAAACCTTTTTTTCTTTTTTATTTTCTTTAATTTTTTATTTCTCACTGATTTATTTAATAAATGTAATTTATTAAGAGTTATTCAGGAACCTCCGAACAGGTTGTCTAGACTCTGGTTTTAACAAAACCAATAATTAATAAAAATGTAACATGTAGTTGTTGAGTTTTAACTCAGCAATGATGATTTAATATATTTTTGTAAATTAATAAAATTTTACAATTAAACGTTTACAAATTTTTAAATCTAAAATATGCATAAAATCAACGAACTTATTTTAAATGTATATTTTTATACTTTTAAACATATCTTATTTAACATTTAAGGCAATTTGTAATTATTTAAAACTACTCTTAAAATATATTTTTGAAGTTATTTTTATTTAATGTATATTCTTGCATTATTTATCATATATAATTTGATTATGTTTTCCATTTTTAATTTTATTTAAAATATTTCTTATGTTTTTTTAAAACATGTCTGTAAATCAATCAACAATTTGTTTTATAAATCAAAAAAGCTGTAAAATACGCTACATAAATAGGCACAAAATGCAACATATTGCATTCAATTTGTCATTACTTAAAACTAAGCTTTATGTAAAACTAAAAATAACTTAAAAACTATGTTATTTGCGCTGCTTATATCGTCATTTCGGCTCAACAAAGTTTAAAATTGTTTATATAGGCCATAATTCGCGCACGTTTACTAAACGTATTCTTATATATCACAATGGTATCGGCGATCGCTTTTAACGGCTCCGCAAAATCATTTGCTTCGTTTTTATCAAAAATTTCCAAATCCAAGGCGACGGTGGAGGTTGGTGTCGTAACGCTGCCGGCGCCCTCGTCCATGGCATTAGCCAGCGACTGCGTATCGGCGATCAATCTAAATACATCCAATATAAAAGTGTCATCGGCTTTAATGGCCAACAACAGATCGGCAGTGTGTTGCAGGAAGAGGCGCTGTGCCATGGTTGAGACGGCATTGTCTGTAATTCGAAAAAAAAACAAAAAGAAATTAAATAATTTTGTAGAAAAACTCATTTCAAATGAAACCTACTCAGGCCAATATCCTCGGGCAGTATGCTGAGCACAGTCTTTGCGGCCAAGTCGCGTATTTCGTAGTCATCGTCCATGAGCAGCGACAACATGAGCGCGATAAATGCTTTAATAAAAGACAGCTGTTTGCGTTCGAGCGCTTTGCGGTAGTGGACGGCGAGGTGTGACATGATTTTGGAGGCTTTGAGACTGAAGTACAAAATTTTTATAAATTATAATAAATAATTGATTGATTGACGGAATAACGGAATAAAAACACCTTCAAACCCCCTTGATTATGGGCCTGATATCAATTATTATCTGTTCATCTAAAATTCTTGGTCCGTCTGTTTGTATGTTGCAGCATCACGTCGAAACCACTGAATCTATTTAACTCAAATTATAAACGATGATACTATGCAGTCCGGAGGGTGACATAGGATATACACCAAAATTGTGTATATCCTATATGGGCAGAATTGGAGTATGGGGCGACGCAACTGCCATACAACCTAACCTTCAAACGATATAACTTGGTACTTACAACTTGAATAAAAAAAAAACTAAAACACAAAGCAAAAAAAAAAGCAAAAACAAAAGTAAAAACAAACACAAAATAAAAAATAAATGAAACGAAGAGAGAAAACAAAAGCAATAGAAACAAAAAAATCAAAAAACAAAGTCAAATGAAAAACAAACAAAATCCAAAGTAAAAACAAACACAAAATAAAAACCAAAACCAAAAACAAATAACGAAAAGACGAAAAGCAAAAACACAAAGTCAAAAGAAAAACCAACAAAATCTATAAAAATAAAAAAAATACAAAATAACAAAGACATAAAATCAAAAGTAAAAACACAAAAAATATCAAAAGTAAAAAAAGAGCAAACGTAATGTAAAACCTAAAAATTAAACTCGAACAAAAACATGAGATCCAAAATAAAAGCAAAAACACTTTAATTTCGTGCAAACAAACAAATAAAAAACAAAAGCAAATAAATAAGAATTAAACACACAACATAAAATCAGAACAAAAACACATAAATCTAGTCAGAATTTAAAACATAAACACTAGATCAAAAGCAAAACTTTAAACAAAAACAAGAAGATGAATTCAGATAAGCAAAAAAAAACTAACAAAAGAAGAAAACGCAAAATCAAAATCGAAACAAACATAAAAATGAAAGCACGAACACAAAATCAAAATCTAAGAAAAACACAATAGCAAAAATGAAAGTAAAAGCAAAACAAAGAAAAATTAAATCAATAAAAAAAATAATAAAAAGAACAATAACAAGCCAAAACCAAAAGTAAAATCGAATACAAAATCAAAAACAAAATCAAACATAATTAAAAAAAAGTAAATGCTGGAAAATTAGAAAAATCGTATGAAAAATAAAAAACAAAAGCAAAAATAGAACAAAAAAAAACAAATCAAAGAAAAACACTATAACAAAAATAATAAAAAAAACAAAGAAAAATTAAATAAATAAAAAACAAAACAATAACAATAAAAATCAAAAACTAATATCGAATACAAAAGTAAAATCATAACAATTCAAACACAAAATTAAACATAATTAAAAAAGTAAATGCAGGAAAATAGAATAGGTTAAAACAGAATTAAAAATAAACGCAAAAAAAAATTTAAAACATATTAAAAAAAATAAAACAAAGTAAAACAAGAAGCAAGATGAACTTTAAAAAAAATTGCAAAAAAAACAATGAGTGATATTAATAAAAATTCTGAAACAAAGGCATTTAAAAAATCTATGGCCATTAAAAAATCTGACAAAAAATCTCACATACATTAAAAAATCTTTCATAAATCTTTCAAAAATCCCACCCAAAATTACTCCTGCATTAAATATCTCTTAAAAAATCTGATATACATAAAATCCCGAAAATTTGTCTTGAAATATAATAAATAAAATTCCGTGGTATTTAAAAAATCGCTCTAAAGAAATATAAGACAACAAAAAAGAATAAAAAAATCTTTGCTGTAAGAAATATCTTACACGGAATTAAAAAAAAATGATCAGATATCTTTTATTAAACGGCAATTAAAAAATAGCTTTATCTGACAATGTTGGTATCTACACTCCAAAAACTTACCGCAAACAATCCGGATTCCAGGGCTGCGCAATCTGCGTCAAATAGTCCAAACACAGCTGCGACACCTTAAAGTCAACGCCCTTCTGTCGTATCACACGCTCCACGCACATTGTCAGCGGACTCTTAACATCGCTCGGCTGACGTTGCGCCTCCTTGAGCAGCGTGCTCAAAGTAAAATCAAAAGTGTCCAGCAAACTCAACACCGCATAAGCTTTCATAGTGCACTCCGGATAAAAGAGTGGCTTTAGCACGAGCTGTTTTAGCGTTGAATGCAGAGTTTTGCTTGAGCGCAGCTCAGCATGCAGCTCATCCAATAGTTCATCACTTAGCGAACGCATAAAATCGAGCTCCGCCGGACTCAACTCAAACTCGGCCAGTTCTTCACGTGGCGTGCGTACACGCATCAATATCATAAGTAAAACGTTGAGGCACGTTTCCGTCTCCTCCAGATAGACGCTGCCCTGTGTCAATGGTGGCGTCAGCAAATAATCAACGATGGCGCCATGCGGCAGCGACAAACGCAACATATGCATGTTATACAAATAGAATGATTTGCGAAACACCGGATAGTAATGGCTAAGCTCCGGCTTGAAAAGTTGCTGCTGACGCGTAAAATAAAACAGTTGCTGCAGCAGTGGCTGTGATAAAGTTGAAACTTTGCTGCTGCACAGCAACTCAATGAATATATCAAGCATTACTTTGAGAATGACAGCATTTTTGATGAGTGTCTGCTCGTGAAAGGTCACCAAAGTGCAAGCAATGTCGCCAATCAATTCGCCGTCCAGTGCGTTGTGTGATTTAAGCAGCAGCAGGATCTGGGTAGACGAAATTTGTTTTTAATTGAGAAATATTTAAAATTTAAATGCTTTTATTACCTGCAGCAGTTGACCATGTAGCAGATTCAAGTTGATATGTTTAGGCGCATTGGCAGCTTGCTGTGGGGTGTAGAAATAATTTGTGGAAATATTTTACAAAAATATTTTAGTATTTATAACTTCAATATTTACCAAAATGTCTGCGCATTTACGCAGTATGGCCGTGTGCACTGCATCCTTTGCAATGAGCGCGACAAACGCCTTGGCGGCCAAATAACGCGTCTGCATTTCCGGACAGGCGGAACAATTCGAAATATATGGTAGAAATTCAGAGAGCTAAAATATGCGTAAATATTTTGTAATTATTAAAAACGTTATAAATATGTTAGAGTTATTCGAATCGTTTGAAATCAAAAATACAAATATCATTTCACATTTTGGGTTTAAGGGAGTTAGGTCCAAAAATAGCGGAAAAGTGAGTCTCCGCTACGTAGACGAATGCTAAACTTTTCTTGGATCTGTGCGGAACTTTGAAATCAGCTATTTTGTCAAATCAGTAGAAAACTCTGTCAAAATTCCGTTCCGTACGAATCCTGTGATGCCGTAACTTAGAATAACAAAATCCGAATTAAAAACTTCGATACGAAGGGCTTTAGAATAGGGATGCATAAGACAAAAACAATAATAAACAATTGTAGTAAAATAATTTACAACAAAACCTACCGAAGAATATTAAAATCAAAGGCCTTTTAATTAGTCACTTAATTTGAAAAAAAAGTTTTGAGTATGAAGATATTTAAAAGCACTGTGACATGAATGGGAACAGTTCTCTCAACTGCAGGCCAGCAACTATGACAGCAAATCCGCCGATGGAGGCATTCTGAGCAACACACGTGAAAATTGCAAACAACCACTAATACCGAACGAGTTTTCAGAAAAGACGACGCCTTATCGCTGTTCGCATATGCTGATAATATCGAAATCATTGGATAGAGCACACGAGCAATCAGTACAGCATTCTCCAGCTTTGAGAAAAAAAACGTCGATGGTTCTTACGGCAAATAAGGACACGATGAAGTACCTGGAATCAATCATCAAAGAGTCGCGCGATTCCCTCTCCAAACTGGAGAATTCTGCACTGATTGCTCGTACGCTCTGCTTAATGATGTCGATATCATCAGCGTACCCGAGCAGCATGGAACTCTTGTTGAAGTTAGTGCCATTGTGATGGAGTTATATAAGTCTTACAATATTCTTCATTATTAGGTTGAAGAAGTCACACGATAGGGATTCGCCTTGTCTGAAACCTCGCTCGATATTAAATGTACCGGAGAGGTTTTTCCCAATTCTCACTTATAAGCTTCGCAGGTATACCGAACTCAGACATGGTGGCGTAGAGGCGACTCCTTATCGTACTGTCGAAGGCAGCTTTGCAGTCGACGAGAATATGGTGGGTTGACGATGGCTTCAGTGTTTCACATAATACACTCGTTAAAACCTTATACCCGATATTGAGAAGACATATCCCACGGTAGTTGGCGCGTATCGTGGTCCCCCTTCTTAAGGATTGGTCAGAGAATACTGAGATTCCATTCGCTAGGCATTCTTTCTTCTGACCATATTCTGCTGATGATCTGGTGCATGCTCATCGCCTCCGGTCTTAAACAACTCAGCAGGCAAACCATCCGATCCTGTGGCTTTATTGTTTTCAGCCTATTGATGGCTGTGCAGACCTCATCACGGTCAGGCGGCGGTATGTCAATGCCGTCGTCAGCAACTCTTCTCTATCGGCGGAGTAGTTATCGACATCGCCGTCTAGAAGATAAGAGAAGTACTCTCTCCATAATCTTAGTGTACCCTGGACATCTGTTACTAAATTCCCGTCATCGTCCTGACAGGAAGAGGGTCCGATCCTTAAAACTCCGGTCAGGCGACTTATCTTCTAAAAGAATTTTCGATCCTCGTTTCTGTCGCCATGCATCCTAATATCTTTACACTCGTGTCTTTCTAATTCTCTGTACTTGCGCCTGAAAAGATGTTACTCTTCCCTCGTCTTCTCTTTGAGTTGTATTAGCGATACCAACTGCAGGGTGGCTCCATATGTAGCGTGTTTCTCTGCAGGGGGGCATTGGAATCCAAGTATCTCTTCGGCAGCTGTACGCATTGAGCGGGAGACGTGTGATCACTGCGCGCATATATAGAGAGGGGCAGTGCCTTGGGCAAGCAGATGTAAGAGTCGAGCGTCATGGTCTTGTTCGGTCAGTAGCGTTCGCAGCTTGCTGACGTCTAGCTTCCTTTGCGTGGGTTTCCGTGAATTTTTCGCAGCGCATAAGCGTGTGCGAACCTTGGTTGCTACAAGGAAGTGATCCGATTCGATTTTGGTATTTCGGATCGAACGTACGTCCATCACACTTGAAGCGTGTCTTCCGTCAATCACAACATGATCAATTTGGCGAGTTCTGATCGGATGACCGACCGTGGCCTTGTGAATATTGAGGTGCTCGAATCTAGTACTACTAATTACCATGTTTCGTGTTGCGGAGAAGTCGATCAGACTCATTCCATTGTCGGAGGTGTTGTCGTGGAGGCTGAATTGTCCAACTGTCGGACCAAAGATATCCTCATGGCCCACCTTGGCATTAAAGTCGCCAATCCCGATTTTGATGTCGTGTCGGGGGCAGCGCTCATAGGTTTCGTCGAGGCGCTCATAAAAGGTCTCTTTGGTTTCATCGTCCTTGATTCTGATGTAGAAGTATTTAGCCTTAATGCGGATTGTTGCCAGTCGTTCGTTCACAGTGTGAACATAGAGACAAGGTGGCGGGGTCTCTTGCCGTCTGAAAATTCACAACCAAATTCATCCCTCTCCGCATGGCAACCGTAGTAAATGTCACAAGATGCCTTTTTAGAGCAGCCCTGTCCTGTCCATCGCATTTCCTGGATTACGGTGATATCAGCCCTGAATATTTCGAGGACATCCACCAGCTGAATAGTGGCACCTTCCCTATAAAGGGTTCGGACATTCGAGGTGCATATCCGTAAATCATGGTCTTTATACGTTTGCGTAGGTTGTCATCGTGTTTTCGGGTCGGTATCCGAGGCATGTTGTCTGTTTTCGTTGAATCGGCTTTTTTATATGGCGGATCACAAGCCCAACGTTTTTGGAGGACCAATATCCCTGTCTCGTTTGTCCCCGACCAGACCTCCCACCGGGGTTAAAACCCGAATTTCAACTGGTTACTCGGGTTAACGAGGTTCATTAACATGAACCTGAGACTAGGAATTGTGTAGGAGAGGCTATGGTAACTAACAGAAGTCGGTTACTGAATTGCACTACACCATTCTGAACGTCCCACAACACAATCCATTCCTTTACAGATGACAGTAACACTTGTCTTTCACATTCGCCCAAACTTTTTGGAAACTCTTTCCTTTCTTTTCCTAAATATGGGAGCTATGGATATGGATGAGTCAGCTAATGGAGATCGTAATTAATTTCAATGGTTTTCGTAGGACTACATACATCGGTGTCTTAATTTCCATCCCTATTTCTGGTCTTTTCAATGAACTTAATTTTATTGACGCATAGCCCATTCCATTTCTTTGCAGATGCCAGTAACATTTGTCTTTCACATTCGCCCAACTTTTTCTTAGATGGAGAGTAAAAGACGCACTATAAATGACACTTTCAATCACTATAAATGGATTCATTACCTTCCTTCCCTAAATATGGGTACTATGTATATTGTGGAGTAAGCAACTCTTGAAGTTCTGGGCATATCAATTCAATGTGACCTCCGTTGGAAAGATCATATATTTAATATGTTGAAAGTAGTGACCAAGTACATTGTTTTTTATTAACGGTGCAAGACATTCTTCACTCCTGTCTACACCACGTATATTCGGCCCAAATTGTAATACAATTCACTTATTTGGATAGGGGGCTTTGGACAGGGGTTATGGATAGGGGCTCTTTGGATAATCTGGACCGAAAGCAACAACGTGCGATATATTGACTAAGAGAAGAGCATATTTCATTCTTTATTGGATCTTTTCAGCACCGAAGAAATTAATGATAAGTGTTCGAAAGAAATACCGGGATTGATCGTGTGTTCTCTAGTCTTAGTCGGAGATTGAACTAAGTTTACTCTTTTGAACTGAGTTAAAAAAAAAATATTTTCACTACTACATACCTTCAAATTGGACTCAGTTCCCTCCAACGCCGATGGATACAAGCGACTCAGCAGCAACAGCAGTGGATGCAGTTTATGCGCCTGCGCGCGACGTGCAATCAACTCACTAGCACGACGCAGCTCCTCCAAAAAGAAATCATACAACTTGGGATAACGCAAAAAGAAGATGCGTCCAGTCATGCGATTGCGTATATTCAAGTTATCGGAGTCGCGAGTACGTTGAACGCCAAAAATACGCGTTACAAGCGCAGCAAACAGCAGCGTCGCCGAATTACGCTCCGACCAAGTATCCGCCGCATAGCTACGTATGGCGCACATGACCCCGGCACACACATGTTCACCCACAGCCTCATTCAGATCGGTGCAGCGGAAGAGTGCACGCAAAATATTCAGCGAATGCGTGCGCGACTCGGAATTATCGATGGCATTGCCGCTGCTGATGCTGCACATTTGAAATAATTGCGCCATGCAAAAGTGCAGCGACTTGTTGGTGCCCAGCTGCAGCTCGGACGTTATCAGTGCCTGCATCATGAAAGGCAGACCAGCGCTGCGACGCGTAGAGCAAATTTTGTCGGTGCTATTCGGTGGTACCTCCTGCGCAATGATGGCGAGCAGTTCACGCAACCACTGCAGCGGCAATGAATTCAATTCAGGCGATTCACTGCGCCACAGACGCGCACAAAGCTTTGCAAAACCAACGTAAGCCTGCTCAAAGGCGCCACGATGTTTAATCGATGACAACAGCTGCTTGAAATGGGCGCCAATGCCGAATAGCTGTTCACGCGAGACCAGATAATGCGACGTGCCATTGTTGCTCAGCTGAATTGGAGCGCGCAGCAAAAGTTCGCCCAGCAGCAGCGACATTTCTTTGATTGTGCGCCAGGCACAGAGCAGCAACAACTGTGGCGTTGTCTGCAATAGACTGACATCAAGTTTGGCGCATTTGCGCGAGAGCAAATTGCAGGCGGCAGCTTCATCTACCGCTTCCTCCGTTTGAAAAGCAGCAGGCAACGCGCTAAAATCATTTGGCAAATGTCCTTCTGGCGAGTCGCTGTTAACAATAGGCGCAACCACATCACTCAGCTCGCGACAAAGCGTTATCAATTCAGCGATGAGCGCGCGCCAGGCATCTATGCCGCTTAGCAGTTTGAAATCGAGCTGCTTCAAAAGCTGTTTGGCGGCAAAAAGTGCACCATACAGAGGATTTTTCTTTGCAGCAATCAAAATGCTTTGCTGTGCCAATGCGTGACCCTGTTGCAAAAGTTGCAGCAGCCAGCGCAGCGCAGCAAAGCATGTTGGCTGATAGCTGGGCAAATCGTAGTTGCCGAAAACAGTGCCGCGCGACACATGGCAGTAATAGTCGAGCTGATAGGCGCCCGTAACTGAATCCAGCGGACGCACACTCAAAAGGAGCGACTTTATAGAGTTTACAGAGATGCGATCCGAGGGCGGTGTCAAGTTGTTCGACGCTAGCAGGTTCAAAATGTTGCACGCAAAACCTTTATTCGCCTCATAAGAGTCGCCCAATGTTTCGAGCAACACCAGAGAGGTGTTTGGCGGCAGCAGAGTGGACAGCGGCAGCGCGCAGTTAATCGCGACGCGTATCGACTGCTCGAGCAGTTGCAAAGAGAGTGTGCGACGTGTAAAATTGGCGCCGTTAAAAAGATTGGCAACCAAAAGACGCAGCAGATCCTTCAAAAAGCGTAAATGCAAAGAGGTGGAAGAGGGCGACGAGGCTTTTCTTGCCGCAGCAGCAACAGAAGTAGAAGAGGTAGAAGCAGCAGAGGAAGCAGCTTTACTAGAAGCTCCAGTTGAAGCAGTATTCGAAGAAGAAGTTGTCGAAGAATTGGTAGACGATGAAGCCGTAGATGATGTAGCACCAGCTATAGGTCTTTTAGATTTTTTCGTTGCCGTCACCGAAGAAGATGAAGAAGAAGACTCGCCCTCCTTCAGCGTCTTCAGTAGATTGAGCTCGCAGCGCATAAGCGCTTTGCCCAGCAGTCCCAAAGCCTTCTGACGTGTCGCTGGCGACTGACAGTTCAAGTTGTATTCAACGTACGTCAACAAATGTTCGCATTCCAATTGGGTCAGCAACTCTGTTGTTTTGTGCGTCTCGACGAGTAGACGCAGTGCCATGATGCGCGTCTCATCACAATTGCAAAGCATCGCCAGCTGTAATTGCGACGAGAAACGTTGCATAAGTTCGGAAAAGTTTTCGCATTTTATGCCACATTTACGCACTGCCCAAAGGGCGCTGAGCTTAGTGCTGATTGGAATATTTTGCGTAGCATCGGCGATAATGTAATGGAGTAGCAGTGGCTCATATTTAATGGCCTTCACTGTTAGCGCTTCGATGTCGGGCAGACGCTCGTCAGAGTGGGCGGCAATGTTCAGCAGATAGTCGAGCCATAGAGAGCGCCAATCGGGGTAGGAGAGCTCTGAGTGGCTGGCGCACATGAGGCCTAAGGAGAGGAAATTTTAGAGATTATTTTAATAGAATAAATTTGAAATTTTAGAAATAATTCGAATTTTTTTGAGAAAATCTGAATATTTAGAGAAAATCTTAATTCGAATTTTAAAATTTGAATTTTTAGAGATAATTCAAATTGATTGAGAAAATTTGAATTTTTTTACAGAAATTGGAATTTTTAGAGAAATTTTACATTTTGAATTTGAGTGAAAATTTAAATTTATAAAAAAATTTAATTTGACATTTTAAAGAAATTTTGATTTTTTTTAGATAAAAATTGCATTTTTAGAGATAAATTGAATTTTTAGAGAAAATTTGAATTTTATAGAAAATTTGAATTTTATGAGAAAATTTGAATTTTTAGAGAAATCTGAGATTTTAGAGAAAATTTAAATTAAAGAAATTTTTAGAGACTGAAACAGATGTTGATATGTGGCGTGCCGATAATTCGGTGGAACGCAGCTTATATCCGCGTTTTTTTACACAAAAAGTGAATGAGTGCATTTAGAAGAAGCATTGAGTCTCGATGATCGAGTATCGCACAACAGCGGTTTGCTTTGATTCAATTCAATGTTGCCACATTGATGTGGTTTTAGTAATAGTTACAGGGTTGTTATATAAAATAGTATAAAATAGTGTAAAATAGTATTAAATATATCTGATTTAAGACAATTTTAATTTTTAGAAAAAATTTCATATTAATAGAAAACTTTTTAAATTTTAAGAGAATAAATTTTTAGAGAATATTTTAATTTTTAGAGAAACTTGGAATTGTTAGAAATAATTTTAACTTTCAGAGAAAATTTGAGTTTTAAGAGAAAATTTGAATGTTTAGAAAAAATTGGAATTTTTAGAGAAAATTGTAATTTTTAAAGAAATTTGAATTATTAGCAAAAAATTTTAATTTTAGAAAAAAAAAAATTAGAGATAATTTAAATTTTTAGAGATTTTTTTATTTTTAGAGAACAATTTATAATTTTAGAGAAAATTTCAATTTTTAGAGAAATTTAAAAAGATTTTAGAGAAATTTTAAATTTGTTAAGAAATTTTGAATATTTAGAGAAAATTCCAATTTTATGATATTATAAAACTCACCTTCATACAGATTATTGACAACAAAATCCCTGCCCAAATGCTGCGCAAACATTTGGCCAAACAAATGCTCGCTATGCGCCAACACTTCCTGCGCACCCAGCACACCGGCAGCCTGCAACAGCACAACACACTTCATGCTCAACGACAGCCGCTCCGAGTTGCAGGCATCGTAGATTTTTTGCAACAAAAACTCAAAATGTAGCTTCTGCGCAAGCGCGACAATATTGCGCAACAACTCACGACAAATGTGCCGTACACTGTCCATGTGATGCTCCAGATAGCAAAAGGCAAATATGAGCAATTTACGTAAAATCAATTTGGCATCATCGAGACTGGGTGGAGCCTCCAGAGCAGACTCGAATAGCAATAACATTTTAGAGATTTGATACAGGGAACGTGTAGCACACAGCAACATATTGGGCACTGTTGCATGCGCATTGGCCAGCTCATCGATTTTATTACAAACATCACGTATTTGTGCTGAATACAGCCGAAAGTCCACAGCATCAAAGGTGTTGATAACACCAACGCAAAGCACCAATTCATTGGGTGACTGCAGCGTAACTACTTCGCACATGAATGCCTCATATGTGTCGAAGATCTTTGCAATGTAGGCCATTAAAATGCCGGCATTAGTGCGCGGATCCATGGGAATTTCATCGTCGAGTATGAGCTGTTTGCAGAGGGTCTGCATCTGCTTCAGTTGGTCGGTGTGTTGTTGGCGCATGTGCGTGGGAAACTCCTGCACGCAGGCGAGTATCAAACGCACAGAGTTGTGAATGTGTAGATAGTATTCGTTGCGCACCGACGGAGAGCTGAGGACGCTGTGGATGAAATAAAACATTTTAATGATTCAATTATTAAATAAATAAAAATTTAAAAAATTTTAAAATATTTTTTTTTCCAATGGGTCCTTAAGAAAATTACATTTAAATGTTTAGAGAAATTTGAATTTTGAATTTGATTTTTTAATAAATTTTGAATTTATTGAGAAATAAATATTTTTTTTTAAGAAAATTTCATTTTTTTAGAGAAAATTTTAATTTTTTAGAGATAATTTTAAAGAAAATTTTAATTTTTTGAAAAGATTTAAATTTTAAGAGAATTTTCTTAAGAAAATTCTAAATTGTAGTTGAAATTTAAATTTTTGGAGAAATTTTGAATTTTTAGAGAAAATTTTATTTTTGAGGAAATGGACAAAATTTTAATTATTTACGAATTAAATTATTTTAGAATTCATCACAAAAATTTTAATTTTCACTGAAAATCAATTTTTCATTATTTAAATTTTCACTAAAAATGGAATTTCTAACTAAAAATATAATTTTTAACTATAACAGAAATTTTTAACTAAAAATACAATTTTTATTTGAAAAATTTGATTTTTAATTAAAAATTCTGTTTTTAACTACAATTTTTGATTATTATTTTAATATAAAAAAAAAATAATCAATTTCTATAAAACTTTGTCTCACCCCAGCTCCGTTAGGTACTTCTGCACCGATTGGCACAAAAATGGCAGCAGCGTGGGCAGCATTTGCTCCAGCGCCTTTACGCTACACGCAAAATTGTCAAAACAGCCCAACAGCGAGCTGACGGTCTTGTTCCATCGACTACTCTCAGTCTCCTGGCGAGTTTCCTCCACCAGGCGCTTCAGAGTTTTGCTCAGCACACCGACAATAAGTGATTCATTCGACGATGCTTCTCCGTCGCCTGTATGGCGTGCCGCAGTAATAAAGAGTCTAAAAATATATAAATTTTTATTACTTTGTTATTTTTATCAAATATGCCTATATAAAAAGCAGAATATCATAAATGAGAAAATCAATAATGTAGCCACTTGTGGCAGAGTTGGGGTTTAATGTATTACGCACTTGAGCAGCTGATTTCGCACCGGATGTTTGGGCATACTGTAGAAAATGAGGTCGGCAAGAAACTGCAGCGTATCCTCATCATTGCCGGCGTTTTGAAAAACCTAAAATCAGCGCAAAAATATAATAAATAAGATTTTCTTTATACAATAGAAAATTCTACCAACATTTTTCACCACCGCCACCTGCTCTGGTACTGTTGTAGCGCTGCGTAGTTGCACGCAATAGGAAGCCTCCGCTACAAAGCATTTTAATTAAACAAAATTCCATCCAACTCCTACTCTAAAACTTACACAAATCATAGTGCTTGGGCAGTGTCACCAAGGCCGCTCGCAGATCTGCGTTTTTCTTAACATTTTCACCAGTCTTCACTGAGGATACGCGCAATGTTAACGAGTTCATTATTCGCACTTTATTCTGTTTAAATTTTATAATAAAATTGCATTAAAATTGTTAACAGTTTTGTAAATGTCGCAGAAACGTTATTCGTTCGCGCACGGGGCAGTGTTGGAATTCAAGTGACAGCGGAGTGACAGCCACGAACAGTGCGAACAGCTGATGCAAACAGCGCTGTCGGTGGCAAGCAGCTATGTTCTCGACTGTCATAACAAACGCACGTTGTTTTTGTTGACATTTAGCATTGTTGTTGTAAAATAAACAGTGCGAGTGAGTGAGCATGCAAACAAAAGAAGAGTTCAGAGTACTGTTCAGGGTTTGGTTGGTAACAAATTAGGTAGAAATATTAAAATTTTAGATTTGTACTTTATTTCAAAAATCGTACTTTTTCGCATTTTCGGTTTTTGATCGATATGAAATTTGATTGAAAGCTGAAAGATGCACGATTGTTGCAAAAATTTAACATTTATTTACATTTATTTTTTATTTTCAGATAAAATTTTAATTTTTAGCAAAAATTTGAATATTTTGATAAAACTAAAATTTTTATAGATAATTTTAACAGAAAATTTGTAAATTCAAAATTTTCAATTTTGAATTCACAGAAAATTTTATTTTTTTGCAAAAATGTTTAAAGAAAACTTTAGATTTTAGAAAAAACTTCAATTTATAGAAAAAAATTTGAATTTATAGAGAAAATTTTAATTTTAAGAGAAAATTTTAATTTAAAGAGAAAATTTAAATTTTAGGATAATATATATATTTTCGAAAAATTACAAATTTTTAGAAGAAAAGTCACTAACAAATTAATACTTCACAAAAATGAAGTTTTTCACTAAAAACTAAGTTGTTGACTAAATCCCATTTTTTTTTTTACTATAATTTTCACTAAAAGTTCCATTTTTCACTTTATAAAAATCAAACTTTCAATAAAATGTATGTTTTCACTAAAAATTAATATTTCATTAATAACTAAATTTTTCATTTAAAATTCAGATTTTCACTAAAAATTCAATTTATACTAGAATTCAATTTTTCAAAGAAAAACTCAATATTTAACTTAATAAAATTTTGACAAAAAAATTATGTTTCAATAAAAATTCAACTTTCCAGTAAACTTTTTTGTTTACAAATTTTGATATGATATTAGATCGAAAGCTAAAAACTGCCCGTTTGTTGAACTCGTGGACGATCATTCGATTTCGAAAATTAGTCAATTTTTTATTTTCATGAATTTACGAATTTAAAATTTCTTTCACGATTTATTTAAATACATGTAAATAACCATCAGTATTTAAAATAAATATTATATTTTTTATTTTTATTTCATTGAATTTTTATAGGAGAAAAATATTTACTCTTTTACGAACTTTTTCTACTTTTTATTTTAACGATAGAAAAATAAATTGGTAAAAACATTTTATTTTTGTATAAAGCTCTCAATTCTTTTACTATTATTTTACATGTAATTTTTAGGGCAATTTTTAAAATCGCGTGTCACAATTCCAATATATATTTTTTTTTAATTTTTAAATTCTGGCGACGCTATAAACTTTATCCTATGTATTATAAATTTCTTATTGAGTATTACAATATTTCAAATAAATCTTAAAAATTTAATTATATAAATTTATTCACTAGTGTACTTTTCAATAATTTGAATAATTTCCGTTTTTGTAACACCCTGTCAAAGTTTTAATTGTCAAACTGCACGTGTTGAGTAAGCAACAAATTAGAAATTTGCATTGTGAAAATTAGGAAATTATACTCAAATAAATAATTAAATTGCAACAAATTTAATTAAAACATGAGTAAGAAAAATAAAGGAGGCAGTAATTTGGGGCGTGCGCTGATCAAAGATCGTTTCGGCAGCACGAATCGCAGGAAAGTCGACAATGATTCGATGGTAAGTTGCAAAAGTTTTTCCCTGATGTATTATTGAAATTATTAATTGTAAATGTTTAAACCCACCGTCCAACAGTTACATACGACCGAAGTACAAGATGGCTATGACTGGGGTCGCCTAAATCTTTCGTCCGTCACGGAGGAGTCATCATTTCAGGAGTTTTTGCGTACCGCCGAATTGGCCGGCACCGAATTTCAGGCGGAGAAACTCAACATCGCTTTCATCAATCCAAAGGCAGGCGTTGGTTTGCTCTCACGCACTGAACAACAGCTCATGGAGAAAAAACATGAAGATAATCGTGCATTGCTGAAAATACCGCGTCGTCCCAAATGGACGAGCGACACAACAGCGGAGGATCTGCAGCGTGCCGAAAGCGATAGTTTTCTCGAATGGCGACGCAATCTGGCGCTGCTGCAGGAGGACGAAGATATTATAATGACGCCGTACGAAAAGAATTTGGAGTTTTGGCGTCAATTGTGGCGTGTTGTCGAACGCTCCGATGTAGTGGTGCAAATTGTAGATGCACGCAACCCGTTGCTCTTTCGCAGCGACGATCTGGAGAAGTATGTGAAGGAGGTTAATCCGCAGAAGATGAATATGATTTTGGTGAATAAGTCGGATCTGTTGAGCGAGCAGCAGCGTCAACAGTGGGCGGAGTATTTCGACCAAGAAGGCATTAGAACGGCATTCTTTTCGGCGTCGCTCGTTATCGAGGAGCTCAAGAAGAAAGAGGAATCAGAGAGCGAGGATGATGATTACAAGCAGACGAAGCCAACGGCAAAGAAACAAACGGCAGCAAAAGAAAAAGAGGCTAAAGAAAAGGCAGAACAAGAGAAATCGGCAAAAGATGCAGCGGAATTAGAAAAGGAAGAAATCGAAGAAACCGAAAAATCATTAGATGCAGCAGAAAAAGCAATAGAAACAAAAACATTAGAAACTGAGGCCGCTTCGTCGTTGTCTTTGCAGGATCTCAAGCAAGCAGCGAATGAAATCAACAGCTCTTTAGACAAACTCGAGGAGAAGTTGACAGTAATTGAACAGAAACTTATTGAACCAGAAACGGTTGCTGCTGCTGCGACTAAAAACAGCGCTAAAGTTTTGGATCGACTCGAATTGATTGAGTTTTTCAAAAATATCTATGTGGGTAGCACAAATACACCCAACATCACAACGATCGGCTTGGTGGGCTATCCAAATGTTGGCAAAAGCAGCACCATTAATGCGATTATGACACAGAAAAAGGTTTCGGTATCGGCGACACCTGGCAAAACTAAACATTTTCAAACTTTATTCCTGGACAACGATTTGCTGTTGTGCGATTGTCCCGGTCTGGTGATGCCCAGTTTTGTGTTGACCAAGGCGGACATGATATTGAATGGCATATTGCCTATTGATCAGGTATTTAATCCATTACCCCAATTCTTTTACAAATTTATTTTTTAATATTTTTAATATTATTTTATATATTTTGATTAGATGCGTGATCATGTGCCTGCTGTTAATTTGCTTTGTCAACGCATTCCACGTCACATACTTGAGGAAAATTATGGCATTATTATAGCCAAACCGCAGGAGCCTGAAGATCCTAACCGGCCACCGTTTTCAGAGGAACTGCTGCTAGCTTATGGCTGTAAGTTGAATAGAAATATTTGTTATTATTTATTTTAAAGAAAATCTTCATTTTCTTTTTTTTTAAGGTTTTTATTATTATTATTATTAAATTTTCAAAATTATAATTTTCTTACAGACAATCGTGGCTTCATGACCTCTCATGGTCAGCCAGATCAGTCGCGTTCGGCGCGTTACGTCTGCAAGGACTATGTGAACGGCAAACTGCTGTACTGTGTCGCGCCGCCAACAGCCTCACAGGAAGAGTTCCAAGTGTATCCTGCCAAAACACGCGAAGATATTGCAGAGCAGACGCTGCCCAGTCAGCAGCAAAGAGCGATGCGCGTAAGTATCTTAGAAACTTTTAAAAATTATAAACAATTATAAAGCAATTATATTAAATATTTCATAAATCGAATTAATAATAAAATAATAAATAGTAAATATTAAATATTATTGATTTAAATATAATAATATTTAATTTTAAACATTAAAATATCGAATTTTAAAATATTTAATAATAAATATAAGAATATTTAAATTTTAAATATTAAAATATTTAATTTTAAATAGTAAAATATTAATTTTAAATATTAATATATTTAATTTTAGATATTAAAAAATTTAATTTTAAATAGTAAAAAAATTTATTTTAAATAGTAAAATATTAATTTTAAATATTAATATTAAACTATTTAAATTTAAATAGTAAAATATTAAAGTAATTAATTTTAAAATATCGAATTTTAAAATATTTAATAATAAATATAAGAATATTTAAATTTTAAATATTAAAATATTTAATTTTAAATATTAAAATATTTAATTTTAAATATTAAAATATTTAATTTTATATATTAAAATATTTAATTTTAATTATTAAAGTATTAAATTTTAATATTAAATAATTTAATTTTATATATTAAATTTTTTAATTTTAAATATTAAAAATTTAATTTTAAAATTCCACCAAATAATAAAATATTAATTTTATATATTAATATATTTAATTTTAAATATTAAACTATTTAAATATTAAAATATTTAATTTTAAATATTAAAGTATTTAATTTTAAATATTAAAATATTTAATTTTAAATATTAAATTATTTAATTTTAAATATTAAAAAATTTAATTTTAAATATTGAAATATTTAATTTTAAATATTAAAATATTTAATTATATATATTAAAATATTTAATTTTAAATATTAAAATATTTAATTTTAAATATTAAAATATTTAATTTTAAATATTAAAATATTTAATTTTAAATATTAAAATATTTAATTCTAAAAATGTTAAATATTATTGTTAAATGTTATTTAAAATATTTTATTGTAAATATTGAAGTATTAAATTTGTAATATTTAATTTTAAATATTAAATAATAAAATATTTTATTTAAAATATTAAATTTTAAATAGTAAATATTTAATTTCGTATATTGAAATATTAAATTTTAAATATTATTATTCAAATTTTTAAACATTGTCTATTTCAAATCTAATATTCATATTTTCTCTTTCAGATCAGCAAAAACAAATCCACCAAGGAAATCGATCAGCAATTCTTTGAGGCCAACAATAGCAAAGCATACGTCAAGGGTCACACAAATTTGCCGCATATACGCGTCGCCGCCGATGGTTCTATAATGGCAACAGATGCACCGGGCGCCAAACCATGGCGCAATGTCAAAAAGGAGCGACGCGAAAAACTACGCAAGAAATTCAGTCATCTCGATCAGCACTGAGTTGTCGGCAAGCGCGCGTGCAATTAAGTCATATCAAATTAATTAATGTAAGCAGTTTTTTAAATTTGTCTTAAGTATTTAATGGATACAGAATTTTATATAGTTGAACAATTAATTGTTGATTTTAAAGATGAACCATTTAAAATTCAACTTTAACTAGTGATAAAACTGGCGATTGTAAGTGTTACAGTTGCAAGCTGACCGTCATTTGATGTTTCGATGTTATACGCGTTCAATTTAAACACGTTGAAATATAAACATTGAAAACATTATATTTTTGAGTTATTTTTTCGCACTTTTATTTAAAAAAAAAGTTTAAAATAAGAATTATCTTCATCGTTGCTCGATTTTAATCTACGACTAAAATACATAAATATCGCATATCTAAATACGTTTTATATAGCTCTCAAACTAATTCGACGTTATTGGACGTATTTAAATTTATTTTTCAAATTAAAAAAGTGTTAATTTCGTTCGTAGAAGTGAAAGATTTCCGAAAAAGTCTTGTGATGTATGAGGAATTTGTATAAAAAATAGGCAGATCACAAATTTTAGTCGACCGATCACGCCCATTTTAAATCCCCAACAACGTAGCTACACAAGTAATCAAAATTCAGAGTTTTATTCACATAGTTGATATTGTCGTGATTTCAACAGATAGCAGAATATTCAGTCTCAGTAGATCATATTACTTTTCATAGAAAAATGTATTTTTCATAGAAAAATGTATTTTTCATAGAAAAATGTATTTTTCATAGAAAAATGTATTTTTCATAGAAAAATGTATTTTTCATAGAAAAAAGTATTTTTCAGAGAAAAATGTATTTTTCATAGAAAAATGTATTTTTCATAGAAAAATGTATTTTTCATAGAAAAATGTATTTTTCATAGAAAAATGTATTTTTCATAGAAAAATGTATTTTTCATAGAAAAATGTATTTTTCATAGAAAAATGTATTTTTCATAGAAAAATGTATTTTTCATAGAAAAATGTATTTTTCACAGAAAAATGTATTTTTCATAGAAAAATGTATTTTTCATAGAAAAATGTATTTTTCATAGAAAAATGTATTTTTCATAGAAAAATGTATTTTTCATAGAAAAATGTATTTTTCATAGAAAAATGTATTTTTCATAGAAAAATGTATTTTTCATAGAAAAATGTATTTTTCATAGAAAAATGTATTTTTCATAGAAAAATGTATTTTTCATAGAAAAATGTATTTTTCATAGAAAAATGTATTTTTCATAGAAAAATGTATTTTTCATAGAAAAATGTATTTTTCATAGAAAAATGTATTTTTCATAGAAAAATGTATTTTTCATAGAAAAATGTATTTTTCATAGAAAAATGTATTTTTCATAGAAAAATGTATTTTTCATAGAAAAATGTATTTTTCATAGAAAAATGTATTTTTCATAGAAAAATGTATTTTTCATAGAAAAATGTATTTTTCATAGAAAAATGTATTTTTCATAGAAAAATGTATTTTTCATAGAAAAATGTATTTTTCATAGAAAAATGTATTTTTCATAGAAAAATGTATTTTTCATAGAAAAATGTATTTTTCATAGAAAAATGTATTTTTCATAGAAAAATGTATTTTTCATAGAAAAATGTATTTTTCATAGAAAAATGTATTTTTCATAGAAAAATGTATTTTTCATAGAAAAATGTATTTTTCATAGAAAAATGTATTTTTCATAGAAAAATGTATTTTTCATAGAAAAATGTATTTTTCATAGAAAAATGTATTTTTCATAGAAAAATGTATTTATCATAGAAAAATGTATTTTTCATAGAAAAATGTATTTTTCATAGAAAAATGTATTTTTCATAGAAAAATGTATTTTTCATAGAAAAATGTATTTTTCATAGAAAAATGTATTTTTCATAGAAAAATGTATTTTTCATAGAAAAATGTATTTTTCATAGAAAAATGTATTTTTCATAGAAAAATGTATTTTTCATAGAAAAATGTATTTTTCATAGAAAAATGTATTTTTCATAGAAAAATGTATTTTTCATAGAAAAATGTATTTTTCATAGAAAAATGTATTTTTCATAGAAAAATGTATTTTTCATAGAAAAATGTATTTTTCATAGAAAAATGTATTTTTCATAGAAAAATGTATTTTTCATAGAAAAATGTATTTTTCATAGAAAAATGTATTTTTCATAGAAAAATGTATTTTTCATAGAAAAATGTATTTTTCATAGAAAAATGTATTTTTCATAGAAAAATGTATTTTTCATAGAAAAATGTATTTTTCATAGAAAAATGTATTTTTCATAGAAAAATGTATTTTTCATAGAAAAATGTATTTTTCATAGAAAAATGTATTTTTCATAGAAAAATGTATTTTTCATAGAAAAATGTATTTTTCATAGAAAAATGTATTTTTCATAGAAAAATGTATTTTTCATAGAAAAATGTATTTTTCATAGAAAAATGTATTTTTCATAGAAAAATGTATTTTTCATAGAAAAATGTATTTTTCATAGAAAAATGTATTTTTCATAGAAAAATGTATTTTTCATAGAAAAATGTATTTTTCATAGAAAAATGTATTTTTCATAGAAAAATGTATTTTTCATAGAAAAATGTATTTTTCATAGAAAAATGTATTTTTCATAGAAAAATGTATTTTTCATAGAAAAATGTATTTTTCATAGAAAAATGTATTTTTCATAGAAAAATGTATTTTTCATAGAAAAATGTATTTTTCATAGAAAAATGTATTTTTCATAGAAAAATGTATTTTTCATAGAAAAATGTATTTTTCATAGAAAAATGTATTTTTCATAGAAAAATGTATTTTTCATAGAAAAATGTATTTTTCATAGAAAAATGTATTTTTCATAGAAAAATGTATTTTTCATAGAAAAATGTATTTTTCATAGAAAAATGTATTTTTCATAGAAAAATGTATTTTTCATAGAAAAATGTATTTTTCATAGAAAAATGTATTTTTCATAGAAAAATGTATTTTTCATAGAAAAATGTATTTTTCATAGAAAAATGTATTTTTCATAGAAAAATGTATTTTTCATAGAAAAATGTATTTTTCATAGAAAAATGTATTTTTCATAGAAAAATGTATTTTTCATAGAAAAATGTATTTTTCATAGAAAAATGTATTTTTCATAGAAAAATGTATTTTTCATAGAAAAATGTATTTTTCATAGAAAAATGTATTTTTCATAGAAAAATGTATTTTTCATAGAAAAATGTATTTTTCATAGAAAAATGTATTTTTCATAGAAAAATGTATTTTTCATAGAAAAATGTATTTTTCATAGAAAAATGTATTTTTCATAGAAAAATGTATTTTTCATAGAAAAATGTATTTTTCATAGAAAAATGTATTTTTCATAGAAAAATGTATTTTTCATAGAAAAATGTATTTTTCATAGAAAAATGTATTTTTCATAGAAAAATGTATTTTTCATAGAAAAATGTATTTTTCATAGAAAAATGTATTTTTCATAGAAAAATGTATTTTTCATAGAAAAATGTATTTTTCATAGAAAAATGTATTTTTCATAGAAAAATGTATTTTTCATAGAAAAATGTATTTTTCATAGAAAAATGTATTTTTCATAGAAAAATGTATTTTTCACAGAAAAATGTATTTTTCATAGAAAAATGTATTTTTCACAGAAAAATGTATTTTTCATAGAAAAATGTATTTTTCATAGAAAAATGTATTTTTCATAGAAAAATGTATTTTTCATAGAAAAATGTATTTTTCATAGAAAAATGTATTTTTCATAGAAAAATGTATTTTTCATAGAAAAATGTATTTTTCATAGAAAAATGTATTTTTCATAGAAAAATGTATTTTTCATAGAAAAATGTATTTTTCATAGAAAAATGTATTTTTCATAGAAAAATGTATTTTTCATAGAAAAATGTATTTTTCATAGAAAAATGTATTTTTCATAGAAAAATGTATTTTTCATAGAAAAATGTATTTTTCATAGAAAAATGTATTTTTCATAGAAAAATGTATTTTTCATAGAAAAATGTATTTTTCATAGAAAAATGTATTTTTCATAGAAAAATGTATTTTTCATAGAAAAATGTATTTTTCATAGAAAAATGTATTTTTCATAGAAAAATGTATTTTTCATAGAAAAATGTATTTTTCATAGAAAAATGTATTTTTCATAGAAAAATGTATTTTTCATAGAAAAATGTATTTTTCATAGAAAAATGTATTTTTCATAGAAAAATGTATTTTTCATAGAAAAATGTATTTTTCATAGAAAAATGTATTTTTCATAGAAAAATGTATTTTTCATAGAAAAATGTATTTTTCATAGAAAAATGTATTTTTCATAGAAAAATGTATTTTTCATAGAAAAATGTATTTTTCATAGAAAAATGTATTTTTCATAGAAAAATGTATTTTTCATAGAAAAATGTATTTTTCATAGAAAAATGTATTTTTCATAGAAAAATGTATTTTTCATAGAAAAATGTATTTTTCATAGAAAAATGTATTTTTCATAGAAAAATGTATTTTTCATAGAAAAATGTATTTTTCATAGAAAAATGTATTTTTCATAGAAAAATGTATTTTTCATAGAAAAATGTATTTTTCATAGAAAAATGTATTTTTCATAGAAAAATGTATTTTTCATAGAAAAATGTATTTTTCATAGAAAAATGTATTTTTCATAGAAAAATGTATTTTTCATAGAAAAATGTATTTTTCATAGAAAAATGTATTTTTCATAGAAAAATGTATTTTTCATAGAAAAATGTATTTTTCATAGAAAAATGTATTTTTCATAGAAAAATGTATTTTTCATAGAAAAATGTATTTTTCATAGAAAAATGTATTTTTCATAGAAAAATGTATTTTTCATAGAAAAATGTATTTTTCATAGAAAAATGTATTTTTCATAGAAAAATGTATTTTTCATAGAAAAATGTATTTTTCATAGAAAAATGTATTTTTCATAGAAAAATGTATTTTTCATAGAAAAATGTATTTTTCATAGAAAAATGTATTTTTCATAGAAAAATGTATTTTTCATAGAAAAATGTATTTTTCATAGAAAAATGTATTTTTCATAGAAAAATGTATTTTTCATAGAAAAATGTATTTTTCATAGAAAAATGTATTTTTCATAGAAAAATGTATTTTTCATAGAAAAATGTATTTTTCATAGAAAAATGTATTTTTCATAGAAAAATGTATTTTTCATAGAAAAATGTATTTTTCATAGAAAAATGTATTTTTCATAGAAAAATGTATTTTTCATAGAAAAATGTATTTTTCATAGAAAAATGTATTTTTCATAGAAAAATGTATTTTTCATAGAAAAATGTATTTTTCATAGAAAAATGTATTTTTCATAGAAAAATGTATTTTTCATAGAAAAATGTATTTTTCATAGAAAAATGTATTTTTCATAGAAAAATGTATTTTTCATAGAAAAATGTATTTTTCATAGAAAAATGTATTTTTCATAGAAAAATGTATTTTTCATAGAAAAATGTATTTTTCATAGAAAAATGTATTTTTCATAGAAAAATGTATTTTTCATAGAAAAATGTATTTTTCATAGAAAAATGTATTTTTCATAGAAAAATGTATTTTTCATAGAAAAATGTATTTTTCATAGAAAAATGTATTTTTTTTATATTATGATAGCGGTTTTAAAAATGAAATAGTTTAAAACGGGTATTGGTTGCGGGATTTAATCTATTTATGAATTATTTTCAGTATTCACAGATTTTTTTTAGATTTAATTATTTCCAATAGTCTGACATATTTAACCTACTGATAGTGGTTATACTATAAGCTGCCAACTAAATGGCAAAAAAAGTATCAGACCTAATTAATTTGCAAAAACAAATGAGAACATTTTCATTTATATATTTATTATATGTTTTTAAATGACACTTTTACTTTATTAGATACTCTTTAGCACTTTGAATTTTATAAACAATTTTTTTACGATTATTAAAAATAATCTGCGTTAAATTAGACTTCAATTAATGCGATAATTGTTGCGCTGTTATTATCAACAGCTATGTATTGAATTTTTTTTTAAATTGTTGATGCAAAACACGGCTCTAGAAAAAACATTTTTTTATTATTATATGTGTGGTAATGCAGTGCCTATAAACTTGTTTACGTATTTCAGTCACCACCTCCAGCTCTATTAATAGTCAATCTGGTCTATCATTTAATCAACATACCTACTTCTTTATAACAACAAATAGAATTATAATACAACCTAACAAGAAATACGAAAACAAGTTTACTTAACTTAAGCAGCAGCATGGTTTGCAAACAAAACCGTAGAATACAAATGCAAGCTGATAACTTAGGTCAATAGTTGCTTGGGGGACTGTTTTATAAATATGCATTTCATGAAAAAACATTCCGATCAACTTTGCGCTCCGTTTAGTGATAATAGTAAAGAAGTGACAAAGTCGCGAAGATACTCAGGGACCTTTTCACAAAAAATAAAAGCTTTTATAACTGAACATTTCGTAAGACAGCGATTTCATTTTAGGCAATTCTTCATCGATAATTCATCTACGAGACAATATTTCTTCGAATAATACATTTCCGCATAGTACTTCCCGAGTTGAATTAAAAAAATCATTTGTTTCGGCGGAATATCTTAATATAATTTATGTAAGAAATACTTTAAAATAAAACAGTTTGTTTTACCATAATACAAAAATAGAAACCGAAGCCGTCATTTGGAACCAGCACCAAAGTCGTTCCGTTACAATATTCAAAACAGTAATCGAAACGATGGATAAAACGATACAGAAATTGAAGAGTTTATTCGATTATGTATCAATGCTTGATCAGTAGAATCAACGATCCTTGATCAGTAGGATCAAGGATCAGTAGGATCAAGGATCAGTAGGATCATAGATCAGTTCGTACAATTGTCAAAATAACGACATATCATAAAACCGATATCGAAAGAAATTTCAGCATAAATCGACATTTTCGTTTTTTCAAATTGCAAATTTTCAAAAGTCTCAAGAAACTAAACGGAATATGATGCCGTAAAGATTTTGTTTTTTTTAATACAAAAACTGTACAGAACTGATAAAGAAGAACATCGAAATATATTTAAAATCACAGTACGGAGTACGACCCGTAAACGTGTTGTCGTGTTTGATACAATTCGAAATGGATTCGTTGAGAAAACGTTAGAACGATACCTTAATGTAACGTACAACTATCTAAAAAATGAAATAGCAATACATCATATAAATTACGTACCAACCCAAGCTTCCATTATTAAAATGAATTAGCGTATTCACAGTTTCATGGTATAGGTTCGACATTGTTCGAATACGACAGTACGGCAACTGAACTGTGAGCACAACTTTTCTGCTTGTTAAAATATTTCGTCAAATAAATGCAGCTGATTCTTAAAAAATAAGGATTTTTTGAAATTATCAAAAATATTCGTCGATTTGAAAAAAAAAACAAATATATTAACATTTTATGTGCATTATTTGTCTTCAATTTTACAATTTTCTTCATTAAACAAAATATGACACCAAAAAACATGCCTCAGAGAGAAGCCTCAAATACCACACTTGTGATATTTCATTTTAATAAAGAATGCAACAACAAATTGACTTTCCTGTGTTATATATACTACATGGTACGAATACCATACTAAAATACGATGAACTGTGAATACGCTAAATATTATTTTTTTTTAAGTGGTACAAATGTTCGGGGAAGAATTGTCACGATTTATGATTTACCCGGTGTAAGAATAGTCCGGGTAAGAATTGCCTTTTGGGGAGAATGAAAGGATAACAAATTCTGATTCGAATTCAAGTTACTCAAGTTGCCATTATAGAAATCCGATTCAAAGAATTGTCTTGAGATGAACTGGAAAATTGTCTCTAGTAACTATTCGTTACCCCTGAATTATAATGTCGTATATTCATAGGAAGACGAACTGTCTGGGGTAAAATGAAAAAGAGAAAAATGAAGAGACAAATAAATTTATATTAAATTAATGTTCTTTAAGGCGGTCCCGTTAACATCTATTTTTTATTGAATGATGTTTTTAAATGAATACAAAATTAGTCATTAGATAGAAAACTGACATGCTTTTCCATCTCCATTTTCAACGATAAGAAAGGAAAAAAAGCAAAACGGGACTTAAACGAAATGTTTACAAAATACGTAATTTACTATTTGACGGTACGTTAACGCACCGTTTTTGTATTTGAGTTAATAAGGACTGCGTCGAATAAAATTGTCCGCTACAAAAATGAAAAAATCTAGTAATCAAATTTTTATAGAATAAAATATTTTATTTTGCAAATTATTTTTAGATTTAAAAAAAAATATTAAAAACCAGAAATTAATATTTTTTTAATAAAAAGTTTTAATTTTTCCGGAACCCCTTCCATTAATGTTGTAATGGTAGTGTCCGACACCCTCACAGCTGCTGAAGACCACTTTCTTTTAAAGTCTTGAAGGTCTTTGGCCACTTTTTTGTAGTCTTCATCTCCCTTTTTACTAAGGCCCAGTATCTCTCAATCGGCCTGAGTTCTGGACAGTTTGGTGGATTGGCTTCTCTAGGCACCAAAATCACTGCATTTTGTTGGATCCACTCTAAGGCCGTTTTGCTGTAGTGACATGAAGCGAGGTCAGGCCAAAAAAATGTGGACACTTCATGTTGGCGTAAAAATGGAAGCAATCTCTTTTCCAAGCATTCCTTCACATATATTTCGCTATTAATTGTACCCGATGTCACGAATGAGCGGTTCATTTTCCCACAACTGCAAATTGCATGCCAAACAAGGAATTTCTTTGGGAATTTTGTCATTTTTTTTTATTTGAATTTTTCAGCGACATTTCCTCGAGAATCAGCTGTATAAAATTCCTGCCCAGGTAGCTGAGAAAAGTCCGCTAAAACATAAGTTTCTTGGTTCAGCTTTTTAGCTCGTTGTTTTGCGGTTTCATTCTTGACGGCATTTCTATCCGGAACTTTTTGGACCTTGTACGTCTTCAGCCCAGCTTCTTTCTTAGTCCTGCGCACGAAAGATTCTGAGCATCCGCCTTTCTCGCCAATTTTCTTCCGGATATGCTTGGATCTTTCTTTAAAATATTCACAACCTTCTTCGACTTTTCACGATCATGTGGGCCTTTTTTTTACCAGAACCTTTCTTCCGATCAATACTCAGGTCTTCCTTAAAGCGGTTGATAACGCGAGAAATGGTCTTAGGGTTAGCCCCTACTTCCTTGGCAATTTTTTTAAAAGACCAACTGGGTTGTTTTTGAAAAATTTTAATTATATTTTCTCGCACTTCCACTTCGTTTGCCATTTTCGCGTTAAATAAATTTTGTATTGACTATAACTGACACAAATTATTTTCTGCCATTTAATTCAGAGCTACTATGATCAAATTTTTTTAATTTGAATCTTGTAATAGCACATTATGGGAAGATATGTAACGGTCAATTTTATTCGACGCAGTACTTAGATACTTGAAAATGGATCATATGACGTACCGTCAATAATGGAATTAAGATTCCGTTTATGTCAGAGAATGATTCTTGGAAAGATTTTGTTATTTAATTCGGGAACCAGGGGAACACGTTTTATTAATTTACGTTAACGTACTGCTTTTGTATGTGCGTAATTATTTGTCCGTTCGTGTTAGGGGCTGGCTTCGTGTTATTATTATTGTTTCTTAGAAGGTATTTTTTATTTCATTCGAGAATCATAGGACTACATTTTACTTATTTAGCAAAGAATGCGGTTTTTCTGACGAGCACTATTCGGAGTAAATTAGAGTTGAACAATAAAATGAAAGTTTGGTCGAAATTATAGTCCCTGAACAGTACCGAAATTTATTTGGTGTTCAGTACTTGCATATATTTAAATTTTTGTTGTTCAAAATTTGGAATTTACTATTTGATGGTGTACCGTTTTTATATCTGCGTTGACAGATGCTTGAATGTTGATTTCGCTGACGTACCGTCAGTAACGGACTTATGATTCCGTTTGTGTCAGAGGCTTCGTATTATTGTTTCGTGGGAAGAATTTTTATTTAATACGATAATCTGTGGAATACATTTTCCTACATTTTTCTTATTTAGCAATGAATGCGGTTTTCTAGTGAGCAGTATTTAAGGTGAATCTGAGTTTAACAAATAAAAATAAAATGCATGAATTTTTGGTCGAAATTTTTGTCCCTGAACAGTGTCGAAAATCATTTGGTCTCCAGCCCCTAAAAGTCTTTAAACGTTTGTAATTCCAAATATATAATCAAATTCAGATATAAAGAATTTGTTCATAAACAAACGCTTTTATAAAATAGTCTCCCAAAAACTAGCTCTCTCCCATCACATACCCTCACACACACATACATAACACTTAACCACATGCAGTTGTTATCACCGCAATAGTAGAGTTGGTTTTCTTTGCTTCAACTGCGATTCAGTACTAAACAAGCCCTCGTCATGGCTGCATCCACTTCTTTAGTTTCGTCACCGTCGTCTTGGTCTTCGTCTCCATTTTCCTCATATAAACATCTGCTCGTGGAGCAGCGCCAAAAGTTGTTGATTGTCAAATTCAATCGTGCAGCGAAAAAAAATGCGCTCACACGCGAAGCCTATCGTGAGTTGACGCGCGTTCTACTCGTTGCTGCACACGACGACAGCATCACAATTGTGGCATTAAGCGGCGTCGGTGACTGTTTCACCGCGGGCAATGATCTCGCCCAGACGCAAGACGTCGACGATATTCGTGAATTCTTTAAATACGCCAATTTTGTGCTACGCAGTCTAGTCAAGGCGTTCGTCTATTGCCCCAAGGTGATTGTGTCCGTCGTCAATGGACCCTGTGTGGGCATCGGGTTTACATTGAGCGCCCTCTGCGATGTGGTCTACTGCACGGAGCAGGCCTATTTTAAGGCCCCCTTTACACAACTCGGCATCTGTGCTGAGGCATGTTCATCGTATTTGTTGCCGCTATCGTTGGGACGTGCCAAAGCAGCGGAGTTATTGCTCTTTGGCAGCACACTGACTGCGTCGCAGGCGTTGTCATTTGGATTTGTTGCCGAAGTACTGCGTTTGCAGGAGTTGGATGATAACTTTTGGCCGCGATTGCAACAGTATGCAGCACTGCCCGAGGATTCACTGCGCGTTACAAAACGTTTGCTGCGCAGCAAGCAGCAAGAGCAAAGCTTACTGAAAGCGCTCGATGCAGAGTGTGAAGAATTGGCAAAGCTACGCTTTGGCGAAGTTTTTTTGAGTGTAATCGATAGTTATGTGCGTAAAAATAAAAGTAAATTATAAAAGCTCTATCGAAAAAAATAAAGCTCTTTTTATTTGTTTGATGTACTTTGTGGGAAAGTTGCAAAAATGTTTTTATTAAAAAAAACCAGAGCTTTCAGGAGTAACGTTTAGTGAAAGCTTTCAATGTATATTGTAGGAAAAGCTTTGTTGTGGTGACTTTTTGTGTAATCGATAACTATGTGCGTAAAAATAATTTATAAAAGCTTTGACGAATATTAAAAGTTCTTTTTATTTCATTATTTTGATGAAATTTGAGTGATTGTTGAAAAAAATGTTAATATAAATAAACCTAAGCTTTCAGGAGCAAAATTTACTGAAAGCTTTTTAGGTATAGTGTTGACAAGGCTTTCTTTTGGCAATTTTTTTTTTATTTTTTTGATAAAATAGAATAAAAGCTCTATTGGTAAAAACAAACTCTTATGTTTATCATGAACTTGATGGTAAAGCTTTGTTGTGTGTGCATAAAAAACGAATTATAAAAGCTCTAATAGAAAATAGCATTATTATGTAATCGATTATTATGTGCGTAAAAATAAAAATAAGTTATAAAATCTTTTCCAAAAAGATAAAAGCTCTTTTTGTTTTTATTAAAGTCCAATGATTTTAAGGAGCGAAGTTTACTACAAGCTTTTGAGGTGTAGTGTTGGTAAAACTTTGTTAAAAATTAAAATAAATCATAAAATGTCTTCCAAAAGTGTCTAGTGTTGGTAAAACTTTGTTAAAAATTAAAATAAATTATAAAATATTTTGCAAAAAATAAAAGCTTTTTGGTTTTTATTAAATACCAAAACTTTCAAGAGAAAAGTTCACTAAAAGCTTTTGAGTGTAGTGTTGGTAAAGTTTTGTTAAAAAAAAACACTAATTTTAAAAGCTATACTGGTAAAAATGCTATTATCATGAACTATGTGATTTTGATGAACTTTGTACAAAAAGTAGTATAATTGATTTAATTTTATGCATTACTAAAATTAAATCAAATATAATGCATTATTTTGTAACAAAAAACAAAAAAAGATTAGAGTTCAAATTTAAAATTTTAATGAAATTTCGAATTTCAATTTGAACACACGGAAAAAAAAGTGTGTAAATATAACTAAAATGTAAAATCCAATTAATTTTTAATTGAAACTCAGCCGATGTAACTTTTAGTAGCATTGAATTCCATATTCGTAATAATGAGAATATGTTAATTGGAGAAACTTTAATTAGTTTTTTTGTCATATTGATATTAAAGTTGTTATATATATTAAATTTTTTATTAAGAATTTTTAAATCATTAATGATTTAATTAGTAACATCCATTAAAAATTTCATTCGATAGAAATTGGATCAATTAAATAATTTGTTAAATTAAATAAAATATGTGCCGAATTGAAACATATGAAAATAAAATAATTTTATTCAATATATAACATAAAATAAATATTAAATAAGTATTTATACTGTTTGATATGCTTTGTAAAATTCTTTAAACCTAACGAATGTTTTACCGAAGTCAGTTTTCCCAACTTCTACAGGTGGGCCAATTAATTGAGTCAAACATAAAATTTGATATTCGCTTTTTAATGATTCAATATGCAACAAAATGAGCATCATAAGCTGTTTGTTCAAATTCTTGATAGCAAAAATATATTGAGCCATTTAATGCTTTAAACATACACTAAAGAATGCAATATCCTGTTTTCAAATAGCAACGTCGAAGAAAATAATGTTAGAAGAAACTGAACAACGCCGCCGACGCACGAGACGCACAAACAAAAAACAAAATGAAATCCAGAAGAGAAAACAGTGGTGCAAAATAAATAAATCAAAAGTAACAAATAAAAGTAGTCAATACTATTAAAGATTTAATTGCATTGAAATTATATCAAATTTATTCCTATTAATATTTTAATTAAAAAATGTGTAAATACAATTAATTAATTAATTAATTAGTAAATGCATTCATATTTTTAATTGAAATACGATTTTGTTTGCTATTAATATCAATTGTTATATATACGTACAATATTTTTTTCTGTGAATTTAACTGTAAATTTCAAAGTTTTATCAATAATTCGAAATTCAATTCAAATTTTCACCTAAAATGTAAATATTAACAAACATATTGAAGTTTTTACTAAACATTAAATTTTTAACTATAATATTTAAATTTATTATTTAAAATTAGAAAAAATACTATATAAATAATAGTTTTTTACTATAAAAATAGTCAACAGGATAAATTATTATTTTAATCGGAAAATACCATTAAATACAGAGTTTTTCAACAGGGACGCTACAAAAGTAGAGCGACAGAGACAGCAAACGACGCCATATTTCTTGCCGCTCTTTTGACATTTCTCTTCAGTAAGGTTTGCCATTTCATGATGGAAAGCTATACGAATTCGAATTTCGGTACGAATTCGAATTTAGGCTCGTATATCTTTCCATCATGAAATGGCAAACCTTACTGAAGAGAAATGTCAAAAGAGCGGCAAGAAATATGGCGTCGTTTGCTGTCCCTGTCGCTCTACTTTTGTAGCGTCCCTGTTGAAAAACCTTTGAAAAAACTTTTATAGCGCTCTTATTGAAAATCCCTTTACTAGAAAATACCATAACATTGCCATTGTGTTTATATGAAAAGATTTATTTATTGTATACTATTAAATCAATAATTGTTCTATTGACCAATTTTAATAGGATTTGACGGACTTTTTTTCTGGGTGTAATAAAATTAGAAAAAAAAATCTCTAAAAAGTACCTAAAAAATGTCACAAAAATAAAAATCAAATTTTCATTAAATAAAATAATAATAAAATTACAAATTCAACTAAAAATTTAAATTAAATACAATTTCAAATTCCATTAAAAATACAAAATAAAAAATGTATTTATATATAAAATATATTTTTTTATTCATTTTTTTTTTACAAAAGATTATATTTATATTAGGTGAGAAATAAAAGAAATTTGTCAAAAAGACGTTAGAAATTTCAGTTACATAATTCAAATAATTGACATAAAAGTAAAAAAAAAAAAGTTGGAAGTATGATGTCTATTTTTGGAACGCATGTGTTTATGTGTGTATTTTTATGAATTTTGAATATTATAACTTTATCTGGACTACCTTATTATTATTTTTTGTTATGGATTGCTAAAAAGTTATATATTATAAGTGATTTGTATGGGAGGTGCGTGTGTCCGTTAACCGATTTAGCTCATTTTTAAACTTAGATTTAATTTTTGCCTAAAATATATTAAAACCAAATTTAAACAAATTTAGAGCTGTATTTTTCAAGTTATCGTGTATACAAACAGCTAGACAGACGGACTAACTGACAGGCATAGCTAAATTTTTAGTACTAATCGAGATAGTTGTTTCGAGTTTAGTTCATTTTGATTTCAGTTAATCGAAATACAAATAAAATGCACTAAAAGTTCAATGATTCGCACGGTTTGAAAACGGGTTTGTTTTATAGCTAATAAAAAAAATAAAACCATTCCATTTTGTAATTTGAACATTGACTGCAATATGAAATTGGACAAGACTCAGTACACGTCTGCAATAACGAGTGTTCGGTCGACTAATTAAAAATAATTCAAGGTTTCAATTGAAAGTTATACAGCTAGTTAGAACCGCAGAACAGAACCTTTTTTTTTTAGATATTTTTTATTCTATTCTCCTGTTCAATACCAAATCCGTCTTCCTACTACAAATGGAACGTTGGTCGGGCAAAATAGCAATAGTGACCGGCGCCAGCTCGGGCATTGGCTGGTCAATTTGCAAGGATCTGCTCAGGGCCGATATGCAAGTCGTCGGCCTCGCGCGTCGTCTCCAACAAATGGAACTGCTCAAAGTGCAGCTGAGCTCCAAGTATGCGCATAACTTTCATCCGCACGAGTGCGATCTCAGCAGTTTGCCACAGATTAAGAAGGCTTTTCAATGGATTGAGCAACGTTTCGGTAAGGCTCACGTGCTGATCAACAACGCCGGCATGGTTGAGTACAGCAAACTATTGGACGTGGGCAATGAGGCGACGCTGCGCTCCGTCATCGATGTCAATCTCATGGGTAGCGTCTATTGCACCAAAGAAGCATTTCGTCTGATGACATCGGCTATGGTGAAGTCAAACGAAGAGTGTCACGTGATCAGCGTGAATAGTCTGCTGGGTCACACGGTGCCGCCGCATATACCGCAGTGCGGTTTCAATCTGTATCCGGTGGCGAAGCATGCGATGCGTGCAATGCATGAGGTGCTGCGGCGCGAAATGTTCGAGTACAAGTTGCTGAGACTGTCGGTGAGTAATTGGAGAGAAAAGGTGAAAAAAAAGTTAATTTAATTCATTTAAAAATCATTAATTCATTTTAAAATCATTAATTCATTTAAATATCTTTAACTTATATAAAAAAAACATTAAATAATTTAAAAGTATTTAATTCTGAATGAAATTAATGATTTAATTTAATTCATCTAAAAGAATTTAATTCATTTAAAAATCTTTCATTCATTTAAAAGTCATTAATTAATTTAAAATCATTAATACAATTAACATTTTTTATTCATTTGAAATTCTTTAATTCATGAAAAAAAAGCATGAATTCATTTAAAAATCATGTTTTTTTTTAATTATGAAATTTAAAAATCAATTATTCATTAAAAATCAATAATTCATTTAAAAATCAATAATTGATATAAAAATCTTTAATTCATTTTAAAGTATTTAATTCTTTTAAAAATCATGAATTCATTTAAAAATCTTTAATTCATTTTAATTCTTTTAAAAATCTATAATTCATTTAAAAAGCATGAATTCATTTAATAATCATGAATGTATTTTAAAATAATTAATTCATTTAAAAAGCATGAATTCATTTAAAAATCATGATTTCATTTAAAAATCATGTAATTTAAAAATTAATAAGTAATTTAAAAATCTTTAATTCATTTAAAAAGCATGAATTCATTTAAATATCTTTAATTCAGTAAAAAATCATTAATTTATTTTATAATCATTAATTCATTCAAAAATCTTTAATTAATTTTAAAATGAATAATTCATTTAAAAGTCATTAATTCATTAAATATTAAAAAAAAAAAATATGAAAAACCATGATATAATTTTATAAATTCAAAAATTCATAATATCGTCACTGTCACGCCAAAGGGTCGAATGTGCATTTTTAAAAATTTTGGGAAATTTTAAAGTTAGAAGTGCTTTAAAAATTAGTAAAAACCCATTTTTTTTTTGTTTTTTATGCTATAACTCTTTATTTGCGCAAGATAAATTAGTGATGTAAAGGCATTAATTGATTGTTTTCCAAGCATCTATCGATTGACATCATTATTTAAAAATAATTTTCCAAATATTAATTTGTGCCATTTGTTATTTGAAAGAAAAATGTTTGGCAAAATAAGTAATGATGCCAATCAATACGTGCTTTAAAAACAAACAATTAATGCCTTTACACTAATATTTTACCTTGCACCAATAAAGAGTTATAGCAAACAAACGTAAAGATTCGCCCTTTTGGCATGACAAGATCTTCTCTTTTCTTGGTTTTTTGATATAACTCTTTATTGGTGCAAGATAAAATAGTGATGTAAATACATTTATTGTTTGTTTTCAAAGCACCTATCGATTGGCATGATTATTTAAAAATAATTTGCCAAACATTTTTCTTGTAAATGATAAAAATTCAAAACAAAAAAATTTAAAATAATGATGATGATCGATAGATGCTTTAAAAACAAACAATTAATGCCTTTACATCACTATTTTATCTTATACCAATCAAAAGTTATGGCAAAAAAACGAAAGGATTCGCCCTTTTGGCAAAACAACATTTTTCCATTTTTCGAATTCGCCCACTTGTTTTTTTCTTTTGTGACTAGAAATATCCACACATGATTTTGGCACAGTATACTTGAGGAAAGACTACATTCAAAAATATAAAAAAACGAAATATTAAAAATTACACATTCGCTCCGCCCCTTTGGCATGATAGTGACGATATTTCAAATTCATAATATGCTAAAATTCATTTCATACCAAATGAACCAAGTGATTGGCAGCATCATTTCAGATTTTGATGAAATTTTGAAGCCTACTGAAATAAAACAAACAAATGATATTGGCAACACCATCTTGGTGTGATTTCAGATTTGTTGCTTTACATAAAATAGGAAAAAATTGCATAAAAGTCACAAAAGTGGTGCTAATCAATTGAACGAATTAAAGTACTATGGTCTCATTTTAAAGATAATAAATTTGATAAAAAGATGGCATAAAATATTGATACCATATTTATTTGATAGTGGTCAGTTTTGAACAAAGTTTATTTCAAAAGGACATATCTCAAAAAGCAATCTTTTGAAATTGTTTAAAATAATATATGTTGAATGGGAAGATTTTATCTATATTTACGACTTTCAACGGGTTGAGAATCTATGAATAAAGGTATTGTACTAAGATCAATATTTTTTATGAATAAAAAATTGTTTAAGTATAGTGATCGGAGTAGCGATCTAGCGTAACAGCTAAAAGACCGAGCCGTTCATCAAATTCTGAGATGTTGCTGCCAAAATTTATTTTTTTATTGGTTAATTTGATATGAAATGACTCATATAGAATATTCATAAAATCAAAAAATTCATAATATTCAAAATTTAAAAATTCAAATAACAAAAATTCAAAATTAAAATGATGTATTTTGTTTGATATAATTTTAATTTATTTTTGTATAATATTTATTATTAAAATTTATTGTATTCTAACATTGATTGATGTAAAACTAATAAACTTTTCAATTATTTCAGACCATTAGTCCTGGCCTCACACAAACCAACTTTGGCATTAATAACCATGATGTGGAACATTTAACGCAGGTTCCGGACGCTGGTGAGATACTGCAACCGGACGATGTATCACGTGGTGTAATTTTCATACTATCATCGCCATTGCATGTGACCATTGCGGAGCTACTGATGATGCCAACGGGCGAACAATATTAAGAATTTTTTTTTTGTAAATTTAGCATTTATTTTTTGATCATACTGTTATTTTTCAAATTTTTATGAGAATTTCGAGTAATTATTAAAATTTTTAAATTGTAATAAAAAAATTACATCACAAGTTTTATGTTTGACTGATCATAACTTTTGTCAGATCCACCCGAATTTCATTGAGTATAATTCAAAATATTAGCTGAAGTATTCTTAATGGAATGCAATGAAATTAAAAAAAAAAATCAAATTTTTAAAAACTGTAAAGCTCGAATCACACGATTGACTAAATAACATCAATTTCAGTTCGCATCAATTCGAAAATTGATATATGTTGTTGATGTTCGAGTCGTCAACACAAATTGACTTAATTTGGTTGATGCCTTTTCAAATTTGGTATTGAAACTGGCACAAAAATAGAAATTTTAAATTGGTACAAAATTGCGTCAACATTCAAATTTTCCCTCATTTATTGATATTCGACAAAATTGTGTTGATTGTTGATGCTTTGCATCAATCGTGTGATTCTAGCTTAAGTCCAAAATGTGCAGATAAAACACAAGAATTGACATTTATTTCTTTTACATAAAACTTTTAAGCAATATCAAAAACTTTAGGCAATGTCTATAAAAGTCCGTGAAGATAAATACGTATTTAACTAGCAGTATTTAACTAGCAAACCAACATTTTTAACAGAGCATTTACAGACCGTTTACAAAGGCGGGTCAATGGGAATAATTCATTAATCGGTGCATTTAAATGGCCACGGTCCAGTCGGGGATTACTGTGTACTAACCGAACATAATGCATTGGATAAATAATGGATAGGACTTTCCAAAAATATATATCAAAAGTTTGGATCGTTCGTCTTAACATTTTTAATTTTTTTTTTTTGAAAATGGGTCATATTTAGTAGAAAAAGTAGTCATGATGAAGTGGTCACTGTTCAGATTGGAATAACTGTGTACTAACCGAACCTAATACGTTGGATAGTTAATGGATAGAGTTAGTACCTAACGTATTAGTTTCGGTTAGTACACAGTCATCCCCATCTGGACAGTGACCACTTCAAAAATGTGTTTCAGGCGCAAAATGTAAAAGTTCAAATTTAACAGCAAAAAACGTATTTGACTTTAACAGAGGCAAAAAAAAAACCAATTTATCTCTAGTTGAGAATATGCATTTCATATTGACAACAATTAAATTCGAAAAATTATCAAAAATCTATCCATTAACTATCCAACGTATTAGGTTCGGTTAGTACACTGGCATCCCCACCTGGACAGTGACCACTTCATTATGATCAATTTTTCTACCAAATATGACCCATTTTCAAAAAAAAAAATATATATGTTAGAGACCTTTAAACACATGAATGAGATCTACACATACGGAACATCAGTCTCATGAAACATGGCGAGAGATCAAAAGACTCGCACAGGACCGACAACGATGGAAGGAGTTCGTTTCAGCCCTATGCTCTGAATAGGGGCGACAACCATTCACATAATGTTAATGTATATGTTGTAATGTAAACGTTAAACATACTATGTAAATAAATGTAAAGGAATAAAAAAAAAATTCTTCCCCAGATATTTTTTTTTCTTAAAGCAATTCATTTCAGAATTAATTCTTCCACCAAAAATTCCTTTTTTTTTTCAAGTTAAAATCTTCCACAAATTATTTACACAGTGTCACTTCTTCCCCTAGATAATTTTTCCAGTCAATAATTCTTCACACGAAAATTCTTCCCTCGAAATTTTCTTCCTTTGTCAATTCTTACCTGAATCATTTTTCCAGTTTCAATTCTTCCATTCTTTTTTTCCAGAGTCAATTCTTCCCCAGATCATTTTTTCCCGAGTCAATAAATCTCCAGAAATTATACTCTACTTATATAATTTTACCCCAAAGTATTTTTTCCTAGTTTCAATTCATCCCCAGTGCTAATTCTTTCGCCGTACATTTATGCCCAACAAAATTCATAACCGAAAATCATATTCCGATTCCTAAAACGTCATCAGTTTGGTAAAAATGGCTCTAGTTGTTGAGATATAGCCCATGTTTTCAATTTATCATTATTTTGCGCTTCTTTTATTTGGAAGATTCCTTGAGCTACAATACAAAAATGATCTTTTATGCGTTTCAATTTATCAAATATACAAAATTTTAAATAAAATACGTTATTACATTATTGAAAAAAAGGTAAAATTGATTGTTGGGTAGCGCCATGTTACCTCTTTAGAACGCCATTTAAGTTTTTTTTTTCTCAAAAGTAATCTATTTAGAATTGGCCCGAATAATTTTCGCACACATACATTTTTGGGTCAATTCCCAAGTTAAAATTATTCTTGGGCTATGCTCTGAAATTTATCAACAATTTTTTTTTTGGGCATAAACCGAGCAGTTATAACAACAAACAATACTATTCTATAAACATTTATTAAAGCAGTGCGTGTTTGAACCGATACAGTCGGGACGTTCCCTAGACTGTCCATGAAAGTTATGATATAAAAACGCCATCCGCATGCAAGAATGCAATCATTTCAATTATATAGAAAGAACGAATAATACGTTAATCATTTATTAAGATGTCTTCAAAAGTACTGGATGTCGTCTTGGATGCTAGTTCCAAGTATGGTTGGCCATTGGTTCGGCAGCGTCTACAGCTAAACAGCAACGTTGTGGGCCTCTCCAAGAGTCTACAAAGTTTGGAAACACTACGAATGCAGTTGCCGTGTTTGCAACAACGTGAAGCGTTGCGAACACGTGAGTGTTGTGTACGCAGAGCGACGGCAGATGAAATTAGAGCCAGCCTCCTATGGATTATGCAGCATTACGAGATGGAAGCAATAACAGAGATACGAGTTTTTGCCCAACGTATGACAGATGCCAACCAATTGTTGGCGTTGACCAAATCTTTGGTGGGCTGCAAAGCAGTGTGGTGTTTGGGCTGATGTCGATATTTTTGTTTTGCTTTTTTTTAAGCTATGTATTTTATATATCTCAAAAAATAATAACTATTATATTTATTATTCGAAAATAACACGGTGCAGTAACTTTTTATTAATAAAAAAAAATGGAATAACTTTGAACGATTGAATTCTTGCGTTGAAATCTTGCATTTATAGCACAGCTGCCATATACAACCAAGGGAACGTCCCGATAATATCGGTTAAATCCCAAACAAACTTTACACACTGCTATGTTACTATTATCGTGGTTGTAGACGTAAAACGCATCAACTAGATTTTCAAAATTTTAATAATTCCTTTATATAAATCTATATATATATGTACCAATTTCTGTTTGTTCAGTTCAATATTTATAATAATGGATTAGAAAATGTTAATCTATCAATTGGCATTAAAACTTTAAAATTTTCAATTAGTTTTTAAAATATTAACCAACAAACACGAAATTTAGGATTTCGACCAAAATGTTTTTGGTGATTTTTACTTCTACAACGAAGCTGTATTTATTGAAAACTATTTTTTAAATTTAAAAAGTATTGCATATATATTTAATACATGTTGTTATACTGGCTTTTATTTGTATACTAGCTGGACCCGTGGACGACTCGTGCTAAGATTTTGTGAATTCAAGGATATGGAGTGTCTTTATTAAAAAAAAAAAATATTATTTATTTTCGATAGTCTAATTGAGTTTGTTTGGTGGGTTCTGCTATATATTCCAAATTTTATGTAAATTTCGTGAAAAGGTTTTTTGTTTTTACTTTTTTGTGTTTTGCTTTTATGTTTTTGCTTTTATTTTTAATTTTGTGTTTTTACATAAGTGTTTTGCTTTTGTGTATTTGGACTCGTGCAAAGATTTTGTATTTTTGCTTGTGTGTTTTGCTTTTATGTTTTTCTGTTTTTGCTATTATTTTTAATTTTGTGTTTTGCTTTTGATTTTGTGTTTTTGGTTTTGTTTTGTGTTTTGCTTTAGTTTTTGTGTTTTTGCTTTTCTTTCGTATTTGCTTTTGTGTCTATGCTTTTGTGTTTTTGCCTTTGTTTTTGTATTTTGCATTTGTGTTTTACTTGTGTTTTTGCTTTAATGTCTCTGCTATGTTTTTGTGTTTTTGCTTTTGTGTTTTGCTTTTATGTTTGGCTTTTGTATTTTTTGCTTTTGTTTTTTGTTTTGCTTTTGTGTTTTTTCTTTTGTTTTTGCTATTATTTTTAATTTTGTATTTTGCTTTGATTTTGTGTCTTTGCTTTTGTTTTTGTGTTTTGCTTTAGTTTTTGTGTTTTTGCTTTTCTTTCGTTTTTGATTTTGTGTCTTTGCTTTTGTGTTTTTGTTTTTGTATTTTGCATTTGTGTTTTACTTTTGCGTTTTTGCTTTAGTTTTTGTTTTTTTTTTTTCTTTTTGTGTTTTTACTTTGTTTTTGTATTTTGCTTTTGTGTTTGGCTTTTGTGTTTTTTGCTTTTGTTTTTTGTTTTGCATTTGTGTTTTTTCTTTTGTTTTTATTTTTCTGATTTTACTTTTGTTTTTAGTTTTTGCTTTTGTTATGCTTTGATGTTTTAGCTTTTGTTTTTGTGTTTTGATTTTGTGTTTTTGCTTTTATGTCTTTGCTATGATTTTGTGTTTTTGCTTTTGTGTTTTGTTTTTATGATTTTGCTTTTGATTTTGTGTTTTTGTTTTGTTTTTGCTTTAATGTTTTTGATTTTGTGTTTTTGCTTTTGTTTTTGTGGTTCTGCTTTTGTTTTTGTGGTTCTGCTTCTGCTATTTGTATTTGATTTTGTTTTTGTATTACCATTTTTTGTTTTTATTTTTCTTTTGTTTTTGTGATTGATTTTGTAAGTCCTAAGTTATAACACGTTGGAAATATTGGTTGTATGGGAGTTGCCTGTAGTCCAATCCCGCCCATATATTGCCTATGTCACCCTCCGGACTCCATAGTATACTGGTGCAAAATTTCAGTCAAATCTGTTCAGCGGTTTAGACGTGATACTGGAACAAACAGACAGACACACAAACTGACAGACGGACCAAGAGTTTTATATATATATATATATATATATATATATATATATATATATATATATATATATATATATATATATATATATATATATATATATATATATATATATATGAAATTTTAAATGCAATTTTATAAAAACTGTTTTATAAAAACATAGGAAAAATCGTGTTGTTGTATTATAAATATTTATATCTATATTAGATATTTCTTAATGAGTTCGGCATAAGTATAAACAGACTCATTTTTGTTCTTCTTTGAAATTTCATCATATTTAAAAAAATAAATATTTATCTTGAAATAAAAACAGCACAAAAACAAATAATTTATCTACAATATATATCTCATTCACAGGTTAATTTTTTAGCGACTTGTGGTTCAAGGTTTATTTTTTGTTTAATTTACTTAAAGTCTTTCCAAAGTAAATTTAACGCCTTCTTAATACCATTCAAGTTTACTTACATAGTATTCTTGTAAATATTTTGAAGGCTGTCTACGGAAAACTGATCTACAAGTTCGTATCTCTGGATTGTGAACAAAATAAAAACACTTTTATATACTGCATGCATCAGTTCGACACGCTTCGAGATGTTTCGAGAATCTTCTATACTTCTCGTGAATGCTACATGCTATATGTATCTCATTCGCACTCATCTGTTTTATTGCGCTGATCTTCTATCTCTTTCACGCACATTGCCGCAGTGCGCTGAATGATCTTCCGTATCTTTCTAACACATTGCTTATTGCGCTGAATTATCTTGCGTCTCATTTACTCTTATTAAAGTGAAGCAAATTATCTCTTTTCGTAACAGTATATTAAAAATATTCCTAAAGTATCCTAAATGTATTCTTAAGGTCTCCTTAAAGCATTCTTAAAGTATCCTAAAATATTCTTAGTCTTCTAAAAGTTTTCTTAATGGTTTCTAAAAGTATTTTGGAAATCTCAACATTTTGTTAAGTATTCATTATGATTTCCTGAAACCACTTATATCATTGTTACTTAAATCATGTTATATTTAAATCTATTTGTACAGATTTCTATAGACATATCATTACTTAATTGGTTAAGAAAAGAAAAACGACATTTTTATTTTAACTCGACCTTCTTACGTCTTTTGGTCGAGCCAATTACAATTTATTAAATTTTTTCATTTATATAAAATAAAAGTTGTATACATTAACGTTAATTTATAAACATTTCATATATTAAAAAGTAATTTTTAACAACACTGGGATGTTTTAGTCATAATTTGTGAAGTTTAAGTATTTTCATTTCAGACATAGAAAATGATATGCACAGCCCCTTTGCTCTAAGTAGCGCAAAACATTTGTATAAACTTATTAAAAAGCATGATTATTTTTGTACATTATTGTTTAAATAAAATCTGCATAAACAATTTTATAATTTCAAATTAAATCTCATACTACGTTTTTTGAGTATTTTAAGTACTCACACTGTATTAGTAATAAATAATTATAAAACTATCGTTTTGAATAAACTAAAATTGAAATGTTTAAGAACACTACTCAACAAAACGTAAAGAAAAAAAATTGCAGACATGCAAAAAAAGATATGTTAAAAATAGATTTTTCTTGCGATATTTCTTTGTGATATTTAAAAAAAATGTATATTAAAAATATAAGAATTGCATTATAGTTTTTGAAAAATTATTTTTAAATGTTGGAAAGGAAATATAATTTTTATTGCATTAATAAAAAAATGCTCCGTGCTCAGAAAAATCGAGTTTACATTCAAAATCAGCAACCATGAATTATATAAAAAAAATATATATGATGAGAAAAGTAAAAATCGTCTTGAGTAGTGTAAATAAAAACTTTGCGCAATAAATTCTTTGTTAAAAAATAATATGTGAAATTCGTTGTGATGATTTTAATATTGCAATATTTATACCCGGTAGAGTGTTTGGAGTATTCAGCGCCGCTAAACCTCCATGCCCGCATCCGAATGTTGTCCCTTCTTGTTGAGCGCCTCCTCAGATGTCAGTTTCGTTTTCTCGGTGCGTGTGTGCCAGACAAGCACATCACGACATTGATTCGCCAGCGGCTGCACCTGCGCCAACTGTGTCAGATGACGCAAAATCTCGCTCTCCTGATAGCCACGCTGCACCTCATACGAGAACACAGCCTGTGGATATTTGAAAAACAAATCGCCTGCTATAGCAAAACCCGCCATATCAATGGGAAACGGACGTTCGGGCCGCCAGACGGAATTGAACCCAATCACTTGAGTTTTTGCCTCATTGAGCAGCGGCTTTTCCACCATTAAACCGCCTACCAAACCCACGGGCCAAACACCCACACGTCCCGCCTCCAATTTACACATTTCCACAAACAACTCAACGCTATATGTATTGTCATCATCCATGAAATAGACAATGCTATGCTGTTCCGGATCGACATTGGCGCGCAACCAAGACAATGCCAAATTGCGTTGCTCCACGCCACGTGGCTTAATCCAGTTGGGGTCTTTGCCCTGTAACTTGAACGCCGGCGGCGTCTTAATGTTTAGCTGTGTCGAACGCGCATCGAGACCGGCGCGCGTTAACAGTTTACGCACCAGCGTGCTCGTAGTGTTGGCATCTTCCACAAGTATCCAATGTAGATTGGGTAGCAGCATAAAGAGCTGTGATAATCTGTGTTGTAAAAGAAAAACCGAAAATTTTTAATTATTGCCTGCGGCTGTTGTGCTACGTAGTCATTCACCAACCTGGTCAGCTCTGCTTTTTGTGCCGGTCGAGCATAAGTGGGCGTTATTGCGTAGATGGTTGGCAGCGGCGATTCTTGCTGTCGTGCATACATTTGCTGCAGGAACTCTGGACCTTGGCAGCTGCGTTTGCCATTGCGATGCACCAGCAGCAACAACACTAGGAAGACTATGATGAGTATCAGCACTTGACGCGGTCGTATACGCACTTCGGACATTATTTAGTTTAAATGCAAATAATATGTAATAAATCTTTGAATTATCTATAAACAAATAGGCAGCTAATTGGTTAAACAAACATTAATTATTACGTATTTATTGCTTGTTTATGATTGTGAGAAAAATAAAACCAAATGAATGTAAACGAAACCACCAACAAATCCCAAATCTACAAAACAGTGTTGGCTGTATGCCGTATTTTCATATTATTTCGAGTACTTTTTTTACTTAATTCGTACTAATTACTTTTTATATATTTTTGAAGTGTACTACGTGTTTTTTAAAATTTTTGTCTGTCCTATATTTTTCTATAATCACTTTTGATCCGACTGGAAATTTTAGCATTTTTAATAAATTTCTGTCTGATCTTTATTTTTTTTTATATATATTTTAGCTTAGTCTTTACTTATGATGTGAAATGTTTGTACTATTTTTAGTCTGTCTATCATTTACTTTTTTATATTCATGAATTTCGATCCGACGTGAAATTGTTAAAAATTAGAAAATTGTTTGTCGGTCGTTTAATTTAAAGTTCTAACGTTTTTTTTTTGGTAAGTTTTTAAATTTTAAATAAATATATATTTTTTTTTGATAAAAGTACTTTTTTATTTAAAATATATCTTGATATATTTTCATATTCTATACATGCAACACTGCTACAAACAGCTGATTGGAGAGTAGAGTTGACAATAGCATATGAATAAATCTCAGGTGTGGGATTTATTATCCCGTTTTTATTTTGCAAGAAATTTTTAATTTTCAGTAAAAAAAATAAATAGCTATAAAATTGGAATAAGACTAGCAAGTTCAGTTTTTAAGAGAAGACTAACTTTATTTTGTAATTCACAGCCTTTTATACCAACAAAAAAAAAAATAGATACCTGAGGTGCTTGAAAGACCCTAGATAAATAAGATCTAATTTAGCATCCTAAAATCATAAAATAATTTTGCAACATTACCTGCTAGCGAATATTAACAACTAATTATTTCACAGAAAAATACATGGTAAATAAGTATTTTAATAGAAAAACAATTATGTATATTCTAAGAAAACAAGATGTTTATGAAAGTCTTGCTGCACCTATCCTTTTAAATTTACGCCTTGTAGCAAATATTCAAACATCCCATAAGTTTTAATAAAGTTGCAGCAAAACTATTAATATTTTTTAAATATAGCATATATGTCGTTAGTTACGAGATGTTTGCCACAACAGCAATGGAAATTGAGATATTTACAGTTGACTGATAGCAAACATCTAGAGTCCTTGGACATTTACACGAAAACTTTTGAGGTATTTTGACATTCGTACGCTTAAAACATTAATATCCCGAAGGAAAATTAATTAATTTACTTATTTTTTTACAAGTATAATTTGAATTGAACTAAACATCTAAACAAAATTAAAAAATTATATACTCTAGATCAAATGATAAAAACAAATTTAATAGAAGACATTCAACTTTTACTCCGCAAGGTTTTTGGCTCTTAGCAAAATTGTCAAAGATGCGGTGTTAATTTCCCTGTTGAGTAAAGGGAAATTTCCTCGAGCTGCTTCGAGCGGCTTCGAGCTGCTTCGAGCTGCGGAGCAATGCTTTAATAAATTATTATTGTGTTTAATTGTAAAATATAATTTATATAAAATTGTTATAATGTGTAGAATTAAAAACTATAATTTTGAATATTTTTAGATATATATTTACATTAAAGTTCATTGAAAACAAAATCAAATAAGATTTTTTACTTTTTTAGTAATAGATTTTTTATTCCGTTTTCTGATAGAAAAGTAAAACAATATAGATAAAGTATCTATTTGTTTCACTCCAACATTTCAATCGTCCCCTGCACTTGCAGACAGACGGCTGCATGCTACTGCTGCGCACATCAACAATGTAATTTTTATATTGTTTCGATTTTATTAGAAGCAATAAAAGTATTATTATTTTATATGAAAATATAGAAATGTGCAGAATTTGAATTCTGAATTTTCTACATTTTACAAAAAAATATTCATGCCAACGTTATTTCATATAAATTCATTTCAAATTTTTCATATTGGTACATTTCGTCCGTCCGTTCGTTCGTTCGTTTGTTCCGTCGTTCGTTCGTTCGTCCGTTCGTTCGTGCATTTGCTTTGTTGTTGCCTTTGTTTGCTGCTGTCATTAATAGAGCTAAAAATATAGAAATGCATAAAATTTATAATTATACAAAATAAAGCAGTAACGTCTGCACAACGATGGGGGACGGATGTGTCGTGTCGTCCTCTTATCTTTTTTTCTAATTCGTTAAATTTTTGTCCGTCGAGTTTGTCTTAATATTTGTCGAGTGCCGTGCAAAATTTTGCTTAAGTGTCGTCCACCGTAACAACCTAATAACAATAAAAACGATTTAAATAAATAAAATAATAACACTCAATAAACAATAACATACAAAAACCAAAGACTATAAAAATACAGAACCAAAAATTATAAACAACAACACAAAACAACAACACAAAACCGGTTTCGCTGCACCACCAGCACTGCCTGCTGCCGCCGTCGCTGCTTACAATTGCCAACGCAACGGGCTTTTCTATGCCCTCTGTTGCAATTGCTCATTTGTTTATCGTTTTCAGTCCCTTCCCCATCCTACTCCTCGCTATCTGCGTGCGCGGTTGAGACTGCAAGAGTGCGTAACGAAGACAGTGGTCAAGGCATAACACTGACCACTGTTTAGCTTACGCTCTCACTTGATTGTCTCCACTGCCGCCCGCTAATAGTATGTTTGTTTGTTTTAAATTTGCCCAGTAGCGAAAATGTCGCAAATCTTTCGTATAGATTTTTGCAACATTCGTGGCCTGAGAACGAATTTTTTCGCTGTTTATGCGCATGTGTCTCATTATAGGCCACATATAATGGCATTAGGTGAGACCCAGGTTGGCGAGGGTGCAGATCCACTGGATTTTCAAATACCGGGGTACCACCTACTGCCATTATTCTCTGCCCATAGGGGTCTCGCCCTTTTTATTCGAAGTGACGTTGCGTACCAGCACCAGCAGCAACATAGTGTTTCGGATAATGAATTTAATTCTATGTGGATTAAATTCAAAATCTTGCAACACATCATGCACTTGTGTTTTATTTATAGGAGTCCGAATCTAGATAGGGTTTCTACCTGTAACAAGTTAGATGCCCTATCTGATTCGATCTCAAATATACTGGAACAATTTCCAGGCAGTGAAATTGTTGTTGCTGGTGACTTTAATGTACACAACGCCACTTGGTTGAGCCACTCGGGTCTATCAACACAGGAGGGTTGTTATGTTGAGCTGTTTGCAGAGTGCAATCAACTCACTCAATTGGTGAAGGAACCGACGTACCTCCCACGCGTCGGTGGGCATAGCCAAAAAGTCTTAGACCTTTTTCTGACTTCGCATCATGAAAAATATGATGTAAAAGTCCTTGCACCTCTTGGAAATTCCGACCACTGTATTATTTCCGCTGCGTTTTCGTATTCTAGTTTACGCGCCTCTTCGATTAAAGCCCCGAAGAGGACTGTATGGCTTTACGATAAAGCAAATTGGGATGCGTTAAATGATTTTTTTCGCAACTTTAATTGGAAATTGTGTTTCGCAGATAGAAACATAAATGCCGCGGCCTTAATGGTACAAAACATTATTTTATTGGGTATGCGGTCCTTCATACCTTCTAAAAAGATTAGCATTAAACCCAAGGACCACTCTTGGTTTAATGAGACTTGCAGGATTGCAGTCAGGTCGAAAGAGGAAGCCTTTCAGAATTGGCGTTCTAATAAGAATGCTGATACTGAAAGACTTCGCATACAGGCTAGGAATCGCTGTAATGCCGTGATCGCGCGTGAAAAGTTTCTACACGAACAAAACGCGCGCAAAAAGGTCCTTCTCTACCATAGAGGTAGTAAAAATTTCTGGTCATTTGTTAAAAGGGTGAAGAATCAGACGACATCGTCTACTCCAACCCTTGTTATGAATGGCCAGACCTTCACAGACCCGGTTGATAAAGCTAATCTCTTGGCAGAACTATTTGCAAATAATTCAACGCTCCCAGTTAGCAATCAACCACTGCCCGTCGTTGAATTTGTCTCTTCTGCAATGCCGGAGATACATTTTCGAACTCGGGCAGTTAAAAAGGTTTTAGCAAATCTCAATATTAACAAAGCCTCCGGGCCAGATGGCATATCTGCCCATGTGTTGAAGAAGTGTGCGTCAACGCTGGCTTGTCCATTGCGTAACCTTTTCAACATCTCCTACACGACAGGAGTTTTTCCATCTTGTTGGAAGGTTGCCAATGTCCAGCCAGTTCCGAAAAAGGGTGAGGCTACGAACCCTGCTAATTACCGACCCATTGCAATATGCTCTGCGCTATCCAAGGTAATGGAAAGCGTAATAAACTTCCACCTTGTGAACTATCTGGAGCGAAACGAATTACTTAGTGACCGGCAATATGGTTTCCGTAGGACCAGATCCACCGGTGACTTGATGGCGGTCCTCTCCGAAAAGTGGAATAATTGTATTCACCTTTTCGGAGAGAGTAAGGTGGTTGCTCTTGATATTTCCAAGGCTTTTGATCGAGTGTGGCATGAAGCCCTGGTATCAAAACTTATTGCATATGGTGTCGGTAATTCTTTTGCTCGATGGATATCGAGTTTTCTCCAGGGTCGTTCAATACGAGTTGCGATGGATGGTGTTTTCTCAGAACAACATTCCATCAATTCTGGAGTGCCGCAGGGTTCCGTCCTATCCCCGTCCCTATTTCTGGTGTTTATCAATGACCTTCTGTCATCGACCCAGAACCCAATCCATTCCTTTGCAGATGACAGCAACATCTGTCATTCATTTTCGTTCAACAAGCGCCCAAACTCTTTGGAGATTGAGAGTAAAAGGCGCACAATGAATGATACACTCAATAATGACCTTAAAACAATCTCCGAGTGGGGTCTTGCAAATAGAGTTGATTTTAATGCTAGCAAGACCCAATGTTGTCTGTTATCTCACAAAAGAATGGATTCACTCCTCCCTCCCCTCAATATGGACTCTGTGGATATTGCGCAGTCAGCTGCTCTTGACGTTCTGGGTATATCAATTCAATGTGACCTCCGTTGGAATGATCACATATTTGATGTGTCGAAAGAAGCGGCCAAGTGCCTCGGTTTTCTGAAACGGTGTAAGACATACTTCACTCCTGCTGACTTGCGCACTGTCTACACCACCTATATTCGGCCTAAGATGGAATACAATTCGCACATATGGGCAGGGGCTTCAAAATCTTCTTTGGAGTTCCTGGATCGAATCCAACAACGTGCAATATATTTAATAGGGGATGAAAATATTTCATCCTCTATTGGTTCTCTTGAGCACCGAAGGACCGTAGGGTGTGTAAGCCTGTTTTATAGGTATTACAATGGTAAGTGTTCGAGGGAAATACATGGCCTGATTCCACCAGGTCGTGTGTTTCCTCGTACTACTAGGGCATCGAACCAAGCCCACCCCTTCGTAGTCCACACGGTTCCCAACAGAACCACGCATTACAGAGAGAATTCGTTCTTCAGTCGCACGATTCGTTTGTGGAACAATCTCCCTGCGTCTGTTTTTCCCGACATTTTTAATATTGGGAAATTTAAAGCAAACATCCACCGACACTACTCCATCTTTCCTCCTCCTTTGAACCTATAATCCTTCCTTGCGATCAACACTGTGCATTGCACGAATAGGGGGTATCCCCTGAGCGTTGGTTAATTTGTAAAAAAAAAAAAAAAAAAAAGATCTGAAATCTGTTTTGTTGATCTTCAGCAAAATTCATATTTTTGGCATTCACTTGATTTTTAACTAATTCTTATGCCATGATAACTTAAATATTTTTGAATAATGAAAAATAGTTTTACATTAAAAAAAAAAACTTAAATTACAATTTGTACATTCAAAATTTTAATATTTCTTTAAATTAAAAACAAAATATCCAAAACATTATAATGATTATTTTGAAATATAATAATATAAACAAATATAAACTTTTATTTTCAAAATTAGAAATTGAATCAAAATTAAAAATTTATTTTCAAAAAAATTCAAATTTTTTAAAATTATAAAATTTAATTTAAGCTTATGATATTTATTGTCAAAAACATTTATAATCAAAGTTAAAATTTGATTTTTCAAAAAATTTCAATTATATTTTTTTATCGATGGGTAAATGATAAAAAATAAAAATGCAATTAACAAATAATAATATAACGAAATAGTTGAATGATGAGAAAAGTTTTGCTTGTATATGCTTATTTTGGTTATGCTTTTAGAAAACATTCCTAAGAAAAAAATACAACAAAAATGTATCAAATTTAATTTATTTATTTATGATTTATCGTTATCAAGACCATGGTTATATAGTCCAAACTTCAATAAAAATATTTTAAAAAATACAAAAAATATTAACATGATCGTTCATATATTTTTATGCCAACACTGTATATAAAGAGTAACATAAAAACTACTTAATAATAATATTGCAATCAAGCAATGAAGAAAATTATACTTTTTTTAACAAAAATAAATCATAATATAAAATAATTACTGTTTTTCAATAGATTTTAATATATTTTATAAATTATACTATAAAAATAAATTATATTATAAATTTATAATTCATGCATAAAAGCGTCTTTTTTATTTCATTTCACCAACATTTTTGTTGTGGGGTTTACATACTTACTTGTATACTTGTATACGAGTCGGCCTGATTTTTTAACCATTCCAAAAATGTTAGTAACATAAAATAAAAATGGAATGGTTCTGCATGGTTAAAGGAAACATATCGAAATTTCATTATAAAATATGTTAAAATCTATTGAAAAACAGTAATATATGAATGAAATTACCAATATTATTAGTAAAATAAATAAAAATTATTTGGATTTTTTTATATTATGATTTATTTTTGTTAAAAAAAGTATAATTTTCTTCATTGCTTGATTGCAATATTATTGTTAAGTAGTTTTTATGTTACTAATTATATACAGTGTTGGCATAAAAATATATGAACGATCATGTTAATATTTTTTGCATTTTTTAAAATATTTTTATTGAAGTTTGGACTATATAACCATGGTCTTGATAACCATAAATCATAAATAAATAAATTAAATGTAATAAATTTTCGTTGTACTTTTTTTCTTATGAATATTTTCTAAAAGCATAACCAAAATAAGCATATACAAGCAAAAGTCTTCTCAACATTCAACTATTTCATAATATTATTATTTGTTGATTACATTTTTATTTTTTTATCATTTACTCATCGATAAAAAAATATAATTGAAATTTTTTGAAAAATCAAATTTTAACTTTGATTATAAATGTTTTTGACAATAAATATCATAAGATTAAATTAAATTTTATAATTTTAAAAAAATTGAATTTTTTTGAAAATAAATTGTTAATTTTGATTTAATTTCTAATTTTTAAAATAAATGTTTATTTTTGTTTATATTACTATATTTCAAAATAATCATTATAATGTTTTGGATATTTTGTTTTTAATTTAAAGAAATATTAAAATTTTGAATGTACAAATTTGTAATTTAAGTTTTTTTTTTTTTAATGTAAAACTATTTTTCATTATTCAAAAATATTTAAGTTATCATGGCATAAGAATTAGTTAAAAATCAAGTGAATGCCAAAAATATGAATTTTGCTGAAGATCAACAAAACAGATTTCAGATCATTTGCTTAAATTCAAAGTTTGGATGTATGCAAATCTTTCAATGTGTTGAACAATTTGATATATGTGCAAAAACATAGGCAGTTCTCATGAATGTGTTTGTGATTTTAAATGTTCAGCAAAAATTTAAAAATTTAAAATTTGAAGAAATTAAAATTTTAAGAAATTACAATTTTTACTATAACTTGAAAATTTGAAAACAAATTAGAGTTAATGGCGCATAATCATAGAATTAAAGTCAACTTTAAATTTAAAATCAGATTTTTGACATTATATTCTATACAAAATTTGTCAAAAAAATCGAATTTATTTTTAAAGTCGACTTTAAATTGTCTATGATTATGCGCCAATATTTTTTTTATTGTAGATTACAATTTTCACATATTATTTAAATTTTGACCAATAATTCAAATTTTTTTGTTCCCTAAAATGTTCCCTAAAAATTTAAAGTTTCATTTAAATTTTCAACAAATTTAATTTTCATCAATTCATCAAATTTGTAGCAGTTATTAAAATGTTCATAAAAACCTTAAATTTTCATAAAGAATTTAAATTTTAATTGTTTATTGGAAAATTTGTGAAAATTTAAAATTTTCAAAAAGTTACCAAAAAACAAAATTCCAGTGAACAATTAAATTTCATGCAGATATTTGTTGTATTTTTATTTTGAATTTTTTTTTAATGAAAATTTATTTTTTATTGTGAATTTTAATTGAAAGCATTTTTATTGTGAATTTCGAGGAAATCTAGTTAATACATCAACCAGTCAACCCAACAGCCAATATACAAACCCTGAGAATAGTCTGAGATTGTTCCCAAGTAACAATTTCTTTACGTATGCAGCTAGTTTTACGTGACACCTGTGTAGTTTTTGGCAAGTAAACCAGTAAACCTACCAGTAACTTGCAGAAACAAGCCAATAAACCCCTTTGGATTCTGGACGGTAAACTAGCTAAATGGCCCGAAACAGACCAGTAACTGGATAGATGTATTTCTAAGTTTCCTACTAAAAACTAGTTAATAAAACTGCACAGTTTCTGACGGGGTTCTAATCAATTTTTTTAATTGAAAGCTAGGCAGAAACTGCTTGGAAACTGAAAACTAAAACTATATTATAATATTAAATGAGCTCTCTCAATAATCAAATATATTTCGTAACTTTACGAAAGTTTATTCGTATTATGCACGCATATTTTTGTCGAATACATAAACTTTTTCGTGTATTTTAAGCATGTTTTGTTTTGATTGTGCCATCAAATGAAAAATGCAACTATTTGTCTAGAAAAAATCTTTCAAACAATATGTATTGAAAATGCCTTCATATTCATTTCAAAATGTGACCAGATATACTCTTGAAATACCTACCAAACACCGACCAGCTTCCGACTAGTTTATGATCCGGAAATCCCTAGCAGAAGCCAACCAATTTGAATTGGTGAAGATATATTTCCTACCAGAAACCGACAAGTTTTTGACTAGTTTTATGGATAAAGACGAGTTTTCGACTAGTTCTACTGTTAGTGATGTACTCCATAATTCAACCAGTTTCCAACTAGTTATACTGGTGGGGATATACTCTTGATATACCGACTAATCATTATGTCATTCGCAGTTTTGTTTAAAAAATAAAACAACTTAAAAATTATTTTCAATAGAGTCTCAATATTTATTTATATATTCACTTACATCGTTTTCTCATACAACATATGTATAAAAAAAGTTACATACATTTTCATAAATTGTCATATAAATTTTTCAAAATAATTTGGAATAATTTCGAAATTCTTTTTATTAATGGAAAAACAAAACATAAAAACTTTTTGTAAATATTGAAAACCTGTGTACATTACATTTATTTATTATTTTATGTGTTTTAAAGAGTTATTTAGAGGGTGTGTGCGCGTTTGTATAAATTTGAAGACTACACTAAGAAGGGTGTGTGCGAATTTGACAAAATTGCTGACATTTTGTAAGTGGTTGATAATGCAGCGTTTACCATCATAATACAATGACCACATCACCTTGTTGCAGTTCACTGGATATTTAGAATATTCACTCAAATTTAGTCCAAATTCGCACACACGCCAAATTATTGAAAATTCTCAGTAAAGCAGTGCAAATATCGTCATAAAATTATAGGGTTATGTCAAACAGTGCATTACATATAATATCTAAGAAATATTAAAATTTAGCCAAACTTGCACACATTCTAAATAATTTGAAGTTGTCGGTAATATAGTGTTCTTGTAAATATCGTCATAAAATTATAGGGTTATGCCAAACAGTGCATTACATATAAAATCCAGCAAGTATACAAATTTAGACAAACTTGCACACATCCTAAATAATTTGAAGTTGTCGATAATAAAGTATTTTTGTAATTAAAGCACCAAGAACACTACATTACCGATAACTTTAAACAACTTGGTTTTAAGGGTGTGTGCGAATTTGACTAAATAGCTAACTAAACTAATTTGATCGGATTTTCATTCGATCTCCATTCGGTAACCAGTAATTGTTTAAGTCCATAATCAATCGATTATCAAATGTCTGTTTGCTCTCATCCAATTTATTTAAATTTAGTCTGTTCGAAAATGGTATGTGCGAGTTCGACTAAATGGCTGACTAAACTAAATTTTGTCGGTAATGTAGTGACTTTTTAATTTAGTAAATTTTCGAGCAGACTAATTTGAACTGAAATGGAAGACATCACACAGACATATGACAATCGATTTATTAGATACTTTTACAATAACCGGTTACCGAATGGCTTTGATTCAATCGCCATTCGGTAACGTTAAAGTCCCTAATAAATCAATTATCATATGTCTGTTTGATATCTTCCAATTTAATTCAATTTAGTCTGCTCGTAAATTTGCTAAATTGAAAAGTCTAACACTGCATTACCGACAAAATTTAGTTTAGTCAGCAATTTAGTCGAAATGGCACACTCCCTAAATTGAAAAGTCGAACACTGCATTACCGACAACATTTCGGTTAGTCAGCAATTTAGTCAAATTGGCATACACCCTAAATGAGACAAACTTGCACACATTCTTAAAACGATTTTTTCAATAGTTTAGTCTTATTTTTTAAAATTATTTCGAAATTTAATTTACGCAAAATTCCGAAATATATATTTTTTATAGTAATAAATATCTGTTTGGCCTCATACAACTTAACTACTATTTTTTTGCTATACATTAATGCTTTAAATATATACTTTATATTTTGTTAATTTTTAATAATATAAGATTTTTAATTATTTAAATGTGAAGAAGCTCGAAAAGGCGCTGAAGTATTTATGCATTTTGTAGATTTTGTTTTATTTCAGGCAAACCATGTATGAAACACGGGTGTGTGCGAATTCATCTAAATTTAAAGACAATTTAGTCGGCTTTTCATTCGATAGCTTTAGATAACCGATAATTAGTAAAGTCGGTAATCATCTGTTGGATTGCTCGAAAATTTGAAATTAGATTTGAAAATTGAATAAACACTGCATTATCGATAAATTTAGTTAACTCTTCACATTTAGATATACTCGCACACATCTTAAATAGCAAAAAAAAAAAAGAAAATTTATGCAAAAATAAAAGATTTTCCAATGTTTGTTGTTTTTTTTTTTTTAATTTTTATTTTTTGCTTATTTTTTTTTAGAAAAATTACTTAATAACTAAAAAATACATTTACATTAAATATATATAGAGTTTTCTTTTCATATATACGTTTTTTGATTTTTATAAATTTTTTACTTAATTTAATTCAATACATTTAATTATTATACAATAAATGTCAAATGAAGCGGGGGTAGTTTTTATGCAATAAGTCAAATTAAAAATATTACATATTTTTGTTAAAAAAAACTTAAATTTTAAAACATAAAAATATTAAAAAAGCGGCTTTATTTTAATACTTTTGTTTAGTTTAATATATAAATTTAATTATCAGTTATTTTTATAATGAACTTTTGGCGATGAACTATGTGGTATGTCATGTATATGTTACGCATAATAAATTGAACATTTTTTATAATTGGCTATAAATATGACAATTTATTTTTATATAACGCAGTTTTAGATTTATAACTAAATTGAGCATTTTTTACGCGTTTTTTAGAAATATTTTTTTATTTTTTTGTCATCAAAAAATTATAAATTATTTTTTATATTTTTTACACATAAGCCACAGTTTTCAATTAATATTCAGTTTTTTTTTTGTTAGTATAATTTACCCCAAATGTAGTCTTGTTTCTGGTTCGAATTTAAGTACGAAAATTTTTAAATTAAGTATTTTTTTTGTTGTTCTTGTGGTTTTGTAAATATTTGAGCAGTCAATTGAATATATGTCATGTGTTAAGATTTCTTAAACCAAAAGCTTACTTTTACAAAATGATTTTTTTTAATAATTACATTAAATATGGCGATGCAACTTATAGACTATATATGCATTATAATTAATTTTATGCTAAATTAAGTATTTTTTATTTGTATTTTTGTTTTATGCATTAATTAAGGCAAAAATGAATGGGATTTTTGTATGCTTTATAGTTGACTTAAATTAAAGTTATATATAAAAAAAAATTAAAATAAAGTGCAAAATTATTAAAACTACTTGCTGCATAATGCGTTTTTTATTTTTCTTTTTTTTTTGTGTTAGATTTAACTAAATTTAATTTTTATCAGTTTTCTTTTTTGTTACACATTATACAGCATGTAACAGCGAGTAAGAATGACTTTGGTTTTCTACATTTTTTTCTTATTTTTGTAGAAATTTGTAGTTTGTTTTGTTCATTTTTAAATCAAAATTTTACATTTAAATACTTTTTGTTTGTCTTGGTTTTGCAACACTGCATTGTACAGGCTGTTTCCGTTTCCGCTTTTCTTTCTTTGCGTCGTTCTATCTTTCATGTGCCTCTTTCTCTGCTTTAATGCGGCATTCACACTGCTGAGTTTTTGCCGATAATTTCACCGCTACGCGAGTGCACGAACTTTCCATCGAATTCCACGCTCGAGTTCTGTTTCATGCTGCCAGTTGGCGTTTGCAGTGGCTGCTTCTCATCTCTGTTTATGGAATAAATGAAAAAAGAGAGAAACAAAATTTTGATTAAATTTTGATCAAGTGTAACATTTTGCTACTGAAAATATTTAAATAAAAATGACTAATTTCAATAAGATTTAATAAAAAATTAAATAAACACATAATTCTAAAAATTAAGAGGCTTAATTACAAACAGAAAAAAACATATTCATTCCGAAAATCCATTCAAAAACTCACTCATCTAATTTATATCAATAGATAATTTCAAATGAAAGATTTATAGGCAAATAAAATTAGATTTAATAAAAATATATATATATATATATATATTAATGATGTGTGCTAGTTTGTATAAATTTGAAGACTTAGCTAAATTTCTGCACGTTGTCGGTAATACAGTGTTAATGATAATGTAAAATTGTACGATATGAAAACACTGCATTTCCAAAAAATGTCTACAATGCACACTCCCTAAATTCAACCTTGTAACTAAACTAAATCAAACTATTTCAATCGAAATTCCGTAATCGGCAATCTGTAAAGTCGATAATCATTCGTATAATCACTTGTTAGGATGTGTGCGAATTCGACTAAATTGTTGATGCAGTGACACTTTACAATTTAGAAAATGTTCGTGTTTACTAAATTGAACTGAATTTGATAAGAGCTAAGAGACATATGATAATCGATTTAGTGAGGACGAATTGTTATCGAATGAAAACTCATTCAATTTAGCTTAGTCAACAATTTAGTCAAATTCGCACACACCCTTAATTGAACGGCTTTCATTCGATCTCCATTCGGTAACCGGTAATTGTTAAAATCCGTAATCAATTGATTATCATTTGCCTGTTTGCTGTCATCCAATTTAGTTGAATTTAGTCTGCTCGAAAATTTGCTTAATTGAATAGTCAACACTGCATTACCGACAATATTTAGTTTAGTCAGTAATTTAGACGAATTCGTACACATAATATTACAGGTTGCTAAAAATTAATTTATTCATATTTCCATCATAGCGCATATTAATAAAAAAATATAATAACAGTTGGAAAAAAGTTAGTAACTTTCTTCGTTAGTTTGGAATATGTTCTGGATAGGCATAAATCTGTTACTTGTTTATCAATATATTCTAAGGGTGTGTGCGAGTTTGTCCAATTATGAAGACTCAACCACAGATTTTCATTCGATCGATCACATACCCATCAATTAGTATCAATATAAACTGAATGTACTAAATAATAAACCAGTTGTAATGAGTTTAGTCTGTATAAGTAGTGTATAAATATTGTAAGTGAACACTGCTTTATCTACCACTTCTTAATGATCACAGTTGTATTGAATTTAGTCTACATAAGTACTGTATAAATATTGCATGATGAAAACTGCTTTATCGATCACTTCTAATGATTAAGAAATACGTCTGATATTTTGTCGTACACACCCTATATATATTTAATTTAGGGTGTGTGCGAATTCGACTAAATTGCTGATTAAACAAAATTGAACGACTTTTCATTCGATCTTCCTTCGTTAACCGGTAATTATTAAAGTCCATAATCAATCAATTATTATGGGTGTGTGCGAATTCGACTAAATTGCTGACTAACCTAAATTGAACGACTTTTCATTCGATCTCCATTCGTTAACCGGTAATTATTAAAGTCCATAATCAATAGTATCAACATAAACTGAATGTACTAAATAATAAACCAGTTGTAATGAGTTTAGTCTGTATAAGTAGTGTATAAATATTGTAAGTGAACACTGCTTTATCTACCACTTCTTAATGATCACAGTTGTAATGAGTTTAGTCTACATAAGTACTGTATAAATAGTGCATGATGAAAACTGCTTTATCGATCACTTCTAATGATTAAGAAATACGTCTGATATTTTGTCGTACACACCCTATATATATTTAATTTAGGGTGTGTGCGAATTCGACTAAATTGCTGACTAAACTAAATTGAACGATCGCCATTCGGTAACCGGTAATTGTTAAAGTCCATAATCAATTAATTATCATATGCCTGTTTGCTGTCATCCAATTTAGTTCAATTTAGACTACTCGAAAAAATACTAAATTGAAAAGTGGAACACTGCATTACCGACCAAATTTAGTTTAGTCAGAAAGTTAGTCGAATTCGCACACACCCTATATATCTGTTTGCTGTCATCCAATTTAGTTCAACTTAGTCTACTCGAAAATTTGCTAAATTGAAAAATCGAACACTGCATTACCGACAAAATTTAGTTTAGTCAGCAATTTCGTCGAATTCGCACACACCTTTAGTAAAATATGCTTAGAAAATATATACTGCATCAAAATTGATTTATTTGATTTAAACGCGTTTAATACATTTTAGCTGTATAACGATTGTATAAATATTTAAATAATAAATTTCAAATTTTTGATATATCTAATAAATTCAAAATCAATAATAATATAGTGATTATTGAACTAATATTAAACAAAAGCTATAAAACCAAATTTGTCTATTACATTTTTTGTAAAGTTTTAAATACAAATTAGTCGTATAAGGTTGGTATAAATTACAATCGATGACAATTTTATTAGAACATTTTACATTTTAAATAAAAGTTTTATTATATATTATATTTTTTATAATATATGCATTTGAAAAAATATGCTGACTTGAATGTCATATACCAAATCATCTATTCAATTTATATAATATATAATGTCATCAGGAAATGAGTTTAATGAGTTTAATGAAGATTTTGCTCTAAAACGACTGTATAAGCTAACAATTAACGTATAAAGATATTGCGTAATTGCAAATTAACCTATATAGCAACTGTATAATTAAATATTATGAATATTATGCAGATTGAGTGAACTTATCTATATATTTTTTAATGAATTAAAATGAAATTATTTTTATTAAAAGTTTTTATATTGCTTGTTTTTTATGAAATCTATAAAACATATTTGCTATAACATGCAAAACATCAGAAAAAAAAGGAAAACACAACACACATTATACAATATAACTACACAAAATGTTAAACACAATTATTACACAATATTTATTTCTTCATAGGATGGTGGTGATACGTACAATGGCGATGTCATTGGTGAGCCACCGAGTTTGACAGGTGGTGGTAGTGGCAACGGCGATGGTGGAGGCTCCTTAACCAACTGGCCACTGCAATAAGGTAGCGGGAAACGCCAACCGTAAAGACTGCATGGTTAATGTATGTTTCATTGGGTTGTTGGGAGGATGTGATTGAAGTGGTGGTAAATAGTTATAGTAGCCAAATTAAATACAAATGATGTAATGGATGATTGTTGAATATGTATTTTTTTTTTTGCAAAAGGTACAAATATAAAAAAAAAAACGTGTGAATGGTGATGATTGTGATACAGGAATAGAAAAATGGATTGGGTGAAAATAATAACTATTTGAATATGAAATGACAGTTGACATTTAAAAGGTTGGTAATGAAAATTTGGAAGTGACGTTGATGCAAAAAACAGAAGCCAATAAGAAGAAAAATGAGTAATTAACAGAAACCATACGAAAAATAGAAACCATTTTAAAAATGGCCAAAATACATTTACAGGATATAGGATGTTTCTGGGAAACTAACACTTAGAGAGGTTTTGAAATAAAAAAAACATACAATTATATGTATATAATATTGCACTAAAATATTTACAATTTTTCTATAAAAATATATATTAAAAAAAAAAATTAAAAACATAAAAATAAACTAAAACCAACAACATTTAAACAAACACCAATGAATTGCGATTGAATAGAAATGATTTTGGCCGAGTAAAAACCCAATTGTACTCGAGATCCTTTTGTATTTGAGAGGCGCTATAACTGCGTGACATAAATTATTACAGGTGAATGATTGAGTGTATGTTGGGAGTTGACGTGTTTTCAAAAAAATTTAATTTTGAAAAATATTTGAAAAGAAACAGAAGTGGGGAAAAAACAACAAAGTAAAATTAATATCAATTTTGTGACTATTTAGTGCAATATTACATAGACCTAGCATATAATATTTATACAAATATATTTTACTTTTAATAATATACATTTATGAATAATATAAAATACTTTATAAAAATAACTATACATATTAAAAATCTTTTACATACCTTCCGAGTTTCGCCTCCTCATCGATTTCTGAAGGCGAGCGCTTGGCGCGTCGACAAACCGTCGCCATCACACCCATATGTACCGTTACACAACACAAAAAGTCGATAACGATGAGCAGCAACAGCACGCCACCCACTGCAATGCCGACAATGGAGGCGGACGAGAGCACTTGACGATCAGCAATCTGTATAACATCGACGCCTAAATGTCAAACATTGAAGCAGGGTTGTAGAGAAAGGAGTAAAATTTTAAAAAATTGATTAGTTATTTTATTAAATTTTTGTTTTTATATGATAATATAAACTATTTTCAGCTAAAAAATATACAATATTTAAATTTTTCATTTTTAAGTTGTTTTTTTTTTTATTGGAAAATTACTTTTAGAAATTTTGCATTTTTCCAAATTCTTCTTAACTTTCAACCGCTGCATAACATTATTTTTTTTTTTTTTGATAGATAGGTAGGTTTTTGTACAACGAAAAAAACAGTTGCGCTAAATTTATTTTGAAATTTGTCACAATGTTAGTAAAAAAGTAATTTTCCTTAAGATACAAATAAAATAAAAAAAAATAAACAAAATAAATGCGTTAAAATATTTTACATTTTTGTGTGTGTGTTTAAATTAAATAAGCTACAAAATTTCAAAAATATGCCAAAATTAAAAGTTTTAAAATATACAATTTAAAAAATATAAAATTTTTAATTTAAAAAATAAAAAGACGAAACAGAATTACAAAGTACAGGGCACCAATTCCACGCATTAAAGCTTGTAAAAATTACATGCAAAACAATAGAAAATAAATTTGGATTTTATAACAAAAATTATTTTAAAATAAAGTACTTAATTATAAATAAAGCAAAAGCGTTGGACAAACATTTTATTTTTACAAACGTAAATTAAAATAATTTGTATGTACAAATATTTAAGTCAAAACAGTGTTTAAAACACTTAAACGGTTTTTGCGGAGACAGGGATTGAAAAACAAGAAATACAGCCAACAATGGGTAGGTTTTGTTTGATAGGTTAATAAAGGTTAAGTGGTGCAAAAGGTTAATACGGCGAATTTTTTAAAAATAAGCATCGTAACACATATTATATATTTTTTTTATATTTTAAATTAATTTTAGTAACAAATTATATAAGGTTTTTAATATGTTTTAGTATTTGTCAAATTACATTTTAGACAAAAATCTAGGTTGCATACAGGTTAATTTAGTTTTATATTTTTTAGTAAACGTAAAACGTATTAATTAACATAGAATTAGTTTTATCTAAAACACTAGTTGTTTGTGCTAAACTATAAATAAATTACCTTATAAACACTCGTTGATGATGGTACTTAACGGTTTTTTGTATTTTTTTTATACCGTTTAAATTTCAACATTTTTTCTAAAAACAATTGCAGTTAATTAAACAAAAACTTTTAGTCTATATAACTTAAAAATGAATTATATAACAAATTGTTAGTTAAATTGTTAATTTGTATTTATTATTAATACCATTTACCATATTTTTTGTTTTTGTTATTAATTAAATTAAACCATACTTAATTTTAAACATATTTGTATAATACAGTAATTTTTGTAATTGTATAATACATTGTTTAATATGGTTTTTGTTACTTTTTAAATATTAGTTAATTCTATGTGTTAGTCACTGTTATATTAACATGAATACTATAAACATACCATTAATAGTATGAACATACCATTAATTCTATTAACCCACCATTAATAGTATTAACATACCATTAATTCTATAAACATACCATTAATATTAATACCATATAATTAATACTATAACCATACTATAAATACCATAACCATACTATTAATACTTATAAATATCTTTAAAAATTAACTTAAATTTATACGGTATTTATATTATTTACAAATTGTTTTCAAAATTGTTTTAATTTTCAATTTTGTTTAAGTAATTCCTTCAAATTCTATGCTGGTATTTAATTAAAAAAAAGTATTTAGGCGGGTACCATTTTTTTATTGGCTAAGTCTGTGTAGTATTATAATATGATTGCTACATGATTTTTTTTTCATTATTAAAATACTAAATAAAGGTATTTTTCATTTGCTTCAGTTAAGACAAATTTAATTTAGTATAAAAAACCCAAACTTTATATTGCAAAATCTTTCTGCTTCTACTTATTTCTGTATAATGAAAAATGACATCCAGCACTCAGAAAAGTATATCATACAATTAATAGATTTTTGCTGTTACTTCTATAGTTTTGCTTTTTAATTTTGCCATAAGTTTATTTGCCAAATACTATTGAATACCACTTACTCAGAATGAAAAAATACTGAATACTATAAAATAATTTGTATATGAGAATCAACTATTTTTAAATACTATTAAATCAATAGTACCTAATTTGAATAATTGAATAATTGTCTACCCTAACTTTATATGGCAAAAACCCTTTATACTGCAAAACTTTATATTGCAAAAATCAATTTGTATAATTAATGCAAAAACTTATTTGTAAAAAAAAAAAATTATAATGAAAACAGTATTTCAGCACTCAGAAAATCTACCATACATTTAATAGTATTTTGTTATTACTTCAATACTTTTGCATTAAAAGTTTGTCATTAGTTTAAATTATTCTTTATGTTGGCAAATACTATTTAATGACATTTACTCAGTACGGAATACTATTAAATTATTTATGAGTTCATATGATAATCAACAATTTTTAAATACTATTAAATCAATAGTACCTAATTTTATATGGCAAGTATCTAACTTTATATGGCAAAAACTACTTTTTTCGTATAATTTATATATAATGTAAAATGTTTACCAGCACACAGAAAAGAATACCATACAATTACTAGTATTTTAACATTATTATTTCAATACTAAATTTTGTCATTAGTATAAATTATTCTTAAGATCTGATGAGTGCTTCAATGCTTTGAGTTTAAATGAAAATATATATATTTTTTTAATACTTTTACAGCAATAGTCTATATTTTTCGGAGTGATATCTCGGAGTGGTATTTTTAATACCATATTTTACACTATATACGGCTATGGTTTTTTTCTGCTCAAAATTACACCTATTTTAAAACAAAATTATGCCTTATATTTGACTATTAATTGTTATTGTCTAATATCGTAATTGATTTCTTAACAAACGTACAGAATTTCATTAACTCGGATATGTTTATAGCTTTTTTTTAGTCTAAAGTAAAAGTAAATTTTACTATTTTATAACTTTATAAAGTTTACTTTTTAAATCGGGTTTTTAAAGTTTACATTACTTTAAGATCGCGTAGGTGGATTGTAAATTATGTCCAAATTTTGCTACTTTTGAGCATTAATTTTCCGTTTTTCTTTTAGTGTAAAAATTCCAAAACATTTTTTTTTTCGTTATATGTAGCATTTTCTTTAGTGCCTTCAATACAAAGTATTTTTTTTTAGCAATAAGTAGTTTTATGTGTAGTTTAGAAATTTAACTTTTTAATGTTATTTTTTGGCAGTGTTAGTCACAAGATGCTTATTTTAAAACTTAGCTTTAATATGAGATTTTTATATTTGCTATGAGGGTGATATATTATTTGGGAGTAGCTACTTTGCGCAGCGCTGTAAAAGCAACATTGACTAAATTCAGTTGTAAATTTTTACTAAAACATTTATTTTTTATATGGAAAATATATATGTATATTTGGCGCTAAATAAAACAGATAACATTAAAATCAAACAAACGCAGTTTTAATGTAAATAAATGCGTTATTCTTTATAGGTTTTAAAAATTTGACTACTAAATTTACACAAGTTAATGTAAAACATTATGTGGGCTGTTCACGCAACAATTAAAAAAAGGTAACAATTGCTAGTTTAAACAAGTATAAATGCAAAAAATAATTATTTTAAACTTTATAACAATATTCTTTTGTTTATGATGTTTTAAATATTTTACAATTTATGTAATTTGTACATTTAATGGAATTAACACTTGAGCTAATAAATTTCATTTAACAATTTGTAACTTTGCTGAATTCGACTAAACGCGCTGTTAAAACTAACTAGACATTTAGTAGTAGGTATTAGTAGTTGACTTATTTGACTAGCAAATCTTTTACGGTATTTACAGCAATTTTGTTATAGTTTTTTTTTTGTTTTCAACTTTTTATAAAATATTTGCTTAATTTATATTGCATTCTGTGCTATCACATCAAGCACTGGTAAATTTACACCATAATTGTGTAATTTCTTCAACGTCACTGTTGTATTGACGCGCTCAGAGAGCAACGTACGCTTCTGCTCCAAAATGGCGTCACATAGTGTTGCCATTTTGGTGTTGGTGCTGTTCGTCGTCGATGTTGTTGTTAACGGTGCTTCTGCTGCCGCTGTTGTTGTTGTTGTTGCTGCTGCAGTAGTCAACATAAAAGTTGCCAGCGTTGCCATGGCAATGACTAACAGACGATGTTGCCAGTTTTTCGCAAGCGCATGATTTGCGGCCGCATTATAAGGATTATCTAGATTTTTTAAAATATATATTTTTTGTTTTCACATTGTTGCCAAATAGTAGAGAAGAGAGAACACAGTGAAAAAACAGGTGTGAACAAAATATAAACAGCGCAGAAATGGGAGAAGAGAGCTTGATTTAAATTTAAAAATAATTTTGAAAATGGTTAAAGGTTTTGTTAAAAGAAATGTGCGAATTTTTATTAGAAACATTTAAAATTTTGTTGAAACACAAAACAACATATAAAACAACATATTTAGTTTTGATTAGTTTTTGGGGTTTGAAATATGCTGTGGTTAGATTTTTTGAAATTTGATTGAAGTGAGCAGTGAGCTGTTTTTAGAATATGCACATCTATGAGAGAGCATGAGTGATATATATTAACACAAAATATTAAAACACAAAAATAAAGTGAATATTGTGTTCATTTTTGTATTGAAAGTGTGGCATTTAATTTACTATGCTAGAGTTTTAGTAGTTTTTATAAATATATAAAATATATTGACAAACAAACAACTAAGTTTTAAAAAACATTTAGATTAAAAGTACAAACAATGGTAATTTTTTATTAAACTATTTTCTAGAAAAGGTGCAAAGTGAGAAGTTTTTTTTTGAAAATTAAAACAATAAAAAATTTCAGTAATGTTTCAACTTCAGATCACAATTGTAGTAAGGGTGTGTGCGAATAAAGATTTATATTTAATTAATTTTCTGATTTCGATAAAACAGTGCGATATAATTAGTCTTAAACATTTCAAGACTAAACTAAATTTCTGGGCAATGTAAAATACCGATTGTAGCAAATTCTACAAATACCAGTTGTAACAATAGAATAAAAATTGAACAATTTAGTTTAATCTTCAAATTTAAATAAATTCGATAAATTCGCACACCCTAAGATTTGTATTTCACAAATTAAATGAATTTCATTCGTATAACTTAATTTAAACTCGATGTTATTTCGTCTATAGTCAACATATTCCAAATATTTAAAATATTATATTAGCTGCATAAATTTTATCTTTCTGTCTGTAAAACATTTAACATTAATCGACCATTTGGATTAGCAATTACAGAAGTTTAAAATGTGGAAAAGTTTAAACTAAGTTTAAACTTGCACTGAAAAACCGGGAATTCGAAAAGTAACAAATCAGATTAAAATTAGTTTAATATTCAACTTGTCCTAGTCCTTTCAAAATACTCAATTTAAATTAGCCTTAAGACCTACTTTATAGATATCGCTTCTCTTACAGAAGAGTACACCAAAATAATCTATTCTATTTTATTACATTTTCCATAAACCCTGTTTGTTACTTTTAAATACACCCATATTATAGTGATGAACAATATGAATTAATTGTGAACTGATTATTTTCTTTTATTAATATAATAAGATTTTTCATAAGATCAGGAATGCAATTTTGTCACACTTAATAAGACTAATGGAACAATGGTAAAAACATATTTATGGAAAAAATGCGATATATTTAATGAGAACTATTTGAGGCAAGGACCAATTTATGATTATTATAAACTAGTTATTTATTTTACTTCATGTAACTGGACTTTGACTAAAATCAGAGATATAATTTGGTTAATCTTAATAAGACTCAAAAAACATTGGTCGGAACTAATTTTCCAAGATTTTTCTAATTAAGATCCATAAATAGAGTAAGGATCAAATTACGAAGATAGTGAATATAGTTTTTTTATATTTTTCGTTAGATCAGGTTTATAATTTTGTTACCTACTATTTATAGCCCCCTTTGGTGTTTATCCAATTTAAGAAAATATGATATTTTTTAATAATCATAGTTTTTTTTTTTAATAAAACAGTGATCCATTTTTTTGTTACCCCTATTGTTTTTTATTCTTGATTAAATATAATTGCTATAAAAAAACTCATTATTAATAAATAATGGTTTTAAGAAATGACTTTATAAATAAACTTAAAAATTTATTTAGTTTAAGACATACATTTCCCAATTCTAAAATCAATGGGAATTTCTAAATTATACTGAAAAAGTAAAACATAATTTGAAATAATTGGCAACACGAACATGAGCAAAATCTAGGCAGGCAAAAAGAGAGACAAGACAAACACAGAGAGAGAGAAATAGAGCGCTAAAATAAAAGAACGCAAACGTATAAAAGAGCGTACACTGAAAAAATAAATAAAAAGACAGAAAAGTGAAATTGTTGATTTATGAAAAGAAATAATTAAAAATGAAAAGAAAAAATATAACAAATTTGTAATCAAAATAAAAATTTAAAATATTTCGAAAATTAAAATAAATCAAAAAATATTTCAACATTAAAAAAAAAAACATAATGAAAAATAAAAAGGTGTAAAAAAATATTTTATAAAAAAAACTAGTTGTACTGAGCAGAAAATGAATAAAACAAATGCTATTTATTTGAGATTATAAAATTTATGTTAATTCAAATTTTATTGCAATAAATTTTCTTTTTATATTAAATTATAAATAATTATATGTAAGTAAAACTAAAAGAAAAAAAAATTAACTTAACTAAAATATGGAAAGTGAAGAAGGCTATAAAACTAAAGTAATTAATGATTTTCATATATATTTTTGAAATTCATTAAAATTATTTGCACACACAAAAATATAAAATATTTTAAAATTATATTAATTAAAACTAAGCAGTAGGCAAAAGTACACAGAAAGAAATAATTTTTAATTTAAATTAAGTAAAAATTAAATTTTTGTAAAGTAAAAAGATGATTTAATAAAAAAAAAACTTGAACTAAAATTTGAAAAAATTATTTAAAATGTGTTGACGTTTGGTTGGTTTTGTTTTTTAAAAATGCAATTTTATTATTTTTATATTAAATATATAAATTTACAATGCATACGCTTTAAGTAAATCTTCGTTTACACAACTAGCTTAAAATTAATTATTATAACTTTATAAAAAAGTTGTTGAGGTTAAGGCTAAATTTAATGGAATTTTTAACAGTGTAAAGTTTATGTGTTTTTTTTTAACTGTTGTGTAAAATTTGTATGTTTTTGCGGTTTTATAAAATTTCACTTGTATAAAAATATCTATTATTTTTTGTTTGTTTTGGCAATTACGAATTTTAAAAAATTTAAGGCAATTTTTATGTGTTTTTTTAATGTGTTTCAATGATAGTTTTCATAGTTTTTATATGTTTTTTTGTATTTAAATTTAAACATAAAACGGCAAAAATGGTAACAGAAGAAGCATTATTTAAATAAAATTGTGTAAAATTACACAAAGTTTACATATACAAAGTGAGAATATCAATACATTGACAATATTTTAAGACACACATAGACATACATAAATATATAGCTAATATTTTAAAGTTATTGCTAATATAAAGGTTTTTATTATTTTTGTATTTCACTTTCTTTTAAAACAATAAATGAAAATAAGCTGCGTACACAGGACGTTCATAGAGCATAATACAAAATGTTTTGAAAATAAATTAATTAAATAATTTGATGTATTTAATGCAGATGAAATGATGTTTTTTTTCATGTGTTGATGAATTTTTTGCATATAACGATTTATTTTTTATGTAACGATGTATTTTCTATGTAACGTTGTATTTTTCTATGAAGTGATGAATTTTCTTTTATGTATTGATGAATGAATGAATTTGCATGATTTGAATTGCAAACTAAATAAACTATATGTTTTTTAAAGTGTAAAACTAAAAACTGAGCGGCATTTTGCAGTGTATTTTTTTTGTCGTGAGAGTTTTAAGCATTTTACGGGGATTGTGTAAATATTGGAGATTTGGTGTAATGCATTAAATTGGTTGAAAGGAAAAGTATTGGGTTTTGTGCATTATTTGTGGCCAAATAATTTATATAGCTGTAAAATTGCTTTTTAAATAAAATTTCGAACCAGGGGTATTCACAGATAATTCTATTAGAGCATTGTAAATTTACGGCAGAGTGAAATTTTTAAAGAACTGATGTAAAAATGAATTTTTTATATTAAACTGGCTGGCTGGTATTGCAAGAATTGTATAATTTTTATCAATTTCGTAAATTGTTAATTTTATGAAAGATGTATATTTAGTGTAAATTTACACTAAAGATGTTTAGAAATCAATTTGGAAAATAATTAATAAATAATCTTATTTGCTATGAGAGCTTGATAAAAACTTATTTCAATAAGTTCTGATTGCGGAGAATACTAAAGAATTCCATAGATTTAATGAATTCTGATGTCGTGCTAATTTTATGATATGCGTAAATTTACAAAGATTAACTTTTACATGAAACTAAACACAAATTTATAAAGAAATCAATTTGCATTAAAAGCTTAATTACTAGTACTTTTATTATGTTATTAATATGGAAAAACTAAGAATTCTTTAGATTTAAATAATCTATATACGTCGTAATGTTATGACATGTGTAAATTTAGCGTAAATTTACAAAAAGCTATTTTAGTATACATAAATATTCCTGAGTTCTTATGATTGAGAAAACTAAAGATATCAAAAATCGTTGTAATTTACTGAAAAAAAATCAAGAATCGTCGTAATTTTGTATAAATTGCATACATTTTCAACATAAATATTAATTTTCAATGAGAGATTCCTTAAAACAAATTAATATTGTGATATGTAATATGAAAGATTAGGATGTTCTAATTGTATGACATGTGTAAATTTACAAAAACTCTTTTGACATCATTTTTTACACAAACATTTTGAAAAAATTAAAAATTCTCAAAATTAAATTTGAAACTATTGTTGGTTGACTACACGTGTAACTTTACAAAAATATATTTTCGCATCAAAAAAATGTATGTAATTATATTCTATTGCAACAAAGGTAGTATAAAAAATACTTTTTAAGAGTTTTTAATGTTGAGAATACGAAAGATTTAAATGAATCTAAAATTGTCGTAATTTTTTGATACATGTAAATTTAACAAAATTTACATAAAGCTATTTTGATAAATAATTTACCAATTTGTTAAGCAGTAAGACTTCGATAGAAATCATATTTAGATCATAAAGAATTCTATAGATTCTAAAAAATAAAAAAAAAACCCACATCTTTTTATGACAGTTGTAATTTACCAAATCTTTCGTAACATCAATTTTGAGATTAATTTATTAAGGTACTAAATATTTGGTAAAAGATATTGAGAAAACTGAACCAGATATTAAGAATTTAAAGAATTCATTGTATGTAATAAAATTAAGAAGTCTCCGTAATTTTCTGACAATCGTAGAAATACTATTTTAAGTTACATTGAGTACATCAATTTAAATGCAATGAAATAATATCAAAACTCACCATAGCTCTTTATAATTCAACAGATTAAGTATTTGTTTAAATTTACTTGGCTTTTACTTGAATACCCCATATAAAAATGTGTAAATTGTATAAAAACAACTAAAATGCTTAAAAAAATTACTTACGTCGAGTACATTACGAAAGACGAGCAATATGTGTTGATAATAATAAAAAAAAACATTTAGCAAAAATGTTTAGCAATAAATTGTGGTTAATATTACACAGAAAAACATCAAAAATACAACAAAGATTAGTTTTGAATTGAAAAATATTACAAAAAATAACTAAAAGATTATTTTGGAAAATGCTGCATAAAGAAATCTATTTTAAACATGCAAATTATTATTATTATTAAATTATTTTTCGTATAAATATCAAAAACTAAAAAAAAAATACACTTCAAAATGTTTACGTAGGTCAGTTTTTAAATCAATTGGTTAGAATTTAAATATTTTTTTTTTAGATTACATTAAATTTCGTAAGAGTTCTTTTTTTTTTGAAAAATTAAAAGTTTTCAAAATTTTCGATTTTTTTTTTCGAATATTAATTTGTTTTTATATAAAATTTTCGTATATATTTTTTTTATAAATTTAGCCGCGTTTCAATCAAACTAAACTAACATCGATGCTAAGATGCTAAATAATGTTATGCATGTTGTTGTTGTTATAGCGGTGAGAACTGTGATTGTATTTGTAGTTGTTGTTGTTGGAGTTGTGGTGAATTTGGTGAAGAGCATGTTTGATTTATGTTTGGTACTGGCGGCGGCCGAATTGAAACCGGCCGAATACAAAAGGGTTCCGAGATTATTATTAGCTGAATCGGACTCACCTCGTGTGGTTTTCATGACGATGCTCGCCGGCGAGGAGAAACCGATGGCATTGTGCGCGCGCAGTTCGATGCGATAGTAGGTGTTGCCACCCAGATGTGACATTTCAAAGTTGGTCGTTTCGACAACATCGACGGAGATGCATTCGTTTTCGAGTTCGTGCCATGTGCCGGCCATTTTGACGCCCTGTGCAGAAGAAACAAGAAATAAAAAAAAGTTCGTTAAGTTTTGAAAATAAATTCGTTAAGTTTTCATAATGTTTAATTTGTTTTATTAGATTTAACATTTCTTCAAAAATCAAAAGTTTTGTTAAGTTTCAAAAGTTTCGTTAAGTTTCAAAAAGTTTCGTCATGTTTCGTTCAGTTCCAAAAGTTGATAAAATTAAAAATTTCCACATACCTGACAGTATTTGACTTGATAGAAATCGATTGGCTCGCCATTATCCGCCGGCACGCTCCATCTCAGCTCAAAGTGATCCGAATAGGGCGACACAACAACGGGCTCCTCCATATCGTTCTGCACCGGCGAATGCAGTGGCTTCGGCTCTTCGGGTGCCGAACGTCTGGGTGTCGACTGTGCCTGATTGACGCCCCACATGCCGAGTCCAACCTGATTACGTGCAGCAAAACGGAAATGATATTTGGTGTGTGGCTTCAGTCCCTCAACAATGTACGGACTATCTGGAGACCAGCTGCGATTCTGTGCAGTCGACCAATCGGGATTTATATCTTCCTTGTACTGCACACTATAAGCGGTCACGGGAAGACCAAGTTCAGTTGGTGGACCGCGTATCTCAAAGGTAATCGTGGTAGCGGTAGCCTGTTTGGGTAAAGCGGCGGCAATAACCTCTGGAATGTGTGCCTCTTTCAGTTGCATATCGTGTTCGGCCGAACCATGAATATTTGTCGCAATGCATTTATAAACCGAATAGTATTGTTTGGCCACGGGATGTACAATGAGGTCACTACGTGGTCCGGTACCAACAATAACCAAATTCTTGTCAAAAGAGTCTTTAATGGGACGTCCATTCCAGCGCCATTCAATGGTTGCATTTGGAATACCCATCGCCAGACAACTCAGATTAGCCTTGCGTTCTTCCCAGCTGAAAATTGGTGGCAATTCCTTCATGTGGCTGAAGTCTGGTGCAAATTCAACTGTAATGTGACCCGTTTTGTAAGCTGTATCTCCCTTATTACGCGCAATGCACTGATAGAGTCCATCGTCGGTGCGTACGGAGCGCGCAATGCGCAGTGTGCCGCTGCTCTCACCACGTTCATCGTCAAAGTGTTGCTCGAGCACGATACGATCATCATCGGCCTGTTCACCGGGTGCATATTCCTCTTCGCTGCCCCAACGACGGAAGGTAATGGCGGGTGCGGGACGTCCTTTGGAGCGGCAAGTTATAGCGATTTCCTTCTGACTAGTGCCGGTCATATTATAGAACTCATAGATTGTGGGACGTACGAGCACATTCAATTTGGATTTCTGATCGACGAAACCAGCATCGTTCTTAGCTATACAAGTATAGGTGCCATAGTCATCTTGCGACACTGAATTAATCGACATGAGACCCGTTAGTGGATTAACCTGGAAACGATCGGCGGTGGCGACATTTTGCTGAGAGGCATCTTTGATCCAGGAGATTTCGGGCACAGGTTTACCGGTGGCGGTACAATTGGCAGCAAAAGCTTGACCCTCGATGGCCTCCAAAGTGGGCGACAAATTGGTAATTATGGGCTGTATATAGACCTCAACACGTATGGTGCGTTCAAGCAGTTCGCCGGTTTCGATGACTGCGGCACGGCAGGTATAGATGCCATCGTCTGATTCCTGAACGTTGCGAATGAGCAGGCCATGTGTCTCAATAACGTATTTGTCGCCGGCGCGAATCTAATAAAGCAGAGATAGAGAGAGAGTTAGTCGAAAAACTAATAAGAGACATTTAAGAAAATCTTACCGGATCACCATTTCTCAGCCAGTCAATGGTCGGATTCGGATCTGCTTTGACCTCACATTTCACGGTGTAGTCAGCGCCCATTATGGGATATTGATTCTCCGGCGCATTTGTCCATGTGATGGCCACTGAAAAGAGAACACAAAACAAAAAAAAAGAACATTTTATTAGCTAAGATATTGTTAAAGTGCAGCCAAGTAGCGGTATTATTTGGGTTAAGTGGGTGGAGAATTAAGAGGAAGAATTGGTATTTATTTTGTACAAGACGTAGATATTGAATGCTGTGCATTGTTTGGCAACTCGCTCGCATAGATAACAATAAAATAAACATGAAAAGTTTTTAGCAAAGGAGTAAGAATTTCGTGCCGTACAACTTCTGTTTTCGGGTAGCACAACTTCCTGCATGTTGAAGTTGTGTTTTTTTGTCCTACTCCTTAACTTTATATATAGCTCGTTTTATTTTCTTATTAGTTGTTGACTTTAAAATTTGCTTTGAACCTTGCTTTCAACGAATCGGTGTTGTTTTTTACAGGTTTTCATATGAGTTGTAGTTTCTTCCGGTAACTCTTTAATCTATGAGTTTAAGTTTAAGTTCACTGCGAATGTCCAAAACTTTAAACACGTTTACTCTAACACATGGGGAATAGGTTAGAGTAAACAACATATTAGCAACAAATTATTTGAAGTTCTTTGAGTTTAACTTTACTTCAAAGCGATTGTCCAAACCTTTCTGAGTTTAACTTTACCTCACAGCGAATTGTCAAAACTCTAAACACGCCATATCTAACAAATGGGAAAGAGGTTCTTTGGAGAAGTGGAAAAATCTCTTGAAATTTAAATAATTTCTTTGAAGAACTGGAATAAATATGAACAGTTCTAATGGAAATCTTACCGAAGTTTTAAAGAATCGCAGGTAGGTTTGAAAGAATCCAACCGAAGGTTGTTCAACATACACAGATTCCACACAGAAAAAGGGAATACAGTTGACAACTTGACCTAGTGAGTGGTACTGACAAAATATCCTTACTAACCTACTGTTCCACTTCTCAAGGTAGCTACCTAATTTTGAACCATCATGTAACTTTTTTTAAATATCTTGGTGCTAGCTTTCTCCTTTCCTTCTTGGTCTAAATCCTAAACCACAATATCCTATATTTTACTAACTTTTTAGACTGTAATTTACATGAACTAGTCTAATCATCTTCTTAGCTTCGCTTCGCATATCTTCTACTTCACCAGATCTTTCTAAATCAATTAGTATTTGTATTTCCCGTTTCTCAAGGAAGACCTATTTTGAAACAACACGTAATTTACTATTTTGTGCTATTTTCCTTTCTTTTTTTCTTATTATCTTTTTTTCTTATTATATTCTTATTACATTCTTCTCATATTCTTCTCATACTATACTCATACTATACTCATGCTATACTCATACTATACGCATACTATACTCATACTATACTCATACTATACTCATTCTATACTCATACTATACTCATACTATACTCATACTATAATCATATTATTCTCATACTTTTTAGCTTCACTTCGCATATCTTCTACTTCACCAGATCTTTCTAAATCAATTTGTATTTGTATTTCCCGTTTCTCAAGGAAGACCTATTTTGAAACAACACGTAACTTACTATTTTGTGCTATTTTCCTTTCTTTTTTTCTTATTATCTTTTTTTTATTATATTCTTATTATATTCTTCTCATATTCTTCTCATAATCTACTCATACTATACTCATACTATACTCATACTATACTCATGCTATACTCATACTATACTCATACTATACGCATACTATACTCATGCTATACTCATACTATACTCATACTATACTCATAATATACTCATACTTTACTCATAATATACTCATACTATACTCATGCTATACTCATACTATACTCATACTATACGAATACTATACTCATGCTATACTCATACTATACTCATACTATACTCATACTATACTCATACTATACTCATACTATACTCATACTATACTCATACTATACTCATACTATACTCATACTATAATCATACTATACTCATACTATACTCATACTATACTCATACTATACTCATACTATACTCATATTATTCTCATATTTGCCTCACATTCTTCTAATATTCTCTAATATTCTTCTCATATTCTTCTCAGATTCTTGTCACATTCTTCTTATCTTCTTCGCATATCATCTTCGCATATTTTATTATCAATCTTTCAATAGCCTATTCCTATTCTAATCATATTTTTAGCTATCCTTCGCATATCATCTTATTATCCCGATCTTTCTAAGTCTTTTTTTTTTCTGTCGACTTGTAATAATCTTTGCACATTTCAATATTCCCATCATTCATTTCTTTATCCATATACTTTTCTGAAATCCTTCATAATTGAATTATTCTCATAACATTCTCTATTCGTCTAAATTTTACTTATTATAAACTCCTTATTCTTTCCAGATTCTTTTAACATTCTTCTCATATTATTCTGGTATTACTAAAATATTCATCTAAAATTATTCTCACATTATTTTCATGTTGTTCTCATATTCAACGCACATTCTTCTCACATTCCTCTGATTTCTTTCCATATTTTACTTATACTGTTCTCATGTTAATTTCACATTCTTCTCTTATTCTTCCAAAACTCTTGTAGTATTCTTCTCACAGTAGTCTTACATTATTCTATTATTCTTCTCCATTATTCTAATATTCTTCTCGTATTCTTCTTATACTCCTGCCATATTCTCCTCATATTCTTTTCATATTCTTCTCATATTCTCCTCATATTCCTCCCATACTCATATTCTAGTCTCACATTCTTCTAATATTCTTCTCATATGCTTCTCACAGCATTCTACCATTATACTATTATTCTTCCCATATTAATCTCATAATATTCTCATTTTCATCTTATATTCTTCTCATACTCTACTCATACTCTACTCATACTATACTCATATTCTTCTTATATTCATCTCATATTCTGTTCATATTTTCTCAATTTCTTTTAATATTCTTCTATTAGTTTTCTCGTCTACTTTGCGTATCTTAAAATGTTCAGATATTCTTCCCATACTCATCTTAGATTTTTTATACTCCTCATATTATTCTCATATTCTTCTCATATTTTTGTCATTTTTATCTCATATTCTTCTGATAATCTACTCATACTCTACTCATACTTTACTCATATTGTTCTTATATTCATCTCATATTCTGTTCATATCTTCTCATATTCTTTTAATATTCTTCTATTATTTTTCTCATATTCTCATCTTCTTCGCATATCTTAAAATGTTCAGATATTCTTCCCATACTCTTCTTAGATACTTCTTATAATCTTGTCATAATCATCTCATATTATTCTCATTTTCTTCACATATTCATTTCATATTCTTCTCATAATCTACTCATAATCTACTCATTTTCTTTTCATATTCTTCTCATCTTCTTCGCATATCTTAAAATATTCTTTACATATTCCTCCCATATTCTATCGTATTCTTCTTATATTCTTTTCATATTATTCTCATCTTCTGCTCATATTATTCTCCTCTACTTCTCACATTCTTCTCATATTCTTCAGAATTCATCTCACAACTTTTATATCATATTCTTCAAAATTCGCATCATATTCCTCTACAATTCTTCTCATATTTTTCATATCTAACCAACCTCCTCTACACACCGAACCTTTTGTAATGCCTTCCGACTTCTATTTGCCTTCTGAAAATCTTCTTATCCTCGTTTTTCTTCACCAAGAACTCAGTATTTTTTTGCTTTTCAGCCATTTCCTTGTCAGAGTTTTCAATTTCCAACTTAACATGTCATTTTGTTAGGTTTTGTCTATTTTTTGTCTATTTTTTTTATTATTTCTGTTAAATTTGTTGCCTGTACGCTGTTTGTGGCTTGTTTGGCATCCTCGTAAAGTCCTTGTCGTAGCATCCTTGCAGTCAAGTCGTTCTGGTGCTGGTTGGTTTCTTTCTGGCAGCCAGTTAAAATGTCACGCAGCACAATAAGCATCGAAGTAGAGAATAACAAAAAAAAAAAATATAATAGACGTTCCAAAATAACAAAAAATCTATATTGAGCACTGGTTTCCTTTTTGCTGTAAACACGGCACAGATTGCAAGCGTGACAAAGTGCTTAAAATTGTCAGTGATTTTTACTTTTTATTATTTTCAAATATTTTTATCATTTCACAGTGCAAATTGAAAACATTTTTTTTTTGTTAGATAAAATGCGGTTTTCGTGTAAATGTGTGAAATACTAAAAATTACAAATGCTGAGTTGTAAAGTAATGGGTGTTAGGTCTGTTGGGTGAGTACCTACTTGGCAGTAAATTAAATAAAGGAAGAAACTTTCTTAACAAGGTGCTTTTGGAAAAATACGCTGAAATATCATAAAATTGGATATACAAAAATCAATTACTTGAACATATTATGGATATCAAGCGTTTTTCGAATTTTTCCATTATTACATAGGTAAAAAAAGAAGACGGAAATTGGAGAATTTGATAAGATGGTGTATATGCTCACAGATGAAAGATATTTTCTCCATAACTTTATATATTGAAAAAAAGGTTGCATTTTCTAACGAATTAAAATACTTCAGATACTAGAAATATGCTTTATAATATTTTAATATATTTCAACTTTAAAAATATTTGAAATTTTTTTTGTATTTTTTAAAATTATAAAATTATTAAGATAAATAAAATAAAGTAGATTTGCAACTACAAGTAGAACTTGCTATAACTAAAAAAAAAGTTTTTTTTAAGCATATTTTCAACTTGCCAAACTAACGCAATTTGTCTTTAAATAACACTCTATGCAAGAGACTTCAAAAATAATATTTTGCTGAAGTTAACTATTATTTCAATGCCTAATTTGATAAAGTTTTTTTTTGTAAAGAAATGTAAACAAAAAAAAAAACACATTTTTAACAATGAAGCCAATAAAAGTACCACCCCAAAACATATTGTTGTGCTTCACAGAATTTTCAATTTTGACATTTTCCCCATAGAGCATATATTGTAAAAATACCATACGAACTTTGTATTAAAGATTTTTTCAATAGAATTTTTTTATAAGAATTTTTTAGATTTCAATATTTCTCTTTTTTTTAATTTTTTCTTTTATTTTTTTTATTTGCATTCGCTGCCACGTACTAAATTGATTTATATTTTTTATTTCTTTGACGATTTGCTTTTTGCTCTCTGAGGCGCTGAGGTAAAAGCGAAACATTGCCATCGAAATTTTAAGCGAAATACTAAAATAAAAATATGCTGTCAATAGAAATACCAGAAGGTACGCAGAATAAAGTCGGTAGGCGGGTAGGATTGTTTGTTGGGTAGGCAGTCAACAAGTACCTTGTATTCCTCGCTGTGCGCGTGCATTCAAATGTTTCGAAACATGTTGCAACATTTTTGCATCGAACATTCTATGCTTGTCTGTATTTTGTTGCGATTTACAATGGTTGCCAGATCGAGCAGTTTCGAAAAATGCACTTTTGTATGTAAAACATGTCAAAGTAGATTTTTACAATTTGATTGAGTTTATTCTTTTTTTTTTATTATAAGAGTTATGCATTGTAAAGCAGAGCGGTATAATTTGAATTTTTATGTTTGCCAGAAAATATTCAATACTATTTTTCAGTTTGAAAAATTAAATTAATTTGTATAAATATATGCTTGAAAGTATGCTATATATTTTAAAATTTGCAATTTGTAAAATTACCAGAAAATAAAATGCACAGAAAGTATGCAACACAATTTTTAATTCGCACAATTTTTTAAATAAAAAAATATGCTATGTTTTTTTTTTAAATTAGTATGAATTGCATTTATTTTTCTTATATATGAATTAAAAAATATATTAATGCAAATATGCTACTTTTTTAATTTTTCAAATTTGTTGCCTAAAAATATGCAATATTTTTTAATTTTGCAAAAATCGTGAAATTAACCAAATAGCCATATCTAAGACTCAAACAAAATAAGAAAATATAAAATAAAAAAATTTGCAATTTTGCACACAGTTTAAGATACAGGGTGTTTTAGAAATGCATGTTACTGACATAACCCAGCCAAGTAAATTTGTTATAAAGTTTAAACTGTAAATAAATGAATAACAATTTTTACCCCATGTTTTAGAAAATTAAATTACCTATCCAATGGTATATTATATCTTTGAACCCTATGATATCTGCATTTTTTAAAAATTCATAAAGTTGAAATTTTCAAAAATAAAAAAACAAATTTTTACTTTGTCATTGATTTTCTCAAATTTTCGGTACGAAACACCCCACTTTTTTTAATTTATAATGATAGCCCAGTTTAATCGCAGTACTTTCTAATGAATTACAGTGATTTTAAACTGGTAAGTTATGCTGCAAAAATAAATAAACAGAGGCGGGTCTTGTGATTTGGTGTTTAAAATAAAATGAAAAAAATATTATATTTAGAAATATAATTAGAAAATATGTTTTGTGATACAATAATATGATAATGATTTAAATTTAAATAATGTTTAAAATTATTTCTCGTTTATTTCGTTTTTTTTTTTTAAATTTCAACCACCAAATCACAAGACATGTCTCTATTCAAATATTTCTGCAGCATAACATACAAGTTTAAAACCACTGTTATTAATTAAAGGATATTGGTATTGAAATGGTCTATCATTATAAATTAGAAAAAAATGGGATGTTCGTAACGAAATTTTGAGAAAATCAATGATAAAGTAAAAATTTGTATTTTTTTATTGTAAATTTTAACATTACGTACATTTTTCTAAAACATGACTTAAAAATTGTTATTCATTTAACAACAGATTACACTTTATAACAAATTTTCTTGACTAGCTTATGTCAGTAATATGCATTTCTTAAACACCCTATATCATAACTGGGTGCAAAATTAGACATTTTGGTGTGTTTTTTCTGTAACATTTTCTTATTTTTTGAGTCATAGAAAGAGCGCCAGAATTATTCACATCGAAGTTCCAAACATTCTGTATAAAAAAGATTTCATTTTTAAACCGTTTTTTAGATTACCAAAAAATCAACCAAAATCAAAATGCTTAACACGCTACAACATTAAGCATTTAAAAATTTAAAACCCATTTTTAGAAAAATATTAAATATTTATTAGTTTTAAAAGTATGCTTCAATTTTTTTTTTATTTGTTCTTTGTCAACATTTGAAAAGTGCACTTGTAGTACTTAAAATGTTCCAAATTCAAACGCTGCAATTCCCATAAAAATCTCTACATACTTCACATATATTATTTCGTCAATTTTCAAATCACAAATAATAACTGCAGCACATATGCACTGCATATTTTACGGTTGAGTACACTGCAATTTAAACGATCGACAGCGCATTTATTTAAGCCCTCAACTTAAGTATTTTTTTTTTGCAGCGCACAATTTGTTTAATGGTCTAAAAATATAAACCTTACATGAGAAGTTAAGGATGCGATACAGAGAATTGTACAAAATTAAATGCTGTTTTGTGCCCCTTGAAAGATGCTTCAAAATATAATCATAATACATATAGTAAAGCAGAAGATTGCTGTTGGCTTTTTGTGTTGGCCAAATTATTTTTGCTCTAAAATGTGCCCCATAAATGTTAAGGGTTGGGCGGGAGTTATTGCAAAAATGTTCGTTTTACTGCCAGAGTCACTTGAGAAAGAAATCGGATTAAATTTTTGCTATTGCATGTTGCTGCACATAAATTTGCTGTATATGTTGCTGATGGCTTATTGTTGTTGCTACTACTACTACTATTGCCTACTGTGTAGGCGAAGAAACCAGGCCAGCATAAAAAGCGGCAACACTTTGCGGCAGGCTTTTGCTTCTGCTGTACCAAAAATGCTCTTAAAGTTCAATGATAACCCGCAAAAAGGATTTTATTAGTTGTGCATGTTGCTGTGTTTATTGTGGTTGTTGTATTTATTATTACTCTTGTTGTTGTTGTTGCTGCTGATAATATTGTTGTTAGCCATGTCCTTGCCATCTGTCTGCGCCACTTAGCACACAGCCTTAATGTAGGCGTCGAAGATTTGTAGCCTCGAAATATTGTCGCCGAAAATGCAGACAATTTCGAGAAAATGGAGTCGTCTGTGGGTTTTTCGTGCTTTTGCTGTTGCCAGTTTATAGCATTTGATCGTTGTCGTGGTGTTGTTGCCAGAATGAATGTGCTTCCGGATATTAAAACTATTAAATTTAAGTTTTCTTTTGCGTGGCAAGTGAAGCGATAAAGGGTTATGTGAAATGTTGTAGTTCAAATTTGAATTTTATTAAATTAATTTCAACAAAGTTTTGCTAAATTGATTAAATAAAAATGAAAAACAAATATAAAATAAAAATGAATTCGTTAAGTTTTAAATTGTTCAAAAGAACACAAAAATACGCATTTAATCTAAAAAAAATCTTGCACAAAGTGAGTAAATGCAAAACATATGAAAATTGCGCTTTAAGTTTTTAAAAAGTTTCGTTAAGTTGGAATAACTTCTATTTTTAGTGTTGGAATATATAATAATATTTAATTTTGCAATTTTCTTTATAAAAATATGTACTACAAACACTTTTAAGATTTCGTTGAGTTTAAAATTATTAAAAAGTGATCAGAAATATGTACTAAATTAAAAGAAAAATTTGCTGAGAGAGCGTGTATACAAAATATAGCAAAATTGAGCTTTCGTTAAGTTTTTACAGAGTTTCGTTAAGTTGAAAAAAGTGCTCTTATCGTTACCGGAGAGTGTAATCCTATTAAATTTTGCAATTTTCTTTATAGAAATATGTTATAAAAGCACTTTTAGGCTTTCGTTAAATTTTAAATTGTTATAAAGTAGGAAAAAAATATGTACTTAATTTATTTAATAATGCAGCTTGGTATTCATGAATGTTAAATATAGCAAAATTAAGTGTTCGTTAAGTTTTTTTTAAGTTTCGTTAAGTTAGCAAAAGTGCTGTTTTCAGTATTGAGATGGGTAAAATTAGTAAAATAAATAGTGTTATCGGTATTGGATAGTGTACTTCTATTAAATTTTGCAATTTTCTTTACTTTTTGGCTTTCGTTAAGTTCTTAATTGTTATAAAAAATGCGCAATAAATTGATATAAAGCATCTTACAGTTCGTGAATGTGAAAAATAGCGAAATTGAGCTTTCGTTAAGTTTTGAAAAGTTTCGTTAAGTTAGCCAAAGTGCTGTTTTCCGTATGAGATGGGTAAAAATTGAACATTTTTTAATTTTTTTTTCTAAATATTTGTAATAAATGCACTTTTAGACTTTCGTTAAGTTTTAAATTGTTGAAAAGTAGTAAAATATAGGTACGTAATTATAAAAAAAAATACATAAAGTGTGCAAAATATGGCAAAGTTAAGCTTTCGGCAAGTATTTACAATACTTTTTGTATTTTGTATGTCTACGACACGAGTGTTTCCTAATTCGTCCACTGAAAGTATTTTGTACTTATTCCATTTTAAGTATTTTGTACTTATTCGTGCACTTTTTAATAATAGTGCTCATTGCAAGTACCTACTTTCTAACATTTTCTAACATTTTGTAAAAATTTTAAACCTTTCCCACTCTTCTTCTATAATTTTCCCATCATCTCCTGTAATTTACCTAGCATATACACACTTCAATTTTCCGACCATCATTACTATTTCTATCTCTTTATATTATACCCTCTACTGACATTGTTTTTCATTTGAATTCCATTATTTTTCATTACAGCTCTTATCATTTAACTTCTACTATATACTTTACGCTAACTCCAACCTATTCGCACCTATCTCGTAACGTCGTAACACATTTTCTTTGTCTGTTCTTTTTTTTTTTAGGTTTTCCGCAATTTTGTCTTGTTCCGGCTTTATTATACACCCTCTCTCCCTCCCTCGTTTATGTATTTATCTACGTTGTCCTGCCTCTGAAAGTTTTGCACAAAATTATTTTAATAGTTACACAAACAAAACGCATACAAAAAGTTATCACTACTCAGCGCACAGAGGCTACATATTAAAATAGTAGTGGCTGTGGATTGGTAAGTGTGCTGTGCACCTAAATGTATGCTATGCTAAATTTTTAATATGCGAAATTAAGTGCGTTTTTGCATAGTTATGGGGGCGCGCGCGTTTTAAATGTGCGCCATAAAAAGTGAGGGTATAATAAAAGAATTATTTAAAATTTAAAAAGCGTAATTATAAAAAAAGTAAATTTTTAACTGAATATGGTACATATTTTAAACAAGGTTTTTATTATTAAAGTATTCCAAAAAGTATTTTTTAATCAAGTACTTAAAATAAGAGTAAGATTTATAATTAAAAATTTTAACTCACCATAAGTTTTAATTTCGACACTTGTCTCCAGCATTTCCGTATTCGCATAGGAGGCCATGCAGTGATAGGTGCCCTCCATTTCAACGGATAGCGATTGTATCATCAGGGCCAGACTTTCGCCGGGCAACGTTTCCGTATACATCGAGGGTTGATTGCGGCCAGTTCTATTATTTTATTTTGTTGTTTTCAAATGTGTGTTCATGGTTGGTATTTTAATTGTTGAGTTGGTATTTTAATGGTAGCGTATGGATGGTATTATTTAATGGTAGAGAAAGAGAAAAGTTTTAAAATAATAATTAGAAATTTTGCATATTTTTGTATCTTTGTGATTATTATTATTTTTAAATAGTAAATGATTTCTTTTTTTTATATTTAATGCGCATAGCTACTGGCGGGGTGGGCACAGTGGGACAATGTTAGTGAAACAACAGCAATATTTAAGTTAATTTTTTTTATATGATATATAATAATTATTATATTAATATTTTATAATAATTAATTTATTTTTAAAAAGCTTTAATATTACAGTTAAATTGATGGATGATTTTGATTTTGAGCAAAATTGCATATAATTCGCAAACAATTTTTCGTAAATAATATTTTATATAAAATGTCTTTATAGAAACATATTTTCAAAATTATTTATTCAAAAGCCTTGGAAAATTATAAAATATTCAAATTTTAAAGTTATAAATGAAATGAAATTTAAATTTCCTACAGCAAATAAATTGCATATAATTCGTAGAGAATTTTACGCATATTAATGCATACAACAAAATAAACTAAATAAATTTTTAGTTGCCTTTTTTATAGAAACAACTTTTTATTATAAACTCTAAAACTATAAATTAAAATAAATTTTTTTAAAACTAATTAATTTTATTCTAATTAAAACAATTTTTTATGAACAACTTTAAAATGTTGCAATATATCGTCACTGACATGCCAAAGTGGCGAATGTGCCCCTTGGAAATCGAATTTTAAAGATTGAATTGCTTTAAAAATTAGTAAAATTTATTTATTTTAAATTTTTTTTTGCTATTTTGTTTTATTCATCAATTAGCATAATGTATATAAAATATCTATTGATTTGGACAACTTAAATAAATTTAAATACGGATTTTGTATGGCTATATCCTGACCAAAACGCAAATATTTTTGTTTTTTTCCATTTCCATTTCATGGGTACAAGATCATATAGTGATGTAAAGGCAATAATTGTTCATTTTAAAAGCACCTATCGATTGGCATCGTTATTTAAAAATGGTTTTAATATAATTTTGTGGAATTTTTTTATTTGCAAGAAAAATGTTTAGCAAAATATTTTTAAATAATGATGCCAATCGATAGGTGCTTTAAAAACAAACAATTAATGTCTTTACCTCACTATTTTATCTTGCACCAATAAAAAGTTATCGCTTGCCAATAGCAAATTTCGAAAACTTTGTCATACCAAAAGGGCGAATCTTTTCATTTTTTTAACATAACTTTTTATTGGTACAAGATAAAATTGTAGTTTAAAGCAATTAATTGTTTGTTTTTAAAGCATCTATCGATTGGCATCTTTATTTAAAAATAAAATTTTTCGAATTTTTGTTATATGCAAGAAAAATATTTTTAAATAATGATGCCAAATGATATGTGCTTTAAAAACAAACAATTAATGTTCTTACACTACTATTTTATCTTGTACCTGTAATAAGTTATGGCAAAAAAAAAAAAAGATTCGCCCTTTTGGCAAGACAAGATTTTCAATTTTTCGAATTCGCCCTTTTGGTTTTACAACATTCAAAAATGTAAAAAAACGCAAATGCCAAAAATTACACATTCGCCGCTTTGGCATGAAAGTGACGATATATGAAGTATTCTTTTTGCTATTTTTTGTAGAAATAATTTAGTAAATTTGTATTAGGAATTAATTTGATTTAATTATTCTCTAAGTCATTTATGTAAATTTTAATTATTTCTGTTAATAAAAATAATGAAAAATAAAAATCTTATAATTCGTAATGGTTTTTTTTGTCATTTTTTGTTTGTTTAATTTATAAATTTTGTTATATTTAAAATTTTAAAACAATTGAACATCATTTTAATTAATTATTTTTTAAAATATTTTTTTCTCTTATAAAAAAACATCATTAATTTTACATATTTCTTTTACATATAACAAAAATTATATAAATCGTAATAGATTTAATTTATAATTTCTACAATTTAAAACCCATTAAATTCTGTTATTTTACTATTTTAAACTAATCGTTATAACAATAAAATAATTTTTTGCCTACAATCAAAAACCATATAATTCGTAGTAATTTTTTCTACTACGCTTTTGCTGTTGTTTCACTTCAAGCGCGAACACCGTTTCCTGCCCACTTGATTCATATAGTAGTGTTATTTTTTTGTAAATACTTTTATGCACTTTTAGGTTAATACTTTAAATACAGTATGAATAAATGTAATACAGTTTTTACTAAAACAAACACTTGTCCTCGCAAAGGTTTCGTTTTGTTATTAAATAATGTTTTTATGACAGACTATTTAATGCGCAACAAAAACCTATAAATAATTCGACATTTTAATTTAAAGTTTAATTTATGAAAATATGCTATGTTTTGGCTGTTAGTTCATGAGTTTATTTACCAAATACGTTTTTAGAGATATTTTATTTAATATTTTTGGTTATTAGTTTTGGGCAACACAAATTACAAAAGTTTTGATGGTTGGCAACATTTGTAAATGCATGAAAATATTGTGTGTATTATTTGATGTTCGAAACGGTTGTTGGAGTAAGGGGGGGGATATAGTTTTTATGTGCCTGGCTGTGTGCGTAATGAAAATTCTTGTAATTGATGTAATGAACGTTGGTTGGTCTACATTTTGTGGCTAAGCATGAGATTTAATGGGCCTAAAGTTGATGTGGTTTTGTTAAGTTTTATGCGTTACTAAGTATATTTAAATAATTTAAAATAGAGCAGCAACAGTTTTATGTCGAAGTAAGAAAGTATTTAATTGAAGTATTTTGAGAAATTTGAAAAAGTTTTGTTGCATTTTTTTTAAGTTTTAGATGTTTCTAATGCATTTTGAGACCGTTTGAAAGTTTCGTTAAGTTTTTAAAAGTTGTTACAAGTTTTAAAAATGCAAAATTATATGCTTAATATTAATGTAGTTTCTATTTTGAGACACTTTGAAACTTTCGTTAAGTTGTAAAAAATTACTAATTTGGTTAATTTTTTTATTTAAATTATGAATTTTGAGATTTATTGAAAGTTTCTATATGTTCAAAATTTACTAAAGCTTTAATAGCTATCACTTATTTTGTAGTAAATTAGAAAAATACATTCGTTAATTAACTTTTGTTAAAAACTGTCGTTAAGTTTTAAAAATTGTGCGTTCAGTATAACAACATAAATTATGTTTATAAAAACGTCCATTAATTTATAAATTTCTATCGTTAAGTTTATAAATATCTATCGTTAAATTTATAAATACTATCGTTGAGTTTGAAAAACCTTGGTTAATTTTTAAAAAGTTCATTAAGAAAACGTTTGTTAAGTTTATAATAACGATCGTTGAGTGTATAAAAAACATTCGTTAGGTTTACAAAAATATTTGTTAAGTATATAAAAACGTTCGTTGAGTATATACAAAACATTCGTTTAACTTATAAAATCGTTCGTTAAATTTATAAAAACATTCGTTTAGTTTATAATAAAGTTCTTTTAGTTTATAAAAAAGTTCGTTTAGTTAATAAAACGTTCGTTACGTTTTAAAAACTTTCGATAAGTTTTAAATACATGTGGTAAGTTAACAAAAACTTTCGTTAAGTTCATACACAAATGTTCGTTGAGTTTTAAAATTTTTCATTAATTTCCAAAAATATTCGTTCAGTTTTAAAAAGTTCGTTATGTTTACAAAATTGGTTGTTGAGTTTATTGAGTTTTAAAAACATTCGTTAAATTTATAAATTAAGTTTATAAAGTTTATAAAAATGTTTGTGAATTTGGAAAAACTTTTGTTAAGTTTTAAAAACGTTCGTTAATGTAACACACACTTTTGTTAACTGTATTAAAACTTTCGTTGAATGCATAAGAATGTACGTTAAACATATAAAAACGTTCGTAAAGTTTAAAAAAACTTTCGTTTAGGTTCAAAAACTTTTGTTAAGTTTGAAAAACGTTCGTTAATGTAACAAACACTTTTGTTAAGTGCATTAAAACTTTCGTTGAATGCATAAGAATGTACGTTAAACATATAAAAACGTTCGTAAAGTTTATAAAAACTTTCGTTTAGGTTCCAAAACTTTTGTTAAGTTTTAAAATCGTTCGTTAAGTTAACAAAAACTCTTGTTAAGTGTATTAAAACTTTCGTTGAATGCATAAGAATGTACGTTAAACATATAAAAACGTTCGTTAAGTTTATAAAAACTTTCGTTTAGGTTTAAAAACTTTTGTTAAGTTTTAAAAATGACAATTTCAAATAAACTAAAATTATAAAATTTATTATCGATTAAATATTGACGTTTTTTTCATTTTCCTAATAAATTCTTTATTTTAAAAACATTCGTTCAATTTTAAAAACCTTTGATAAGAATACTAAATCGTTCGTTAAGTTTACAAAATCGTTCCTTAAGTTTACTAAATCGTTCCTTAAGTTTACAAAAACTATCGTTAAGTTTTAAAACATTCGATAAGTAAAAAAAAACGTTCGTTGAGTGAATAAATCTTCCGTTAAGTTTTAAAAATATTCGTTATGTTATAAAAAACATTCGTTAAGTTTTAAAAATATACGTCGTTAGGTTTTCAAAACTTTCGTTAAGTTTTTACCATTTTCGTTAAGTTTCAAAATTGACAATTTTAAATAAACTAAAATTTTTAAAATAGATTTTCTTTTAATTCTATATTTTTAAAATAAAAAGTAGAATTTTCTAGCATTTTCCTAATAAATTCTTAATATTTAGGCCTCTGTCACTCGCTAGTTCGGTAATTTCAATTTGACACACAAAGCACACATGCTGCTTTCGTTAAGCTAGTCTCGTATTAACCACCAGTAAAATTACTTTGCTGCAAAAATGCGGCGGCACATTTTCAGCGCAGCCTGAGCTTGATTGTCATTTTGGCTTAAATATTTTGGCCAACACACACGCAAACAATCACGGTGGCCAGCGTTTTCGTTAAGTTTCTGTTGGTAAATTTTCTACTGATTTTCGGACAAAATACATTGCACAATTCGTTGCAATTTGCTATTGCAATTTGCAACAACAACAACAATAATAAAAACAACAACAGCAATATTAACAGCAGCAGCAACAACTGTTACAGCGACAACAAAAACACAAAATGAAAAAACAAAATGCCGCAGATTTTCTCATTTTCTGTGAAAACAACGAAAAGCCTTTCGAAATGCATTGATACACTTGCAAATACAACAACGGAACAACAACTATAGCATCATATAGTAGCTTTGCCTTCGTTTTTCGTTTCCGCTTCCGTTGTCCAACCGGTCGCCATTGCAATCGCCATTGCACAAACTAACAAACAAACATGGCGGCGCATTGCAATTTTCATTTTTGTGGTTTCTATTGCAACGTGTTGTGTTTTGTGATTTTCTTTTTTGGTTTTGTATTTTTTTTGTTCTGTTTTCAATTTTGTTGACTATTTTTGTGCCTCCTCTAGTATTGTTTCACTTTTGTGTTTGTATTTGTATTGCGCTCAAATAACCGCATAAAAGGACATGTTGCAACAACTTTGAGGATAAACATACACAGAAGCAGGCATAAAGCACTAACACACATGTAAACTCAAACATACACACACACACACACATACAAGGACATCGACACATGTGCCGACACCGCCACATGCATGGTTGCACATATAGTGCGACATGCGGGTGTCTGTCGTAGCAAGTTTTTGTTTGTAGTAGTTGTTAAAGTAGTTGCTGTTTTACAATCCACAATAAAAATACCCTAAAAATAATAGTATAAACTGTTAAAGTAGTTAGATTTACGAATAAAATTAATTATTATGTTTATAGTTTAAATACTATTGAATTTAAAGTAATTTTTTAAATAGTGAATACTTAAAATCCTATTAAATGTGTGGTATTTTTTTTATTTGCAAGTTTTGTTTAATTTGTCTTTTTAATATTTAATAAAACTATTGAATTTATGGTATTCGTCAATAGTTAAACTATTAAACTATTATATAGTTTATTATATTACACTATCCTATTATATTAAACTATATAATAGGACAAATCTATTAATGTTATTTTCAAATGATATTAAAATAATAGTACAAAATGAGCTACCATTTAAATAAAGCGTATTTATGCCATACACCCAGAAAAAAATACTATATAAATAATAGTTTTTTACTATTAAAAATAGTCAATAGGATAAATTATTATTTTAATCGGAAAATACCATTAAATACTAGAAAATACCATGACATTACCATTGAGTTTATATGAAAAGATTTATTTTTTGTATACTATTAAATCAATAATTGTCCCATTGACCAATTTTAATGGTATTTGAGCGGATTTTTTTCTGGGTGTATATAATATTCAATTTGTGGTATTTTATTATTTAAAGTTTTGTATAATTTATCCTATTGTATCTTTCAAAAATACTATTGAATATAGTAAAACTTTAAAATGATTTGTCTTACTATTGTTATAGTTGAAATACTATTGAAATTGTAGTAAAAATGAGCTACCATTTAAATAAATGTATTTTTTGTATGGAATACCTACTAAGATCCACAACACTCAGACATACTTTATCCATTGTACTGTGAAATCTATTTCCAATAATTTGTGGTTAATATCACCACTTAATAAAGCATATTTATATATTGAAAATATAATTAAATTTTTTTACATGGTAAATAGTATTAAGTGATTTTCTTTTATTGAATACTATTTAATATATATATTACTTTTAAACCATTAAAAGATTTGTTATATTTTATTATTTGTACTAAATATAATAGTTAAAATATTGCTAAATATATGGTAATTTTTCATTTTACAAATATTGTATAATTTATTTCTTTTAATATTTGATAATAATACTATTGAATTTATTCTTCAATAGTTAAACTATTAAATTTGTCCTATTAATACTTTAGTTGAAATTAAATTGAAAATATCGTATATAAACAGCTTCTATTTATATAAAGCATATTTATACTATAAAATTTGTAGTATTTTTTAAAATAGGGAATACTTTTTGCCCTATTAATATTATAGTTAAAATACTATTGAATAGAAGTATATCATATTTTTGGCGATAGTTTAAACCTTTAAGAAATTTGTGTTTTTATTATTTTAAACTATTATTATTATAATTATAATACTGTTAAATGAATGGTCTGTTTTTGTTTAAAGTATTGCTTAGAATTGTCCTTTGGAAATTATACATTTGATTTTATTGTATTTTTCAATAGTTAAATTAAAGTCCCGCTATAGTTCAAATAATATTAAAATTATACTATAAAAAGAGCTTCCACTTAAATATACCATATTTATAAAAAAATATAGTATTGTTTCATATAGTGAATACTATTAAGAGATATGTCCTATTAAAATTATAGTATATAACTATTCAGTTTATAGTGTTTATCAGAAGTTTACATAACTTGTACTATTAATACTAATATTTTACTTAAAATAATATTGAATGCTTTAATTTAATATAAATATTTTTACTATTAAAATTATAATATGGTAAATACTATTATGTGAGTTTGACCATATAATGTTATAGTCTTTGTGTCATTGAATTTATAGTATTTATCAATAAATATTATTGAGTATAAAATATGCTCTGTTTTTGTTTGAAGTATTGCTCAGTTTGTCCTTTGGTACACCCAGAAAAAAATACTATATAAATAATAGTTTTTTACTATTAAAAATAGTCAATAGGATAAATTATTATCTTAATCGGAAAATACCATTAAATACTAGAAAATACCATGACATTGCCATTGAGTTTTTATGCGAAGATTTATTTTTTTGTATACTATTAAATTAATAATTGTCCTATTGACCAATTTTAATGGGATTTGAGGGAATTTTTTTCTGGGTGTAATTTTACATTTGATTTTATTTTATTTTTCAATAGTTAAATTAATGTCCCGCAATAATATTAAAATTATACTATAAAAAAAGGTTCCACATAAATATACCATATTTACGAAAAAAATATAGTATTGTTTCATATAGTGTTTCATATAGAGATATGTCCTATTAAAACTAAAGTATGTAACTATTGATTTTATAGTATGTTTCAGAAGTTTACATTATTTCATAACTTGCACTATTAATACCAATATTTTATTTAAAATAATATTGAGTGCTTTAATTTAAAATAAATATTTTTACTATAAAATTTATAATATGGTTAATACTATTAAGTGATTTTGACCATATAATGTTATAGTCTTTGTGTCATTGAATTTATAGTATTTATCAAAAGCAAACCTTTAAATAGTTTATACTTTAAATCTACACTTTAAAAATGTTGAATTTATGTATAAAATATAATAAATACTATAATATAATTGTTTATATTTGTACTATTAAAATATTTTATTGTTTTATCGTTTAATAACAAAGTTACAAAAAATATTATTAAATTTATAGTATACTTTTTAATAGTCTATATTCGGGAAATTAAAGAATCAAATAAAAAGTATACAATCATATTTTAAATGGTGTTGCGCGTACTAAAAATAAATAAACAATTATTGATATGAATTAAAATAGCAACTTGCTAAATTTTTCAAAGTAATTGTTTATATTTAAAAATTTATTATTTCTCAAATGCCTACTGCAGCCTTACGTTATGCTTTGCTTATTGCAAATTAAAAAACATTTGCTCAAAATGCCAATAAGGCTAAAACAACAAAAATTTGCAACAAAATAAATTGCAAAATAGCTGCTTTCTGTAAAATGCAATATTAAATATTTATTAAAATAATATAGCCTTGAGGAGCACAAGTAAATATTATTGAGTATAAAATATGCCAGCCACAAAGTATGCAATAAATCAATGGCAGGCAGCAAAGATGTATAAACTGCAGGATGTAGAAAAAAATACCAAATTTTGCAATAATATTTTCTTGCAATTGTGCAAGATTTTTAGGTAGCCAAAAACAAATATATCTTGACGTGATATAAAATAAAAACGTATGTAGACTTAGGCAGTACAAATATTTGCATATTTTTAGGTAGCTGCATTTAAAATGCAAAATGTTAATTTAGCAAAACTGTAAGACTTTTTGCAAATTAAATAACGAAGAAAAATGCATTGTAAACTAAAAGTTGCCTGTAGTAAATTTAAAATTATAATTAAAATTTTTTTAGACGATTTGAATTTATTTTATATAAAATTAAATATATATGTAAAATATTTATATTTTGTTTATTGTATACATAGAAACTTTTTTAATTATTTTTTTATTTTTTTTGTTAATTTTTGTTTTTATTAATTCCAACATTGTTTAACTTAGAACGTTGTTCTCATTTCATTTGCAGTTTTATTCCAATTTAAATTCAATTAATTGCTTCACATTGAACGCACAGCGCACAAAGGTATGCAACACAATTTGTTGTTTGCGAAAAGTTTCGCTTTTTTTTACTTTAATATAATTTGTTTTCTTCTTTTTTTTTTGCCAATTGCAGGTGAAAAAGTTTTTTGTGTTAGCACTTTATATTTTAAATTTTACAAAATTAATATAATTGAATAAACAAAACGTTTGTGTGGTAAAAATATATTTTTTAAAATGTTAAAAAGCATTTTTAAATATGCACACATTTAAAATTATTGTTTACTGATGCAATAAAAATATTTTCAGAGGTTTTAATATTATTCATGAGAAGTTTAACAATTCAAAAAGGGCAACTTTTAAATTTAAAGTAAAACTTGGAGTATCAGAAAAATAATTATGTAAGTTTTAATAAAATTTGTATAATGTTGTATAAAAAATTTGTATTTTTTATATATAAATAAAAAATATTTTCTATTGCATACTTTTGTGCATATAGCAAAAAACGTGTTCTAAAAATGTTGCATATTTTTAGGTACTTGACGCAGATTAAGTTTAAATTGTAGTTTATAAACACAATGCTTTTTTTAATCATTTTTCTATAAATGATTAGAGTAGTAATTATTCTAAGATTTTAATATTATTTGAATTTTGTTGCATTTAGTTTAGGGCATTTAGATTAGCTCAACTGCAAAACCTATCAGGTACACTTTTAGGCAACATATTTAAACATTTTAATATTTTTATATTTTATAGTTAATAAAAGTTTTTGAATTTGAATTGATAACAATATAAAAATTAAATACAACAAATCTTGCGTAGTTTGTGATATTTGAATTTTGTTGCATATTTTTAGGGCTTTTCGTTTATTTTAACTATGTTTTAGGCGTCATATTGAAAAGATTTAATTTTATATATTAAATATTTTAATATAGTATGAATATTTTGCAATAATTATGAATTTATGGTATAAAAACTACAATTTAACATATTTTAAAAAATAATAAAAACTATTAAAATACTAAAAAATATTGCATACTTTTATGCATATTTTTCTCCAATTGATTTAATGTTAATTTGCATTTTTTGTTGCATACCTTAGGGCATTAATTTCTTTCAACTGCTAATAAAGCAGCAAATAAATATTTTTGATTTATAATAGATTTATTAAATGATTAAGATTATATTTTTTAAAATTATAGCTAATAGAATAAATTGTATATTTTAAGCTGCACTGTTATAAAAAAAATATTTTTTTTATTGAGTATAAATATTATTTCAGCAATGAATATGAATAAAATAAAAAATTTAAAAAACATTGGACAAATATTATTTTTTTTTCACAAATAATAAGCATATTATTTAAATAGTGCATAAAGCTTTTTTTCATTTGATTGAGTGACATTTTAATTGTCCAAATGCCAGCTGGCTATGTGCAAAAAAAAACTGAAAATATTTGTATTGATTTTGACAGTTTTGATGCGCGTATTTTAATTGTTTGAATATATCAAATGTGTCACTTGTGGCATAAATTGTCGAGACGGCGAGTAGTTTTTTTTTTAAATAATAAGCAAATTCTTTGTGTTGTAGTATTTAATGTTTTTTGCATTTTCTATTTTGGTTTTTTGTTAGTAAAACTATACCACTGTAAATGAATTCATCAAGGAAATGCGGTAGAAAAATGCAGTTGAAGTAGAAGTTGCGCAAAGCGATGTTATTTGTGATGTAGGTTAGATTTGTATTTAGATTTTATTGAAATTTGTAATTTTAGAGATAACTATAAAAAAAAATAATAACTTATAATTTAAAAAAAAAAAATAATTAAAAAAAAAAAATTATAAAAAATTAAAAAATGAAATTAAAAAATATTAATTTTGAAGAATAATTAATAATATTGAATTTTGAATTTTTATAAAATGTTTATATTATTAAAAATAATAAATGTTGTAACTGTTTAACAAAAATATTGCTGAAACTACAATGATATTGTAAAAACTACTATAATTTAGTTGAAAATAATGAAAATTTATAAATTTAACTTTCTTTGAAATATAATATTAAAAATATAAAAATATAAAAAATAAATCGTCTGAAATATTTTTGAAAACCACTAAAATATTACTGTAAATAAATAAAATATTGTTGAAATGACTAAAATATTGTTTGAAACTATTAAAATGTAGTTGGAATAACTAAAATATTATTGAAATCCACTAATATATTGTTGGAATATATATAATATTATTGGAAATAAATAAAATATTATTGAATTCAACTAAAATATTGTTGGAAATAACTAAAATATTGTTACAAACAATTAAAATGTTATTAAAATCAATTAAATTATTGTTGAAACAAATAAAATATTGTTGTATTAACTAAAATATGATTGCAAAGAACTAAAATATTGTTGAATACAACTAAAATATTGTTGGAAACAACTTAAATATTGTTGAAATAAATAGTATTTTGTTGAAACAAATAAATAATTTTTGAAAACAAATAAAATATTATTGGAATTGACTAAAACATTGTTGGAAACAATTTAAATATGGTTGGAATAATTAAAATATTGTTGAAATAACTAAAATATTGTTTGAAACTAATAAAATTTAGTGGGAATAACTAAAATATTATTGAAATCCACTAATATATTGTCGGAATATCAATAATGTTATTGGAAATATATAAAATATTGTTGAAATAACTAAAATATTGTTGGAAACAACTACAATATTCTTAAAAACAATTTAAATGTTATTAAAATCAACTAAATTATTATTGAAATAAATAAAATATTGTTGAATTAACAAAAATGGGGTAGAAAGAAACTAAAATATTGTTGAATTCAACTAAATTATTGTTGGAAACAACTAAAATATTGCTAAAAACAATTAAAATCAACTAAAGTATTGTTGAAACAAATAAAATATTGTTGAATTAACTAAAATAGGGTTGAAAACCACTAAAATATTGTTGAATTCAACTAAAATATTGTTGGAACAACTTAAATATTGTTGGAATAAATAATATATTGTTGAAACAAATAAATAATTTTTGAAAACAAATAAAATATTATTGGAATTGACTAAAATATTGTTGGATTTAAATATGGTTGGAATTTAAATATGGTTGGAATAATTAAATTATTGTTGAAATAGCTAATATATTGTTTAACTAAAATATGGTTGGAAACAATTTAAATATTGTTGGGATAACTAAAATATTCCTGTAAAAATATTGTTAAATTTAACTAAAGTATTGTTGGAAACAACTAAAACATTGTTGGAATAACTAAAATATTGTTTAAACAAGTAAAAAATTGTTGAAAACATATAAAATATATTTGGAATCTATCGAAAACGACCCAGATATGGTTGCAATAATTAAAATATTGTTGAAAATAACTTGAATATTATTGAAAACAACTCAAATATGGTTTGAATAATTAAAATATTGTTGGTATTACTAAAATATTGTTGGAAACAACTAAAAAATTGTTGAAAAATACCAAAATATTATTAATATATATATATAATTTTTTTTTGAATTTTAAGTAATATTTGAAATTTCTAAACATTTCATATAAATAAAATTATAATGAAAACTTAATTAAAAAATAAATCAACAAAAATGCTAATAAAATAAATTAAAATTTGTTAACAAAAATTACAATTTTCAATAAAATCTAATTTTTTAGTAACTGTTATGAATTTTATGAATTTTAAATTGAGTTAAAAAACAAACACACAATTTAACTAATGAATTTCGAAAAACAATTTTACAGAAATAATTGATTATTAAAATTTTCTAAAACATGCTACAATTAATACTTGTTAATGAAATTTATTTATTTAAAAGTTAATGTTTCACAAATCAACAGCTAACTAGAGAACATAATGTAGTAGAAACGTAGTAAAATTCAAAACAAAACTTGTAGTTTTTAATAGATATAACATGGGTTGCAAATAATACATAAAAACTGGCAAAAATATAATAAAAACTTTAACTAATTTTGTAAATTTAACTAATGAGTAACAAACGCGGTGTTAATGTATCAAACAAACAAAAACAATTTAAATAATTAAAAGTAATTAAAACTATATATGCAGTAAATAACTAGATTTTTAGCGACATTGTTTTTGCAATTTAAGTGTGTGTGTTAATTGACAAAATTTCAACTTGATAACGCAATGCAAAGCTTTAGGCGCTTTTTTTTTAAATAGAAACTAAAATTTAGAAAAGTAAAATTTAAAATATTAAAATTTTAAATACGTTTAAAAAGTAAAAAAAAACCCAAAACATTTAAATTGAATGCTTAAATTTGAATATATATTAGTTTTAAACTTTAACAAATGTATAATAAAAAATAATTGATTTCAATAAAACACTAGTATATTTAAAAATTAAATTTTAAATTTAATAAACTAAAAGTTTTCAAATTTTTAAATACTAAATTTAAATTTTTAAATTTTACTTTCTGAATTTTTCGTTGCAATTTTTACCATCATCATCATAAATTATATGTAAAACTTACACGGCAGGTAATCTACGTCCTTTGGAATCATACAGTGGATAATAGTATTGGCTCCTATATGTTGAATATAACAACAAATAGAGTTTTGTCTTTTTAATAATTAAATTAAGATAAATTATAAACTTAACTAGAACTTTTAAAATAAATAGAAATGAACAAAAAAATCAGGTTATTAAGAAGCAGCGCATTATATGAAGTATTTTTGAAATATTTTAAAAGTTTTTTAATAGACTTAGTTTATAAATTATAAAAATTATAGAGAAAAATAGAAGGATTTATAAAAAGAGAATTAAAATATAGTTTTACAAGTTCCGTTCATAACATTTTGAGATTGCGGGTAATTTTCGGTAGAATTTGGGTTGAATTTGGGTAGAATTCGCATAAAATAAGGGAAACATTCTGGGAGAAGTCGGCATGTGTACGCAAGGAATCAGAAGATAATTAGTATATATCTTTTAAAATGAATACGTAGAATAAAAAATCATATAGAATTGGCTAAATTTTAAAACTTATTTTTGTAATCTTCGAATAGAATTCGTATAAAATTCGTATATAGAGTTTAGGAAGAATTGGAACATATTTTGACTATATCGGCAAAAAATAGAAGAGAATATAATGCGGTTTTGAATTCAAATAAAAGGTATATAGCATTTGAATAGAATACGGGTAGAATTCGAATATAATATGGGTAGAATGCAAAAAACGGGTAGAATTCGGATAAAAAGGTGTAGAATTCGAATAGAAAAAAATGAGATAAAATAGAGTTTGGGGTTGAATAGAATTCGAATAGGATTCGAATAGGATACGGGTAGAATTCTACTTCGAGTTTGGGGTTGAAAAGAATTCGAATAGGATTCGATAGGATATGGGTAGAATTCGAATAGGATACATGTAGAATTCTAATATAATATGGTTAGAATACGAAAAAACGGGTAGAATTCTATAAATAAATTGGGTAGAATTCGAATAGAATATGGGAAAAATCCGGATATGATACGGGTAGATAGAATTTTTATAAAATAAGGGTAAAATTCGGAATTGTTCGATTATATTTGAAAAGATTAGTTTTCTCAAGTATGCGTTACTTGTGCAATTTTAAGTATTATTTAATTTAGTTATTTAAGTACTATTTAATGTTGGGAGTAGTAATGGGCTAATTTTATAATATTGTTTAATGCTTTTGGGACTAGATTTCAGCACAAAGCTATTGTTTAGGGGATTTTTAATTATTTATTTTTAATTTATAAAGATTTTATTATTTCGTGCATAGGTCAAATAGGCCTAAATTTCAGCGCAAAGCTATTGTTTAGGGGATTTTTAATTATTTATTTTTAATTTATAAAGACTTTATTATTTCGTGCATAGGTCACGCTCATTTCATAGGGTTTATGCCTTAATTAATTATTTTAATGCTTCTTTTTTTGAATATTAAAATAGACATTTTTTTATATTTTATTTTAAGAATTTTTCTTGTATTATAAGGCATAACTGACACCTCATATATGGGATTTGTTCATTGTTAAAACATTTATTAGGACAAATTATTATTAAACATTAACTAAACTGCAACAAACATCATTATATTTGACCGTTAAACATCTTAAACATGTATACTAAAAATTTGCTAAAATGTTAGTTTATATATTTCTATTAACGAAAATTACTTTATTTAGACTGTGTTTTATTTAAAAATTATTATTTTAATATAAAATTATTTAATACACCTACATTAAGTTATAGCATATACCATATGGTTACTTACGGTTTTGGCAGAATCGTATTATTCTTGTTGTCCTTCCATTGTAGGTCGGAGACCAAATTTGCATCAGGCACTGAGGGTTTGCAGGTGAGTATTAGCGATTTGCCAACAGGTTTGCGCTGCACCGATTGCATGGGAAAAATTTCGAGTTTGGGTGGTTTTTCGGCGACAGAAAGATCTGGAAAAATAGAGAATAAAATATTTAGATTTTTAATATTTTTAACAATTAATACAATACAATTTACAAATGAATTAGATGATTTTTAGTAATTCGTATCTTTTGGTACACGTTTTAACTCCTTAAACATATTTTTAAATAGTTAATATTTAAGTTTTCTTTTGCTCCACCGCATTAAGTACAACGAAAATTCAAGAAAAATACCACAGAACAAATTTACACTTTAAGAAAAACTATGCGCTAAGCTTTGGTTTGGTTTTTTTTTTGTTTTATTTTGGTAAAGTATGGCAACACCGACCGCCAAAGGCGCAGAGAGAACTAGGCAAACAATTCATAAATATGCTTAAGCGCGCGCACCGCACCCGCGGCTTATTTATTACTGCTGTACTCGAGGTTGGCAACACTTGCAGTAGCACAGTAAAGAAAAGTAAAAAAAGATGTTGCCACTTTTTTATATCTTGTAAAGCATGAAATGTAAAAAAAGCGGCTAAAGTTTTTGGTATGTTTTAGAACTTGTTTTATATTCAAAGAAGTTGTTTTATGGTTTATTTTTTGTATATTCATTTTTTTTTTATAATTTTTTAATGTAATAGTTTTTTTTTTGTAAGATACTTGTTCATGTTTTATTTTGCAGTAACTTTCATTTTTGTATTATCTGAATTCTTGAATTTTTAGAGACATTTTAAATTTTATGTGAAAATTATAAATTGTAGGGGACATTTTTTTTAAAGAAAAATTAGATTTTATAGTTAAAAATTGAATTTCTAATAAAAATTGAATTTTTAATAAAAAAAAGAATGTTCAATGAAAAATTGAATTTTTAGTGAAAATTTGAATTTTTAGTAAAAATTTGAGTAAATTTGAATTTGTAATGAAAAATTGACTTTTTAGTGAAAATTTGAATTTTAGTGAAAATTTTAAATGTAAATAATATTATTTTAAATTTTTAAAATAATATTATTTTTAGTGAAAAATTTAATTTTTAATGAAAATTTGAATTTTAGTACAAAATTGAATTTTTAATGAAAAATTTAATTTTTAATGAAAAATTTAATTTTTTTTTTTAAATTTAGTTTTTAGTAAAAAAATGGAATTTTTAGTGGAAAATTGAGTTTTTAGTGAAATTTTGAACTTTTTGTTTAAATTTCTATGAAATTGTAAATTTTGAATTTTGAGTACACTTTTTTCCTTTTGTTCTATTGTCCGCCATATTGCTTAAAAGCGAAAGTGTTGCAACATCTCTTGCAACTTTTCCACCAAGTACGATAATTTATTTTTGTTTCTTGTGACATTTCATTTTAATAACCTTTTCATTAACAATGCCATTTAGCAGTTTTTTCTTTTCTTTCATTTTGTTTGGTTTTATTTATCGCATTTTTTAAAGTATTTATGAAGTACCTTTTATAGTACTTTTTGTCGTAATTGTTTTAGTACTACTTGTCGCACATTTTTTCGTAAATTTTGTCGTAGTTTTTTAATGGCATTTTTTTTGTACTATTTTCTGTTGTAATTTTTTCTTTTATACATATATTGCTTTTTATTTATTAAAGTATTTTCTGTTATATTTTTGTTTTATTTCATTTTATATTTTTCTGTGAGTACCGCAAATAATGGCTGGGACAAGTAAAAGCACTTAACGGTCACCACAATAAAAACGACCGAACATTGTGTGTGTGTTGCCTGAGATTTTTGTTTTTGGGCAACTTTTTCTGTTTTTGTCAGTTTTTGTGGCCAACAATTAAACGAAAAAAACAGAACATTTTCTGCAACAAGTGAATTTTTACGTAGTGCCAGACAAATTAAATTCCGTGACGTGTAATTAAAACGTAAATTTACGAAAAATGGAGATACAAAGATCTAGATACTAAGAAGTATATTAACAAAGTATTTTTCATAAAATATTCTAATTTATAAATAAAACTACTCAACACAATTTCTGCTTTGACCATTTTATACATAAATTCTATATATTTGGACGGTGCTAATTTTTACTGCATATTAATATTTTTCTAGCAGATGACGTTGTTAAGATAAATATTGTTTAAAATTTGTATAAACAATTTTAATGCAAATTCTTACTTGATATGAATTTTTAATATAGATTTTGAAACAAATCATTTCTAATATAAATTCTTAAATATTCATGCCAAATGAATTCTTAAAATTTTGGCTTTTTAATCAAAAATCTTTGAAATATTTATTATCTCGTCAAAAAAGAAGAAAAAATAAAATTGATGCGGCATTAATAGCCATAAAGTGGCAGCCTCCTGATGGCACAATGTAACAGTTGCTCTGACAGCCAAATGGCAACAAACTGACAGCTTCACTCATCAATACAATATGGCATTGTTTACTGCTGGCAATGCCGCCCAACACAAACCCTAAACAAAATGGTTTTCTATTCGGTAGCATTGGCAGTACCACGTACCACATAGCAAGTACAGAAAATCAAAACAAAAATTTTTGAAATTCAAATATTTCGACGTTGTATCGTACATTTCTGGCTGCTGACAACTTGGCATAAATATGAATGAAGTGTAAATGAAACAAAATGAAATTGTATTGAAACAACTATAATAGTTTTATAAACAATGTGCACTTTTGTTTGCATAAAATATTTATAAACTAACTTGTGGCAATCGATATTGAATGGAAGGAGAGGGGACTTAGATTTGTGGCGAAAAACTTTGACATAGTGCTGTAGAAAATAGCGATTTAATGAAACTAGCTGTCAAAAAATAGTTAATACATTTTTAGAACTGTCAAAGTTTATAGAGTTTGAAAATATAGATTATATAGAAATAAGGATTTCACAGAGAAAATGTACCGTTAGTACTTGTAATACATTCAATAAAAATAGTATATTTAGTATCTTCAATAGGAATAGTACTTTTTGTAACAAAAGTACCATTTGTTTAAAATGTATCTTCAATCATAATAGTACCTTCAGTAACAATAGCATCATCAGTACCAATAGTACCTTCTGTACAAATAATACCTACAGTACTAAAGATAAATTTAGTACTAATAGTATTTTATTACTTGTATGTGATTCAGTAGTACCATATGTTAGTCGAAAAATTCCATATTTAATTACGAAATAATCCTGTTGTTAATTATACAAAATAAGAAATTACTTTTTTCAAAAGTTTCTCAATTAAATTTCTCATATTATTTTCCACTTTTGCCGCCAAATGTAGTCATCATAATTTTCTGAAAATTGATATAAATACGCAAAAAATGAAGACTCAAATTAAATTAAATTCGCCAAACGGATGTGAACTTTTGAACTTTTTGCGCCACGCCAAATTATTTTGTTTTTATTATACATTTTTTTCATATTTATTTTTTTTTGTCAACCCTAAAATATTACTCAGTCCTGCTTGCTGCTACTATTTTGTATGTGGTACACGTTACGTTTGTATTTTTCATTATTAAATGTCATTTTACGTAGAATGTCAATTAAAATTAATTAAAATTTGCATACGATTGAAATGAATGTGAATATGGTTGATAACGCATTGAGGCATTGTGGGAGGATGATGTGAAAGTTGCTGTCATGATGATGATGACGATGTTGATGATGACCACTGAGTGAATGATGCTTAAAGCTTGACAATGACAGTTTCAAGATGTGTGGATGGATGGATGGATGGTTGAACCTGACAGTGGTTGTTCTGTGATGAGGTCGTATAGTGTTGAGGTCATGCTATAATGTGTGGCTATAAAAACTTTTCAGGGACAGTTGAAATTTCAATGTTTTAATTAGCTAAATGGTGAGAATTATTATTGAAAGTCGGAAAATATATATAAAAAGAATAATATAAATTATGACAGCACACAAATATTTTTTATCCTTTCTGATGTGCGAAATTGAAGTAAAATACGTCACAAATATTTTAACAGACGGTTATCTTCAAATGACCACTGTGACACAGTTCTCGAGGCTACACAAACCGAACCTAGTTCGTTGGAAAGATACTTTCATTACCAATATAATTTTGTGAATAATTAATTATTCAGGTATTACAGATTAAACGAATTGTTAATTTAAAAGTTGTTCTATAAGGTACTACAAAAAGTTTTTTTTAAGTGATCACTGTGACCAAAATTAGGGATTTGATCGAACAAAACAAAATTCGTTAGAAAGAGCCTTTCATTCCTATCCAACGTTGCCAATTAATATGTATCCAATTATTTAAAATAATACGATTTTTTCTACTATAAAATGTGTACTATAAAGTATTATAAAAAGTTTTTTTTCAAGTGATCACTGTGAACAAAATTCTGAATGTGATCGAACCAAACTAAGTTTTTTTTATTTCATTTCATTACCTATCTGACGTTGTCAATTAATTTGTGTCCAGGTTTTTCAGATTAGACGAATTTTTACTCCAAAATATGTACTATAAGGTACTACAAAAAGATTTTTTTTCAAGTGATCACTGTGACCAAGATTCTGAGGGTGCACAAACCAAACATAGTTCGTTAGAAAGGGCCTTTCCTTACCTATCCAAATTTATCAATCATTAATTACCTAGGTATTTCAGATTAAACGAATTTTGACTAAAAAATGTGAACTATAAGGTATCACAAAAGTTGTTTTTTTTCAAGTGACCACAGTGTCCAAGACTCTGGGCGGCACGAACCAACATAGTTCGGTGGAAAGGTCATTTTTCTGAATGTATTGCTCACAACAACAAAGCACCAAGTACACCAAGTACTGTCAAAATAAAACACAAACAAAACGTAGCTGTAGTGAAGAGGTCTATAATGATGTGCAATAAAAGTACCGAGTACTTAGTGCATTTTGCATTTTTTTTTTAACATTCTTACTCTAAGGAATTTCCATTAATATTGAAATGTAGGAAAAAAAGTGTATAAGAAAATCATAATTTACTCGTTGCGTTCACTCGCTGCACTCACTGTATTCGTTGCATGTTAAGCGATAGTGATATCAGGTGGTTTTGTTTTTCAAAACATTGAATGTTTTGAGAACCAACATGAAACAAATACCAATGACACCAATGAAACAAAATACTGCAGTGAAGTGAAGTCGCTGGAAGAGACACTAGACTGCAATTGACAGTACTTGACACCAATGAAACAAATACTGCAGTGCAGTGAAGTCGCTGAAAGAGACTTCACTATAATACAGTAGACTGCCATTGCAAAATGCGCTCAATACTGTAGTGTGCATTAGTGCATATTTTGTAGAGGGAACTTCAAATACATTTATGCAGATGTCTAGTTGATATCACATCGAGCGTCATGTTAAAACGAGATTCGAACCCAAGACATTTAGAACGCAAGTCCAGCGCTCATACATCTGGACTGCTAAGGTCGGTAGTACTACGATTGACAGTTCCACCCAAACTTGTACACTGCCCGCTTTTTCTGAGTGGTATCATCGTTTCATAGTGCATTTTTTTAAGAATATCTGAACTAATAAATATCAATTTTTATTTATACTACTCCACTTTATAACATAATATAGTAAAGTTTAATAATAGAGTACACTACTCTTTAGTACCTTTCCGAATATTGCCTTCCAGAAGAGCACTTTATATTTTATAGAAGAGCTTTCTCTCAAGTACTATAATAAGTCTGAACACTGCTGCACAATGCCATCTAGCAGCATAACGTGTAGACAACTTGTAACTATAGTCTTTCGACCACCCCCCATTTGTACCCTATATTTTATAGTTCCCTACTTTTGCTTTATAACATAGCGCAAAAATTTTAAATCATTATGATTTAGTGAGTTCAGTTGAGTTGAGTGCATATATAGTCTGTGTATAAAGTCAAAGACTGTGTCGAAAATTGTGTACGTAGATTGCCATGAACGATAAATTATGAGCCAAAACATGCGTTGCCATCCAGCCAACATTGCAATGTATCATTGAACGTTGAAAAAGAAGCTACTGGGCGTCCAGTGGAACCTTACAGGCACCCTGACTCTGTCCCCCTGGTGAATGGTGTTGCATGTCAGGGAAGCAGCTGTTGTTAACTTTGAACTGCAATGAGGTCGTGAGAACCAAAAATGAAAAAAAAACACAAACTCTTAAATGCAGTGCCAGCCAAAGAGTATAAAGTACAGAGTATTAAGTACAAAGTGAAAGCTTTGTTTAAGAGGCAGCCCTTATATGATGTAGCTCTTTTTATATTAAAAAATTTGCAAAATTATTTTTCTTTTGATAATGTCAAATTATGCAGCTTACAAATTTGTTTCTGAAAAGTATAGAATTTGTTTTTAAAAACCTAACAGTTTTCTAATAAAAATTTATTGAATGTGAAAAATGTCAGCGCCATCTTGTGACGCATAGCTGTAGCAAACAAAATTTACTGCTATTTCGTAGTATGTTTCAAGTTGGCAATATGGCGACGACGAGCAGCATGATGAATATGTTGCGAAATATGAGGATGATTAAAAGGATGCGAAAAGAATGCAAAAAGGATGCAGTTGCTGTTGATGTTGATGAAGATGATGAAACAATATTATGATGCAGATGTGTAGGATGATAAATTTGTTAAAAAGATACAGCTGTTGAAGAGCATAAAGTTTTTGCGCTATACAGATGATTATGACGTATATAATAAAGATGCTTGCTTGCTCAAGATGATGTTCGAGATGAAGACTATAACAATTTTGATACAGTTGTTGATGGAGCTATAAACGGAACAGATGCAGCATCATCTACTGAGAATCATAAAGATGTTATTGATGTTAAACATGTTGCGAACGTGGATGAGTCAACGAAAGGAAAAAATGTACTTGACTCAGGCAACAACTTGAAATGACAATGAGGAGTAATATGAGCTGTAAAGAGCAATAATGTCAAGAGCAATATAAAGAGCACTATCAAGAGCAATTTTGATAAAATGAAATGAAATGAAATAACATCTTTTTTTTGCACAAAAATAACTAGAAAATAATTTCTTGTTCAAAACGAAGCAATAAGGCAATAAATAAGTTACGATAATTTGTAATATGCGCTAAAAAGAGCAATAATGTCAAAAGCAATTTAAAGAGCATTTTCAAAACAATTTTTATATGAAGAGCAATCATTTTATAAAGACTTTTTTTGCACAAATATATAAATGTTTTGATAAAAGGGAGTAAATGAAAAAAAAAAAATGAATTAACTATACGGAGTAATATGCGCAATAAGCAACAATAATGTCAGAAGCAATATAAAGAGCATTCTTAGGAAACATTTTTACATAAAGAGTAATAAAAACTGTTTTGCACAAAAATAAGCAGATTATAATAATTTTTAATGGAGCAATAAATAATTTGTTTATAAAAAAGAAGCAGTAATATACGCTATAATGAGCAATAATGTCAAGAGCAAAATAAAGAGCAATTTTGATATATAAAATCGTTTTGCAAAAAAATCATAAAATGCTGTTATTTATTAAAAGAAAGCAATAAGAATATATAAAACAACAATTTGAAATAATTATGAGAAGTAATATGCGTTTCAGGCATGGACTGTTTTCAGACATTGACTGGAAATTTCAATACAGACTTAAAATTTTAACAAAAGTTTCATTATAAAATTTTAATTTTTGTTTTAATTTTTGTAATATATATTTTTTTAATAATTTTCATTTTTCAATTGTGTCACTTTTAATATTGAACGTCTTTTGCAAACATTTCATTATTATTTTTTTTCATATTTCACAAAATTAAGCAAAATTGAATGAATGTCTTCAGCAACTCATAAAGCAGCTGTTTTCTCTATCAACAGAGGCAATAATTATTTCATGTTTTATTTTAATGGTTTCTTGCTTTTTAAATTTTCGCAACTTTTTGCTGGTTTTTTCTTAAAAGAAATATTTTTTCTGCAATGATGTCTCAATCAACAAGTGATCTTTAGTTATTTTGTAATTAATTTTAATGCTTACTTTTTAGCTGAACTGTTGAGTATTTTTTGAGTTTTTGATTTTAAAAATTTAAAGTAGCAAATTACATAAATTGTATTTATTTTTTGATATTTTATAAATATTAATTTAATTTTTATTGATAATTTTGTTTTTTTTTTATATTTTTTTATTAAATTTTGTTTTTTGTAATTTATTTTTTTTGTAATTTATATTATATTTTTTTTCAAGATAGAACTTTATTTTTATATTTTTAATTTTTTAACATTTATTTTTCTTTTTTTTTATTTTTTTATGTTTTCTCGTATATATCAGTATATTCAAATATTAATTTATTTAACATATGTGCGCACACATCATCCACAACAACACAAATAATTGCAACAACAATAGCAACAAGTACTACTCATCAGCAACATCATCAATAATTGCTGCGCCATTCGAGCGCCTTCCAAATATAAACCCCTCAGAGTTTTGAATTTCCTCCAAATATAAAATATGGTGTTGATCATAATTAAAGCCTGCAGCAGCAGTCAACAGCGTGCGCTTCAGTAAAAACAGCTGCATGTGTAGCTGACTGGCTGCAGTAGCAACAGCGGCAGCCGGAGCAACAGCAACATCAGCCATTTCAGCAACAGCAACATCCTCATAAGCTGCTGATCTAATGAAAAAAAAAAAACAGCCTCATCATCAACCGCATCAAATCATCTCGCAATGGCGCACAATTAAAATGACATGCATTTGTTTTAATATTGATGCGCATTTTTATTGCCATAAAAAAATACAAAATATTTTTAGTTGTTTTGTATATTTTTGTGCACATATTTTTCCATAAAATTTGTTCAGCTATTTTTTCATATAATTTTTTTCACATATTATTTCATTCTTTTTAACATTTTATTTCAAAAATATATATATTTTTTTTTGCATTATAAATTTGTGTATATTTATCTGCTGCACATATGCGCTTCAAATGCCTTGCATTTTATGGCATTTCTTTCAATTTATAACATATTATATTATGGCATTATGTTGTTGTGTGGATAAACATATTTTTGTTCTAATTAAAATTAATTCAGTTATTTTGTTCACATGTGTACAGCAAGTTTAGCCTATATTTTGCAATTAGAGCATGTGAATTATGCATTGTTTATATTACGAGCATATTTTAAATATGCTTAATAATTTTGGAAAAATTGTAAAATGATAAACATAACGTTGGAAAAATTGTAAAATGATAAACATAACGTAGTAACAATATTAACATGTTATACGCATGCATTAAATAATACAAATATGTTTTCTGTAACTCTATTGTTCACTATAATTTATGCAATGCCTTTTAAAATATATGTATAATTAAAAAAATTATAAATAACTAATTAAATTGCAAATAATGGTATTTTATATATACTTGTTGTAATTATAAAAATAATTGCATTCGTGTCATTATAACTAAACTCAATTTAGAGATTATCATAAACTCAAATTTAATAGAGATTATATTAAATATTATAAACTAATTTAAAACTCTTAATTATTTTATGCTAAATATATATTCAGTATTATGCAATTATTAAAATAGTTATCGCAAATATTTAGTTATTCAATTATTAGTTTTAAGTAAAACAGTAAAATGTTTGCATCATGATTATAATTTGAATCAATTCAATAGATAGAGATTATATTAAATATTATTTTATTAATTTAAAACTCTTAATTATTTTATGCTAAATATATATTCAGTATTATGCAATTATTAAAATAGTTATCGCAGATATTTAGTTATTTAAATATTAGTTTTAAGTAAAACAGTAAAATGTCTGCAAAATATTATATATTGAATCAATTCAATCATTTATCTATAGAAATAACTCATTATTTAGTATATTATAATGTATGATATATTTGCTGCAATTATAAATATAATTGCATAAAATATATTAGACCTCATGTGTTTATAAATAAATTTATATTTTCTTCAGAAATCATTGTAATTGAAATTTCATTTATTTATTGTCTGTTAAACATATTTGTAGTATTATTCAACTTTAAAAAAAGTTGCCACAATTATCTTATTGTTACAATATTCATTATTTTTTTAAAAATAAAGTATTTTTAAATATCTGCATCTTTAACCATTATCTTTAATAAACATACAAAAAATGACTACAATTTAAATGGCATTTATCTTTATTATATTTATATTGCTATTATATATTTTTACTGCAATTATAAATATAATTGCATAAAATATATTATGCCTCAGTGAATATAAATAAACTTGTATTCATTTTAGATAGAATTGACTAAAATATATTGCATTTAAAATTCTTATTTAATATTTATTAAAAATATGTTAAGTATTATTTGACTTTCAACATAGTTGCCACAATTATTTTATTATTATAATATTTACTTTAATTTGAATAATGAAGTCTTATTAAATCACTTTATTTTAAAACATTATCTATAATAATTGTACTACTAATTTCCATAATTTAAACGATGCAAATAACTTGTTTTTTTTTTACAATGCTATTTAATATAATTGCTGCAATTATAAATATTATAGCATAAAATATATTACACTTCAAGTGGTTTTTTAAATAGTTTTTTGGCAGAAATAAAAATTATATTTGTGTAATATAAATAAATGTTGAATGTTTAGCTTTTAATTTATAACAGTAAATTTTAAATACATCTCAACAGTATATAATATATAGTTGTTTGCCACAAGTACATTTTTACAAATTATGTTGGTCACAAGAAATTTGTAATATAAATCGTTCAATATGCAACCATATACATTTTAGTTACAAACAATTTTATATTCAATTGAAATATGTTTATATGAAATATAATATTTAATTTTTGAGTATTTATATATTCATGACAAGTATATTATAATTAATTAAATTATATTTTCTATATATTTATTTATGTTTCAATACAATTATTTTATTTTCGCATTTGTACATTTTATTTAAGTAAATTTTTAATAGCAATTATAAAATTAATTGAATTTTATTTGTCGCAAATATATTTCCATTTTATTTGTAGCAAATATAATTTTTATTTAATTTACATTTTATGTTAAAATTTCAATACAAGCATTTAAGAAAATCAAATAAATTGACTTTGTCAATTAAACTAAACTTTAAATCAATTAGAAAATTTGAAATTTTTTATTTATTATTTTTAAAAAATCACTTTTTGACCATATACTATATATTTGGCGCCAATAAATTGTTTGTCACATGCACACAATTAATGCGTGCACCTTTTATTTATGCATTCGATTGGTGGCCGCCACGTGTGTGGTCGCCCTGATATATGCAACGATTTTTTATTACATTTGAAATATATGCAGCATATTTTGTGGAAAAATATTACAAAAAATGCTAGAGCTGAAACAAAAAATACAAATTTTGTGCAGCTAACGTTGGTAAATATTTTTCAACAAATATTTAGTTATTTATTATGCATTTTACTTTTATGCAGATTTTTTCGATATTTTATTGCAAGATTTTTTGAATACTTTTTCAGAGATTTATTTTTATATTTTATTGCGAGTTTGTTTGTTTTTTTTTTGTATTTTGTTACAATTTTTATTTAATTTGCGATATTTTATTCATTTTAAAATGCAGCATAGTGTTCTCAGGCGTCCGAAAGTAGGCTAAGCAAATTAGAGTGGCTGAATTTTAAAACGTTTCAGCTGTGTTTGAAGTGGGCATATTTTATATATTTTTTTTAATAAAGTTGTTGCTGATATTTAAATAATTTTAAAATAAATTTTAAAATTTGTTGCATTTTTATTTTTTAATTTAAAAAAATAAGAAATATATAAAATTTAATTAAAGAAATATTTTTTTTTTACAATAAATGTATTTTTAAATTAAGTACAGCCTGTGCACTTATGTGACTTGCATTTTAATTAAACTACAAAAATAGCAGATTTTTAATTTAAATGGCAAAGCGTTCAAATTAAAAATACAAAAAGTAATATGTGAAAACTTTAAATAATAGCCGCATGTCCTTTTATGCGGTTCAAATAAATGCCTGGATTAATTATTTTTATATCGTTGATAAATTATTTTAATTCACTGATTAAAAGCATTTAATGCGAAACTGATTTACGACATTTAATGGGTCCCGCAAAGCATTGATGAAAGGCAATGCGTGCGTGAAAACTGCATGAATGCGTGAGAAAAAGATGCATGACGGCGTGAAAAATAGGTTGAACGCGTAAAAAGAAGGCAGAACTCATTTAAATAAGTACAAGCGACAGATAAAAGTGACGAATGCATTAAGAGTAAAATGAATGCTATTCTTCAACGATGAATGCGTGAAAAGGCAGTTGAATTTTGCAAAAAGAGACACGAGACGTGCGTGAAAAAGGATTAAAAATATGTAAAAATGTAACAAAAGCGTGAAAAAATGAAAAACAGATGATAAGCACGTGAAAAAGTATGATAAACACGTAAAAAAGGTGAGAAAAATTATATGAAAAGACCAGCAATGCCTAAAAAAGGAAAACAAACACGTGAAATAGGACAATAGTCATGTGAAATAGGACTATAGATACGTGAAAAATATAGAAAAATACATGAAAATTCTAAAAAAAAGATTTGTAAAAAAATATGAGAAATGCGTGAAAAAAATTAAGTGCTTGAAAAATAAAAATATATTAAAAGCATAACAAATACGTGAAAAAGGATAACAAACACGTGAAAATAAACAAAAAAAAAAAAAAAACAGCGAAAAAGATTAACATTTTAAAAGACATCTCCAATAAAATGAAAGAACTGCAGAAATACTGATTTTCATATTAAAAATGTAAGAACAGCACGTGAAAAGTCATGGTTGACACGTGAAAAAGGATAACGAACACGTGAAAAAGACAACATGGTAGTGAAGCAATTGCTTTAAAGACAGCAAAATGTATACAAATAATGTTTTTTCTTTCTGTAATGAAAAAAAAGTACGACAAACACGTGATAAACAAAAACAAACGCATGGGAAAACTGACAAACGCGTGAAAAAGGATCAGAAATGCGTGAAAACTAAAGACAGAGCAGTGTACAGGATTAAGGCATCTCGAAAAGTACAAAAAGCATGTGCAAAGACCGATTAAAATATAAAAGCATACAAGCCGCACATGAAAGTCATGGTGCACACGTGAAAAAGGATGATGTGAAAAGGACGACAGGCACGTGCAAAAGAGATAAGGCAGCGCAGATAAGGCGACAGGATGCGTGCGAATAATGTGATTTCCTTATTGGAAATTGAAAAAAAATATATGAAATAAAAAATTTAAAATTTAAAATTAAAAAAACATAAATAAAATAATAAGTTAAAATTAAAAATAATGAAAATAAAAATATTTGAATAAATAAAATTGAATTTTGTGTAGTATTTTAATTCTGTGAATTTGGAGTGAAAATTTTAATTTGGACTGACAAATTGAATTTTGAGTGAAAACTTAATTTTGAGTAAAAATTTGATTTCGAGTGAAGAAATTTAATATTGAGTGGGACATTGAAGTGGAAAATTGAATTTTGAGTGGCAAATCGAGTGTGGACTGATAAATTTAATTTTGAGTGAAAACTTAATTTTGAGTAAAATTTTATTTTGAGTGAAAAATTGAATATTGAGTGGAACATTTAAGTGGATAATTTAATTTTGACTGATAAATTTAATTTTGAGTGAAATTTTAATTTTGAGTGAAATTTTAATTTTGAATGAAATTTTAATTTTGAGTGAAATTTTAATTTTGAGTGAAATTTTAAATTTGAGTGAAATTTTAATTTTGAGTGAAATTTTAATTTTGAGTGATATATTTAAATTTGAGTGAAATTTTAATTTTGAGTGATAAATTTAAATTTGAGTGAAACATTGAATATGGAGTAGAAAATAAAATATTGAATTTGGAGTGAAATATTAAATTTTTACTGAAAAACTGAATTTTAGTGAAACATTTAATTGAAGTGGAAAGTTTTGGAAATTTTAATTTTGGCTAAAAATTTTAATTTTGAGTGAAAAGTTGAATTGACTGAAATGTTGAATTTTGACTGAAAATTTTAATTTTAAAAGAAAAATTTTATGTTGAATTCAATTTTAGAATTTGTAGTGAAAAATTTAATTTTGAGTGATCAATTGAATATTTATTGAAAAATAAATTTTTAGTGGAAAATTTAATTTTGAGTGAAATATTCAATTTTGAGTGAAATATTCAATTTTGAGTGAAATATTCAATTTTGAGTGATATATTCAATTTTGAGTGAAATATTCAATTTTGAGTGGAACAATGGATATGGAGTGGAAAATTGATTTTTGAGTGGAAAATTGAATTTTGAGTGAAAAATTAACTTTTGAGTGGAAAATTAATTTTGAGTGAAAAATTAGCTTTTGAGTGGAAAATTAATTTTGAGTGAAAAATTATCTTTTGAGTGGAAAATTGAATTTTGATTGAAAATTTTAATTTTGACTGAACATTTTAATTTTGAGTGGAAAAATGAGTTTTGACTGCAAAATTTAATTTTTCTGAAATTTTTAGTGAAATTTGAATTATAAGTGGAAAATTTAATTTTGACTGAAAATTTTAATTTTAACTATAAATTGGAATGAAATTTGAATTATGAGTGTAAAGTTTAATTTTGAGTGGAATATAGAATTTTTAACGGAAAAATTTAATTTTGCCTGAAAAATTTAATTTTGTGTAGAAAATTTAATTTTGAGTGAATTAAATTTTGTCTGAAAAATTGAATTTTGACTGAAAAATTGAATTTTGACTGAAAATTGAATTTTAACTGAAAAATTGGATTTTAACTGAAAATTTGAATTTGAGTGAACATTTAGCTTTGAGTTAAAAATTTAATTTGAGTCGAACATTGAATTTTTATAAAATATTTTGAGTGTTAAATTGAATTTTGATGGAAACATGTTATTTTGCGTGAATATTTAACTTTTAGTGAAAATTATTTTTTTTTTATCGAAAATTGAATTTGGAGTCTAAATTTGTGTTTTGACTTTTTGAATTTTACTGCATGAAAATATAAAAATTAAAAATAAATATTTAAAAACTGCAAAAAAAAAACCATGAAAAACTCCTTAGGTCAGTTCAAAAACGTTTTTAATTTATGCGGCACATTTGCGCAGTACAAAAAGAAAAAATATATGTAAAAAACCGCCAAAGGATATTTTTAACGTAAATAATGCCAAAAGTCAAATATTAAAAATTGC